>CM076991.1:84329509-85529509 GCA_039090855.1 Macrothele yani
TAAGAGCTTTGGTTATTTTTCTGTTAACTTCAGAGATGTCCACTTCTTCCGATGTTAGGCCTTCTAAAGCAGAGAACCTGTTCTTCAGTTCCAACTTGAAGGTATTATGGTGTTTTTTAAGGTTGGTTATGTCAATAGATTTTGTTTGTTTTATGAGCTTGCCACGTTCAAGTTTAGTGTTGAGGTGCATCTTACATCTCACCAATCTATGGTCACTACCTGTGTTGAACTTGTTTAGCACACTGCAGTCTTCTATGACGAATTTTTTGTTACACATAATAAAAACAATTTCATTTGTCGTCCCATTTGGATGTCTCCATGTCCATTTCCTGTGTGGCTTTTTCTTGAAGAAGGAGTTCAAGATGAAAAACCCTTCTGCCTCTGCAAACTCAACGAGAGTATTTCCACGCTGGTTTCTGTTGCCGTGACCGAATTTACCTACTGAAGTTTCATTCTGTTGCCGTTGCCCTATTTTTGCATTTAAATCTCCCATAATTATTTTCAAGTGCTGCTTACCTTTATTATTTAGATGACAAATTTCCTCATAAAATTCTTCAATTTCTTCTTCAGGATGACTTGTGGTGGGTGCATAAGTTTGAATAATCTGAGCCTGGTATCTTCTCGATAGTTGGATAACGAGTCGTGCAGCTCTGTCAGAGGAACTTTCAACTTCTACCACTTGATCCTTCAGTTTATTGTTTATTATAAATCCAACACCACTAGTTCTGCCAGTATCTGTCCCACGATAGTAGAAGAGATGTCCACTTTTCAGTTCGATGAGATCTCCTTTTCTCCTTACCTCACTTAGCCCCACGATGTCCCACTTGATCCTTTGTAGTTCCTCTTCCAATTCAAGAAGCCTTGAATCAGAAGATAGGGAGCGTCCATTATACGTAGCCAAGGTCAGCATCAGATGGCTGCCTACTCCGGTCCTCCGGGGATTCTTAGCACCCTCTGCCTTCATGTCGCACTGGCCGCTGCCTTGGCCAGGTACATTCCAGCTGCCGGAGACTGAGGGCCAAGATTTAAGTTGTGGAGTCATTTTGGAGGGTTTGGCCATAACTCACCACGCTGGCCAAGCTGGTTGGTGAGTATGGGATAGAATTTCCTCTAATACCGATGGTATAATTATACCGCTATTGGCGGTCGTCAGAGCCCCTTTAGTGGGAACAGGATGCACCACGAGAAGGCGGGGTTGACATTTGTCAAGGAGAGGCTGTGATGTTACGCATCACCTGACCTTTGTATGTCCCTTTTAGTTAAGGTCAACGACTCTGCACCATACATGAGCACTGGAAGCATGCATTGATCAAACACTTTTCTTTTAAGATATAATGGCATAATGCTCTTGAAAATTATGCTGTTTCCTCCAAAAGCTCTCCAGGCAAGTTTTGTACGCCGATTAATTTCTTCATCAATGTGACCCTCACTTGATATCTGCTGTCCAAGATAAACGTACGTGTCTGTCATTTCCAGCTTTTCTCCATCAATCGATAAATCTTCATTTCTTGTAAAAGCATTGAACATCACTTTTGTTTTCTGAAAGCTCATATTTAATCCCACTTCTTCACTCTTGTCAGCAAGTTCCTGGATCATACTCTGCAGCTCTGATCGGGTAGTTGCAAAAATGACTACGTCATCAGCAAAACGAACATAGGTTAGATAATCTCCATTACTTTTTATCCCTTTGTTTTCCCAGTTCAGTGATTGAAAGACATTTTCCAGTGTGGCATTAAAGAGCTTCGGAGGTATGGTGTCACCTTGTCTCACTCCTTTTCCAATTTTTATGTGTGTTGTATTTTCAAACAGCCGAATCTTTGCACTTGCATTTTCATAGATGTTATTAATAATATTAATGTATGCATCTTCAATACCGCAGGATTTCAGAGCCATTGTAACTGCTGATAGTTTCACCGAATAAAAGGCTTTTTTCATAATAGATAAAAGCCATGCACAATGGAAGTTCATATTCCCTCGCTGTTTCAATTAGTTCTCTCAGTACGTGGATATGATCTATTGTGCTGCGCCACTCCTGAATTCAGCTTGTTCTCTCGGTTAAGCCATGTCCAGTGTTACCTTCAAACGGTGTGGAAGAACTTTAGTGGAGATTTTATAAACCACTGATAGGAGTCTGATAGGTCTGTAGTTCCTGAGATCCTCAATGTCACCTTTTTTATGTAGCAGGATCATTGTAGCGTTGTTCCAAACCTCAGGAATCTTCCCTTCATTAAGGCATCGAGTGAAAATTTGGGCGAGTACTGTTTCGATTTCTCCACTTGCTTCTACAGTAATTCCATCTTCTCCTGGAGCTTTTCCCAGCTTCATGTTCTTGATTGCATGTGCAACCTCTTCTGGGAAGACTGGAAGAACTCTGGTACTGGTACCTTTCATGATGTCTAGTGTACATGTATCATCCCTTTTATATAATTTGGAGTAGAAATCTTTCACTCTCGTCAAAATTTTGCCTTTATTTCTTGTTACAGAACCATCTTCTTTTCTCAGTGCCATAATCTGTTTCCTTCCGTTACTGAGATGTCCCTTTGATATCTTTAGGCTTTGGTTGTTTTCAATTGCCTTCCTCACTAGTTCACTGTTGAATTTCTTTACGTCTTCAGTGATACTTTTTCGTACTGTCTTGCATAGCTCTATATATTCCACTTTGGAAGTCACATCTTCTTTAGTGGTCCTCATCTCTCTTCTTTTTGGCATCAACATTTTGGTTTTTCCCGATAATTTGTTCACATGCAACTTGTTCTTAGACCCAGCTAATTTTGACACTGTTTCTATAAGAGCTTTGGTTACTTTTCTGCTAACTTCAGAAATATCCACTTCTTCCGATGTTAGGCCTTCAAAAGCGGAGAATCTGTCCTTCAGTTCCAACTTGAAGGTATTATTGTGTTTTTTAAGGTTGGTTATGTATATATTATATATATACCTGGTGGTCTTCTTCTGGGTCTTTTCCTGTCCCCTGGAATCCAATCTAAAATTTCGACTGTCCATCGATGGTCTGTTCTTCTGGCAGTATGTCCAGCCCATTGCCATTTCAGGGATTTTACTCTGATCATGATGTCTTCCACTCTTGTCATTTTTCGGATCCACGAGTTTCTCTTCTTATCTCTCCTGGTTACTCCAAGCATGCACCTCTCCATGCTGCTTTGAGTTGTATGCAGCCTTTGTATGTCTCTTTTAGTTAAGGTCCACGTCTCTGCACCATACGTAAGCACTGGAAGGATGCATTGATCAAACACTTTTCTTTTAAGACATAATGGCATATTGCTCTTGAAAATTATGCTGTTTCTTCCAAAAGCTCTCCAGGCAAGTTTTGTACGCCGATTAATTTCTTCATCAATGTAACCCTCACTTGATATCTGTTGTCCAAGATAAACGCACGTGTCTGTTATCTCCAGCTTTTTTCCATGACAGAACCTTGTGGAGGAAACTTGGGGAGACCTTCATTCAGCAGTGGATTGATAATGGTTGACAATGATGATGATGATGATATGCCTGGTACAACAACTCGTTTGAGCACGGTTTGACATTCTACATTCCATCATGAGTGGATTTTTAAAATTCTTTCACCCTTAAATTTGTTCAAGACTAATTAGTTTTACAATGCATATTTCACCAGTTCTATTTCATCCAAGAGTTAACAATTTTTTTCATGAGGAAATTTATGAAGTGTTTTCTTGTGGGTACACGTGTTTCTGTATTAGACTAAAAGATAAAAATTCCCGGCCTGGTTTCTTCAACCCAATCCGCCCCTGCCGAAGGCTCCAACTTTTAGGTCTCCTCACCACTAAAGGAGGAAGCAGATCTCACTCTGGTTCCTCATGGACTTCCAGGGTTTGCTTAACCCTACTGAATTCTGGGGCTGAGCAAATCTCTCTCTCTCTCTGTGCCAGATGAATTGCTTAATGAAAGCACAAATCTCAAATTCTTCGTGAGTCATGTACGTTTTATTCCCGTTTCATTGCACGTTTATTTCAATCCCGATGACGCCGAAATATTCCGAATCCCAGAACAACTTTTCAACAATCTCAGGAAGCTCATTTCTTTGGCTGGTTAAATTTGTGACGACATTGTTTGCACTTTTTTGAAAATGAACGGAAGAGGACGTTTTTAACGTTAGTCGAAAGGAAAAAAGCTATGTAGGAAGCGAAAAATGAATGTGTTTGCCTCTTAGAGGAGCTTTATAGCTTTGAAATTACGGTAAATTATTCATTAAAGAAAAACAATGGGGTAAAGGACCAGCAATTTCGAGGCGAAAATCCCGAGGATCAAATTAAATAGCGGAAAACTGGAAATGGAGGCACTGAAGAAATGCTTTTAGAACAGTTTGCTAATTATCTGCAAAAGGAACTTCGTTGTTTCCTAGCCATTTATTGAGAGAAGTTACTTTAAAATCACACAGAGGAGCACCACCAATGTAAAGACTTCCAACGAATGGCTGGAGAATGTCATAATTAGGTTCGTAATTATTTTCTGCACAGAATGAGAAGAATCCGCTGATGTTTCAGCAAAGACAAAAAAGAAAAAAAAAAGGAAAGCACTTTGAAGTACATTTTGTTATTGTTGTTGTTGCTGGAAGTTTAACGACCACCGGAGCAACTCAGTGGGCTATAAGCAGCAGTCGCCCATCCTTAATTTAGGGACACTGGTTCTAGGAAAGGGAGAGAGCCAGTGCCGTAAGACAAACACAACATCCATGCCTCACCGGGATTCAAACCCGGACCCATCTCAGACGAATGGTCAGAAGCCATCGCTTAAACCACTGCTCGACTGGGGCGGCAAAGAACATTGTACTTGAGCATGAAGATCAATATTCACTGTCTGATCAAAAGTACCCGGACACTTGTCTATCTACAAACTCCGTGCAATGGGAAAGGAATTTATACCGAGGGTCCACCCTTTGCTGGTATCACAGCCTCTACTCAACTAGGAAGACTTTTCACAATATTTTAATGTGTTGCTGCGGGAATAGCTTTTCATTTTGCAACAGAAGCATTACTGAGACCGATTACCGATGTCGGGAAGTTCGTCCTGACTCGCAATCGGCGTTCTAATTCCTCCTAAAGTGTTCAATGGGGTTGAGATCGGGATTCCTTGAGAGCTAGTCAAGTTCTTTTACACTCATCTTATCAAACCCTTCCTGCACGGACTTGGCTTCCTGAACGGAGGCATTATCGTGCTGTTTGTAAATGAAAGAGCCCTTTCTCTTACAGTTAGCATAATGTTGCGATCACAGAATTATCGAGAATGTCGTTATAGACTTCAGCGTTAAGATTCCCCGACACTGCAACTTGTGGTCCCTGCTCAAACCATGAGAACAGTACCAGAGCACGGTGCCTCCTCCATCAAACTTCACAGTTGGCACAACACATTCGGGCAACTGGTATTCACCTGGCATCTTCCACATCCAGACTCCTCCGTCGGACTTCCAGATAATAAAATGTTGTGCATTACTCCAGAGAGCGCGTTTCCACTTTTTCTGAGTCCAGTGGCATCGAGTTTACACCACTCCAACGCCAGTCGTTGATTTTGCTAGTGTTAGGCTTGGGTGCTGCGGCTCGGCCATGGGCATCCATTCCTTCCAGCTCTCGATGAACCGTTGTGGTATTGGGATTGTTTCCAGAAGTATTTTGGAACTCGATGGTGAGTGTTGCAACCGAGCACAGGAGATTTTGTCGCACCACCAGCTTCAGCACACTGCGGTTTGGTCCTGTAATTTTATGTGGCCAATCAGGTCGCGATTGCGCTGTTGTTGTTCCTTGGCGTTTCAAATTTAGAATACAATTGATGTGGGCAGCAGCACAAGGGCAGAAATTTCTTGAACGGGTTTGTTACTAAATTGGCATCATACGATCGTGCCCCGTTCAAAGTTACTGCGCCCTGTCGTACGACCCATTTTACTGTTTGTTCTTGTCTATGATGTTTGCAGGTCTAATGCATCTTTTTATACCTTCGTAGGCTACGGTTGTAACGTTCACTATAATGACAAAAGACACAGGACATCTAGAAAAGAAACAGAACAGAGCATTTATTGACATACATTAGAACGATGTCGGTCCACCTTTGGTCTTAACGCATACACTGACCCTTCGAGACATGCTTTCGACAAGGTTTTGAAACACAGCGATAGCTATGCGCTTCCATTCAGTACATATTGCTGCCACTAATTGTTGCTCAGTAGTAGACCTTGATTCCAAACTTCTTATGCGGCGCTCTAATTCATCTCATAGGTGCTCTATGCGATTAAGATCAGGACTCTGTGCTGGCCAGACCACACACGATGCCGAATTATCGTCAAACCACGTCGTAACAATCTTTGCTTTATGGCGCGGTGCATTATCCTTCTGGTACCAACAAGTTTCGGTTCCATAAATAGTATTGCCACAGAGTTGGTAGGATATAATTGTCCAGAATATCGAGGTAGACGTGCTGGTTAACAGGTCTGTCCACGATAGCCAATGGGCCGGGACCATACCACGAAAAACACCCCCACACGAGTACACTGCCAGCTCCAAATTTGACGGTAGGAACAGTACACTATGGTAAATAGTGTTCCCCCGGCGGCCGACATACCCACACACCGCCATCAGACTGATGGATCGTGTATCTGGATTCATCAGTCCATAGGGCCCGTTTCCATTGATTTACGGTCCGAGATAGATGTTCTTTACACCATGCTAAACGACGAGTAGCATTCCGAGTGGAGACGAAAGTCTTATGAGCAGCCTCACGACCACGGTAACCCACGGAATGAAGTTCTCTGCGAATGGTACGCGTACATACCGAGGTTCCAGCATTATACTCACCTGTACACTGAGGTCTTGTGCAGTACTCTGTCGATTAGCTATAACGACTCTCCTGAGACTTCGACGTCCTCTGTCACTGATTTTCTTTGGTTTGCCGGTGCGTTTTGCTGCTTCAGGCACGCCATGTGTCTTCCAGTATTCAAACTGCTCTCGGTTTCTCTTTTGGAAATCCACCAATACCACACCCAACAATCTTTCCTTTCTCAAAGTCTCCCACCTCGACATTTTAACTCAACTTTACAGTGACTCTCCCACCTCGACATTTTCATTCAACTTCACAGTGCAATATGATCGCGGCCAGCTGCAGGCTTGTTTTTGTACCGTTTGCAGCTGCACCGGGCATCTTAACAACGCAGCGGATCCGTTTATTTGCTTTTGAAAGGGTGTCCGGTGACTTTTGTCAGTATAGTGTATATGGACACATGCAACACCCAAAATGCGTGCCCGGACACTTTTAATCATATTGTGTATTTTTAACAGTAACGAAATTCTTTTTCTTTTTTTCCATAACTGTTCCAGATAACACATTGTATTTAAAGGCCGATCCCAGTGAAGAGGACAAACAGTCTAAAGAAAGATTACATGTGTTCTAGTGTCGCGTGTATCAATTGTTATAATACAGTGTATACGTATTTCAGTAATTTGCGATGGCATGTTCACCATTTCAACTTTGCTTTGCTCGTAAGTTTGAAAAAATATTGCATTACTTTCCTCGTGTTCATATACTCATTTCAGCGTAGCGTAAAATAATTGTCCCTCGTGAAAAATTAATTTGTGCCTCTCCCTTAACAAAAAATTGAGTTCGCATACTTCAAATAGGTCGTGAAGACCCTTAGTGCCGTATTTACCAATGAGACATTACAAGATGACCACCCCTAGCCTAGAAAAATGAGCGCACCTGGAGACCGAACGGTGGCGTAGGTGAAGTTCACAGAGATCGCACAATCCGAGGACCGGCTTTCGGTTAGTGGTGTGTTCGGGGTCGGAATGGGAAAAGCCGCCGATTTATCGGAGTTTGATGAAGGACAAATTGTGATGGCAAGGCGCCTTGGAACTACGATCTCGGAAACGGCGCAGCTTGTGAGTTGTTCACGTGCCGCTGTAGTGAGTACGTATCAAAAGTGGTGCACAGATGGCCAAACGACGAAACGTCGTTCAGTAGTGTGTCGTCCGCAACCCATTGATGCCAGAGGAGAGCGGAGACTGTCGCGCATTGTTCACAGCGATCGCAATATCACAGTGCAACAAATCACCCGCAGCTACAACAGTGGTGATCAGGGTAATGCGTCACAGCACCCAGTTCATCGCAACCTTCTGCGTATGGGCCTGCGTAGCCGAAGATCCGGCCGGATCCCTATGCTCACTACACGTCATCGCAAACAATGCAAAAAATGGGCCTAAGATTCCTGGTGCATCACGTAGACGGCCGAGCGCGGATACGCCTATTACCAACGGAGAGTATGGTACCTGAATGCACTGTTGAGAGGAAACAGGCCGACGGCGGCTATGTTTTGCTGTAGGCCATGTTTTCTTGTCCCAATAGCACAATCCCTGACAGCTGTCAGGTATCTGAATATCGTTGCGGACCAAGTTCACCCATTAATGGCAACTGTGTTCCCTGCTGGTGATGTCCATATCCAACTGGATAATGTGCCATGCCACACAACCAGAACCGTTAAGGAGGGGTTCGAGGAACATGCTGGTGACTTTCTGTTAATGCCCTGACCTCCAAATTTACTTGAAATGAACCAAATCAAACATTTGTGGTTCGACTTGGAAAAACGGGTCCACGCTAAATCACCACCACCCCGCAATGTACGGGAACTAGAGTACCTGTTGTTGACATTATGGTACCAGATACCCCAGGATACCTATCGCCACCTTATCGAACCGATGCCCCGCCGAGCGGCAGCTGTTTCGCAGGCTAAAGGGGGTCCTACAGCTTATTAGGTAAGTGATCATACTGTAATGACTCTTGCCGCCCCGGTGGCGCAGTGGTCTAAGCGATGGCTTCTGATCATTCGTCCCAAAGGGGTCCGGGTTCGAATCCCGGTGGGGCATGGATGTTGTGTTTGTCTTTCGGCACTGGCTCTCCTTCCCTGGAACCAGTGGCCCTAAATTAGTTACGGGCGACTGCTTATAGCCCATTGAGTTGCTCACGGTGGTCGTTAAACCTCCAATCAAAAAAATGTAATGACTCATTGGTGTTGCATGTGAAAGATATGTAACATTGTTAAATAACATTACATATTATATGCAATAATATATAACTTGTAAAAATAACTGCATGCAAAGTTCACCGATATGAAAAATACGGCCTCACTTAGACAAACATCAACACCGCCTTGACGTTGTACCATGGTCACACTGTAGAGGCTCACTTCTCCTTCCATCATGTCTCACTGAGACCGACCAATACCAGTATTACTACACCACCTAGATTCAAGGCG
The DNA here is from genome assembly GCA_039090855.1 of Macrothele yani. NCBI lineage: Eukaryota > Metazoa > Arthropoda > Arachnida > Araneae > Macrothelidae > Macrothele > Macrothele yani. The sequence goes on from CM076991.1 coordinate 84,338,775, forward strand.
TTAGCAAGCAGGGAGATAGAGGAGACTCGGCAACCCCTGGAAAATGGATCTTGTTGTACAGTCTCAACCCATATTTTCGGTGGTTTGTGAAAGTTACATTTGTGTTTCATTGTATGCAAAAATGTTTTGCTCTATTTATTCATACATTGCACTGCTTTTAAATAAAGCAAAATCGAAATAATACAACACAAACAGCGGATAGCTCAAAAGAAATGATCTGCCGATGAGAATTAGTAGCAACACTTAATCCAATGACACCCCCTCTTTCCCGCGTAGCTCTTGTTTGCGCTTTCCAACCGTAGGTTGAAGAAGCGTATATGCTCCAGCTTTGTCCGTCCGTCTGTCTCTCGGCACGATAACTCGCTTAAAAATGGTTCGATTTCGATGAAATTTTAGTATGTGGTAGGGGACTACCTGGGGACGAACCCTATTGAAAATGGACGAAATGTGGTCAAAGGTCACGGCATAGGAGTCAGATTCACTCCATTGCCCTTATGCGTAAGGGCAATGCACTCCATTGCCAACTTGCGTAAATATGGTTCGATGTCGATGAAATTTTAGCATATTGTAGGGGACCACCTGGGAATGACTCCTATTGAAAATGGGTGAAGTGGGGTTAAAGGTCACGGCATAGGAGCGGGATCCATTCCATTGCCCTTATGCGTCATAACTTGCGTAAATATAGTTCGATGTCGATAAAATTTTATTATGTGGTAGGGGACCATCTGGGGACGATCTTATGATGTCACAATCGCGCGCTTGATATGTCGGCGCGCGGTCACGCCATCTGTCTCATTACGTCACGCGTTGTGTGTGGATCCTATTAAAGTTTTATGACGTCACACTCCCGCGAGCAGATGGTCGCGATTCCCATCTGCCTCATTACGTCACGCTTTGTGTGCGTATGTTCGTCCGCACGATAACTCTCGTAAAAATCGTTCGATTGCGATGACCTTTTAGTATGTGGAAGGGGATCACCTGGGAAGGAACCCAATTGAATGTGAACGAAATGGGGTCAAAGGTTAGCACATAGGAGCGAGATCCATTCCACTACTCTTATGCGTCATAACTAATGTAAAAAGGTTCGGTTTCGATTAAATTTAAGTATATGGTAGGGGACCACCTGGGGACAAACCCTGTGGAAAATGGGCGAAATGGGGTCAAAGGTCAGGACATAGGAGCGGAATCACTTCCATCACCATTATGCGTCTTAACTTACGTAAAAATTCTTCGATCTGGATGAAATGTTAGTATGTTGTAGGGGCCTACCTATTAAATGGGCGAAATGGGGTCAACGAAATCTATTAAAAATGAGCGAAATGTAGTCAAAGGTTAGGACACAGAAGCGGAATCTGTTCCATAGCCCTTATGCATCATAACTTACGTAAAAATGCTTCCATTCCGACAAAACTTTATCATGTTTTTTCGGAGGTATACTGAACCGGTTCTGTAGAATATCATCGAAATGGGATCAAAGTTCAGGGCGCAAGACCGAGATTTATTCCGCAGCCATTAACCTCATAACTTGAGTAATTATTTCTGGTATGTTGGAAAGTGTAGCATAATCAACGCATTGCATGATTTTACTAACTTGTTAATGTTAAGGGTCAATCAAGGGAGAAACGCATTTCTTATTTTGGAGAAATGTAGTATTTGGAAGACCACAGAAAAAAAAAGCAAACGAAGAAGAAAAGAAAAAGAAAAAGACAGACAGAAGTAGAGGCGCAGTTGTTCTGATGCTTAAAACACTTTTGATCATTTAGTAAATTACCATAGCCGCAGTGGCCGAAGCACTAGCTTTTGACCATTTATCCAAATTGGGTCCCGGTTCGAATTCCGGTGAGGCATGGATATTGTGTGTGTGCCTTATGTCACTAGCTCTAGTCCTTACTTGGAACCAGGGACCAGCAAATTAGGGGCAGATGATTGCTTATTCAAGTTGTTCACGGCGGTCGTTAAACTCCTAACAAACAAAAAGTGACCATGAGATGCTCAGCTGCTGTTAACAAAACTAACGTAGTTAATCGCCTACAAAGAAATGTCATGGAAAAGTTTGATCTAATGTAGACTTATATGCATTGGAAAATATGTCTAGAGGGAAATCTTTGTGCAGTTAAGAAAGAAAGAGAGGGAGAGGGAGGGAGGGAGGGAGAGAGAGAGAGAGAGGGAGGGATAAAGCGTTTGGTTTTCGCCTCTTCATTGTTTTACTATCAGTAGGAGTGATTTTATGATGCTTTGTGTGGGAGAAAATGGGGGGCTCGTTGACAGAAAAATGAGAGTTCTTAGTTTTTGAACTGGGAGGGCTGGAATTTGGCTGTTGGCCACAATATGAAAAGACTACCTCGAGCCCTAGGGCAAGAGAATGGGGGATAAAAACCGGATAAAAAAAGTGGAACCGAAGGATAGGCATAGACAAGATCAAAGCACTAACTCCTCAAAGACTGGAAATGCAATTTACCAGCATCACAGTATGCGGAAGAAAACATGCTCAACGCTAACTAAACGGTAGTTCATTCGTTAATTGCCTTTATGCTCGTTAGTTGAAACACGCAAAGATTAAAGGGACGATTGACATTTCATTGTGCTGCAGTGCTCAGGGGAACTATAGTTTCGAAAGTGTTGCAAACACTACAGATTGTAAAAACATCAAAGTGAAAATAGTCAGCTTTCCCGCGATTTGGCATCTCAACAAAAAGGTGTGGATGGCGACTGAGATATTTTCTGATTGGTTAACCGAGATCAATTGCAAAATGAAAAGCGCAGATGAGCAAATTATGTTGTGTCATTATAATTTCACAAGCCTGGCACAAATATATCTAATAACTCTATAAAATTTCTACCTTCCAATTTAACAAGTACAGGCTCTAGGCAAAGGAATAATCCACTCAGGGAAAGTACAGGAAGCAATAAACGTTAGCCCTAATCAATGTTGCAGATAATTTGTGAGACGTGTGATGGGTTTAGACGCAGCTCGTTGGGTTACTGGAGGTTTAGAAAATATTTCACAAAGTACAATTATAAGGTGTTTCAGACACGCCGATTTCGTATGTGTTTTGGATTATCATCAAGCAGAAGTGGTCTGTTTAAAAAAGTCAGGAAGTATTTCGCTATAATAAAATACCTGTCTGAAATGTATGAAATAAGTATTTCAATAGCATAATTCGAGATTTTGACACATTTAATGGCATCTTAGAGATGCATAACAATTTTATTTCGAGGGGCGAAGTGTATCTCTGCAATCTCGGTACAAAAACCAATCCGTCCTTGAATCGAATAGTGATGTAACATAGACTATTTTTACATTGAAGTATAAAAACGGTCCGTTTTTATTTAATATACAGGGTGTCCACAATGTCTTGTTACCCCCCTCCCTGTAATAAGAAATGTAAGTGAGTTACGTATCTGTTGTATGATGTATATGCTGAGTTATGATCTGTATTGTGTTTATTTACAGATTAGGTACCGGAACCATGTGTGATACCAGCGAATACATCCTGGAACAGCGGATTGTTGTCAGTGTCTGGGTACACGAACGTCCACACACAGGGAAGACAATGTGTGACGTGCGTGCCGATTTCCAACAACGATTCGATAAAGAGCCACATCCAAAACAGACTCTTCTGCGGTGGGGACATAAACTCTTCGAAGCAGGCAACATCAAGGATAAACCACGAACGGGAAGACCATCAACCAGAGTGCAACAGTGTCAAGTGGTCGAAGAATCATTTATCAGGTCACCGGCGAAGTCGCTCCGCAAACGGTCAGCGGAGCTTGGAATACCACGATCGACACTGCATAAGCACATGAAAAATGACTTGAATTTGCAAGCATATCGCCCGATGCTCGTTCAGGAGTTATCAGACATCGATTTAAACCGCAGACGGGATGCTTGTGCAATGATGCTTCAGACATTTGCCACAATCCAAAACGTGGAAAGGTCATTTCCAGTGATGAATCTTCAATATACCGCAGCTGTCGATCACGGAACGTTGTGTTCTGGTCCAAGGAAAACCAACATTATGTCGAAGAATTGGAACATCATCCTCCGCATATCATGATATGGGCTGCAATGAACAGTCGACATCTGCTTGGACCGTATTTCTTTGATGGTCCAGTGAATCAGACAACTTATCTGGACATGCTGCAAACCTGGTTTGTGCTACAACTTGGAAATCATGGCATTCTGAATGACGTATGGTTCCAACAGGATGGGGCACCCGTCCATTATGCAATCGCTGTTCGGGAATACCTTGGTGAGGTCTTTCGGGATCGTTGGATCGGCCGAGGTACGGCAGTGCTGCCCGCTCCACTTGAATGGCCACCTCGAAGCCCAGATCTCTCAACGTGTGATAATGCCCTTTGGGGTTTCATAAAGGAGGTTGTTGCACAGCAGCGCTACCAAACCACTGATGAACTTAAGCAAGCAGTGAGACGTGCTTTCTCTCGTATCACCCCGCAACTGCTTCGGAAAATGTCCCACAGAACATGGCGTTAAATTATTCTCTGTCACGAAAATGACGGAACCCAAACGGATCCACTGGATGTTTAAGGATGCCTTAACATATAACTCAACATATACATCATACAACAGATACATAGCTCACTTACATTTTTTATTACAGGGGGTAACAAGACATTGTGGACACCAACAAGTAAATTATACATATCAAGTCTTTTTGCAGAAAAAGGAAATCTTCAGGAGCAACAAAAACACGATTATCTGCACTCAAAGAAGGCCATACTCTACGTTTAGGGAATTGCAAGGAAATTGAGCTGTTGGCACCTAACAAAACGACAAGTGCAAGTTTTTATAAGGGTCGCCCAAATGAATCTGAGACTCGCATTTTTGCTGTAAAGGTTTATAGGTTGGAATATGTGAACATACAGGAAGTAAAAATGATACATGGGATACATACCCGCTACACATAGTCGCCTTGTCGGTTCAAGCAAGTGTACCAGCGTTGCACGAGGTTGGGGATACCCTGAGCAAAGAATGTACGTGATTGGCTGCGGAACCAGTCTTCAACGGCGTCGTTAGCGAACCGGCGGCCTTTGAGATCATTTTTCAGTGGCCCGAAGACGTGGTAGTCGCAGGACGACAGATCGGGGCTACAGGGGGGTGGTCGAGGACCTCTCAGCTGAAGCTCTGTTTGAAATCTTTGCACACTGTCGCCACATGCGGGCGCGAGTTGTCGTGCTGCAGAATAACTCCATTCGACAACATATCTGGTTGCTTACGCTTTGATGGCTGCTTTCAGGTTTCGTAATGTATCGCAGAATATGGTTGTCTTGACCGTGTTGCCTGCGTCCAGCTAATCCAACAGCAATGGGCTATTCTCATCGAAGAAAACCGTGAGCATCACTTTTTCAGCTCTTAAGCAGGACTGAGATTTTTGGAGGGGCGTGGAGAGTTCGAATGCCGCTATTCCATACTCATCCGTTTTGTGGCCGTATCAAAGTGGTGGCATCAAGTTTCATCTGCGGCCACAATCTTGGAAAGACACTATTCCCCCCTGCGTGGTAACGATGCAGGAGCTCCAAGCAAACACTAATTCGCCGAGTCTTCTGCTCCTCCTGGAGATGCTTGGTGACCCATTGTGCGCAAACCTTGCTGTATCCCAATCGGCGATCGAGAATGGTGTTAACAGTTACCTTACTCCCGAACAATGTTTCCGCAAGCTCGCGGGTGGTGGTCGGCAATTTTCCTTCACATTCTTGTCCACGGCAGCAATCGATTCCATGGTGATGACCACGTATGCTTGTTAAGGTCTCGGCATGACATCGGTTCTGACACATCCTTCACAAAATTCACTACACCAGCGGAACACTGTACACCCTGACTGACACACATTCCCATACACATACTTCATGCAACGATAAATTTCGGCTCCACTAACACCTTCTGCCGTCAAAAATTGCATAACTTCCTACTGGGCCTGTTTGGACGAATCCATGTCACGACCCTACGTTGTCAACTTTCCACCGCACGTGCAAACAGCACACTGACACCTGCCGCCGATAACAGCGTGCTTCCTGACATGACACACCATCTACCGGTGCAAATGCAGGGCTCTGTGTAATTACACAACGACCCTATTACACGAGTCTTACTTTCATTTGGGCGATCCTTATACTGTCCAGAACTCGACAGAGTTGTTGCCGCCGAAATACTACGTATTTCGGGTCAGATTGCTTTGCCACTTAATTTATTAAAAGTACCAGGGGTAAGTTATTTCTTTTTATTTTTATTTAAATTAAGATTTAGCACGACTTTTGTAAAAAGATCGTGCTAATGTTATCGGTTTGTCCGTCCGTCTGCGGACAACATGTCCCTGCAAAAAATAGTCCGATTTGAAAAATTCTCTTTGCATTGGAAATCTTGAAATGTGCGAATGATGATCCTTGATTTCATTTTTTTTCACAATGCTCAAATTTGCCGCTAGAGGGCGTAAATGCAGATGATATCGAATTAAAAATACATTGTATTTCAAATACTTGCTTCTAAACGTCCGATTGAAAAAAAAATTTTACCTTTCGATTCCACTTATGTCGAAAGTTATTTTAGGAATAGTCACTTTTTCAAGTTACGCATAGATTTTACGCAAAAAGGCGGAAAAATAAATTGCGTTTTCTCTATTATATCTGCTTCTAAAACTTCTATTTGAAAAATTATTTCTGCATCGGATACAGCTCCTAGTGAGAAATCTTTTGGACCGATACCGCTCACATTGAAAAACCTTTAAAATTATTCACCGGTTCCTTAATGAGACGAAACAATTTCCAGCATTCACTCTTCCCTTTGTGGTTTCCAACAAGCACGTATTTCTTGGCCTCAATGTCTTTCTCAACCTCCTCATATTAAATCCATCAATATTAACCAATAAGGAGTTAATTTCGGCATGACATGTGATGGGAACGGGATGTCAGCACATCAATCGAAAACCTCTGAATGCTCAATGTAAAAGATGCGATGTGAAAAGTAACTCTTCGTCATACAGTGAACTTCGCATGGAGAGAGTGAATCAGCTGAGAAGCAGGCGAATGGCGTTTGCCTGTACTTTGCCCTGGACAATCGCACTGTAAAAAAACGCAAAGGAAGTATCTTTTTACGATGTGGTGTGTCTGACGTCGGTCGGTGGAAATCTTCATTGCTTTAAGAAAGAGAAGACAATATTTTTGCATGGCAAATCATTCACTCCGTGGGCACCAGCATCGACTACAGAATTCCACAACGCGTATTTTTCTTTGGAAAATATTTTTCTCTTTTCAGAAATAAAACGGGAATAAAACCGGGTCAAAATCGGGTAAGGAACACCATGACCAAACCAGTTGGAAGGCGAAAGAAATTGTCGACCCGTTGACCCGTTGACCCGTTTCCATCTCTGATTACGAGATGATGTTTCTGCTTATTTTGTTCCGGAGTATGAAAGAGTTTGACAATATGCAGCTGTGACATTTGGTGTTATAAAGTTATTTGTTAAAGTAAGGTACTGTTACTTTCAAAATGATCTCCAATCACTTGGTTTTCATTTTGCACTATGCTATTGACCTTTAATATACAGTATATGTATTTGTTAAGGGTGCGTGCCCTGATGAATTCTTTATTAATAGGAGTGTATCTCAAGGATTAGTTCAATCATTATACTTGTGGTTGTTATGATATATAGCGGTATTATTTCGTCTTTTACTAAGTTCTGCTTCAAACAACTGGGATTTATTGGGGTTTATTAAAACAATGGAGACAGCAACTGAGAATGAAGCGCTGTACACAAATCACAGGAACAGTGCGCTGTACACAAATCACAGGAACAGTGTCACTCGCGATGTAAAGTATATTAACGGGTGGTGTACGATGTCGACTATCACGTAGCAGAGGTAGAATGGCAGAAGAAACAGCCGTTGTGGAATTATTGCCGACAATGTCAGATCTCAGTAACCCGAAAAGGGATATGATCATTGGTGCGTCAAATATGATCATTGGAGCGTCGGATTGTTTGCAGGATCTTCAGTAACTAGAGCTGCAGAAATTGTAGGTGTAACACAAGGAACCATATCGAAGATTATGACTACCTGTCAAAAAGGACACGGCGTTGCCCCTAAATGCGCAAACTGCGCACGCCATACGAAGATGTCAGGTAGGGATAAGCGAACGTTGACAGGGATTGTACAATGAAAGCACAAGACCAGGGCACCACAAATGGTATCAGAGCTGAACACCAGTCGGAATGAATCCGTTACCGTCATAATAGTTCGTCGGGAACTTCATTGTTCAAGCATTTACTTCATTGTTCATGAATTTATAGCCGTGCTGCAATCAATAAACCTCAGACTACCAATGTCACTGCAACAAAACATATAAGGTGGTGCTAAGCACATAAAAACTGGGCTGCTAAAGACTGGCAACGTGTCATTTGGTCTAATATGTTTTATTGTTTACATTGGTCACATTGTGACCAATAAAATATATTAGACAACAAGTATAGTAGCATTGTGACCAATAAAACATATTAGACATCATGACATCAAGTAGTAGACCAATAAAACATATTAGACATCATGACATCAAGTAGTAGACCAATAAAACATGTTAGACATCATGACCAATAAAACATATAAAAAAATCAAATTTTTATACGCCACATTTTGGCATGTGTATAAGAGCAAGAGCCGTACCAGTGTCTAAAACATATTAGACATCATGACCAATAAAACATATAAAAAAATCAAATTTTTATACGCCACATTTTGGCATGTGTATAAGAGCAAGAGCCGTACCAGTGTCTAAAACATATTAGACATCATGACCAATAAAATATATTAGACATCATGAAATCAAGTAGTAGCATTGTATTGGTCATTTAGGCACATTGTTTTCCACCACTGGTAGAGTGTACGTCTTTTGAAAACCTGAAGAAGTGTGCCACCAAGGTTGTTTAGTTCCGACTGTGATGCAAAAAGGTGGATCCCTGGTGCTGTTGGTTGCCATATCATGGCATTCCTTAGGGTCCTTGGTTGTTCTGCAAAGTCGTTTCACTTCTACAACGGACGAATCAATTCTCAGGGGCCACCTGCACCCAGTGTTGCGGGCATTGTTCTCAAGTTACCGTCCCAGGTCTCAAGCAAATAATGCGCCAGGGGATTATGCGAAATATGTGAAGTTGCGGTTTGCAGGGTATCAGGATGAAGTACCGTATCTCCCCTGGCAACTCATCCTCCAGAGCACGACATTATTCAACATTTGTGGAAATATCTGAGCAAAAGGTCAGATCACACTTTCCACTTCTAATATCACTGCCACAGTTTGGCCATATTTTAAGGAAGAATGGTCCCAAATTACATTATCGTATGTGCATGAACTTGTATAAGTCCATACTGCTGGCCACCCTAAATGCAACACCAAGAAGAAAACATTCGATTGGCCTGAAATTCGCAGCATGCGTCGCCCGCGAGAGGACAGCAAACGATTAGCATTGCAAGGCATATGCAAATCATGTGCGCCCGGCACGCCACCCAGAAGCACTATAAGAAGGGTGCACAGAAGGTGGGGTGTAAGTAGTAGAAGTGTGTTGTGCTGCCAAACCTGTGCGTGAAAAGCTGCCTGATGCCTCGTCGCAGAATACGGCAGTCATTCCAGCACGTTTCGAAGTTAGACAGAGGAAGAATAGTGGCTTATCGCGACAGCTGTTTATCGTACCGAGATATCGGCGCCCGTGTGGGACGACATCCAGCCACAGTGGGGCGAGTATGGATTCGGTGGGTGCAGGAGGGATGGGCGGACCAACGTGAGCGACTGCCGCAGCCGCGACACACCACCGGCATGTTGTGCGGTGAGCATTGATGGCTCGCACCGCCACATCACGAACGTTACCGCAGGAATTAGGATGTGTTGCGCAACAACCTGTGTCAGTGCGTACCGTTCGACGTCGTCTGCAGGAGCGGGGACTTGTCGCACGGTGCCCTTTGCTCCGATTACCATTGACGTTACATCACCGGCGAGTGCAGCGGCAGTGGGCCGTTGAACGCCACACCTGGACTACGGAATGGCACGACTTTGTCTTCTCCGACGAATTCTGCTTCTGCCCGCAACACCACGATGGTCGAATCCGCGTGTGACGGCACCGCGGCGAGAAACTGTATGACGCCTGCATTATGCATCGCCATACCGGTTCGTCGCCTGGCGTTATGGTTTGGGGCGCAATTGGATATGACACCCGCACCCCTCTGGTACGCATCGGCGGTACACTCAACAGCCACCGCACCATCTCCGACGTTTTGGAGCCTGTAGTCCTCCCTTACCTGCAGGACCTGCCAGCGGCCCTGTTTCAACAGGACAATGCGCGTCCGCACGTAGCACGCATCGTGCAACAATTCTTCACGGCCCACCAGGTGTGTCACTGCTGCCGTGGTCCGCCTCTTCTCCCGATATGTCGCCCATCGAACACGTCTGGTCGCTGATCGGCAACCGAGTGGTCAGGCAAGCACCACCCGCGGCTACGCCTGATGAACTGTGCCTACGTGTGGAAGCAGCCTGGACCGACATACCCCAAGCCCACATCCAAAGCCTCTTTCGTTCGATGCCGCGGCGTATAGCGGCCGTTATTGCCAGCCATGGGGGCCACACGAACTATTGACGTCTGCGTGTTCCGCAAGTCGCACGGGCCTGTAAGCTCAATCGTTTCATCTTTGTATCTGTTGTTATGTGTCCAGTAAATCTGGCTTTGCTATCTCGTGTCCTTCTTGGTCTTGCATTCTGTGTGGCCAGCAGTGTATTAATGAAAAGTTCTCCACTAACAGTATCTGTTATTTTGATAAACACCTGTACCTGTCGAGCAAGATCATTCTTCTTCTTTGAACTACTTTTGACAATACGCATTGCTCAAAAGTTTGTTCCGCCCTAGAGTATTTATTATTTTCACATTTTGGATAGCGCACGGCAAATAAATCCTTCTTGAAGTAGTGAAGAAAAGAACAGTCGGCAAGTTTAACAACCTCCGCCTACTCTCTTAAATTTTCTTCAAACAAGAGAATGGTGACAGCGCTGTACGTTCTTTTCCTGTCTCTGTCATAGATAGTCATTGTTCCTGAAATTTTCTTTTTCCTCTATAAGAGGTAGTCACCAATGATACATCATATCCAGTTCATTAACTGCTTCACTTATCACTTTGCCTTGTCACTCGTTCCTGTTGCATCGAAATCCGGGAATATCTTACCTGGCTACATCTTTCAGGAAACTGCAGCCGTCAGTCCTTTAAATCAAGGCTAAAAGAACGGCTTTAGAGTACTACTATATTTGAAACTACACTGGTACGCAAAATTAAAGTCCCAAAGGCATTCATTCTCAGGGATGAAAAGGAAAATACGTAGCAGCAGGTAGAAACGTTCGGCACAATAATAAGACAAATATACCTTTTATAACAAGTTTCCAATGTGGACCCTATGCATTTCGCGTACATAATGTTTGCAAACGTCACCAAGCGGAGATGTAAGAATGTAACCTAAAGATGTTTTAATAAGGAATCTGATCACTTCTTATGGACAGACAACTCTCACAAGGACGATACACACTCATCACCAGGTTGTTGATGATTTCTGTAGCCAAAGATTTCCATTCCCCGTTAACAGCGCAATGTAGCTCCGGAAGTGTTCCGGGAGGAGGCTGACGAGCAACTACTTGTCGTCCCAGAGCATCACAGGCATACTCTACAGAAATCAAATCCGGAGACCCGGCTGGCAAGTCTATACACCGAATATCCTCGCTCAGCAGGAAGCCATCGACAAGGTGAGCACTGCGCGAGGGATCGTTACCATCCAAAAAGGAACTGAGGGCCAACAGATCTCCGAAAAACTTTCCCATTGGGCTCCAGGAACTCGTTCTTCTATCTCTCGGCATTCTCATAGCCTCCTGCGAGTGGTGTATCGTCGTTGAAAAAATGCCATTCCCGACAAGCAGACCACCGCCACCAAAGGATTCTCGTTCGCAGACGTTTGCATGATCATTACGGGTTACCTGCTCCCTCCAGATGAAATGTCAACGAGAATCTGATTGTAGACCGAATCTTGACTCGTCTGTAAAAAGTTCACCGGCTCACTTGTCTGGGCTCCAAGAACAATGCTGCCTGCACCAGTTCAAACGAGCGCTCCTGTGACAGCGGGACACAAACCACAGGTCTCCTGGGATGAAAGCCAATTATATAAAGCCTTCGATATATCGTTTACCTTAATGCCGTAATCTTAGTGGCAGGGAAGAGATCCGAAGACAATTGCTGGGCTGTATAGGATCTAAGACGTCATGCGGTAAAAGCGACATAACAGTCCTCATAGTGTCGTACGCTTTGGATGACATTGGTCAGGTCTTCGTGACACTCCACTTGTGTTGTTGAATTACTGCCATAACCTTGAAACCACTCTGGAGTAGATATTCAAGTCCCTTGCGACCTCGGAATCAGGCTGGCCCTCTTCTAGTCGTTCTATCGCTCGCCACCGTACCGCATCGGATACACGTGTATGGGACATAAGGAAAGCACTTATAGTCACCGGAACACTTCTTACACCCGCTGTCAATTGGAAATGCCACTGCAATTTCCCGTTGACTTTAAGCATATTATAACTCAATTCACGTATTGGACAGCATTTTGCTCGCCGATATGCAAATTTTCCTGTGGGTATTTATCACTCGTGTCCATTTGCATGTGCCCGGTGAATACTGTAACATTTTATTGAGTGTTTTGCATTATTTCTCCGTCATTGCCTTCCGTACTTTAATTTTGGACACCAGTGTATGTAAATAAGATTGATGATATTGCTACATTTATCCTTTCGTATTTACTTAGTTAAATAAACTGGTTTTTTTTAAGTACTATCATATTTTAAATTAGGTAAATAAGATTGAGCATATTGCTGTACTTCGTCTTTCATGATTAGTTAGTTAAATAAACTGCTTCTCAGTGCTACTACATTTTAAATTAGGTAAATAAGATTGATCATATTGTTGCATTTCACCTTTATAATTCGTTAGTTTCGTATGAATAATATCAGATTATTGATTCTCGTAATAATTAAGTTATTGAATCAAGCATGAAAACAAGAGTTGATTTCAAAACACAAATGTGTTTTAAAATCAACCCTCGTTTATTTATCTACGGACTAGTTCAGAAGAAGCGCATAAATAAATTATTTTTTTAGAATTTATTTTATGTGCTTCTTCTGAACTAGTCCTAAAAATCACAGGTTTGGGTTCACGTTTATGGTTTTGTTTAACACCAAACATTTTGAAAGCAGATCTTCTTATATCTTTTATTGTGCTGATCGTTTGAAAACCAATTTCCCGTCATGTAATATTTAGACTGAAAATACAGATAAGGATATCTCACTCGTTGCTTTTTCCTTATTTATATATTTATGATTTGAACTCATACTGTGGTTCATGGAGTTGAAAAGAAATCGCATGAAAGTTAAAGTAAACAATAAAAGAGGTTAATATTTTGTTGTGATAGAATATTCAAATTTTGTCAGTTTTATTAAGGTTTATAAAATGTGCTCAAAATGCAGTCTAATATTGTTATCTAACTTCAACGATTTTATTGATTATTTGCGACTGAACGTCACTTGATATCAAATACAAGTGCATGTCTTATGCAGAAACAAAGCGGGATTTCAAAATTTTGAATCTAATGTTATATATTTTTAATGGTTAGCTATAATGTGTCTGTATTCTTATTTTAAAAATACCATCCGTTGACCACGCAATTCTGCAAATAAAAAGAAATCTGACAAAATGTTACAGGGGGCACCCGGGTTTGAACCGGGGACCTCTCGATCTGCAGTCGAATGCTCTACCACTGAGCTATACCCCCGACGTCTGTTTGCCACTGTTATCAGTTCTCATGAAGAAGAGACAGGCGCTGCAAGATTTACGCAGCTGTTACGTAGGCGTTGTCAAGTGCCTACCGAACAGGTGTTTCATAGATCGCAGCACGTGTTTTCACCGTAGTTGGCGATGATTCGGTTAATAGTTGATTTTAATTTCTCATTTCGAGACTTTAGCGGTTTCAGTGGATCCCTCCTTTACCTCTATTTTGCATTTATAACTCCCAGTTCGATGAAAAGTTATAGACAGACTTGGAACCCTTTTGATTAGTAATATTTAATTGTTTCACGTTTTGAATTAAAAAAATATCCACCGCAATTTGTTTTTGTTCTGCAGATTTGGTAGGAATACTAAGTTCATTAACTTTTCTCTGATGTTGAATAATGGAGTAGAACGATACAAATTCACATGAATTATTTCCTTTTTCAGGGCTTTCAGCTACTTATGCTTTGATGGGACATTGGCAGGGAACAGAATAAATCTTCATATGGAAAATATATGAGCCGATACTCTCAAAATTCCAGAGTGCACCCAAATTTCATATTTCATAATTACATGCTTAAATATCGAATTTTAGCCCGTTATTGCCATTTACTGCAAAACAAATCTTGCAAAGCACTTGTAAAAAATCTTGCGATAAATTAATTGAAAGAAATAATGAGAAAATATTAACGCAATTTATTTGTCAAAAGTTTATTCTAAGAATTTTTCTTTCGGGGTGAATTTATTTGTATTCGATGCCTCAGCACATCTTCCATAAAGTTGATCCCTAAGACATATTCTTTTATTGCGTCGAATCCACAATGTCATTGAACATGCCACTGTACAATTTCAATAAAATTTGCCCTCAAAAAACGAGTTCGCCCATAAAGGTCGAGAATTGTAGCCTGAAAAATTATTTTCTTTTGAGAGCGGTGAGTCGATCTACTAACGAAAAACGTTGCTCCATTCACTTTTTAGCACGTCTTTTAGAAAAGAATATATGGTTATATTATCACTTTGTCCGTCCGTTCATCTGTCTGTAGACAACATATCTCTGCAACTATTAGTCCGATTTGAAAAATTCTTTTTTTATTAGGAAGCTTGAAATGTGAGAATAATGATCCTTGCATTTCGGTTTTCTTCCAATGAACAACTTCGCCGCTACAGGGTATAAATCCATATGATATCGAATTCAAAATAATTTTGTTCTATCTATTTGCTTCGAAATATCCGATTGAAAGAAATTGTTTTCCTTTCCAATGGCATTTATATTGAAGACTATTTCAGGTACTGGCTCTTTTTCAAGTAATGCATAGCTTTTCCGCATGTGTGTAAAGATAAATTCCGTTTACCCCGATATCTCGGCTTCTAAAGGTCGGATTTAAAACATTCTTCGTGCATCGGATACAACTATTGATCGTAAATAATTATTTCGTTATCAGGTGGCGTAAGTGTTTATTTCTGCTTCTTATGTATTTTCAGCAAAATCTAAGCTTCCGAAAACTCCATAGCAAACATTTTTTCGTGGACCGATACCGCTTACCTCAGAAAACTTCTTGAGAAAAACTCCTGCTTAAAATAGTACACAGTTTTTCCGCCAGGGGCGTAAATATATATCCTATTTTTGTCGATATCTCTGCTTCTAAGGGTTACATTTGAAACATTCTTTCCTTGTAGAAGAGCGTTTCCGGTGCGAAATGTTTCTCATATAATTTAAAAATGTTGTTAACGCACAACTGTGCCACTAGAGGGCATGAGCTCAAGTTTCGGTTTACAGCAAAATCCACGGGACTAAAAACTTGATTGAAAAAATTCTTTTTCTGCCAGATACTACTAGCTATGAAAACTCTTTGTGCATATTTTCTTCCCAAAATGATTTACAATTTCGCCACTAGTTGGCACAAATGTTTAATCTGTTTTTCTCAATATCTCTGTTTCTAAATGTGCGATTTAAAAAAATATTTTAACACCGGATGTGATTTACCTTGCGGATCTTTTTAAGTTTGTACTTGAGGTTTTTTTTTTTTTTTTTTTAGTTTACGATTCTGTCGCTTGGTGGTGATTGTGTTTTATTTACAGCTGTATCTCAGATTGCACAAAACCTTTGAGAAATTTATTTTTTTCACTGAATGCCTTCGCTACAATAAAGATGGTGAATATTATACTCTTCAAATAATGCTCTGCTTTCCAACAAGGGGTGTAAATGTCAAAGCCTTTTTTCTCGCTCTCTCTGCTTCCGGGAGAGGTATTTGAAAAGTTCTTTTTCCTTAACATAGCTTTTCTCATGAAAAATACGCTTCACCTGAACTTTTCTATTATGCAAAATTCTTCCGCTAGGAGACGTAGAATTATATCATGTTTTCTTCTATATTTCTTCTTTTAACTGTTCGATTTGAAAATTTATTTGTCTCTTCTGCTATGAGAAACTTTTTGGGCGCCATTTATTAATCTTGGTAACATACATTTTAGCCGCTGGTGGAAGTAAGTAGCTGTTTCTATTTCTGAACGTTTTATCGAGTTTAGAAATCCCGTTGATTTTTTTTCTAACCGTTTCCGTTGACTATGAATAACTGAAAATTTTTATTCGCGTTGTAAAGGATTCAAAAGACGTGCTCATTACGTCCGAAAATTCGGTGTCATCTTTCTTGTTTTTATATAATAACTAAATTCTTGAGATCCGATTTAATTTCCTGTCTGCAATGTAAAAGCAAATATTTAAGCCTAGATTCAGTGCATCGCACAATAATAATTTTGAGTGGTGTTTAGCAATCTTTAAGTAATTTGAAGGGATCAAGCCCCTGAACACCAGCATATTCTCTCAGTCTATGATGGGAAGCTTTCTTCATAATTATACCACACAAAAATCATTTTGCCTGTGAATGTGCGTAATGTGCGTAATTTGCAGTACTCCAAAACGTTTGACGCTCAAAGAGCACATTCATCTCAAAAAACATACTAAAGTACGTTGGGACTAATCTGCATGGTCATTAAGAATAAAAAATTTTTGACGAAGTGATGTGTAGTCACTTTGCTTACTACAGAAAAGATTCTATCTGAAAGGCACCTTTTCGTTCTTCGTGAAAAACATTTTTAAGATGAGACTATAAACATAATTTGAACCTCAGTTCCTTTTTTCTGAACAAAATATTCGCAGAAGCAGTGCTGCATTATCTACAACGTCGCGCAGATCGTGATGTGAAATGAGAATTTAAAGCTCCCCCATACCAGAAGAAATCAACTGAAATTCAGTCTCTCTTTCCTACCAACTACAAATACCCATCATGCTTCCCAAAAGGAGACTTGTCGGAATGCTCATAAATAAGCAGCAACAAATCCACTGACAATTGCAAAATAACTTGTTACAGGAAACTCTTCAGAGAGCATTTCTTAAAATTTATTTTCTAGTTTTCAGCCCGATAGGAAATGTGTTTTTATTAAAAAGTTTGATTTATTTCACTTAATTTCTCCGCCTTGTTGCGGAATAAAAGGAAGGCTCTGAGTTTTGCGTTCTCATTTATTTGTTATTTCACCTAGCTACCAGAATAATAATACTTGAAGAACGTATTTGCTATTTGGCTTTGTCATAAAAACTAAAAAAGTTAACTAAAATTTAGGTGAGGATATTATACAGAATTATTTGTCTTCAAGATACAAATTTAAACGAGGTAATCTGCTTGAAACTTCTGCATGACCACTGTTTCCAACTGTGATTTCAGTCACATACAAAATTCCACTTGCATTAATTAATTATCTCTTAAAATGCAATTAATAGCAACACATTTCTGGCCATTGTTTTAGGTAAAACTTCGTGTCTGATTACTAAGTATTAATTTGGAAATTACAAGAAAAACCTCTAAAGAATTCGTAAATTCTTTAGAGGTTTTTGTGTGTACCTGAACAAAATAAGCATTTCAGAAGCAAGATATTTTTACCACTTCTTTGGCATATGAAGCATTACTAATCTTTCTTGTGCGCCTGGTATTTTAAACTGTCCCTTTATAGGTGCTGGAATTCTGAAAAGCAAAAAACTTCTAGAATTCTGGTAATTTTATAAATTTTAGGAAAACATTTCATGATTTGTCTTCGTCAGGTAAAGAAATTTCGGTTTGGAGTTCAGTTGGTTGCTCAAAGTGTAGAATTATTTCATACTTCTTTAAGCAGAATGTTACAGTACCTTATGAACAGAATACGGGATTACACAATACAATACAAATTTTGAAGATGTGAATCCGTTTTTTGGTGTAAATATGACATGGATGGTAAGTCAGATAATATCGGAAAACTTGAAAATTTTGTCCTCCTCGAGTGGGAATCGAAACCGCGTCTCCCTGAGAGCGCCCGAGTATGCTAGCCACTACATCACCCAGAACGACAACGTTTCAAGTTTCCGATTAATTTGAATGGATTCATTTTGAAAATTTATGAATCTGTTTTTGGTGTCATATTTGCACCAAAAAACGGATTTACATCTTCGAAATTTATATTGTATGGTGTAATCCCGTGTTCTATTCATGATTTAACTGCTCCTCCGAGCAATCACGGGACAGAATTTTTAACCTGCAGATTCGTTAAACATGAATGCCGGTTGCTTCGACTAGCGAATCCTGTGGTGGTCATATTCAAATTAATCGGATACTTTGTCGTTTTGGGTGGTGTAGTGGTTAGGGCGCTATCCTAGGGAGACGAGTTCGATTCCCGCTCCAGGGCGACGAAATTAAAGTTTTGAGATATTATTTATTTACCATCCATGTCATATTTACACCAAACAACGGATACACATCTTCAAAAGTTACAGAACCTTTAGAAAATTGAGACGTGGTTTTCTATTAATTAGGTTCTAACCGGCATATCCAGTCCAAGCGCATATCTGATATAACACTCCAATGTCTGTTTAGGTTTCCCATCTACAATAAATTTACACTGAGGTACCGTAACACGCACTGCTTAGTAGGAAACAGGAGCGATTCCGCCTGCATAGGATACTTCGGATGACTTCCTAGTCACTGTCAGTATCTTGTAACTCTTTCACCACTTGGATGGACATGCTGAGATGAACAACGCTTTGCGATTCCCATTTTAGCTGACCTATATGTGCTTTATGTGCTTTGACTTTTACTTTCGATGCATGATGACTTTCGTATTTTATTTATTTATTTATTTATTTGTTCCTTTTTTCGATAGCAATACCTTTTGGTCTGCTAATTTTGTTAACCATACGTTTCTTCTAATTACTGAACTACTTGAAAATGGTCCAAGTGTGATGGTTTCTTAAATATATATATATACATATATATAGTAATGAGTTCAACCACAGACAACAACCATCCAGTGATATATATATATAGAAATAAATGACAAGAGAGGAAGACATTATGATCAGAGTTAAATCCCTGACACGGCAATGGGCTGGACATACTCTCAGAAGAACAGACCATCGATGGACAGCCGACATTTTAGATTGGATTCCAAGAAACGGGAAAAGACCCAGAAGAAGACCACATGGGAGATGGGTGGATGAAATTCGAAAGTATGCGGGAGTGACATGGAGGAGACTAGCACAATACAGACCGTTGTGGAAGAAACTTATATATATATTTATATACACTATATCGATAAAAGTCACCGGACACATAGAAGAGAAACACATCATAGCATTTATTGACATACATTAGTACGGTGTCGGTCCACCTTCGGCCTAAGTCACGTTTTTCTGAGCTCCGTGTTGTGTGCCTATTTGGTGTGTTTTATCGTGTGGTTCGTCATTTTCCTTTCGTGTTCCTTCAAGCTGAAGGTTCGTGCTTTGTTTTGATACATCTCCCAAGTTGGTGAGTAGTTTATTTTTTCTGTTATCATCATTTGAATTGTCGACCTAGCTGGTCGATTTCTCAGGCAGCCCTCGTCATTAACAATGGCGGCGGCTGCTGCTGATAAGAGCGATGTCCACGCCCATATCAGCGAGGCATTTCCTGCCGCCTCCTCCTCCTCCTCGACACGAGACCAATCTCCTCCAATGCTTGTAGGTGACGTCACCCAACCACTAGAAGTGGAAAGTGACTCCTGAACTACAGCTCAAGCTTCTTGCCCTGCTTCGACCAGTGACGTCAGTGCAGCGCAACTCTCTGTTGCTTTAAGTGAAGACATGGATGTGTCTGACAGCGCTGCTAATTTACCCTCTACTTCCACTCAGTTCAAACAGCAGGTTGCGTTGCAGCCCTCACGCTCGAGTCCTGCCCCTAGGGCATACTCTGCCGCTCTTACTGGAACAAAAGCTCCTTCCAAGTTTGTTGCAGAAGTCTTACCAGACTCGTACGTCATTGTCGATGGCCTTACTGCCACCATAGATATTCCCGAAGATTCCCCAGCAGGAAAACAATTCTATTCTAGAATGGACTTCGGAGTGTGTTTTGATGCGCTCCCAGACACAAAGTTGAAAGAATATAGTATGGCTCTCAAGCAGATACTTCCAGCTGGAGCCAGTATTACTCACATGGCTCGAAAACCTCGAGCTGTGTTGGTGTACTTTGCTCTTAAAGAGCATGCGGATCTTGTCTTGACAGAAGGTTTGTCCCTCAAAGACGTCCATCTTCTACCAGAACCTGTCTCTCAGCGTCCAATCCAGGTTACATTTTATCCGGTTCCACCTGAGGTGTCAGACGTTGCGCTGTGCACTGTACTCAGTAAGTTCGGCCGAGTTGTTGGGCCAGTTACTACTCTTTCAGCCGCGCCGAGAGATCCAGACGATAAATCCATAGGAGGATTTCGCCGAAGTGCAAGAGTGATCTTTCCATCTGATGAACATTTGCTCGCCTGCCCAAAGGTGCTCAACGTTCGTTGTGGACAGCAGCGTAGGAGAATTGAAGTGACTACCTTCCTCCACTGCACTTTTTGCCACGGAGAGAATCATTTACGTATGCATTGCCCACATCTAGCATCACAGGCTCCTGATAATTCTCCTACAACTTCTGGCCCTCTTCTGAGCCGAGCAACACCTTCTTCCACTGCACAGAAAGCTTCAGAATCGAAACTTTCACAAAAGTCGACTGCAGGAGTTGGTCAACGCGTGTCTACTGACCCTTTATCCTTCGACCAGCAACTGGATTTTCCCTCACTTAATTGTTCGCTTCCCATGAGTCGTCATTCTGTAGCGGAGTCCCCTTCAGGGGGTTTCTCCACTGCCCTTATCATTGATACTTCTAAATCTGCTGATGACGGATTTTCTGGCCACGAATCTCGAGTTAATGAGAGCTCAACTGAGCCTTCGCTGAAACGTCGTGGTTCTCTTCGAAGACGCCCACCGAAGAAGCCGACTGCCGCATCACCCCGCACCTCTCCCCGTACTGGTAGTACCTCTCGAAAGAATTCACCATCAAAGGCTGCTACCTCTTCTGTCCAGGCCGACGAAGAGCCTCCTCTTAAATTTGAGGATCTTGTCGAATACCTTAAGGATGGCTCGGTTCCTACTGGGCCGATTTCATTTGAAGATTTACATCAATACCTGTCACATAAGACAGACCACTCCACAACGCATGCTTTACTCTCAAAGTATGCATCGTTTCTCCCTCTAGTGCATGATCAGATCCAAGTCCTTAATCAATGCATCTCCCACCTTCGCAAGGAACATCCGTGGGCTAAAACCTATTTTAATCGACTCAAATCATTTCCTCCTGTTGTGAAGGCTCTTCAGCAAGCATTAATGGAAAAAAGTCTTCAAGATTGTATCTCTTAATTGCAGGGGATTTGCATCCCCATTTTCTAATGCCTTGGTACATGAAGACCTCACTCCGTTAGGAGCTGATCTTCTCTTACTACAAGAGACGAATTGCCAATCCACTACGATATTCTCACGATGGCGCCAGTGGAACTACACATTTCACCACGCCTACCAACTATCATCCCATAGTGGTCTAGCTATAGGTATCCGCCATACTTTCAACTCCATAATCACCTCTTTTTCGGTTCGAAACTTATGTCGAGACCTATTACAGTGTGCATCATTCACCATAGCTTCCACATCTTATCATATATTTAATATTTATATTCCAAGCTCTTCAACCCACTTGACAATACTTTTTACTCGCCTTCGTCGTGCCTTGTCTCGCATTCCTCCCATAGATCATGTTTTAATTGGAGGGGATTTCAATTGCACTCTGAATCCTACCCTGGACCGATCTCCTTCCACCAGAGAACGCCGTGTTAACTTGGTGAATCTTCTTCAGTCAGTGGTCTCCGACTACTCATTCATTGATGTTCACCGTCACTTCCATCCTTCATCGACTGTACATACTTGGCGCTCGCAACATAATCAAAATCCGTACACAGCTCGCCTTGACAGATACTACGCCTCATCTACTCTGCTTACAGCTGTGACAGAATCTATTATCACTCCTACAGCTTCTTCTGACCATTGTGCCATCGTTCTTATTATTCAAGCAGTTCCAGCACAACCCCGTACAATTCGTCCATGGACTCTTGACGACACTCTTCTTACAGATCCAGACTTCTGTACTTCAGTACGCTCCTTCCTTGAGGACAAACGACCTCAACTTCAATCAGCTCCTTGTGGTCTGACTTTTTGGTTGGACATTAAACAAGCAACTCGTTCTCCACGTTCGCAATCTTTCTTTTAAAGCAAAAACGCTTCAAACACATGCGTCTCAACCATGTCCGTTCCATGCTCTCCATCCTAAGCCTAAGTGATCCTCTCTTCTGCCACTATCAAGATGAACTGCGATCAATCCTCCTTCCTCTGGCTCAACAAGCTCTACGACGTCTCCGGCTACAACATCTATCGCCAGACGCATCCAATTACGATTTCCTTACATCCATGGAAAAAACACGAACAGCATCGAATTCACTTCGGCACCTTCGCCTCGCATCTGGAGAGGTGTCTGGTGATCCACTCACTCTATGTTCCCAGGTCCGAAAGTTCTATACAGAGAAGTTCTGTGAATCTCCTCCGCCATCCTCTTCAGCTTTGGCATCACTTCTTTCTAACCTACCACAAGTTCCTCCCCATCTTGCCTCTTCTCTCCTCCTTCCTCCCACGTTCTCTGAACTATCCTCTACGTTTTCTTCTTTAAACTCTAGGGCCGCACCGGGTCCGGACGGCCTCACTTTCCTCTTCTATAAAACCTTTCTACCTCTCCTTCTACCATTTCTCTTTTCTGCACTTTCTGCTGCTTTCAATCACTCCCCTCTACCGAGGCGATTCACAGTAGCATATGTTGTACTATTCCCTAAGAAAGGTGATCTCCTTGACCTGGGGAATTGGCGCCCTATCTCCCTCTTAAATCTAGATTATAAACTTTATACTAAACTTCTTTCCCAACGCCTTATCCCCATTCTCACTCACATTCTCTCCCCAAATCAAACTTACACAGTTCCCGGCCGTTCACTTTCTCATAACATCCATCTACTAAATGATCTAATCCATCTTGCCCGATCTCGCTCTGAACCCCTCGCCCTTCTCTCTCTTGACCAACAATCCGCTTTTGATAATATCTCACATTCCTATCTATCGGCTACACTCCTTCACTTCGGTTTTCCTCCTTCCTTCGTCTCTCTTCTTTTCTCACTCTATCAAGACGCCGTTCTCCAGGTCAAGCTGCCCACCTTTCTCACAGCGCCTATTCCCTTCCGCCGGGGAGTGCGGCAGGGTTGCCCACTCTCCGGACAACTCTTTGCAATCGCAATTGAACCCTTCCTCCGCTCTGTACACCAATCTTTTAAAGCAGTTCTGCCACCACTCTCTGCCTGCACAAGACATCATGCCACTACCTCTGTTGCATACGCAGATGATGTCACCATCTGCATCCGTCATGACTCACAGTTTCCGTGTCTCCAACGTCTATTCGCAGCTTATGCCTCATGCTCCGGTGCAGCGCTCAACTCATCTAAAAGCACTGGTTTATGGTGCGGCTCATGGGCACATCGTGTAGACACCCCTTGGGGAGCAAGCTGGTCGTCCATCTCACAGCGCTTCCTTGGAGTTCATCTTGGTTCCTTGCAAGCTGCCCCCCTCTACACGTGGAATGCTATTCACCCACGCTTGCTCAGGTCAACTGCCTCCTGGAGGAGAGCCCAGTTCTGCTCATCATTCTTCCAGAGAGCTCGCCTCTCTCGAACTTACCTGATTTCCTTGTGCACACACTCTTGGCTTGGTGTCAAGTCTCTACAACTCCGCCTTCATGAAATTACCCGATGTCTTACTTCTCTGATTTGGACCTGCCACCACTGGGTCAGTGTCACAAAGCTTTGCCTCCCTCCGGATCACGGCGGCATCGGACTCCTTGATACACAGGAGTAGGCCGTCAGAATCACTACTTTTCTCCGTCTCTTCACGTCGCCAGTACCAGATGCCGTTTTAGCTAGGGACGTCCTCGCCTCCCCGAGCAACCCTAACTTTTCTTTTCTCTCCTTACTACTCATGGACCACCGACCCCTCACCCTCATTCGACTTCCCCCTGTTTACCGTGAAGCTCTAACTTTCCTTCGTTCCCTCCCTCTCTCTCGTTCTCCACCTGATTCCACAACTGAGCTCCTTGCTGAACCCCTCTTTTATTCTTCGATTATTCACCCCTCTCATCTTCCGTACTTTGCCTATCCTACCTGGCTCCGAGCAGGTGTGGTAACAGTTAAAGATCTCACTAACCCTGACCTTTCTTGGCGACCCTTCGCCAGCCTCCCTCCCTCTCTTCTCCTCTCCTCCTCCTCTCGTGACACCTACGACTCTATTCTTTCATCTATCATTTCTCAATTTCCTCATCTTGCTTCCCACTCAGGTCTTTCCTTTGTTCCTTCTGCTTCTCTCCCATTTCCTCTTTTCTTGCTTACTTCTGGCTCAGCTCATCCCATTTCTTCTCTCTCGGTGTCAGCTCTTTATCGGTTCCTCTCTATGTCCCATTCTTCTCCTCCTCTCCCCATTCCTGATGTTCCCCCTGCTGCCACTGCTACGGTGTGGTCAGCCGCCCTGTCTCCTCTTTCTGCTCCTCTAGAAATTAATACCCATTGGCTTTTCCTCCATCGCCGCCTTCCTGTTCCCTCCGTTCTTTTCCGAATGTCTCTTCTCGATTCCCCTCTTTGCCCTTTCTGTGCTCGGGAGGCTGATGTCTCCCATGTCTATCAACACTGTGTTATATTACTCCCAATGCTGAACTTGGCATTTACTATCGCCCAATGTTCCATTACAGCAGATCTTACATTTGATGCATATCGGACTCTTCTGCTACAGAACTATCCCCCAGTCAAGCTAACATCAGTCTGTGCCTATATTTTTATTTTAGCGAAGCATGTAATCTACGTGTTTCATCAACGCTGCAGATATTTGACTACTCCTCTGACTGTGCATGAAGCTTCTACGGCATTATTATGCCATTTCCGCGACCGTCTGACATCTCGACTTCGGCTAGAGTATTCTGTTGCAGTTACTCAGCGTCGGGAGAGCCAGTTCCTTGCCACCTGGTCACCGGCTGCCTCATGGTTTACCAGCTCGCCAGCGTCATTGTACCTGACGGTCGGCAGATTTGGTATTTGACCTTTTTGAATCAGAAATGCATATGTAAATATCAACAATCTGTTTTCAAGATCTTTGCACAGCTTGGAAATTTACCGCATGGGTTTTTTTATAAAGGGCTGTACGTGTTTACACAGCAAATTGTTTGTGACACTCATCTTGTATTATTATTATTTTTTTTTTTCCTACATTGACGTTCAAGTTAGTTCGTCTTTAGTTTACATTTTGAGTATAAATATTGCAGTTAGTCATTAGCATAGTGCTGTATAAACATAGATATTGTTTTTGCAGTGTAGTTTTTTGTAATTTTGTTCTATTTTGTTTCCCGAACATGTTTGCACTGTGCTGTATAATTGTACATAGTTTTCAAAATATTGCGGAACAAGTAATCCATCTTATTTGCATCAGAATGTCCAAGTTTAGTTATTTCCTGTTATTAAACATTCCAATGATTTGTCTGATCATCAGTTTTTTAAATTGCATAGTACTGTACATCCTTGTAAATATGTTGTGTTAAAACTCACTGTCATATCGTACCTTCTTTCAAGAGACATGTTGACTAATGATTCTTACTGTATTTATTTTTGCACAAGTTAGTCAATTGCATGGTGTTGTACTCATGAGTAATATATTTTGAAAAACATTTTACCTATTTTGTTCTTTTGTGTGAGGTGATGCTTGGTACTATCATTCTTCTATCACTACATATGGATAGTGAGAATATGTTAAAGCTTTATTCATCGTGTGTTTTCTTATTATACTTACATTTTCTATCTGGTCAACAGAATAGTGTTACATTTCTGTATATGGTCCGATTTTGATTTGTAACATGTTGACACTGTGCTGTATATCTGTACATTGTTTTTGAATATTGCTGAACAGGTAATATATTATATTTACACCAGGGAGTCCAAGTTTGTTCTTCTCCTGATATTCATCATTTCATTGATTTGTCTTATGATCAGTTTGTAAATTGCTTTGTACTGTACATTCTTGTAACTATGATGTGTTACACCTTACTGTCTTATTGTATTTTTTTTTTTGTTGTCTCCTGAAGCTCTCAATTTTCTTGAACAAGTTTGTTAATCGCACAGCAATGCACTTATGAGCAATAAGTTTTTTTGTTAAAATCCTTCCTCAATGCCCAGACATGCTTGTCGCTGTTCATTTATCACGAGCTGTAATTTTGCTCCATTTTTCAACTTGTGCACTATGCTGTATATTTTTATATAGGTTTTAGTAGTTTAACGATCTTTGATCGTATTTTATTTGTATTTAGACGTCCTTATTAGTTCGTCTCCTGATTTCTACCTTGAATAAAGATATTTTGAAACCACCTTTGGCCTTAATGCATGCACTGACCTTTCGAGACATGCTTTCGACAAGGTTTTAGAACGCAGTGATAAGGATAGGTATGCGCTTCCATTCAGTACATAATGCTGCCGTTAACTGTTGCTTAGTAGTAGGCCTTGGTTACAAACTTCTTATGCGGCGCTCTAATTCATCCCATCGGTGCTCTATGCGATTGAGATCAGGACTATGGGCTGGCCAGTCCACACACGATACGGAATTATCGTCAAACCACGCAGTAACACTCCTTGCTTTATGGCTCAGTGCATTATCCTGCTGGTACCAACAAGGCATGGTTCCATAGTATTGCCACAGAGTTGTTAGGGCATAGTTGTCCAGAACATCGAGGTAGACGTGCTGGTTATCAGGTATGTCCATGATAACAAATGGGCCGGGTCCATACCACGAAAAACACCCCCACACGAGTACACTGCCAGCTCCAAACGTGACCGTAGGAATGGTACACTGTGGTAAATAGCGTTCCCCCGACTGCTGACATACCCACACACGACCATCAGACTAATGGATCGTGTACCTGGATTCATCAGTCCATATGACCCGTTTCCATTGATCTACGGTCCACGATAAATGTTCTTTACACCATGCTAAACGACAAGAAGCATTCCGAGTAGAGACGAAAGGCTTATGAGCAGCGTCATGACAACGGTAACCGTTGGAATGAAGTTCTCTGCGAATGGTAGGTGTACATACCGTTCCAGCATTTTTAATCACCTGTACTCTTAGGTCTTGTGCAGTACTCCGTCGATTAGCTGTAACGACTCACCTGAGGCTTCGACGTCCTCTATCACTGATTTTCTGTGGTATGCCGGTACGTTTTGCTGTTTCAGGCACGCCATGTGTCTTCCACTTATTCAGTACATCCAAAACAGTTGACTTGGCTATGTTTAAACGCCTCTCGGCTTCTCTTATGGACAACCCCCACTAACACACTGAAGAGCAATTGAATTAGAGACAGCTGGCGTTATGCAAATGTGGCGCTGTAGGCTGCCCTGTAAACGGAAACGACATGACGTTTGCAGCGATCCGACAATATAAGGAGAGATGCGACGGGAATCAGTAAGAGTCGAACGCAGTATGGGTAAGACGAAGGATCTAAGCGCATTTGATCGTGAGCAAATTGTCGGGGCCCGACGAATGGGTCAATCATTTTCGGAAGTCGTGTAGGCACTGGGATATTCACGAGCCACTGTGTCACGAGTGCACCGTGAGTACATCGAATCCGGTAAAACCATCCCTGCAAGGGCCAACTGCCGTGCACAACAGCGTGTGGATTAGCGGGGTCATCGTCGACTAGCTCGCATTGTAACAGTGGATAGACGGGCCACAGTGCAGGAAATCACTCGGCAATTTAATGCTGGTGCACAAAAATGTGTAAGCAGGCACACAATCCGGAACCATCTCCTCGCTATGGGGTACAGAAGCCATCGTTCCACGAGGGTACCGCTGCTGACCGCACATCACAGGGTGCAAAGTTTAGCATGGGCGCGGGAACATCGCCACTGGACCCTAGACATGTGGGAAAATGTTGCCTGGACTGATGAGCCGAGATTAACGTTGGTACATGCGGATGGCAGAATACGAGTACGGCGCAAACCACATGAAGCGGTGAATCCTTCTTGCCAGCAGGGTACTTTTCAAACTGGTGGGGGTGGCATTCTCGTCTGACTCTGTTTACGTGGACTGAAATGGGACCCCTGGTACGTATGGCATCGTCCCTCACAGGTCAACGTTACCGGGATATCCTGGACGACCATTTTCTCCCCTTTGTGCGTCTTCAACATCCCACTAAGGACCTCATCCTGCAAAGGACTCTTTCTGCATTGAGAATCTTCAAATGTGCGAATGATGATCCTTGATTTCATTTCTTTCACGATGCACAAATTAGCCGCTATAGGGCGTAAATGCAGATGATATCAAATTCAAAATACATTTTATTCCAAATATTTGTTTCTAAATGTCCGATTGAAAAAATCCTTTTACCTTTCGATTCCACTTATGTCGAAGATTATTTTAGGAATGGTCACTTTCTCAAGTGACGCACAGATTTTACGCTAGAGGACGGGAAAATAAACTGAGTTTTCCCTGATATCTCTGCTTCTAAAACTAAAATTTGAAAAATTATTTCTGCATCGGATATAGCTCCTGGTGAGAAATCTTTTGCATGCAATTGCTAATTTTTGGTAAAAAAACAAACAAAACGATTTGGCTTCTATGGGGCGGAAGTGTTTATTTCTGCTTCTGATGTATTTTCAGCAAAATCTGAGTTGCTGAAAACTCGATTGAAAAAATTCTTTGGTGGACCGATACCGCTCACATCGAAAAACCTTTTGACAATACTTTCTTCTTAAAATAACGCATAATTTTTCCGCCGGGGGCGTAAAATGTTTTTATTTATTTTTTATTTTGTCGATATCTCTGCTCCTAAGAGTCCGATTTGAAAAATTCTTTCTTTGTTGGAGAACGTTTCCGGTGCGAAATGTTTCTCATATAATTTCAAATTTTTCTCAACGTACGAGTCTGTTACCAGAGGGCGTAAGTTCACGTTTCCATTTACAGCAATATCTGCGCGACTAAGAACCCGCTTGAAAAACTTCCTTCTTCGATCAGATACTACTGACTTTGCAAACTCTGTGTGCATTTTTTTCTTCCCAAATAAAGCACGATTTCGCCGCTAGGGGGCGCAAAGGCTTAATCTGTTTTTCTCAATATCTCTGCTCCTACATGCGTGATTTAAAAAACTGTTTCAACACGGAATGTCATTTATCTTGAGGAAGACTTTAGTCTAGTACATGAGAATTTTTGTAGTTCACAGTTCTGTCAGTAGGTGGTGCTTTCGTACTTCAGTTTGCAGCTGTATCTCAGCTTCTAAAAAGCACTATTCAGAAATCTATTTTTTACTGTATGCCATCGCTACACTAGAGATGTGGAGCATTATCATATTTTTCAATAATGCACATATTTCTCGCTGGTGGCATAAAGGTCGAAATCTTTTTCTCGCTATTTCTTTTTCCTTAGCATAGCCTTTTCCATGCAGAATATTTTTCGCCCATTTTCAACTTTTCCATTATGCAAAATTCTTCCGTTAGAAGGCATAGAATTATATGTTTCCTACTCTGGTATATTTCTTCTTTTAACTGTTCGATTTGAAATCTTTTTGTGTCTGATACCTTCCTTCTGCTATGAGGAACTTTTTGTGCGGCATTTGATATTTATAATATGCTCTTTACGAGTAGACGCTGCTGGAACTAAACAACTTCTATATGTTTTAACGATTGTTGAAACCGGTTGAAAGTTTTCCTAACCGGTTCCATTGACTTTGAATAACTTTGATAAATTTAATTCGCGTCAGAACGGATTCAAAAGACGAGCTCATTACAACTGAAAATTTGATGTCATGTTTCTCGCTTTTTCTTGCTCTCTTTCGTGTTTCATACCCCCATTACCCTGTCGGAGCATAAAACCCTCGTGGTCAAGGCAGCTTATAGCGTTTCCCTCGGACTCCCGTGGGAATCACCAGGAACTTTCTCTTATCTTTACTCTCGTGGAAAGAAACATGATATTCACAAAAAATTAAGCAAAATCCGTCCTCATTGTTAGTGTGGGTGGTGGAAAAGAGTCCTTGGTATCTAAGGATTCGCATCTCAAAGTCCAAATCTCGGTGAGGTGAATAGCCAAGCTAATATTTTACACTATAAAAAAATGTAGGGTCAAATTACGGTAGATACACCGGCAGCTGAGTGGCCATAAACCGTAATTTTACCGTACCATACCGTAATGTTCATTAACACGTCTAATGACAGGGAAATAAAAACGTCTAATGACCATAGTGTTCATTAATATGTCTAATGACAAATAAATAATAATACATATTATGTTCATTAACATGTCTAATAGGAAATAAAAACGTCTAATGCCGTAATGTTCATTAACATGTATAATGACTGGGAATAAGTAATATGTCTACTGTCCGGGAAATAAAAACGTGTTGCCCACAGAGATGTTGCTAGTCGATTGATAGCACATGAAAAAACAGGTATATAACCACTTTAAGAAGAACGTTGCCAGATTGTCAAGGTTAAAATACAGTAACAGTTCAAACAGTTTAAACACCGTGAACATGTATAGTTTATTTACCGAAAATTTATTATTGATCGCCAGGTGGCGTGCTTACGATCTGTAAACCGTCTTAATCCGGGTGAAACACTGACTATTCACAGCAATTTTTTACAGTGTAGGGCTGTCCCTTTTGGAAGTAGGCTCCAGTAAACGTCGGAAACACACCAAAGTATAACAAGAAAGTCACAATTCTGTCACGGGTAAGTTGCTGCAATCTTTTACTATTCACCAGATCCAGGGAAAACATGTCGAATTTACAGTACGGAAAACATCACCTTCCTCTAACAACAGCTGGTGCTATCTCTTAGCTCAGTGGTCCAGGGGCCAACCAATAATCGGCATAGTCAAGCACGGGTCAGCTCAGTTGACCAATCCAGGCCCCAGGCGGAAAATACCTGAAGGGCTTAAGCACGCCCAGACCACTTGGGAAATTAAAGGGACTCAACATACACTGACGGAAAAAAAATCCCAACACCAAGAAGGGGTTGTGTTAGATAAACGACAGTTGGTAGGCAGTGAGAGTACATCTGTAAGATGACGTCTATGCAAATTTCGCGCTCGGCGCATACGTGTGGCGCTAGTAGCGCCCCTCGGAACATGCAAAGCAGGTTTGCTGTAAATACGCGCTGTAACGTTCGTGAGCGTTAGTTATCGTTGAGATTCGACGTAGTGTGTTGATGTTAGTCAAGAATGCCTTTAAGAAGACGAAGAAGCCATTATCAACAGCTCACGGAGTTTGAACGAGGTCGTGTAATAAGGCTACGAGAAGGTGGATTTTCTTTCCGCAATATTGCAGAACGACTTGGCAGGAATATAGCCACTGTGCATGGTTGTTGGCAGCGGTGGTCAAGGGAAGGTACTGCCTCAAGAAGACCGGGTTCCGGCCGGCCACGTGGCACTACTGAGAGGGAAGACCGCCGTGTGCGGCGTATGGCCGTGGCGCATCGTACCGCGTCTGCGGCAGCAATTCGAGCTGCAGTTGCCACCACAGTGACACAACGAACTGTTACAAATCGGTTACTTGAAGGACAGCTCCGAGCCAGACGCCCTGTAGCGTGCATTCCACTTACTCAAAACCACTGCCGTTTGCGACGTCAGTGGTGTCAAGCTAGAGCTCATTGGACCACAGAGTGGAGATCTGTTGTGTTTTCTGATGAAAGCTGGTTCTGCCTGGGTGCCAGTGATGGCCGTGTGTTGGTTAGAAGGAGGCCAGGTGAGCGCCTGCAACCAACCTGTCTGCGGCCGAGACACACTGGACCTACACCTGGAGTTATGGTCTGGGGAGCAATTTCCTATGACAGCAGGAGCACTCTCATGGTTATCCCACGCACCCTGACGGCACAGTTGTACGTCGGTCTGGGGATTCAACCTGTTGTGCTGCCATTCATGAACAGCATTCCAGGGGGTGTTTTCCAACAGGATAACGCTCGCCCGCATACCGCTGTTGTAACCCAACATGCTCTACAGAGTGTAGACATGTTGCCGTGGCCTGCTAGATCACCAGATCTTTCACCAATCGAGCACGTATGGGACATCATTGGACGACAACTCCAGCGTCACCCCAACCAGCATTAACCGTCCCTGTATTGACCGACCAAGTGCAACAGGCATGGAACTCCATCCCACAAACTGACATCCAGCACCTGTACGACACAATGCACGAACGTTTGCGTGCTTGCATTCAACATTCTGGCGGTTACACCGGTTATTAATGTACCAGTATTTCACATTTAAAATGGCTCTTCTCGCGCTTACAATAAGCTGTGATCTTGAAACCTTAATCCATTAAATATGTTACCTATACAAATGTATTGCCGCCATTTCATTCCTCTACAACTATATTTTCGTGGTGTTGGGATTTTTTTTCCGTCAGTGTATATAAAAGAAAATAAGGAAATCTAGCAAGTCGAAGAAGAAGTAAGAAGTGCCGAGTAAAGAGTACGCAGTAGTAAGAAGTAGATATTTAAATAATTAGTCATGTAGGAGAGTTGGAGTCTACAGAGTAGAGCACAGCTAGAGTAGATATTAAGGACTTTTAGTAGACTCTGTATGTCAGGTACAGAGATGAGCTTTGTCGCTGCTGGACGTCAGTAGGTAATTATCGAAGGACAAAACTCGGCGACTGTGTCTTCACCGGACGTAAGGTAGGATGATATTTTTCTCTCCAACTCTAGTTCCGAAGTTGTGTATATATACATATGCACTGTTGCTATTCTTCCTCGTAGGTAAATTGGAGAAATTATCTTAACTTTAAGCTCAGGGCGTAAAAAGCCTAAACAGCATGGGCCAGTGAACATGGCAAATTTCATACTTTTACTTTAACATTAACTTTTATTTGGCCTCCATATGAAGGTGTGACTGATTCTAAGTATTTTTTTTCTTATAATAAACATATTCATTACTTAATCCTGTGTAGCACAATTCTCTAGGCTGTGTATATTTTCCTCTATCATATTATGCTATATATGTTGGGTTTTTTTTGTTTTGTTTTTTTTGCGATGACCTCGTAAAGGATCTATATGAAATCGCAACGCAAAGTCCGCAAACTTTGAGCTGGGGTTCCTCAAATTTATGGAGCCGCAAACTCACAGTTCATTCATTAAAACGATGTTATAAGAATTCCTCGAATACCGCAACATACCGGTTTCGTGGTAATATAGCAAACAAGCCTAAAAATCTGAGCTTTCCAGTTTGGTGATACATAAAATCACTGTCATCATGTCATCGCGATAACGCTGGACTGCCATCACGCCGTCACGACAACGCTGGACTGCACATGGTTATAGCAACGTTGAACAAAATGCAGACTATTGTCTCTGAAATTTTGCCTCACCGAAAATCTGTTGACATAGCACCAACAGATTTTGCCCCACCAACGGTACTCATGTGATATTCACCGAACATAAAGGCAACAAATTTTGTCCCACCCACCGTATTCACGGAATATAGCACCAACAGATTTTGCTTCACCCACCGTATTCACTGGACATAGCACCAACAGATTTTGCCTCACCCACCGATTTCGCCGGTCATGGCACCAACAGATTTTGCATTACCCACCGTATCAACGGGAGTTAATACCAGCAGAATTTGCGTCAACCAGCGTATTCACGGGACATAGCACCAACAGATTTGGCCCCACCAACGGTACTCATGTGATATTCACCGGACATAAAGGCTACAAATTTTGTCCCACCCACCGTATTCACGGAATATAGCACCAACAGATTTTGCTTCACCCACCGTATTCACTGGACATAGCACCAACAGATTTTGCCTCACCCACCGAATTCGCCGGTCATGGCACCAACAAAGTTTGCATTACCCACCGTATCAACGGGAGTTAATACCAGCAGAATTTGCGTCAACCAGCGTATTCACGGGACATAGCAACATATTTTGCCTCATCATCGGTAGATGTTGTGCATTAGCCTAAAATCGTCCGATTGCCGGGTCGCTCCGATCCAAATGCTTTGCGATACGGCGACTTGACCAACCGGCTTTTCCCAGCCCAATTATACGTCCTCTCTCAAATTCGTTCAACTGCTCGTATTTTACATGTATCTGACGTCGAACCATCCTCACAGTCCGTGGATGTTAGTGCAACCGCAATCCGCTGTCATAATTGTCCTTGCGTGCCAACTTTGGCCTTGATATACTACCCTCTTGGACGCGCGGTTCCCGTGCACTATGGCAGGCCACTATTTAGCCACTGGTCGTTACTTTATAATTATTTGCATATTTATATTTATACTTGCATGTGGAGTTTCATCAGGATCGAACGATTTCCTGCGAGTGCTTCGTTGCTTCGTTTTTTACGCTTTCCAACCGTAGGTTGAAGAAGCGTATATGCTCCAGCGTTTTCCGTCCCGTCTGTCGGCACGATAACTCACGTAAAAAGGGTTCGATTTCGATGAAATTTTAGTATGTGGTAGGGGACCACCAATGGTCTAATGGATCACGCTCACGGGACGAACCCTATTGAAAATGGGTGAAGTGGGGTCAAAGGACACGCCATAAGAGCGGGATCCATTCAATTGTCCTTATGCGTCATAACTTGCGTAAATATGGTTCGATTTCAATAAACGTTTAGTATGTGGTAAGGGACCACCTGGAGAAGAACCCTATTGAAAATGGGACAAATGAAGTCAAAGGTCAGGACATAGGAACGGGATCCATTCCATCGCCCTTATTCCAAACTTATTAAGGTAGACGTCAAGTAATTTTGCTTCCTATATTTCCAATGGAAAACCTTTTGTACACATTTCCTTCACAATTAGTGTGTTCCCAAGGATGGAAATTTAAACATCGATTAAAATAACTTCATACTATAACTTGGAATACTTAACATTTTCTAAAACATAAGCATAATTACATTAAAAAATAATAACGTTTCCTTTGGTGGTGTTGAAACCAGAAAAAAGATGGCACGACCTGTACTTTGATGAAGTCAGGGGACAATAAATGTTGGATTGCATAATTACGGTTATGGTTTAGAAAATATTATTACGGTTATGGTTTAGAAAATATTATTACGGTTATGGTTTAGAAAATATTATTACGGTTATGGTTTAGAAAATACTGTATTAAGTATTCCAAGTTATGAAATGAAGCTATTTTAATCGATGTTCAAATTTTCATTCTTGGGAACGCATTGATTGTGAAGAAAATGTGTACAGAAGTATTTCCATTGGAAGTATAGGAAGCAAATTAAATTACTTTACGTCCACCTTAAAGTAGCAATTCTTGTATGTATGTATGTATGTATGTACATCTTATTGTGAAAACGGCGCTAAGAATTTTGATGAAAGTCGTTAACCTACCGTTTCCTGGTATTACTAAAAATCGATTTAGCTTGATCTCGACTTTAGGAGAATTCGTTTAGTGGGTTACGTAACCACCCCTAATCATAACGTCTTTAGTGTCATGGCGTCGTTCCATTAATGTTTCCAATGCTTAGAAATCTTATGACGTCACAATCTCGCGTTTGAGAATGTTGGCGTGCGGTCACGCCATCTGTCTCATTACGTCACGCGGTGTGTGTGGATCCTATTAAAGTTTTATGAGGTCATACTTTTGCGAGCAGATGGTCGCGATTCCCATCTGCTTCATTACATCACGCGTTGTGTGCGTTGTCCGTCTGCACGATAACGCGCGTAACAATCGTTCGATTTCGATGAAATTTTAGTATCCGGTAGGGTATCTCCTGGGAAAGAACCTTATTTAAAGTGAACGAAATGGGGTGAACGGTCAGTACATAGGAGCGGGATCCATTCCACTGCTGTTATGCGTCATAACTAACGTAAAAAAGTTCGATTTCAATGAAATTTTAGTATGTGGCAGGGGACCACCTGGCCACAAACCCTATCGAAAATGGGCGAAATGGGGTCAAAGGTCAGGACATAAGAGCGGATCACTTCCATCGCCATTATGCGTCATAACTTTCGTAAAAATGCTTCGATTTGGATGAAATGTTAGTATGTTGTAGGGGCCTGCCTGTGGACGAACACTACTGAAAATAGGCGAAATGGGGTCAAAGGTTAGGACACAGGAGCGGGATCTATTCCATAGCCCTTATGCATCATAACTTACGTAAAAATGCTTCGATTGCGACAAAACGTTATCATGTTATTTCGGAGGTATACCGAACCGGTTCTGTTGAATATCATCGATATGGAATCAAGGGTCAGGGCACAGGACCGAGCTTTATTCCACAGATATTGTTCTCATAACCTGAGTGATAACTTGAGTAATGATTTCTGGTATGTTGGAAAGCGTATTATAATCAATGCATTGTATGATTTTACAAACTTTTTATTGTTGTTGTTGTTTTTTGCAAAGAATTTATTTACAAAAGATGGGCAATTTGTTCATATCATGCCCAGGTTCGGTCTTATCCAGACTCTTCCTAGCACATTCACGATAGTCGTTGAGAATTTTTTTCAAACTGGTTACGATCAGAGTTGGAAACGGGTCAAAAATTTTGGACCCGACCCGGATGTCCTATAACTGCAACCGATCCGGACCCGATTCGATCCCGTTAGTGACCTGGACAAATCTGCTTTGAATTATAAATTCTAAACTCAATTTATATATATATATATATATATACATATAAACGCAATATATATGTATTCATCCCAATAACTGCTTGATATTTAATAACTGAAATCCTTTTTTACGCTTTCCAAAGATAGGTTGAAGAAGCGTATATGCTCCAGCTTTTTCCGTCCGTCTGTCCGTCCGTCCACCTGTCGGCACGATACCTCACGTAAAAATGGTTCGATTTCGATGAAATTTAAGTATGTGGTAGGGGACCACCAGGGGTCGAACCCTATTGAAAATGGGTGAAGTGGGGTCAAAGGTAACGCCATTAAAGCGGGATCCATTCAATTGCCCTTATGGGTCATAACTTGCGTACATATCGTTCGATTTCAATGAAAGTTTAGTATGTGGTAGGGGACCATCTGGGGACGAACCGTATTGAAAATGGGTGAAGTCGAGTCAAAGTTCAGGACAAAGGAGCGGGATGCATTCCATTGCCCTTATGCGTCATAAGGTACGTAAAAATGGTTCGATTTTGATGAAATTTTAGCATGTGGTAAGGGACCACTTGGAGAAGAACCCTGTTGAAAATGGGACAAATGAAGTCAAAGGTCAGGACATAGGAACGGGATCCATTCCATCACCCTTATCCCACACTATTAAGGTGGACGTCAAGTAATTTTGCTTCTTATATTTTCAATGGAAAACCTTTTGTACACATTTCCTTCACAATTAGTGTGTTTCCCAAGGATGGAAATTTGAACATCGATTAAAATAACTTCATACTATAACTTGGAATACTTAACATTTTCTAAAACATAAGCATAATTACATTAAAAAATAATAACGTTTCTTTTGGTGGTGTTGAAACCAGAAAAAAGATGGCGCGACCTTGATGACGTCAGTGGACAAATAAATGTTGAATTGCATAATTACGGTTATGGTTTAGAAAATATTATTACGGTTATGGTTTAGCAAATATTAAGTATTCCAAGTTAGGAAATGAAGCTATTTTAATCGATGTTCAAATTTTCATTCTTGGGAACGCATTAATTGTGAAGAAAATGTGTACAGAAGTTTTTCCATTGGAAGTATAGGAAGCAAAATTACTTGACTTCCCCTTAAAGTAGCAATTCTTGTATGTATGTATGTATGTATGTATGTATGTATGTATGTATGTATGTATGTACATCTTATTGTGAAAACGGCGCTAAGAATTTTGATGAAAGTTGTTAACCTACCGTTTTCTGGTACTAGAAATCGATTTAGCTTGATCTCGACTTTAGGAGAATTCGTTTAGTGGTTTAAATAACAACCCCGAATTGTAACGTTTTTAGTGTCATGGCGTCGTTCCATTAATGTTTCCAATGCTTAGAAATCTTATGACGTCACAATCTCGAGTTTGAGAATGTTGGCGCGCGGTCACGCCATCTGTCTCATTATGTCACGCGTTGTGTGTGGATCCTATTAAAGTTTTATGACGTCATACTTTTGTGAGCAGATGGTCGCGATTCCCATCTGCTTCATTACGTCACGCGCTGTGTACGTATGTCCGTCCGCACGATAACTCGCATAACAATCGTTCGATTTCGATGAAATTTTAATATCTGGTAGGGTATCACCTGGGAAGGAACCTTATTTAAAGTGAACGAAATGGGGTGAAAGGTCAGTACATAGGAGCGGGATCCATTCCACTTCTATTATGCGTCATAACTAACGTAAAAAAGGTTCGATTTCGATGAAATTTTAGTATGTGGTAGGGGACCACCTGGCCTCAAACCCTATTGAAAACGGGCGAAATGGGGTCAAAGGTCAGGACATAGGAGCGGAATCACTTCCTTCGCCATTATGCGTCATAACTTATGTAAAAATGCTTCGATTTGGATGAAATGTTAGTATGTTGTAGGGGCCTGCCTGGAGACGAATTCTGTTGGAAATGGGAGAGATGGGGTCAAAGGTTAGGAAACAGGAGCTGGATCTATTCCATACCCCTTATGCATCATAACTTACGTAAAAATTCTTCGATTGCGACAAAACTGTATCATGTTATTTCGGAGGTATACCGAACCGGTTCTGTTGAATATCATCGATATGGGATCAAGGGTCAGGGCACAGGACCGAAATTTATTCCACAGCCATTATTCTCATAACTTGAGTAATGATTATAATACGCTTTCCAACATACTATGATTTCTGGTATGTTGGAAAGCGTATTATAATCAGTGCATTGCATGATTTTACAAACTTGTTTAATAATAAAATTTGGTTACCTGCTAAATTCTAGTGCCAATTTTAGTGCCACTATTTTGCGTTATCCAGAAGTAATGGCTGACTATGACGGTGACTATGGAGTATATTACAAATAGGAATCATTGTTTACGATAACACAAATGCATTTTTTTAATGAATTTAGATTGTTCACTTTTTCAACGCTTTGATGGAGGTTCGCATACTTTCATATGGTCCGTTAGATTTTTGATTCCATAATCTTTTATTACACGTCGACATCTTTCTTCGCAATTCACACTTTCCACCTTTTGAACAACAAGCAAGACTAAAAATACGCAATATTATTCACCGGTTCCTTAATGAGACGAAACAGTTTTCAGCATTCACTCTTCCCTTGTGGTTTTCTACAAGCACGTATTTGTTGGCCTCGACGTCTTTCTCAACCTCCTTGATATTAAATCCTTTCATATTAAGAAATAAGGAGTTAATTTCGACATGACATGTCATGGGAACGGGATGTTAGCACATCAATCGAAAACCTCTGAATGCTCAATGTAAAAGATGCGATGTGACAAGTAACTCTTCGTCATACAGTGAACTTCGCACGGAGAGAGCGGATCAGCTGAGAAGCAGGCGAATAGCGTTTGCCTGTACCTTGCCCTGGACAATCGCACTGTAAAAGAACGCAAAGGAAGTATCTTTTTACGATGTGGTGTGTCTGACGTCGGTCGGTGGAAATCTTCGTTGCTTTAAGAAAGAAACGACAATATTTTTGCATGGCAAATCATTCACTCCGTGGGCACCAGCATCGACTACAGAATTCCACAACGCGCATTTTTCTTTGGAAAATATTTTTTCTCTTTTCGAAAATAAAACGGGAATAATACCGGGTCAAAATCGGATCAGGAACACCATGACCCGACCCGTTGAATGCGAAAGAAATTGTCAACCCCTTGACCCGTTGACCCGTGACCCGTTTCCATCTCTGGTTACCAGATGATGTTTCTGCTTATTTTGTTCATGAGTATGGAAGAGTTTGATAATATGCAAGCTGTGACATTTGGTGTTGTAAAGTTCTTTTTTAAAGTAAGGTACTGTTACTTTCAAAAAGATCTCCAATCACTTGGTTTTCATTTTGCACTATGCTATTGACTCTTAATATACAGTATATGTATTTGTTAAAGGTGCGTGCCCTGATTAATTCTTTATTAATAGGAGTGTATCTCAAGGATTAGTTCAATCATTATATTTGTGGTTGTTATGATATATAGCGGTATTATTTCGTCTTTTAGTAAGTTCTGCTTCAAACAACTGGGATTTATTGGGGTTTATTAAAACAATGGAGGCACCAACTGAGACTGAAGTACACACAATGCGCTGTACACAAATCACAGGAACAGTGTCACTCGCGATGTAAAGTACATTAACGGGTGGTGTACGATGTCGACTCTCACGTAGCAGAGGTAGAATCGCAGAAGAAACAGCCGTTGTGGAATAATTGCCGACAATGTCAGATCTCAGTGACCTGAAAATTGATATGATCATTGGTGCGTCGAATATGATCATTGGAGTGTCGAATTGTTTGTAGGATCTTCAGTAACTAGAACTGCAGAAATTGTAGGTGTAACACAAGAAACCGTATCGAAGATTATGACTACTTGTCAAAAAGGACACGGCGTTGCCTCTAAACGTGCAAATTGCGCACGCCATACGAAGATGTCAGGTAGGGATAAGCGAACGTTGACAGGGATTGTACAATGAAAGCACAAGACCAGGGCACCGCAAATGGTATCAGATCTGTACACCAGTCGGAATGAATCCGTTACCGTCATAATAGTTCGTCGGGAACTTCATTGTTCAAGCATTTACTTCATTGTTCAAGCATTTATAGCCGTGCTGCAATCAATAAACCTCTGACTACCAATGTCACTGCAACAAAACATATAAGTTGGTGCTAAGCACATAAAAACTGGGCTGCTAAAGACTGGCAACGTTTCATTTTGTCTAATATGTTTTATTGTTTACAATGGTCACATTGTGACCAATAAAATATATTAGACAACAAGTATAGTAGCATTGTGACCAATAAAACATTAGACATCAAGTAGTAGCATTATGACCAATAAAACATATTAGACATCATGGCATCAAGTAGTAGACCAATAAAACATATTAGACATCATGACATCAAGTAGTAGACCAAAAAAACATATTAGACATCATGACCAATAAAACATATAAGAAAATCCAATTTTTATACCCCACATTTTGGCATGTGTATAAGAGCAAGAGCCATACCAGTGTCTAAAACATATTAGACATCATGACCAATAAAATATATTAGACATCATGACATCAAGTAGTAGCATTGTATTGGTCATTTAGGCACATTGTTTTCCACCACTGGTAGAGTGTACGTCTTTTGAAAACCTGCAGAAGTGTACCACCCAGGCTGTTTAGTTCCGACTGTGATGCAAAAAGGTGGATCCCTGGTGCTGTTGGTTGCCATATCATGGCATTCCTTAGGGTCCTTGGTTGTTCTGCAAGGTCGTTTCATTTCTGCAACGTACGAATCAATTCTCAGGGGCCACCTGCACCCAGTGTTGCGGGCATTGTTCTCATGTTACCGACCCTAGCCTCAAGCAAATAATGCACCCGGACATTATGGGAAATGTGTGAAGTTGCGGTTTGCAGAGTATCAGGATGAAGCTACCCTGGCAACTCAATCTCCAGACCACAATATTATTGAATATTTGTGGAAATAACTAAGCAAAAGATCAGATCGCACTTTGTACTTCTAATATCACTGGCACAGTTGGGCCATATTTTAAGGAAGAATAGTTCCAAATTCCATTATCGTATGTGCGTGAACCTGTATAAGTCTATTCTACGTCGAATTGCTTCTGTTCTGAAAGCCTCCAATTTTTTAATGAAAAGTTCTCCACCAACAGTAGGTGTCCGTTATTTTGATAAACACCGGTATCTGTCGAGCAAGATCATCCTTTTTATTTGAACAACTTTGATAATACGTAATTCTCTCAAAGTTTGTTCTACCCCGGAGTATTTAATATTTTCACATTTTGGACAGCGCACCCAAATAAATCATTCTTGAAGTAGTGCAGAAAAGAACAGGCGGCAAGTTTTACAACCTCCGCCGACTCTCTTCAGTTTTCTTCGAACAAGAGAATGGTAACAGTGATGTGTTTATTTTTCCTGTCTCTGTCATATATAGTCATTATTCCTGAAATTTCCTTTGCTCTACAAAAGGTAGAATCACCAATGATACATCATATCCAGTTCATTAACTGCTTCATTTATCACTTTGCCTTGTTACTCTTTCCTGTTGCATCGAAATCCGGGAATATCTTACCTGGCTACATCTTTCAGGAAACTGCAGCCGTCAGTCCTTTAAATCAAGGTTAAAAGAACGGCTTTTGAGTACTACGATATTTGAAACTACACTGGTACGTAAAATTAAAGTCCCGAAGGCATTCATTCTCAGGGATGAAAAGTAAAATACGTAGCAGCAGGTAACACTAGCTGATGACTCTACCTGCACCGTCAAAGTGCTGACTTCGCAGGGTATAGCAGCAGGTAGAGACGTTCGACACAATAATAAGACAAATGTACCTTTTATAACAAGTTTCCAATGTGGAGCCTATGTATTTCGCGTACATAATGTTTGCAAACGTCACCAAGCGGAGATGTAAGAATGTAACCTAAAGATGTTTTAATAAGGAATGTGATCACTTCTTATGGACAGACAACTCTCAAAAGGACGATACACACTCATCCCCAGGTTGTTGATGATTTCTGGAGCCAAAGATTTCCATTCCCCGATAACAGCACAATGTAGCTCCGAAAGTGTTCCGGGAGAAGACTGACGA
The DNA here is from genome assembly GCA_039090855.1 of Macrothele yani. Classification (NCBI taxonomy): domain Eukaryota; kingdom Metazoa; phylum Arthropoda; class Arachnida; order Araneae; family Macrothelidae; genus Macrothele; species Macrothele yani. The sequence continues at coordinate 84,381,784 of CM076991.1, forward strand.
GCAACTACTTGTCGTCCCAGAGCATCACAGGCATACTCTACAGGATTCAAGTCCGGAGACCCGGCTGGCAAGTCTATACACCGAATATCCTCCCTTAGCAGGAAACGATCGACAAGGTGAGCACTGCGCGAGGGAGCGTTACCATCCAAAAAGGAACTGAGGGCCAACAGATCCCCGAAAAACTTTGCCATTGGGCTCCAGGAACTCGTTCTTCTAGCTCTCAGCATTCACATAGCCTCCTGCGAACATGTAGAGTGGTGTGCGGTCGTTGAAAAAATGCCATTCCCGACAAGCAGACCACCGTCACAGAAGGAGTCACGTTCGTAAACGTTTGCATGATCATTGCGGGCTACCTGCTCCCTCCAGATGAAATGTCAACGAGAATCTGATTGTAGACCGAATCTGCACTCGTCTGTAAAAAGTTCACCGGCTCACTTGTCTAGGCTCCAAGAACAATGTTGCCTGCACCAGTTCAAACGATCGCTCCTGTGACAGCGGGACACATACCACGGGTCTCCTGGGATGAAAGCCAATTATATGAAGCCTTCGATATATCGTTTACCTTAATGCCGTAATCCCAGTGGCAGGGAGAGATCCGAAGACAATTGCTGGGCTGTATAGGATCTAAGACGTCTTGCGGTTAAAGCGACATAACAGTCCTCTTAGGGTCGTACGCTTTGGATGACATCGGTCAGGTCTTCGTACACTCCACTTGTGTTGTTGAATTACTGCCATAACCGTGAAACCACTCTGAAGCTAGCCCGCTTCTAGTCGTATTATCGCTCGTCACCGTACCGCATCGGATACACGTGTATGGGACATAAGGAAAGCACTTATAGTCACCGGAACACTTCTTACACCCGCTGTCAATGGGAAATGTCACTGCAATTTCCCGTTGACTTTAAGCATATTATAACTCAATTCACGTATTAGACAGCATTTTGCTCGCCGATATGCCAATTTTCCTGTGGGTATTTATCACTCGTGTCCATTTGCATGTGTCCGGTGAACACTGTAACATTTTATTGAGTGTTTTGCATTATTTCTCCGTCATTGCCTTCCGTACTTTAATTTTGGACACCAGTGTATGTAAATAAGATTGATGATATTGCTACATTTTTCCTTTCGTATTTACTTAGTTAAATAAACTGTTTTTTTTTAAGTACTATCACATTTTAAATTAGGTAAATATGATTGAGCATATTGCTGTACTTCGCCTTTCATGATTAGTTAGTTAAATAAGCTGCTTCTCAGTGCTGCTACATTTTAAATTAGGTAAATAAGATTGATCATATTGCTGCATTTCACCTTTATAATTCGTTAGTTTCGTATGAATAATATCAGATTATTGATTCTCGTAATAATTAAATTATTGAATCAAGCATGAAAACAAGAGTTGATTTCAAAACACAATTGTGTTTTAAAATCAACTCTTGTTTATTTATCTACGGACTAGTTCAGAAGAATCACATAAATAAATTATTTTTTTAGAATTTATTTTATGCACTTCTTCTGAACTAGTCCTAAAGATCACAGGTTTATGTTTACGTTTATGGCTTTGTTTAGCACCAAGCATTTTGAAAGCAGATCTTCTTATATCTTTCATTGTGCGGATCGTTTGAAAACCAGTTACCCGTCATGTAATATTTAGACTGAAAATACAGATAAGGATATCTCACTCGTTGCTTTTTCCTTATTTATTTATTTATGATTTGAACTCATACTGTGGATTCATGGAGTTGAAAAGAAATCGCATGAAAGTTAAAGTAAACAATAAAAGAGGTTAATTTTTTGTTGTGACAGAATATTCAAATTTTGTCAGTTTTATTAAGGTTTCCAAATTGTGCTCAAAATGCAGTCTAATATATTGTTATCTAACTTTAACGATTTTATTGATTATTTGCGACTGAACGTCACTTGATATCAAATGCAAGTGCATGTCTTATGCAGAAATAAAGTGGGATTTCAAATTTTTGAATCTAATGTTACATATTTTTAATGGTTAACGTATTCTGTCCGTATTCTTATTTTAAAAATACCGTCCGTTGACCACGCAATTCTGCAAATAAAAAGAAATCTGACAAAATGTTACAGGGGGCACCCGGGTTTGAACCGGGGACCTCTCGATCTGCAGTCGAATGCTCTACCACTGAGCTATACCCCCGACGTCTGTTTGCCACTGTTATCAGTTGTCATGAAGAAGAGACAGGCGCTGCAAGATTTACGCAGCTGTTACGTAGGCGTTGTCAAGTGCCTACCGAACAGGTGTTTCATAGATCGCAGCACGTGTTTTCACCGTAGTTGGCGATGATTCGGTTAGTAGTTGATTTTAATTTCTCATTTCGAGACTTTAGCGGTTTCAGTGACTCCCTCCTTTACCTCTATTTTGCATTTATAACTCTCAGTTCGATGAAAAGTTATTAGACAGACTTGGAACCCTTTTGATTAGTAATATTTAATTGTTTCACGTTTTGAATTTAAAAAATATCCACCGCAATTTGTTTTTGTTCTGCAGATTTGGTAGAAATACTAAGTTCATTAACATCTCTCTGATGTTGAATAATGGAGTAGAACGATACAAATTCACATGAATTATTTCCTTTTGCAGGGCCTTCAGGTACTTATGATTTGATATGACATTGGCAGGGAACAGAATAAATCTTTATATGGAAAATATATGAGCCGATACTCTCAAAATTTCAGAGAGTACCCAAATTTCATAAGGCAGGTAGCGTTCCAAGTGTTGATAATTACATGCTTAAATATCGAATTTTAGCCCGTTATTTCCATTTACTGCAAAACAAATCTTGCAAAGCACTTGTAAAAAATTTTGCGATAAATTAATTGAAAGAAATAATGAGAAAATATTAACGCAATTTATTTGTCAAAAGTTTATTCTAAGAATTTTTCTTTCGGGGTGAATTTATTTGTATTCGATACCTCAGCACATCTTCCATAAAGTTGATCCCTAAGACATATTCTTTTTTCGCGTCGAACCCACAATGTCATTGAACATGTGACTCTACAATTTCAATGAAATTGTCCGTCTGAGGGCGAGTTCGCCCATAAAGGTCGATAACTGTACCCTGGAAAATTATTTTCTTTTGAGAGCAGTGAGTCGATCGATTAACTAAAAACGTTGATCTATTCACTTTTTAGCACGTCTTTTGGAAAAGAAGATCATGTTTATATTATCACTCTGTCCGTCCGTTCATCTGTCCGAAGACAACATATCTCTGCAACTATTAGTCCCAGTTGAAAAATTCTTCAATTATTGGGAAGCTTGAAATGTGAGAATAATGATCCTTGCATTTCGGCTTTCTTCCAATGAACAACTTCGCCGCTACAGGGTATAAATCCAGATGATATCGAATTCAAAATAATTTTGTTCTACCTATTTGCTTCGAAATATCCGATTAAAAAAAATGTTTTCTCTTTCAATGCCATTTATATTGAAGACTACTTCAGGTACTGGCTCTTTTTCAAGTAATGCACAGCTTTTCCGCTAGTTGGTGTAAAGATAAATTCCGTTTACCCCGATATCTCGGCTTCTAAAAGTCGGATTTAAAAAATTCTTCGTGCGTCGGATATAACTATTGATCGTAAATAATTATTTCGTTATCAGGTGGCGTATGTGTTTATTTCGGCTTCTTGTGTATTTTCAGCAAAATCTAAGCTTCCGAAAACTTCATAGCAAACATTCTTTCGTGGCCCGATACCGCTTACCTCAGAAAACTTCTTGAGAAAAACTCCTGCTTAAAATAGTACACAGTTTTTCCGCCAGGGGCGTAAATATATATCCTATTTTTGTCGATATCTCTGCTTCTAAGGGTTACATTTGAAACATTCTTTCCTTGTAGAAGAGCGTTTCCGGTGCGAAATGTTTCTCATATAATTTGAAAATGTTCTTAACGCACAACTGTGCCACTAGAGGGCATAAGCTCACGTTTCGGTTTACAGCAATATCTACGGGACTAAAAACTTGATTGAAAAAATTCTTTTTCTGCCAGATACTACTAGCTATGAAAACTCTTTGTGCATATTTTCTTCCCAAAATGATTTGCAATTTCGCCACTAGTTGGCACAAGTGTTTAATCTGTTTTTCTCAATATCTCTGCTTTCAAATGTGCGATTTAAAAAAATATTTTAACACCGGATATGATCTACCTTGCGGATCTTTTTAAGTTTGTACTTGAGGTGCTTTTTTTTTTTTTTTTTTTTTTGTAGTTTACGATTCTGTCCCTTGGTGGTGATTGTGTTTTGTTTACAGATGTATCTCTGATTGTAAAAACTCTGTGGAGAAATTTCCTTTTTTCACTGAATACCATTGCCTACAATAAAGATGGGGAATATTATGCTCTTCAAATAATGCACAGCTTTCCAACAAAGGGGTGTAAATGTCAAAACCTTTTTCTCGCTATCTCTGCTTCCGGCAGAGGTATTTGAAAAGTTCTTTTTCCTTAACATAGCTTTTGCCATGAAAAATACGTTTCACCTGAACTTTTGTGTTATGCAAAATTCTTCAGCTAGGAGACGTAGAATTATATCATGTTTTCTTCTATATTTCTTTTTTTAATTGTTCGATTTGAAAATTTATTTGACTTTGATACTTTCTTCTGCTTTGAGAAACTTTCTGGAAGCCATTTATTAATCTTGGTAACGTACATTTTAGCCGCTGGTGGAAGTAAGTAGCTGTTTCTATTTCTGAACGTTTTATCGAGTTTAGAAATCCCGTTGATTTTTTTTTCTAACCGTTTCCGTTGACTATGAATAACTGAAAATTTTTATTCGCGTTGTAAAGGATTCAAAAGACGTGCTCATTACGTCCGAAAATTCGGTGCCATCTTTCTTGTTTTTATATAATAACCAAATTCTTGAGATCCGATTTAATTTCCTGTCTGCAATGTGAAAGCAAATATTTAAGCCTAGATTCAGTGCATCGCACAATAATAATTTTGAGTGGTGTTTAGCAATCTTTAAGTAATTTGAAGTGATCAAGCCCCTGAACACCAGCATATTCTCTCAGTCTATGATGGGAAGCTTTCTTCAAAATTATACCACACAAAAATCATTTTGCCTTTGAGTGTGCGTAATGTGCGTAATTTGCAGTACTCCAAACGTTTGACGCTCAAAGAGCACATTCATCTCAAAAAACCATACTAAAGTACGTTGGGACTAATCTGCATGGTCATTAAGAATAAAAACATTTTTGACGAAGTGATGTGTAGTCACTTTGCTTACTACAGAAAAGATTCTATCTGAAAGGCACCTTTTCGTTCTTCGTGAAAAACATTTTTAAGATGAGACTGTAAACATAATTTGAACCTCAGTTCCTTTTTTCTGAACAAAATATTCGCAGAAGCAGTGCTGCATTATCTACAACGTCGCGCAGATCGTGATGTGAAATGAGAATTTAAAGCTCCCCCATACCAGAAGAAATCAACTAAAATTCAGTCTCTCTTTCCTACTAACTACAAATATCCATCATGCTTCCCAAAAGGAGACTTGTCGGAATGCTCATAAATAAGCAGCAACAAATCCACTGACAATTGCAAAATAACTTGTTACAGGAAACTCTTCAGAGAGCATTTCTTAAAATTTATTTTCTAGTTTTCAGCCCGATACAAAATGTGGTTTTATTGAAAAGTTTGATTTATTTCACTTAATTTCTCCGCCTTCGTGCGGAATAAAAGGAAGGCTCAGAGTTTTGTGTTCGTATTTATTTGTTATTTCACCTGGCTACCAGAATAATAACAAGAAAGATGACACCGAATTTTCGGGTGTAATAAGCACGTCTTTTGAATCCGTTCTGACAAAAAGTTAAATTTATCAAAGCTATTCAAAGGCAATGGAACCGGTATGGAAAACAATGGTATCTGACGGAAGAAAGAAGTTTTTCGATCGGGTCTTTTATCCCTCAGATATTGGTGTAAACGGAATTTTGAGCTTACGAACTCTTAGAAACAGAGTTATCGACAAAAATAAGATGTGACTTTACGTCTCCTGGTGGGAAAACCATGCATTATTTTACGAAGAAAGTATACTCAAAAGGTTTACCCATATGAGCGGTATCGGTCCAAGAAAAAAAAATTAGTCGAGTTTTCGGTTTTCAGGAGCCCGGATTTTTCTACAAATTCATCAGAAGCAGAAATTAACACTTATGACCCCTGGTGGCCAAGCCATTCTTTACAAAAATTAGAAATTATGTGAAAAATATTTTCCATCAGGTCTTGTATGCGATACAGAAAGAATTTTCCAAATCGGAGTTTTAGGAGCAGAAAACGCAATTTACCTTTATGCGCACTAGCGGAAAGTCTTAAATGATTGACGTGAAAAATTTGAATTTATAGGAAAAACATTTCGCATCGGAAACACTATCCAACAAAGAAGGAATTTTTCAAATTGGCCATTTAGAAGTAGAAATATTGACAAAAATAAGAAATACATCTAGGCCCCGTGGATTAGAAACCATGCATTATTTCAAGAAGAAAGTGTTCCTAAAAAGTTTGTCGACATGAGTAGCATCGGTCAACAAAAGACTTTTTCCAATCGAGATTTTAGAAGCTCATATTTTGCTGCAAATACATCAGAAGTGGAAATTAAGACTTACGCCACCTAGTGGCCATACCATTTTTTTACAAACATTAGAAATTATGTGCAAAGGATTTCCCATCAGGAGCTGTATCCGGTGCAGAAGGAATTTTTTAAATCGGAGGTTTAGAAGCAGAGAAATAGTGGGAAACGCAATTTACCTTTACGCCCCCTAGCGGAAGTCTATGAATTACTTGAAAATTTTGAATTTTTAGTAAAAACATGTCACACTAGAAACACTATCCAACAAAGAAGGAATTTTTTAAATCGGACTTCTAGAAATCGAGATATTCACAAAAGTAAGCTAGACGTCTACGCCCCTGGCGCAGAAACCATGCACTATTTTAAAAAGAAAATGTTTCTAAAAGGTTTGTCTACACAAGTAGTTAGGTCTATAAATGACGTTTTTTTCAATCGAGAATTTAGAAGCTCAAATTTTGCTGTAAATACATCAGAAGCGGAAATTAAGGTTTACGCCCCCTGGTGGCCAAACCATTTTTATTTTATTTTTTACAAAAATTAGAAATTATGTGCAAACGATTTCCCATCAGGAGCTGTATCCGGTTCAGAAAGAATTTTTCAAATCGGAGATTTAGAAACAGAGATATAGGGAGAAACGCACTTTAGCTTTACGCCCCCTAGCGGAAAGTCTATGAATTACTTGAAAATTTTGAAATTATATGAAACGCATGTCATACTGGAAACACTATCCAACAAAAAAGGAATTTTTCAAATCGAACCCTTAGAAGTAGAGATATTGACAAAAATAAGATATACATCTACTCCCCCTGGCGTAGAAACCATGCACTATTTTAAGAAGAAAATGTTTCTAAAAGGTTTGTCGACATGAGTAGTATCGGTCTACAAACGACGTTTTTTTAAATCGAGAAATTAGAAGCTCATATTTTGCTGCAAACACATCAGAAGCGGAAATTAAGATTTACGTCCCTTGTTGGCCAAACCATTTTTTTTTTACAAAAATTAGAATTTATATGCAAACGATATAACATAAGGAGCTGCATCCGGTGCAGAAAGAATTTTTCAAATCGGAGATTTAGAAGCAGAGATATAGGGCGAAACGCAATTTACCTTTACGCCCCCTAGCGGAATTACTTGAAAAATTTGAAATTACATGAAAAACATGTCACATGGAAAACACTATCCAACAAAGAAGGATTTTTTCAAATCGGACTCTTATAAGTAGAGATATTGACAAAAATAAGATATACATCTACGCCCCCTGGCGGAGAAACTGTGGGATATTTTAGGAAGAAAATATTCCGAAAAGGTTTATCGATGTGAGTGGCATCAGTCCAAGAAATAATTTTTTCAATAGATATTTTAGAAGATCAGATTTTATTTTAAATATATCAGAAGCAAAAATTAATCCTTACGCCCCCTGGTGGTCAAAGTATTCTTTACCAAAAATTCGAAATGATATGCAAAAGATTTTCCATTAGGAGATGTATCCGCTGAAAAAAAGATTTTTCAAATCGGAGTTTTTGGAGAAGAGGTATCGAAAAAAACGTAATTTACTTTTACGCCCCCTAGCGGAAAATTTATGCGTAATTTAAAAATGAAACTATATCTAAAACACTCTTCGACATAAATGGAATCGAAACATAAAATAATTTTTTCAATCGGATGTTTAGAAGTAAATATGTGTAGAAATTAGAAATTGCATGCAAAAGATTTCTCACCAGGAGCTATATCCGATGCAGAAATAATTTTTCAAATTTTAGTTTTAGAAGCAGAGATATCAGGGAAAACTCAGTTTATTTTCCCGTCCTCTAGCGTAAAATCTGTGCGTCACTTGAGAAAGTGACCATTCCTAAAATAATCTTCGACATAAGTGGAATCGAAAGGTAAAAGGATTTTTTCAATCGGACATTTAGAAGCAAATATTTGGTATAAAATGTATTTTGAATTCGACATCATCTGCATTTACGCCCCCTAGCGCCAAAATTGTGCATCGTAAAAAACGAAATGAAGGATTATCATTCGCATATTTCAAGCTTCCGAATGCAAAAATAATTTTCAAATCGGACTAATAGTTGCAGAGATACCGTGGGTACAGACGGACGGACGGACGGACGGACAAACCGATAACAGAAGCACGATCTTTTTTTACAAAAGACGTGCTAATAATTGAATGAACTCATTTGCTATTTGGCTTTATCATAAAAACTAAAAAAGTTAACTAAGATTTAGGTGAGGATATCATACAGAATTATTTGTCTTCAAGATACAAATTTAAACGAGGTAATCTGCTTGAAACTTCTGCATGACCACTGTTTCCAACTGTGATTTCAGTCACATACAAAATTTCACTTTCATTAATTAATTATCTCTTAAAATGTAATTAATAGCAAACACGTTTGTGGTCATTGTTTTAGGTAAAACTTCGTGTCTGAATACTAAGTATTAATTTGGAAATTACAAGAAAAACCTCTAAAGAATTCGTAAATTCTTTAGAGGTTTTTGTGTGTACCTGAAACAAATAAGCATTTCAGAAGCAAGATATTTTTACCACTTCTTTGGCATATGAAGCATTACTAATCTTTCTTGTGCGCCTGGTATTTTAAGCGGTCCCTTTACAGATACTGGAATTCTGAAAAGCAAAAAAACTTCTAGAATTCTGGTAATTTTATAAATTTTAGGAAAACATTTCATGATTTGTGTAGAATTATTTCATACTTCTTTAAGCAGAATGTTACAGTACTTTTTGAACAGAATACGGGATTACACAATACAATACAAATTTTGAAGATGTGAATCCGTTTTTTGGTGTAAATATGACATGGATGGTAAGTCAAATAATATCGGAAAACTTGAAAATTTTATCTTCCTCAAGCGGGAATCGAATCCGCATCTCCCCGAGAGCGTCCGAGTATGCTAACCACTACACCACCCAGAACGACAAAGTTTCAAGTTTCCGATTAATTTGAATGGATTCATTTATTTGAAAATTAATGAATCTGTTTTTGGTGTCATATTTGCACCAAAAAACGGATTTAAATCTTCCAAATTTATATTGTACGGTGTTATCCCGTATTCCATTCATGATTTAACTGCTCCTCCGGGCAATCACTGGATAGAATTCTTAACCTCCAGATTCGGTAAACATGAAAGCCGGTTGCTTCGACTAGCGAATCCTGTGATGGTCATATTCAAATTAATCGGAGACATCAAACTTGGTCTTTTTGGAGGGTGTAGTGGTTAGCATTCTCGGGCGCTATCCGGGAGAGGCGAGTTCGATTCCCGCTCCAGGACGACGAAATTTTCAAGTTTTTGGATATTATCTTACTTACCTTACCATCCATGTCATATTTACACTAAACAGCGGATTCACATCTTCAAAAGTTACAGAACCTTTACAAAATTGAGACGTGGTTTTCTATTAATTAGGTTCTAACCGGCATGTCCAGTCCAAGCGCATATCTGATATAACACTCCAATGTCTGTTTAGGTTTCCCATCTACAATAAATTTACACTGAGGTACCGTAACACGCACTGCTTAGTAGGAAACAGGAGCGATTCCGCCCGCATAGGATACTTACGGATGACTTCCTCGTCACTGTCAGTATCTTGTAACTCTTTCACCACTTGGATGGACATGCTGAGATGAACAACGCTTTGCGATTCCCATTTTGACTGACCTATATGTGCTTTACGTGCTTCGACTTTGACTTTCGATGCATGATGACTTTCGTATTTTATTTATTTATTTATTTATTTATTTTGTTCCTTTTTTCGATGGCAGTACCTTTCGGTCTGATAATTTTGTTAACCATACGTTTCTTCTAATTAGTGGACTACTTGCAAAAGGTTAAGTTAATATATATATATATATATATATATATATATATGAGGAAATTCGTCATCTAAATAATAAAGGTAAGCAGCACTTGAAGATAATTATGGGAGATTTCAATGCAAAAATAGGGCACCGGCAACAGAATGAAACTTCAGTAGGTAAATTCGGTCATGGCAACAGAAACCAGCGTGGAAATACTCTCGTTGAGTTTGCAGAGGCTGAAGGATTTTTCATCTTGAACTAATTTTTCAAGAAAAAGCCACACAGGAAATGGACATGGAGACATCCAATTGGGACGACAAGTGAAATTGATTTTATTATGTGTAACAAAAAATTCGTCATCGAAGACTGCAGTGTGCTGAACAAGTTCAACACAGGTAGTGACCATAGATTGGTGAGATGTAAGATGCACCTCAACACTAAACTCGAACGTGGCAAGCTCATAAGACAAAACAAAATGTATTGACATAACCAACCTTAAAAAACACCATGATACTTTCAAGTTGGAACTGAAGAACAGATTCTCTGCTTTAGAAGGCCTAACATCGGAAGAAGTGGATATTTCGGAAGTTAACAGAAAAGTAACCAAAGCTCTTATGGAAACAGCAACAAAATTAGCTGGGTCTAAGAACAAGTTGCAAGTGAACAAATTATCAGGAAAAACCAAAATGTTGATGCAAAAAAGAAGAGAGATGAGGACAACTAAAGAAGATGTGACTTCCAAAGTGGAATATATAGAGCTATGCAAGACAGCACGAAAAAGTATCACTGAAGACGTAAGGAAATTCAACTGTGAGCTAGTAAGGAAAGCAATTGAAAACAACCAAAGCCTAAAGATAGCAAAGGGACATCTCAGTAAGGGAAGAAAACAGATTATGGCTCTGAGAAAAGAAGATGGTTCTATAACAAGAAATAGAGGTGAAAGTTTGACAAGAGTGAAAGATTTCTACTCCAAATTATATGAAAGGGATGATACATGTACTCCAGACATCATGAAAGGTACCAAAGTTCTTCCAGTCCTCCCAGCAGAAGTTGCTCATGCAATCAAGAACATGAAGCGGGGGAAAGCTCCAGGAGAAGATGGAATTACTATAGACATCATACAAGAAGCAAGTGGAGAAATTGAAACAGTACTCGCCCAAATTTTCACTCGATGCCTTAATGAAGGGAAGATTCCTGAGGATTGGAACAATGCTACAATGATCCTGCTACATAAAAAAGGTGACATTGAGGATCTCAGGAACTACAGACCTATCAGCCTCCTATCAGTGGTTTAGAAAATCTTCACTAAAGTTCTTTCTCACCGCTTGAAGGTAACACTGGACATGACTCAACCGAGAGAACAAGCTGGATTCAGGAGTGGCTACAGCACAATAGATCATATCCACGTACTGAGAGAACTAATTGAAAGAGCGAGGGAATATGAACTTCCATTGTGCATGGCTTTTATCGATTATGAAAAAGCCTTTGATTCGGTGAAACCATCAGCAGTTACCACGGCTCTGAAATCCTGCGGTATTGAAGATGCATACATTAATATTATTAATAACATCTATGAAAATGCAAGTGCAAAGATTCGGCTGTTTGAAAATACAACACACATAAAAATTGGAAAGGGAGTGAGACAAGGTGACACCATATCTCCGAAGCTCTTTAATGCCACATTGGAAAATGTCTTTCAATCACTGAACTGGGAAAACAAAGGGATAAAGATTAATGGAGATTATCTAACCCACCTTCGTTTTGCTGATGACGTAGTCATTTTTGCAACTACCCCATCAGAGCTGCAGAGTATGATCCAGGAACTTGCTGACAAGAGTAAAGAAGTGGGATTAAAAATGAACTTTCAGAAGACAAAAGTGATGTTCAATGCTTTTACAAGAAATGAAGATTTATCGATTGATGGAGAAAAACTGGAGATAACAGATACGTATGTTTATCTTGGACAGCAGATATCAAGTGAGGGTCACATTGATGAAGAAATTAATCGGCGTACAAAACTTGCCTGGAGAGCTTTTGGAAGAAACAGCATAATTTTCAAGAGCAATATGCCATTATGTCTTAAAAGAAAAGTGTTTGATCAATGCATCCTTCCAGTGCTTACGTATGGTGCAGAGACGTGGACCTTAACTAAAAGAGACATACAAAGGCTGCAGACAACTCAAAGAAGCATGGAGAGGTGCATGCTTGGTATAACCAGGAGAGATAAGAAGAGGAACTCGTGGATCCGAAAAATGACGAGAGTAGAAGACATCATGATCAGAGTTAAATCACTGAAATGGCAATGGGCTGGACATACTGCCAGAAGGACAGACCATAGATGGACAGCTGAAATTTTAGATTGGATTCCAAGGGACAGGAAAAGACCCAGAAAAAGACCACATGGGAGATGGGTGGATGAAATTCGTAAATATGCGGGAGTGACATGGAGGAGACTGGCACAAGATAGACCGTTGTGGAGGAAACTTGGGGAGACCTTCGTCCAGCAGTGGATTGATAATGGTTGACAATGATGATGATGATGATATATATATATATTTTAGACTGAATTCCTAGGGACAGGAAAAGGCCCAGAAGAAGGCCCCATGGGAGATGGATGGATGAAATTCGAAAGTTTGGTGGAGTGACATGGAGGAGACAGGCCCAAGACAGACAATTGTGGAAGAAATTTGGGGAGACCTTCATCCAGCAGTGGATTGATAATGGTTGTTGTTGTTGATGATGATGATGATGATACACACATATCATCAAACAGCAAAGAAAATCCATATAATATAATTGAAGAAAGCGCTGTCAAAGAAGTTAAAAAAGTCATGAAAGAAACCTGACGTACAGCAAAAGAAGAAAAAACACCGACTAAAAATTAAGCATAAAAACATAAACTAAGAAGTAAAGATTAAAAACTCACCGATAGGAATATCAGCAAAGATACGACTAATGGAAGCGCTACAGCAGCAGCCCATACAGCTTGGCAAGATATACATTATTAATTCAAAAACCCGTTAAAGTGTACTCAAGTTTGGAACGGGTTTTTGAATTAATAATGTATATCATCATTGTCAACCATTATCAATCCACTGCTGGACGAAGGTCTCCCCAAGTTTAATCCACAACGGTCTGTCTTGTGCCAGTCTCCTCCATGTCATCCCCGCATGCTTTCGAATTTCATCCACCCATCTCCCATGTGGTCTTCTTCTGGGTCTTTTCCTGTCCCTTGGAATCCAATCTAAAATTTCGGCTGTCCATCGATGATCTGTCCTTCTGGCAGTATGTCCAGCCCATTGCCATTTCAGGGATTTACCTCTGATCATGATGTCTTCCACTCTTGTCATTTTTCGGATCCACGTGTTCCTCTTCTTATCTCTCCTGATTACACCAAGCATGCACCTTTCCATGCTTTTTTGAGTTGTCTGCAGCCTTTGTATGTCTCTTTTAGTTAAGGTCCACGTCTCTGCACCATACGTAAGCACTGGAAGGATGCATTGATCAAACACTTTTCTTTTAAGACATAATGGCATATTGCTCTTGAAAATTATGCTGTTTCTTCCAAAAAGCTCTCCAGGCAAGTTTTGTACGCCGATTAATTTCTTCATCAATGTGACCCTCACTTGATATCTGCTGTCCAAGATAAACGTACGTGTCTGTTATCTCCAGCTTTTCTCCATCAATCGATAAATCTTCATTTCTTGTAAAAGCATTGAACATCACTTTTGTCTTCTGAAAGTTCATTTTTAATCCCACTTCTTTACTCTTGTCAGCAAGTTCCTGGATCATACTCTGCAGCTCTGATGGGCTAGTTGCAAAAATGACTACGTCATCAGCAAAACGAAGGTGGGTTAGATAATCTCCATTAATCTTTATCCCTTTGTTTCGTAGCTCAGCGACAGAAAAACACCCTCCAATGTGGCATTAAAGAGCTTCGGAGATATGGTGTCACCTTGTCTCACTCCTTTTCCAATTTTTATGTGTGTTATATTTTCAAACAGCCGAATCTTTGCACTTGCATTTTCATAGATGTTATTAATAATATTAATGTATGCATCTTCAATACCGCCGGTTTTCAGAGCCATTGTAACTGCTGATGGTTTCACCGAATCAAAGGCTTTTCCATAATCGATAAAAGCCATGCACAATGGAAGTTCATATTCCCTCGCTCTTTCAATTAGTTCTCTCAGTACGTGGATATGATCTATTGTGCAGTAGCCACTCCTGAATCCAGCTTGTTCTCTCGGTTGAGCCATGTCCAGTGTTACCTTCAAGCGGTGTGAAAGAACTTTAGTGAAGATTTTATAAACTACTGATAGGAGGCTGATAGGTCTGTAGTTTCCGAGATCCTCAATGTCACCTTTCTTATGTAGCAGGATCATTGTAGCAGTGTTCCAATCCTCAGGAATCTTTCCTTCATTAAGGCATCGAGTGAAAATTTGGGCGAGTACTGTTTCGATTTCTCCACTTGCTTCTTGTATGATGTCTACAGTAATTCCATCTTCTCCTGGAGCTTTTCCCAGCTTCATGTTCTTGATTGCATGTGCAACTTCTGCTGGAAGGACTGGAGGAACTCTGGTACTGGTATCTTTCATGATGTCTGGAGTGCATGTATCATCCCTTTCATATAATTTGGAGTAAAAATCTTTCACTCTTGTCAAAATTTCGCCTCTATTTCTTGTTACAGAACCATCTTCTTTTCTCAGTGCCATAATCTGTTTTCGTCCCTTACTGAGATGTCCCTTTGCTATCTTTACTCCTTGGTTGTTTTCAATTGCTTTCCTCACTAGTTCACAGTTGAATTTTCTTACGTCTTCAGTGATACTTTTTCTTACTGTCTTGCATAACTCTATATATTCCACTTTGGAAGTCACATCTTCTTTAGTTGTCCTCATCTCTCTTCTTTTTTGCATCAACGTTTTCGTTTTTCCTGATAATTTGATGACATGCAATTTGTTCTTAGACCCAGCTAATTTTGTTGTTGTTTCCATAAGAGCTTTGGTTACTTTTCTGTTAACTTCAGAGATGTCCACTTCTTCCGATGTTAGGCCTTCTAAAGCAGAGAACCTGTTCTTCAGTTCCAACTTGAAGGTATTATGGTGTTTTTTAAGGTTGGTTATGTCAATAGATTTTGTTTGTCTTATGAGCTTGCCACGTTCAAGTTTAGTGTTGAGGTGCATCTTACATCTCACCAATCTATGGTCACTACCTGGGTTGAGCTTGTTTAGCACACTGCAGTCTTCTATGACGAATTTTTTGTTACACATAATAAAATCAATTTCACTTTTCGTCCCATTTGGATGTCTCCATGTCCATTTCCTGTGTGGCTTTTTCTTGAAGAAGGAGTTCAAGATGAAAAACCCTTCTGCCTCTGCAAACTCAACGAGAGTATTTCCACGCTGGTTTCTGTTGCCGTGACCGAATTTACCTACTGAAGTTTCATTCTGTTGCCGTTGCCCTATTTTTGCATTGAAGTCTCCCATAATTATTTTCAAGTGCTGCTTACCTTTATTATTTAGATGACAAATTTCCTCATAAAATACTTCAATTTCTTCTTCAGGATGACTTGTGGTGGGTGCATAAGTTTGAATAATCTGAGCCTGGTATCTTGTCGACAGTTGGATAACGAGTCGTGCAGCACTGTCAGAGGAACTTTCAACTTCCAATACTTTATCCTTCAGTTTCTTGTTTATTATAAATCCAACACCACTAGTTCTGCCAGTATCTGTCCCACGATAGTAGAAGAGATGTCCACTTTTCAGTTCGATGAGATCTTCTCCTTTTCTCCTTACCTCACTTAGCCCCACGATGTCCCACTTGATCCTTTGTAGTTGCTCTTCCAATTCAAGAAGACTTGAATCAGAAGATAGGGAGCGTCCATTATACGTAGCCAAGGTCAGCATCAGATGGCAGCCTAGTCCGGTCCTCCGGAGATTCTTAGTACCCTCTGCCTTCATGTCGCACTGGCCGCTGCCTTGGCCAGGTACATTCCAGCTGCCGGAGACTGAGGGCCAAGATTTAAGTTGTGGAATCATTTTGGAGGGGTTTGGCCATAACTCACCATGCTGGCCAAGCGGGTTGGTGAGTGTGGGATAGAATTTCCTCTAATCCCGATGGTATAGTTATACCGCTATTGGCGGTCGTCAGAGCCCCTTTAGTGGGAACAGGAAGCACCACGAGAAGGCGGGGTTGACATTTGTCAAGGAGAGGCTGTGATGTTACGCATCACCTGACCTTACATCCCAATGTATATATATATATACATATACACTATATCGATAAAAGTCACCGGACACATAGAAGAGAAACACATGATAGCATTTATTGACATACATTTGTACGGTGTCGGTCCACCTTTGGCCTTAATACATGCACTGACCCTTCGAGACATGCTTTCGACAAGGTTTTAGAACACAGTGATAAGGATAGGTATGCGCTTCCATTCAGTACATAATGCTGCCGTTAAATGTTGCTTAGTAGTAGGCCTTGGTTACAAACTTCTTATGCGGCGCTCTAATTCATCCCATCGGTGCTCTATGCGATTAAGATCAGGACTCTGTGCTGGCCAGTCCACACACGATACGGAAATATCGTCAAACCACGCCGTAACAATCCTTGCTTTATGGCTCGGTGCATTATCCTGCTGGTAACAACAAGGCTCGGTTCCATAGTATTGCCACAGAGTTGGTAGGGCATAATTGTCCAGAATATTGAGGTAGACATGCTGGTTATCAGGTTTGTCCATGATAACCAATGGGCCGGGTCCATACCACGAAAAACACCCCCACACGAGTACACTGCCAGGTCCAAACGTGAACGTAGGAATAGTACACTATGGTAAATAGCGTTCCCCCGGCGGCCGACATACCCACACACGACCATTCATCAGTCCATATGACCCGTTTCCATTGATCTACGGTCCACGATAAATGTTCTTTACACCATGCTAAACGACGAGTAGCATTCCGAGTAGAGACGAAAGGCTTATGAGCAGCGGCACGACCACGGTAACCGTTGGAATGAAGTTCTCTACGAATGGTACGTGTACATACCGTTCCAGCATTTTTAATCACCTGTACACTGAGGTCTTGTGCAGTACTCCGTCGATTAGCTGTAACGACTCACCTGAGGCTTCGACGTCCTCTATCACTGATTTTCTGTGGTATGCCGGTACGCTTTGCTGATTCAGGAACGCCACGTGTCTTCCACTTATTCAGTGCATCCAAAACAGTTGACTTGGCTATGTTTAAACGCCTCTCGGTTTCTCTTATGGACAACCCGCACTAATATAACACCCAACAAGCTTTCCTTTCTCAAAGTCATTTCTCTCCCGCCGCGATAATTTCACCCAACCTCACAGTGCGATATGATCGTGGTCAGCTGCAGGCTTGTTTTTATACCGTTTGCAGCTGTAGCGTGCATCTTAACAACGCAGTGGATCCGTTCATTTGCTTTTTGAAGAGGTGTCCGGTGACTCCTCTTCAAAAAGCAAATGAACACCACCCATTTCACACAGCACTGTTGCATACTTGATATGCAAATTCCGAGAAACAGGGAGTGTGGACGACAGCCACGTAATGGTCGGCCGAAAACTGCTACCGACGAGGAAACCTCAACAATGATCTTGGTATCTTTTGCGAAGAGGCCACAACATAACACACAACATCTCGCGGCAGAATGTGGTATCAGCCAGACAGCCATTGCACGGATTCTTCATACAGCTCACTGTCATCCGTTCAAGATCCTATGCAGCAGCAACTATCAGAGAATGACACTGATAGACGTGTCGAGTTGTGCACTTGGACTTTAGACCAATATCCACTTTCGCACAGGGCACTTCATTCAGTTTCGAAGACAATTTTTATGTCAGGGGTGTGGTTAACCATCAGAACCACAAGTACTAGGGTGACATGAACCCTCCCTGGACGGAACCATCCAAAGTCGTTGGTAATGTAAAGGTTATGGTGTGTTGTGGGATACGGAGCACATGTGAAAACGGACCCATTTTCATCGACAGCAATATAAATGCTCAGCGCTAGTTGGAAATCCTACAGACAGAAAAACAGTGTTCCCTTCTTTTCTGAATGAGGATGGTAGTTTCCCTTTTATTTCCAACACAATGGGGCTCCACCACACTACGGAGTAACTGTTCGTCAATTTCTAGGTTTTTAATTCCCTGTTCATTGGATTGGCCGGCTTGGTCTTGTGGAATGGCCACCCAGATCTCCGAACCTCAGACCACTCGACTTTTATATGTGAGGTCATCTGAAACACCTGGTGTATGCTGAGAAAGTTCGCGTCAAACACCACCTTCAACAACGCGTCCTGGAGGCCTGTAACCGCATTTCTGCCAATATTCGCGAGCGGGTGCATAACGACTGAATCAAGCGCCTTCAGCTCTGTGTTCAGCAACAGGGACAACACACTGAGCACATCAAATAGCTGTGCATCACAGGGTACTCCAAAGGTTGTTATTTCAAGTTTCTGTGTTGATAACTTGTGAAACACAGCATATGTGTCAAATCTGATTACGGCAATCAATTTCTGAGAAAATTCTGGTCTTGTTTGTCATTCAACATGACCTTCTTACCATTTGAAAAACTTTACCTTGGTCCAATACGGATTTCAAGATAGCGTCCATGTTCCAGAAATAGCCTAAGAGGTAGGCCCCCTTCATCGATTCTTTGCAGGGATATTTAGATATTTCATTTTTCCTCCCGTTTCTGAAATACAAGGGTGTCCCGTGACTTTTGACTCATCTTGTATATATACAGTATCTACCAACAACTAATTGGACAACTCTGCAATCGACGATATCTGCGGTCCTGATACACATCACGGCCGTCGCCGTTAAATATCGTTTGGGAAACAACAACGCAACCAGTCTCATGCAAGATGCCACGAAGTTCGGAGCTCTATGATTTCGAGAAAGGTGTAATCGTCGGGTATCACAGAAATGGCAGATTCATACGTGACATATCCAGCGAGTTGAAGTACCCAAAATCGACAGTGGCCTACGGGATTGGCAAGTGGAAGATGAGAGGTGACTGTCGGAATGTGCCCCGACCCGGCAGACCCACAAATCTGGGAGATAGAGACCGACGGGTGCTGGCCAGAGAAATTCGGAAGAACCGCACCAAATCGATAGGCCCAATCCACAAGGAGTTTCAACAGGCATCCGGGAGTGTTCTTTCGATGAATACCATCCGTAAGGAAGCCCATCTGCTCGGTTATCATGGACGTGCTGCCGCCCACAAGCATTTGTTCACCAAGTCCAATAGCGCTGCTCGGCTAACGTGGTGCAAAGAACGTCGACAGTGGACCGTTGAACAGTGGAAACAGGTTCTCTGGAGCGACGAATTAAGGTTCGCCCTCTACCGTTCGGATGGCAGGGTGTGGATTTGTCGTCTGGCTCTAGAATGCCTCCTGCCGCAATGTATTGTGCCAACTAGGAAGTTCGGCGGCGGTGGAATTATGCTATGGAGGTGTTTCTCCTGGTATGGCAATGGACCCTTGGTCGCAATTCCTGGTAGACTCAACGCCGAGACCTACTGCACCATTTTGGATGACCACGCGCTTCCTACGGTGTGGCAGTTTTACGGGGTGGACCCATGTTACTTTCAGATAACAATGCCACCTGTCATGTTGCGAGGTTTACCATGGCTTGGTATGGTGACAATGGGGTTAATCGAATGGACTGGCCTGCGCAGAGCCCGGACCTTAACCCTATCGAGCACCTCTGGGACGAGTTGGAGCGTCGACTTAAGGGGTGCCCCCACCGTCCGAAATCGGTGAAGGAACTGACCTGTCTTCTCCAAGCCGAGTGGAAGAAAATACCGCTAGCTGTCGCACAACGCCTGGTCGAGAGTATGTCCCGGAGGGTCGCAGCTGTAAGCGCCGCTCGTGGAGGCTTCAGCAACTATAGAAGGTGAATAATCTTCGTTTTCCTTTGCTATCACAGGTGTCCACTTACTTGTTTGTAGATAATGTATATATGTATATTGTTTCGAGGTTTAACTACTACCATGAGCAATTCGATTCGCTATAATCGGTCTCCCGTCCTAATTTAGGGTTACTAGTTCCAGGGAAGGGAGAGAACCAATGCCGTAAGGTAAACAAAACGTCCATGTCTCACCACGATTCGAACCTGGATCCTTTCTTGGACAAATGGTCTGAAGCCAAGGCTTAGACCAATGCACCACTGGGGCGGCATTCAATATTTTAATTTAGAAGAGTGTAATTCTAAAAAACTACGTTCTAGAACTGCTTGCTTTGGGAAGTGCATTACTTTCTCTGTAAGAAAATTATTATCACTGTGTGAATGTACCAGGGCAGACCAATAAGAACTTCCGATTACTTTTGGAGGAGGATTAGCTACATGTAAATTGATGTCTCCCAAAGTCATTACACCCTCCTGAGTAGACGGCGTTGTTCGATACAGGAGTTTGAATAAAACGGCAGCACGCTGGAGAACATATTCAAATCGAAATATCTTCCCAGTTCAATTACTGAAAAACGTCCTGGCATGTTACACTGAACAGTTTGGGAGATCTAGCATCGCCTTTACTCACTCCCTTTTCAGTTTTGATAAGTGCCGTGTAATTGTCGAACCTTTGCACTTAAATTTTCATAGATGATATTAACAATATTGATGTATACATCTTCAATACTGTAGGATTTCAATAACACTAAAACTGCTGATGGTTTCACGGAATCAAAAAAATCTTGTCATAATCAATAAAAAGCATGCAAAATTAGAGTCCATATTCATTCATCCTTTCAATTAGTTCTCTCAGTATATGGACGTGATCTATAATACTGCAGCTGCTCTTGAATCCAGGTTGTTCTCTTCGTTGAGTCAAGCCCAGTGTTTGTTTCAAGCGATGAAACAGTACCTTAGTGAAAATTTTATAAGCAACTGTTATGAGGCTTACACAGTCCAGTCAAAAAATTATGACCACCCCTGATGTAAGAAATAACCGTAACCAGCAGCCGGATGGCGTGCGCAGCAACATATGCAAATCATGTAAGGTTTGTTTTGGTTTTTTTTCGATTGAAGGTTTAACGACCACCATGAGCAACTCAATGGTTTCAAATCGGTTTTATTTTCAAGGTAGGGTTCAGGAAGCGAACTAATTAGAACGTCCTGATACAAGTTAATAACAGTAAAATAGGCAAAATTCTAAAAACTATGTACATTTAAATACAGCACGGTACAATGATCTACAAAGGAGCATCGTGGTGAAGGGTGCATTCATATTTTGCACGAGAACATAAGAGACTGACGTAACAGTGCACCTCGGAGTAAAGGTACAAATTCAGTGCTGACAGATAACAGTGCAGGTGTGCAATAATTGAGCACTGTGCGAAAAGAAATTACTGAGGACAAAAAAAATGTAATAAGCTGAGACAGACGGAATTAGAATATCTCAGTACTGGGGGATTTGGTATCATGCATAGTAAAGAAAAAAATATATACACATGTACAGCATTGTGCAATTGAGGAAAACATTGGAAATAAGAAATGAACGTGGTATTGCAGTTTGAGTTAGATGACAATCTGACTAGTATATCTGGATACAAGTGAAATACAGTTTAAAATGTAACAAGATTCTAAATTTTGTACAATTTATGATCAGCACGGTGCAATGGTCAAAATAAGCAAAATAATGATGAAGGCACTCATAGTGATAAACTGATACAAGAGATGGACGAACATGACATTTCATGGTTACTGGAGCAGCAATGCGATAGCAAGCAACAGAACGTATTTACAAGATATGTACTACTTTGTGCAATTCACAACTGAAATGAAGATAGCGATAATGTGAAAACATGAGACTGACGTCACTTGATCGTCTCAACACATGAGCACATTACATAGACGTGGAATAACTTGAGCCAAAACGGAACTAAGATATCGCAATCAATAATAGTGAAGGCGATAACTAATTACACATGTACAGCATTGCGCAGTTTAGAAATACATTCGGTATAAGAAAGCAGCTTCATTAAAGTATGATTTAGGAAACATTCCGACGAGTATTACTTAATACAAGTAAAATGTAGTAAGGAAGTAACGATATTCTAAACATTGTACAATTTATATACAGCGCATTGCAATGGCCAAATTAAACAAAAGAGTGAAGAGGGCACACATATCGATGAACAAATGAAAGAGACGGACAAACAAGCCGTCTCAAAAGAAAGATGCAATATGGTGATAACAAACAACAGAACGAAATTATAATATAAGTACAACATTGTGCAAAACATTATGAGTGCAAAGAAAGCACTAATGTGAAAACATGAGACAGACGGGAGTTGTTCGTCTCAACATATGAAAGATTCACGTGGATGATAGAGACTACAATAAATAAACACAAAAAACGGTATTACAAGAATTACATAAGATTCAAATTGAGGAGAAACAACATGAAAGGTCTAGTGCAATGGTGATCATGAAGATTTAAACAAAGCTCATCAAAAGCAAGTATAGTCGAAGTCATGGTCGGCCAACCGTCAGTTGTAGCGACATCAGCGAGCCAGCGAACCAGGAGGTAGACGGATACCATGTGGAGAGAAACGTACTCTCGCAGTGCTGAGTAACAGCTACTTGGTTCTCGAAGCGGAGACGAGAAAGAAGGCAATCTCGAAAGTGACACATTAACATCTCAGAAGCTTGAGGCACTGTATAAGGAGTGGTAATATCTCGGCAGCGTTGGTGAAACACGTAGATAACGGGCTTTACTAAAACAAAAATGTAGGAACAAACTAATGGTAGCTTGACTGGAGGAGAAACTTGAAGCAGCAGTGTCTTGTAGGCGTCGAAAGTGAGATCAGCTGTAACTGAGCGTTGGGCGATGGAAAATGCTAAATGCAGGAGCGGCAGTAAGATGACACAATGGAGGTATACATGAGAGACATCAGCTTCCTGAGCACAGAAGGGGCAAAGAGGTGAATCAAGAAGTGTCATGCGGTGGAGGATGGAGGGGACGGGAAGACGGCGGTGAAGAAAAAGCCAATGAGTGTTGATCGCTAGTGGAGCGGACAGAGGAGAGAGGGCGGCGGACCACACAGCGGTGGTGGAGGATAGGGGGACGTCAAGAATGGGGATGGGAGAAGAGGAGTGGGACATGGAAAGGAAACGGTAGAGAGCCGACGTCGACAAGGAAGAGAGTGGAAGAGTTGTGCCGGCTACGGACAGAAAGAAGGTAACAGGAATGAAGCAGACGGGACAAAGGTAAAGCCAGAGGGAGTGGCGAAGTGGGGGAACTGATAGATAATAGTAGAAAGGAGGGAGTCAGAGACAGAGCGAGAGGAGGGGGATAGAAGAAGAAGAGTGGAGGGAAGACTGGCATAAGGACGCCAGAGAAGGTCGGAAGTAGTAAGGTATCTGACGGTTACGACTCCTGCACGGAGCCAGGAAGGATAGGCAAAGTGCGACAGATGTGAAGGGTGGAGAAGAGACGAGAAAAAGAGGGGTTCGGCGAGAAGTTCCGTGGTAGAATCAGGCGGGGAGCGAGAAAGGGAGAGAGAGCGGAGTAAAGTGAGAGCTTCTCGGTAGACAGGGGGACAACGGGAGAGAACAAGAGATCGAAGGTCCATGAGTAGTAGGTAAAGGAAAGTGAAGCTGACGTTGCTCGGATTAGTGATGACATCTCTAACAGAAATAGCACCAGGTACAGGTGACGTGATGAGGCGAAGGAACGTAGTATTCTTGAAAGCCTTGTAATACAGATGTGTGTCGACAAGGCCGATGCCACCGTGGTCTGGAGAAAGACAGAGCTTTGGGGCGCTGATCCAGTGGTGGCCAGTCCAGATTACGGAAGTGAAGCAACGGGTGATGTCTTGAAGACGAAGGAGTGGAGTTTTGACTGCGTGCAAGGAGTGAATACATAAAGAAAGTAGGTAAGTACGGGTGAGACGTGCTCGTTGGAAGTAGGATGAGCAGAACTGGGCTCTGCGCCAGAACGCAGTTAACTTGTGCAAGCGTGGATGATGGTATTCCCCGTGGTAAGGGAGGCATCGCCCGGTATACCAAGATGGACGCTAAGGAAGCGTTGTGAGATGGAAGACCAGTTGGCACCCCAAGGGGAATCCATACGATCAACCCAGGAGCCGTACCACAGGCCTATGCTTTTGGAAGAATTAATCGCTGCGCCGGAGCAAGAGGCGTATTCTGTGAAGAGACTTTGCAGTTGAGTGAACTGTAATTCGAGACGAACGCAAAAGGTTACATCATCTGCATATGCAACTGAGGTGATGCCATGATGTCTCGTGCGGCAGATGAGTGGTGGCAAAGTAGCTTGAAAGGAACGATGCACTGTGCGAAGAAATGGTTCGATGGCTATTGCAAAGAGTTGGCCGGAGAGTGGGCAGCCTTGCCTCACTCCACGGCGGAAGGGAATCGGCGCTGTGAGAAAGATGGTCAACTTAACCTGAAAACTGGCGTCCTGGTAGAGGGAGGAGAGGAGGGAAACAAAAGAGGGAGGAAACCCAAAAGAAAGGAGTGTGTCAGAAAGATATGAATGGGAGATATTATCGAAGGCTGATTGTTGTTCTAGTGAGAGGAGGGCGAGGGGTTCAGAGCGGAGTCGAGCGAGATGGATCAGGTTGTTAAGGAGGTGGATGTTGTGAGAAAGAGAGCGGCCGGGGACTGTGTAAGTTTGGTTGGGGGAGAGAATGTGAGTGAGGATGGGATTGAGTCGTTGAGAAAGAAGCTTGGTGTAAAGTTTGCAATCAAGATTTAGTAGGGAAATAGGACGCCAGTTCTGCAAGTCAAGGAGATCACCTTTCTTGGGGAAAAGGACTACATATGCGGCTGTAAATCTTCTCGGGAGGGGGAGGCAGTAAAGGCAGCTGAAAAAGCAGAGAGGAGAAACGGAAGAAGTAGAGGTAGAAAAGTTTTGTAAAAGCAGAAAGTTAGGCCGTCCGGACCTGGAGCGGCACTGGAATTCAGGGAAAGGAATGTGGAGGAGAGTTCGGAAAGTGTGTGTATGGGGGGGGGGGGAGGAGAGTGGTAGCAAGATGGGGTGGAACTTGTGGTAAATTAGAAAGGAGAGATGCCATAGCTGTGGGGGATGGCGGAGGAGGTTCACAGAACTTTTCAGTATATTGCTTACGGACATGAGAACAAAGAGTGATCGGGTCGTCTGACACCTCACCAGAAAAAAGGCGGAGGTGATGAAGTGCACTCGATGCTCGTCGTGTGCGTTCCACTGATGTAAGAAACTCATAATTATGCGCGTCTGGCGTCAGATGTTGAAGACGGAGTCGACACAGAGCTTGTTGAGCCAGTGGAAGGAGAAGAGATCGAAGTTCTGCTTGATAGGAGAAGAAGAGAGGATCACTTAGGCTAAGAAGAGAGAGCATTGAGCGAACATGGTCAAGACGCATGTTCTGAATCGTCTTTGCCGTGAAAGAAAGGTTGCGGACATGAAGAACAAGGTGTTGTTTGATCTCCATCCACCAAGTTCGACCACAGAAGGCAGATTGGAGTTGTGACCGTCTTTCCTCTAGGAATGATCGAACTGACGAGCAGAAATCTGGGTCTGAGAGAAGAGCATTATCAAAAGTCCAAGGACGAATTGTCCTGAGTTTTGTCCTAGCAGTATCGACGCTGAGAGCAATAGCGCAGTGATCAGAAGAGGCTGTGGGATGAATGCACGATTCAGTCACAGCTGGAAGAAGGGTACTTGAGGCATAAAACCTGTCAAGACGGGCTGTAGAAGGACTGTAGTCATGGGATGAGCGCCAGGTGTGAAGTGTCGTCGTCGGATGGAAGTGGCGGTAAACATCAGTGAGTGAGTTGTTTGAAACAATTGACTGTAGAAGATTCACCAAGGCGACTCGGTGCTCTCTGATGGAAGGGGACCGATCAAGTTGAGGATTGAGGGTGCAGTTAAAATTACCTCCTATGAGAACGTGATCTGTAGGAGGGATGCGAGATAAAGCACGACGAAGACTGGTGAATAGTATCGACAGGAAGGTTGTAGAACATGGAATGTAGATATTGAAAATATGGTAACAAGTTGACTCAATGGTAAAAGTTGCAAGCTGTAGGAGATTTCGACACAGGTTGCGAACTGAAAAGGAGGTGACAGTAGAGTTGAAGGTGTTGCGGACGCCAATTGCGAGGCCACCATGAGGAGATAATCCAAATGCATGGTGAAACGTATATTTCCACGGCCGCCATCTAGAGAAGAGAGTGGTAGATTTGCAATTCGTTTCCTGGAGTAAGAGGAGATCTGCCCCTAACGGGTTGAGGTCTTCATAATCCAAGGCATTATTGAGGGGGATGTGAATCCCCTGCAATTAAGTAATACGATCTTGAATATGAGGTTCAGTTAATGCTTGCTGAAGATCGTTCAGGACTGGAGGAAAAGACTTGAGTCGGTAGAAAAGTTTTCGCCCACGGGTGGGCAGGTATGTTCTGACAGCAAAAGTGTGACAGGTTACAGATCTGATCTGGCACGAGATGGAGAAGTGAAGGATTCTTCGTGGCTAAGGCATGTGCGATGGTGTAGCCGGTCTTGTTCGTTAAATATGCATGGAGAGCTTCATAGGAGAGTGGTACGGGAGGTGTATTGGCTTTCTGGAGAGATGCAGCAAAGTCTTCAACCGTGGGGAAGGAGACTTCAGCTTTGGATAGGGAGGTATGGTGGGTAGAACTGCCGGATCTGGGTGAAGTTGAGTTCTGCTTCTTCGCTGATCGCCGACGGGAGGAACCACGGCGCTTCAACGGAGGCTTAGTCGAATCATCATCACCTTGAGACTCTCTGCCAATGGACTATGTATATGCTGCAACGGAGGTACCAGTAGTAAAAGTGGACTGAAAACCCTCTGAGGGGGATTCAGAAGCCGAATGACGACATTGGGGAAGTGTTGAGGCAATCGTTAAAAAATCCTCTTGCAAATCATAGGAAGCGGCAGTGGAAGCTTCTCGTTGACCAACGGCTGTAAGTCGACGAATTTTGTCAGATCTCAGCTCTAGGGCTTGCTGTGCTGAGGTGGATGGTGGGGTTCGCTTCGAGGGAGGTGCAGAAGCTGATAGAGAGCTAGTTGGAGCCGGTAGAACTTGATGGGGTCAATGCGCTCGATGATGAGTTTCGCCACTACATAGTGTGCAGTGTAGGGATGTAATCACGTCGATTCTCCGACGCTGTTGTCCACAGCGCACATTGAGGATTTTCGGGCACGCCAGCAGATATTCATCCGACGGAAAGAGGACGCGGGCACTACGACGAAACCCTCAAATGGTTTTGTCATCTGGATCTCTAGGCGCCGCAGAGAGAGTCGTCACCGGTCCCACTACTCGGCCAAATTCGCTAACTAAGGTACACAGTGCAACATTAGAGACTTCAGGTGGAACTGGATAAAAAGTAACCTGGATAGGCCGCTGCGCAACAGGCTCAGGTAGAAGATGAACATCTTTGATGGACAAGCCGTCAGTCATTACGAGATCGGCATGTTCCTTACGAGCAAAATACACCAATACGACCCGTGGTTTGCGGGCCATATGAGTAATGTGGGCTCCATCGGGAAGCATCTGCTTAAGTGCAAGACTGTACTCTCTGAGCTTCGTGTCAGGTAGGGCATCGAAACAGGCGCCGAAGTCCATGGTAGACATAAATTGTTTTCCTGCTGGAGAGTCCTCCGGGATGTCAATGGTAGCGGAATTGCCGTCAACACTGACGTAGAAGTCTGGAAAGACTGTCGCCACAAACTTAGAAGGAGCTTTCGCTCCGGAGGTAACCTTGGAATATGTACGAGAAGGAGAACTGACGAGAGAGGGCTGCGAAGCAGCGCCAGTTGCTGGAAGCGGCTTTTGGAACTGAGTGGAAGTGGAAGGCAGCGGATCTGCGCCGTCAGTCACATCCATGGCTTCGTCTGCAGCACCAGAGATGCGTCAAGGCGACGTCACTATCCTGGACTGGGCAAGCAGCTTGAGCCTTTACAGAGGAGTCGCGCGCCACATCCTGTGTGCGCACTACGGCACTGACAAGCATTGGAGATGATTGGTCTCCAGAAGTTGAGGAGGAGATTAAAGGAGCCTTGCTGATAAGGGCGTGAACATCCCTCTTATCAGTTGCCGCCATTGCTAATGGCGAGGGTTAACGAAAGAATCGATCAGCTCGATCGAAAATTTAAATGCTGATTACAGAAATAATAAGTTACTCACCACCTTGTGAGACGAACCAAAAGAAAGCTCTCACCTTCGTCTTGAAGGGACACACAACAGAAATGGACGACACACTCTGGAAACACACTAATTCAGGCACAAAACTGGAGCACAAACAAAGAGCATCTCGATGGGCTATAAACAGTCGACCGTCATTAATTTACTGCCACTGGTTCCAGGGAAGGGAGAGAGCCAGCGCCGTAAGACAAACGCAACATCCATGCCTCTTGGGATTCGAACCCGGACACATCTCGGACGAAATGTCATAAGCCATCGCTTAAACCACTGCGCCACTGGGGCGGCGTAAGGCATTTGAAAGGACACGAACTCGCTGACGGTTGGCAATTTCACATGAAAATGGGAAAAGGACGTGACCTAACAGAATCTGAAAAAGGAATGATTGTTGGCTACTGACTGAAGATTAGTATCATGGCAGGAAAGGCCGATATTGTGGGCTGTTCACGTTGTGCAGTTGTTAAAGTGTTCCAGGAATGGAAGGAAACCGGCAAGAAGTGTGGTAATCGGGGTAATAGTGGGCGCCCACGGAAAATTGACGACTGTGGTCAACGACAGCTATCCCGACTAGTACGACCCAACAAACGGACCACACTGGAAGAATTGGTCATAGCATTTAATACAGGCACACTGAAGAGCGTATCGGAGATCACAGTTCAACGAACTCCTGCTCTCTATGGGTCTCCGGAGCCGTCGTCCACTCAAACTACCCATGCTGACAGCCAGACATCGACTATTACGGCGTGAATCTGCATCTGAGAGGAGGCGTTGGACCATCGAACAGTGGAAGAAAGTCGCCTTTTCAGATGAATCATGTTTTCTGCTTTATCGTGTGGAATGGTCGATGGAGAGTACGGCGAAGCATTGCTGACAGAAATCATCCCCATACGATGCTCGAGAAAAAAACAGTCAGATATGCTCGTGTGAGGAATGTTTTCCTTTGAATCATTTGGAGAAATCATTCCCCTCGGTCGCACGATGAATGCTTCAGGCTACCTATCCATGGTGGCGCATCAGGTGTTACCATTCATGACGACTGTCTACCCCGATGGCATGGGTTGATTCTAGTATGATAATGCCCATTGCTGTGCTGCTATGTGTATGAGAGAATGGTTTGAGGAGCATTCCAATGACTTTAACTTAATATCCTGACCAGGGTACTAGCCGGACATCAATTTCATTGAACATCTGTGGCATTATCTTGACAAGTAGGTTCGACGTATGGATTCACCACCGATGACTCTTGATGATCTGCGAGAGGCTCTGTTGTCTGCATGGTATAGCATCCCTACAGAAACATTCAGATGCCTTATTGACTCAAAATCACGACTTACTCAAGCGAGTCACATTATTGTGACTCGCTTGTGTAAGTCCTACTTTTGACGTCAACAGCACGTAGTCAGTGAAACAAGGCACGTGTCGTGAGCTGGCTTGGAGGGTATATAAGGTGTGCTGTAGGCATTTGGAAACCATATCACTCGTTGCTGTCATGGATAAAAGGAGCGATTTATCAGATTTGCAAAAAGGGATGATCATCGGCTTTCGGGTCAAGGGTAGTAGTATTTCTGAAACAGCGCAGTTTGTGAACTGTTCGCGTGCTGCTGTGATTCAAGTGTATCATGATTAGAGAAATGACACCATTGCAAATAAGCGACGTCGAAAATGGGGAGAACCACGTTCCATTGATGTGGGAGGTGAAAGTCGGCTCCGAAGGTGTGTGAGGGCCGATCGACATGCTACAGTGGAACAATTTGCTGGCCGAATGAATCAGGGGGCTACCGGAAGTGTGTCTAAAACAACAGTTCAGCGAACCCTGCTGCGTATAGGGCTCCGATGCAGACGGATGGTCACTGCATCTATGCTAACGAAGGTGCATCTGCAGAAAAGGCTTACGTTTGCACGGCAGTATCGGAAGTGGACTTCCGCTGATTGGCGAAGAATTGCCTTCCTCGATGAATCACGTTCTCTTCTTCATCGAACGCATGGACGTTGGCGTATAAGGCAAGAAACATCGGAGAATGAACACTCTTCAACCACTGCTGGAAGAAAACAAGCTGTTGGGGACAGCGTTATGGTCTCGGGATTGTTTTCTCGGCATTCCCTGGTTCCACTCATACCAGTGGAGGGCACTATGCACTGAATTCGTTATGAATCCTTCCTTGCGGACCACTTACGCCCATACTTGGTGATTGTCTTCCATGGGGCGGATGGGATCTTTTAGCACGACAGTGCGACGTGTCATACAGCTGGAATTGTCCGAGAGTGGTTGGAAGAGCACGATGAGGACTTCAAAGTACTTCCCTGGCCCCCTAATTCCCCGGACGTAAACCCAATTGAGAATCTGTGGGACCACCTCGATCGTGTTGTTCGCTCTATGGATCCTCCACCACACACCCTCCAGCAGCTGTGGTAGGCGTGAACACCTACCAGCACCTTATTGAGTCACTCCCAGCCCCTCTAGCAGCCCACACACGTCGGTTATTCTGGATATTAGTGGGTGGTCAAAATAATATGACTCCGCCGTGTATATCTGAGGTATTGGCTGCACGAGGAGGTCATACCTCATTTTAACAGGTGTTTTAGAACCTTTTGACTGGACTGTGTATATATATATGCTTATACAGAACGAGAGAGGCAGAGTTTTGGATTAATTATTTAATTAAAATACCATATCGTGAAACCAGATGTAATTACCCTAAAATGTGAGGTATTGCGATGACAAAAGTTAACTCCTTGCGTTTGATATTTTTCCAAGTTGTACTAGGAGAAGTTATTTTTCTGTACACAATGTGGCGCTGTACACCCTGTATTCAGAAATATGTCCTATGTATAAAACACAAAACGTCTGTTTGTCTGAAGCACCAAAAAATCTCGAACGCCGAACTGTGGCATCGTGAAATTTGCATAGCTTATTAATACTGGAATTTCTAGGTCAACGCGACTATTTTAAGATCTCTACGTTGTTCCGTTTGCGAGTTACTATTTTAAGATCTCTACGTTGTTCCGTTCGCGAGTTATGAATTAATTAATAAGCTAATCAATAAATTCAGCGTCGTTTGCTACGTCATCATTATCCTAGCTGTTCCAAATCTAATGCACGTGACTGCATTCATCGCCGCGGCACGTTTCTGTTCTTTGAGAATTGTGCATAAAAATTGCAAAAAAGAAATTTGCGAAATATTAACGAAAGGGGCTTAAATTTTTATCAACATCATGAATTGGTAATAAGAGGAGTCCTTCACAATTTCACCGGAATCCGGTCAAAACTTTTTAAAATAGGCATGGATTTTTTAATTCATCGTTAAGCGGAAATATATACGCAGAAACGGTTATTAAAATTTTGACGGCTAATTTAAAAAGTTATTTACCGATTCAGGTGAAATTTGGAGGTCATGTTCCTATTAACGATTTATGGTGTCCATTAAAATTTCAGCCAGTTTCGTAAAATATTCGCAAAGATACATTTTTAACTTTTTTATCCCAGAGATTCGCCCCTCAAAGACGCCTGGAACTAAAAGCACGTAGTGCATTTGATCGTCGATAACAAATTGTCAACGAATTTTGTTCAGTAAGTGTTCTAATGCTGTGTCTCCTGGACGCGTGTTAAATAATTCGTAACGCTTTTGGTCCGTTTGATTCTACAGATTCCACACATTTTGTACATTTCGTTGCTTTAATTCTCGACAAATATTTGTGACAGCAATGCCCCAAAGGAAGAGGCCGATTTTTAATAAAGCACAAATCAACACAGAATGGCAAAAGATAACACGAACCAAGCAATCGGAAGAGGAAAGATCAGAAGCACGGAAGCGCACAAAACTCAAAAAGGTAAAAAAAACAAAAAGATATGTACATACAGCGTGGAGATTGTATGTTTGTTAAAAAGAATATCAGCTTGCTGTTTCGCTAACCGGATCATGTACGATTTCTGATTGTCAACTAGACTTATGCGCAGATTAAGCACATTGGTGAATACTACTTGATTTTCCTGTCCACTAATTTTATGAGAACCGACAGTAGAATTGTTACGCAGTTGCTGATTTTTTGCTTCTGTAAGTTACTTTTTAATAACCATATTTAGTTGATTATTTTAGTGTTCGACGAATACAAATAAAGACATCAATTAATTAATTTGTTAATTACAACCACACAAAATACTGTATTAAAACACCGCAATTTGTTATCTCAGTTTGGCGAGTGAACGACTGAGTTCTACCATTTGAAGATATTTAGATCAAGTGTGCTGATATTTAGATCAGGTGTAAACAACTCTACACATAATAAGTATGAAAAGATTTTTAAAAGATGTGGACGGTTTCATTTAAGAAAGTGAACAACGTTCGGTATTGTTTTCACCTGTAGCATTCATTTCTAAATTCTACTTAGTTTAAGTGTCAATATGTGCTGCGGATTTAAAATCAAGTTACTAATTTGTGTAACAAGAATTTTATTTAAAAAAACAGTGCGATGGGTATTTATAACAAACATCATGGTGTTTCGATATTATAACACTGTGATTTCTGCCACATCATGTTTTATTTGTCACAGAAGTGCTGCCAATCTCAGAAGTGCAGCACATCTTCCCTGAAAAAATATAACAATAAAGAGAAAAGAGAGTAGAAGAATAATACAAAAACAACATCAGTATTCTTCTAGATACATTCTTTGGTGGCTACAAATCCTCCAAAATGTTAACATTCAACAGTTCCGAAAGTTCATCCAAAAAAGTAGCGTCACTGATGCTGCGCATGTGAGGTTAAGGATCATAAAGTGTTGTATCCAGTGAACATTTTCATTCTCAAAAGTCATATGATTACTGAAGTGGGATTGTCAGGATCTATGTACAAATGATGCTGGAAGGATGATGAAGAAACGGTGAACATCAGTTGGACTTTTGAGGTCTTTTTATTACCACCATCCTTCATCAAAGCCTCCTTCAAATCCACCTCCATGCCATGGGTCGTGATGAGATACAAAAGACTGGCTATGGCTATGCACCCTGAAATTAAAATGAAAAAAAAAAAAAGAAATGAAGTGAAAGACTGCAAATTTAAAAATAATAAGCTGAGTTATATCACAAAAGCTGTTTGTACTAAAACAGAATAAGTTTTAAAAGTCGGACGAAAATGTAGGATTCGCTTAAAGCAGTTTCTTCACAATTTCGAAGCACAGAATTTTGTTCACTTTGTCTTTTCTTGTTCTCTTTTTTTGTTCTGTAAAACCAAGCACTACAAATTAAGTACAATATTAAACTAAACGTGTCATGGCATTCTAATGTTTTCTGTCTTGCCTTTCATATTATTGAAAAGCGATCTAATTCTAAAATATATTTTATGGTTAACCACGACTTAAACATTTTGAACTAGGTCTTTGGTGTAACAAAAATTAGTATCCTAATACGCAAGATCCATATCAAACGGTTGCTTCTTTCTTTTGGTCGAATGTTTAGTGAAATGCCAACTTCCCCGGATATGTAGGACTGCAAGAAGCCTCCAGGCCTTAATTTGGGGCCCCTAGATCCTGCTGAGGTCTGCATTCACCACCCATGCCTCTTCCAGGATTCAAGCCAAGGCAGGGCTCGGACGACTAGCCAGAAGCCCTCGCCATTAACTATTCGACTACCGGGGTTGCAGTGCTCATTATATTTCACTTTTTTTATGATGTGAGGTTGGTGTAGCGTGTAGTGTGCGGCCATCCAGTTAGAAACCACTACTTCTCTCTCTCACTCTCTCTGCTGTGGTGACAATTAGTTTTCACCAGAATTTCCACGAATATTTCGCTTTCTACCCCCAGAAACACCTTTGGGTTGACCACTTACTTGTGTTCCAGCTATTCACTAGAGAACTACTGGTAAATAGATAAAACACAAGTCAGTGAATATGGGCGACAAAACTAAAATACTTACATAAACGTTTAGAAAGGCGATTCTTGTGTTTGACTACAGAGAGTACAGAACATAAAGAAAAGCAAACGAAGTGACAGTCTGGCGATGTTTGCATTATAAGGCCAAGAAATGTACTAGTTTTTTACTTTTAAAAAGGGACATATATCTCTCATTTAATCTTCCTTCTGAGTTTTTAATCTTACGTAAATTTTGTTGCTTTTCAATTAGAATTTTCCTTCTTAACGACTTTTCACTTCCTCGAATTTTTTATACGATTTGGCAACACCGATAGTGAGTCAGAGTAAATAAAAATGCGCAGAGAGCAAGACTGGGTCGATAAGCGCAATGATAATAGTACGACGAATGGTAATTAAGTGTGTATATTTTGACGCCGCTATGTTACTATCTTGATGATAAATACAGACATTGAAGTATACGAATATGTTTTTGTGATACCAACGAATATTTGAGAAGTATGAAACTACAATCGTTATTAGAGCGTATACAACGATAACCAGATGATTATTACAAAGCTTTAAGTTACTTTTCTTGCCTTTCTTGCATGTCGATCCCTTGTTCGATACTAATTATTTAAGTAGTGTATCAACACAAAAAAATATACTACATTTAATAGTGTTTCAACACGAAATAATTTTAACATCTCGAATTACAAAAAAATATCACAAGAGGCGCCCGAACTTTTTCACGGATTCGAATGGCTAATCATTGTGCTTCTTTGTTTACTGAAGCACATAATACATGCTTTCCTGACGAGGCTTCGAATTTTGCGGACTGTCCCCAACTTTAGAAAGCAGACCAGAGTTTACTCCTTCTAAGTATACACACGTTGACAACCCGGAATCCAGTCATATGTGCCTAATGCCGGCACTATAATTATTGATGAAGCAGGTGGCTCTTAAAACTTTTTGGAAGGTATTGAAGGTCATTTTGATTTATGTAATATACCTGAAGAATGCAAGGTTCAAATTGCAGGAACGTGTTTATAGGTAAAACACAGTGCATCGTAATTGTATACCAAACCCTGAAATGGCGGTAGTGAAAAAGAAAGATGGCAAAAAGGGTAAGAGAGAAGTCAGGCATGGATGTCAGTAAAAATTTTCTTATGGAAGTGAAAAACCTGTATATCATACGTCTTACCAAATTTACTGTATATACGCTGTTAGGTTTTGCATAAATATGTCAGTCGGAAGTCTAAATAGAATGTGAAGAAAGTTTAGAATTTTAAGTACAGCAAAGGAGGTAGGTATAAAGGAATTATTACTACCTGGATGACCTCTTACGCTACGGAAAAGGTTATGTGTGCAAACACAACATGTAACTGTTAAGTTCATATCTCAACCTTGTACCCGTGGGTCTTTGTCTTTCACACAAACATTAACTTGATCATACCTTAAAGTCTGTGCTTTTAATTTGCAGGCACATTTTTCA
Source organism: Macrothele yani (assembly GCA_039090855.1). Lineage (NCBI taxonomy): Eukaryota > Metazoa > Arthropoda > Arachnida > Araneae > Macrothelidae > Macrothele > Macrothele yani. The sequence continues at coordinate 84,417,710 of CM076991.1, forward strand.
CTGCGAGAAAATGTTTCTCATTACTTTTTAAATTTAATTTCTTTTGTTTGGGAATTTCGTATTGAAAGCCATTAGGTTAAACCAAAACTCAGCTATTAAGGAATTACAATTGTTTTTTACAAATCAGAGCAAGTTTCAAAGTTTTGTGCAAGCAACCATTGTAGCGCATTTAGATAAAAAACCGAAGCTACTGATTGTATTAGGGAAGAACTATTGCATCATATATAAGAACCAATGTTGTAAATGTAAAGTCCAGCTGGAAAGATATGATGTCCAGTTGAGCAAATATGAATTTTAAACATTACGTAGTGAGTTATCCTACTGATAAAGTACAACTTACAAATATTAATGTGAACATTACCTATAAGTCATCCTCAAGGTTTTTGGCAATCTTGCATTAACACTGCATCTTGAGAATATTGAGTTGTTACGTGAACTGAAGCAGGACAGAAACACAAAAAAGAAAGCAGCACATCTGAAGAATTGTTTTACACTGAAGAGCAATTGAAGTGGAGATACCTGTCTAGTAACGTGTAGCACCACCTTTCGCCCCGATGACTGTGGCGATTCTTCTCGGGATGGACTCTACAAGACACCGGAAGCGTTGGAAAGCCATACGGACCCACGACCACTAAACAAGCTCTAACAGTTCACAAAAATTTGATGGAGGGGGTCAGAGCCTAGAACATCTCTCTTGATGGCATCCCAGGTGTGCTCGATGGGATTGAGGTCAGGTGACCTAGATGGACAAGGAAGCGATGTCACGTCTGTGGAGTGTTAATCCAACCATTCGGATACAATTCGGGATCGACGGCACGGTACATTGTCTTGTTGCAGGATGAGGTCCCCAGTGGGATGTTGAAGACGCACAAACGGGAGCAAATGGTCGTCCAGAATATCCCGGTAATGTTGACCTGTGAGGGACGATGTCATACGTACCAGGGGTCCCATTTCAATCCACGTAAACAGTCCCGAGACAAGAATGCCACCTCCACCAGCTTGAAGAGCACACTGCTGGCAAGAAGGATCCATCGCTTCATGTGGTTTGCGCCGTACTCGTATCTTGCCCTCCGCATGTACTAACGTGAATCTCGACTCATCAGTCCAGGCAACATTTTTTTATATATCTAGGGTCTGGAGGCGGTGTTCCCGCGCCCATGTTAACCTTTGCACTCTGTGATGTGCGGTCAGCAGCGGTACCCTCGTGGGACGATGGCTTCTGTACCCCCATAGCGAGGAGATGGTTCTGAATGGTGTGGCTACTTACACGTTTTTGTGCACCAGCGTTAAATTGCCGAGTGATATCTTGCACTGTGGACCGTCTATCCGCTGTTACAATGCGAGCTAGTCGACGATGACCCCGCTCATCCACACGCTGTTGTCCACGGCAGTTGGCCCTCGCAGGGATGGTTTTACCGGATTCGATGTACTCACGGTGCACCCGCGACACAGTGTCTCGTGAAAATCCCATTGCCTGCACGACTTCCGAAATGGAGTGACCCATTCGTCGGGCCCAGACAATTTTCCCTCGATCAAATGCGCGTAGATCCTTCGTCTTACCCATACTGCGCCCGACTCTTACTAATTACCGTCACATCACTCTTTATACTGTCGGATCGCTGCATACGTCATGTCGTTTCCGTTTTTAGGTCAGCCCACAGCGCCACATTTGCATAACACCAGCTGTCTCTAATTCAATTGCTCTTCAGTGTATTCCTATGGTGTACCATCGGAGCAGAATAAATTTGTTCGTTAAAACATTAAATGTAATATTGTCTCCTGGTTTCTAAATCAGGTAAAATTAAATTCCCTTTTAAATTATGTGAAACGAATTAGATCTTCAGTCGGTTTTTGGCACCCAGTGTGCACACACTTTCTCCATTTTGAGATCATCGTGCATTATTGCATCAAGTGTTGCAATGCGGAGACCTGTATGCTACAGTTCCTCAGTTGTTACGAGTTTTTTGTCCATAATTATCTCGAAAACATGTTGTACACTTGCTGGTGTGAGAACTGTTGGCGGTAGATCTGGGCTGACTCCTTTCGTTACAGCTTTATTTTCGTGGTTGAAGATTTCCTCCATCGGAAAACAGCGCTGGGTCTAGCCCGTACTTCACACCCTTAATCAAGAGTGAATGTCAGTAAGGAGCACGTCTTCTTTCCAGAGGAAGCATGCGGGCCAATGTTGTCTGTGATAACATCTTTCTATGTCGTTGACCGTCCAAGCGTGCGACTGATCTGAGATATTTGCGTTCTGCACACGACGTAATCGATCCTCAGCTGCTATCTTGTGGGTTACCGCTGTACTAAAGCAAATCTATCCAATGTAGGGAAAACAGAGACTTAAATGCCAGCTATCACGTAGTTCTTCCGATAGTTCCATTAGTTTATGGATGACCTTAGTAGGTTCTACGTGGTTTCATGGCTGAACTGAAATATGTTATGAATTGTCAGTCTTACTAGAAGAACATTACTACTCCTCAAAAGGTCATGGCCTACAGAGTGGGAATCGCTGATTTAAACGCCAAACAATTTGAACTCTTCAGCTTCTTCTCACGCAGAAATTGGACGTGGTTTCTGTACTTTGTGTTCCACTCCCAGTTTTGAAGTCCTTATGACACTCCTAGATACCAATGTGGCTGAGGACCTGTAAACCAGGAATAAATCGTTCATTTCTTTAAGAAGTGACCGTTTTCTCACTGTGAAGTCAACATTTCATCTCCTTCAGAGTCTTTTAGCGTCACCCATGCAGTGTAAAACTTGGGGTGCCCATTTTCACGTGAAATTGGCTTCCTTTATGCTTTACTTAATCCCATACATGGATCTGTGTTAAGAAAACAGATTGTTCAAGTTATCATTACAGATAATTTACATAATACCCAATCTGTACTTCTCAAAGATAAAGACACCAAACATCTTTCTAGTGATATGTACAGCCACTTGTGAAATCGTTAAATTACAAATTCTGTTTCTTAATAATTATTGAGAGGACCCCTCGTGATTCTGCTGTGAAAGAACTGATACTGGAACTAAAAATGTATCGGAATTCATCCTCACTGCAGTATTACATAACATTGTGAAAATCATTAAAAAAATTTAATTTTAGTTCACAATCTTGCCAAAACGACGTAGTGAACTATTTTACTAATAACGATAGAGCAATGGTTTAAGAGCATTGATTTTATGAATATCTGGGAAAATATTAAAAAAGACGTTGAAATTTTAACGAGATTTTAATTCTAAAAAAGTTGTTCACAGCAAAATAGATAACTCGTTTGTACTGCTTTACAAGGTAGACTCCGGTAACTGCAATGCACTTGTTCGAACAATCCAGAAGCTCCTTAATTCCCGTTTCGAAGAAGCGTTTTTGTTGCTGTCAATCCAACTTTACACAGCTGCAATGAATGACCACATTATGGTCTCGGAATATCTTGTAAAAATTCCTTCAGTGGTCCAAGCAAATGGAAATCACATGAATCCAAGTCGTAAATGTACAGAGAATCTGGCAGCATATCGCACTTCAATTTCCGTAGAATCTCTGCAACAGAGCGGTGGTGTGAAAACGAGCGTTGTCTTGTAAGAAGCAAACTGAATCTTGTAGTTTTCTTCATTTTGAGCGAACCGTTAGCTTTAATTTTTCAGTCAGGAGTGTTGAATAGTACTGCTTGTTAAGGGGATGTGAACTAATGAGTAAGTACAAGCAAATAATTATTTCTTAATCTCAGAAAATTCTAACTATAAACTTCCCTGGTGGAAAAATTTGTCTTCGCTTTTCTTACAGGTAAGCACTGGTGTGCTTCCACTGCGTTCTCGTTTGTTTGTTTGTTTTTCACATAAAAGGAAAGTAGCGGATCCGAATCAAGTCACAGGTCACACCAGAATTTGAAAATTTGGCTCCTTATGGCTGCAAAAGTCGAGCAATGATCACTAAACGTCTTTTTTGTGTGCTATGGGGACAGAAATCGTGGATTCATCTTACGCTCCCACGACTTCTGTGACTGGAGCAAAATTTCTCCAACGCCACCTACACTAATTCCAGTCTCCTGTGAAAGTTTATGAACGGCTATCCAACGATTGTCTAGGATAATATCTGACAGCATTACCGGGAGTGACATAAGTTTTCAGTCTCTAAAAGTGTGAGGTTCACATTTCCGACAAGGGCGTATAATTCTCTAAATGATTTGGCCAAACCCTACAGTGTACACCCTTGCCTTTGAAAAACTCCCATCAACTGGGCACGAAGCCTGGTGAATACTTCTGGAAGGGATAACACATTCCTTCGTGAGAAATTTGATAATTATGTGCTACGCAATACTGCTGGGTATTTCTTTATTCGACATCTTAGTTACTATTGACTAGATATTTGAACGGGGCACGATTAGTGCTAAATATGATTACTTGTCAATTTACGCCTGCTCACACAAATTTATTTCTGCCCTAGGTATAATTAAATTCCCCTTTATGTTTTAAGGTCCTACGTGTTTTATCAGAATATTACGTTACGCGCGCCAAGTACTGTATCAATCTAGGTCACACAATTATTGAGTAACTACTTTATTTGAAATTTCTTTAAAATCAGTTAGACCTAATTTAAGAAAACACGACACTCTTAAAGGGGTCGATCTTCGCTCGCTTGACGAAACAAGATAGTTGAACTGTAATTAATAAAGCAAAAATAGAAATGGTAAGGAAAAGTAGTTGTTCCAGTTTGAAATGAGAATGTTAATACGCTTAAAAGCTGAGTAGCTAAACCTGAAATGCACCCCGTGGCAGCAATGATACTACTTTCGTGCTTAATGACAATTTCCATAGAACCAAAAAAAGTTGAACTTCCCCTGAAGTAGAACTAAAATTTAAGGCAAAGTGTAAGTGGTTGAAAATTTTAAAATACATCGAAGCTAGCGGTAGCTCCTTCAATTTTTCGGAGGATAAGTGTCGAATTGCGGTCCGTTCAGAGTGTTTATTAATGCACCCAATCACAGTGTAGTACTTTGTTCTCAGAAGTGTGCCATTTCTTTGGATCGTATTTCGAAAGATTATTTTTTATTTTCTTTCATACTGGTATATGGGTTAGTTCTCTATTGACGTCGGGCTTCAATTTTCTACCATCCCTGCTCCCCTCCGTCATTATTTGGTAGTTTTGAAATTCTGCTGTCTGGCTTCTTTTTAATCGTTTGGCCCAAAAAATAGTATTAATGGTTCCCACTACTACTAAATGTCATTAATGGTTACCATTACTATTTAAATAATGTTGATAGATGCAAAGTACCACTAAATATTGTTGACGCAGTGAACAGTATTTCCCGAATTCTTGCTCCGAAAAGCACCTTTGATTTGACCGCTGTGTTTTTCGGTCACTTGTTCCGGAAAATCCCGATCACTAGGCTACTAAACTTTTGATGGATACCTGTTGGCAGACGGTGAACATTAACGAATTGTTTTAAATCCTCTTTCATACCACTCCCTCTTGTACTACGGTGGTTATTTTAAATATATTTCACTTGATATATTTTATTACAAAGAAGTATATGCAATTATGCTTTTTTAAAGCATGTCATTAAAAGTTACCGATAGAAAACAGAGTAACACGAAATCCACAGGGCAATATTTTTTTAAAGTTCAATTTAGCGTTGCTTTGAGATGACTTCATTGCTTCATATATTTCTCAATAAATTCATGTTCATCCGACATATTCCGATACTGTACTTTACAGCTTTTATGCTGCTCAAATACTCAACAGTCATTGAGCTGTGTATGCCATTTTATTAGTTTGTTCTGACAATTTCATGGATTGTTACAGCAAAAGTTTTCTGTCCTCTTCCAGTTCTCATGAGTTTGGTCTTATTGGAATTAATTTCCATTCCGTGGTTTTGGCATTCTGCATTTAAGTTTAAACAGCAATTCTTCAGTTGCTCTAGGTATCCTGAAATGAATACGGCGCCACATGTATAAGTATTTTACATGGTTATTTTCTCACAACTTAAAAGTAACACGCCGTAATCATCCAGCAATTTTATTTCTTCTAAGTAATATATTGCGTATCAGACCAGATGCTTTATACAAAGAACTAATTTAATCCGTAATATTCTTTTTTTGATTGTTGTTGTTTGGAAGTTTAACGCAACCATGACCAACTCTGTGGGCTATAAGCAGACTCCCGTCCCCAATTTAGAGCCACTTGTTCCAGGGAAGAGATGAGCCAGTGCCGTAAGACAAACACATCCATGTCTCACCGAGATTCGAACCTGGACGCATCTCGTACGAACGGTCAGAAGCCAGCGCTTAGCCCACTGCTCCAAAACTCTTAATATTCTCAGTCACGCAATCAAAGCTATCAAACTGGTTTGCATTAGAACCATCACTGTTTTAACACAGCTCTGCTTGATGCTGTGTTAAAACAGTGAACCTGTGTACTACTCAGTGAAAAGTGAACTTGGGCACAGCTCTGTTTGATGCTGTGTTAAGGCCTGAACTTGGGCATTTGGGATACCGAAATGGTAAAACAGAAGCACTCTTGTATACCGATTAAGAGATACCACATAGCGTTCACTCTGATATTGTTGCCCCGCCATGAAGAGCATACAAATTGTCAAACTGCTGAATGCCAAAATACTTGCAAAAGCGCTGAAGCCATCGTAAATACAAATTCTTAAGGCGTTGTATACCGAATACTGTGACTTATTACACCAATCATCTCAGCAACATTGTAAGGAAGAGTTCTCTAGGGCGAACATCGCATAAAAGGTGTTGCTGCATTGTGATTTTCTAAAAATGTTGCTGTGTATGACCAACTTGATCACAAAACTATTTTTACTGCATTTTTCCCGTATGATTTTCTTGCAAAATACAATGCTTGTGACCCCAGGGAGAAAGACACGATAATGAAGAAGTTAAAACAGAATATTGCATAAAAAACGAAAATGCAATCCCTCTTCTCATATGCTACACATGACTTATTACTTCTTGAATTTGTTCCAGAATCTTAACGCCTGTTAAGTGTGCGCTTATTTTATTTTTTAACGTTATGAGAGCCGAATTAGTATTAAAACTCACACGCAGCGCAATTTAAATAATTTCTTCCCTTCATTACATCCTGACTCATTCTTTTTGTTTCAAGGTCAACAAGAATGAGTCAGGATGCATTAAATAACTCACTATGAGTTTCCTAGACAACCAATGTGTCGTGTATATGGGACTTTCTCACATGCAATGTGCATAGCATTTCTAATCGATCAGAGATTATCACGATTATTTTTATCTTCAAAAAAGATAAATGCCACATATTTTAAAAGGATGCGTAATAATGTCATAAAACTGGTTACACTCTTGCAATTCGCTGATTTGTGGACACGAATCTCTTAAACAGTCTAGTCACTTACAAAATCTTAAGCAAGATGCGTTGTACATGCAAACTGACTTTTTAACTAGTACTGCGAAAGCAAACCTGTATTCAATCCAACGAAAATTTGCTTTCATTGTTAAGTAACAATAATAAACAAAAACATTTCGGCAACTCAATTTGCATTTCGCATGTATGAGATCTGAATCAATTGTTTCTCTCTGGAAAAATGCAATTTAATCCACTCGACGAAAATGTCATACAGTCGAACCCACATATGACGAGTTCGCATAATACCAAGTTTCGCCTACACCGAAGATGTTATAGATCCCTTGAACTTCGTAATAGATATATATCCGAACTTGGTAATAAATATACATCTCTTGTTATCATATCCGTAGATTTCGAAGAATAATTCTTGGAGAAACTGCATATATCAAAGTCAGCACCGTTACCAGCAAACTAAATAAATGGCATTTCATCCAGTTTTTAAATATTCTTCTTTCACTGAAATACAAGAAATTGCCTGTTGTTGACAACAACGCGTGGTTACCCTTAGTGATATGTCAGTTCGCATGAACACAAGAATGTTTTAGTTGATTTTTTACTATCTCCTGCTTCCCACCCCACGCTTGCCAGACATGCATTTTTCCTAGGAAATTGCCATCTTTTAAATTCTCTCTTTGCCGCCTTTCAATCACTTTATCTCTGTTTAGGAAATCTTCGAGTTTATTTTGCATTTAGAAATATCTTAACCGCTGAGTCAGAGGAAGTTGAAAAACTTTTAAAACAGCTATGATGATAAGAACAAAACCAGCAAGAACTGACTCATATATCCGACGTAATATGTAACCGGTGAATTTTAGAATTTTAAAATTTTGGTAGTTACTTATATTTTTATTTTCTTAAATGTTTTGCTTATTGTACATCGCACTCGTATTATTTTGCTACCTATAGTACGTATTATTGTAGCAAAATAATACGAGTGAGATCCACAATATATTATTATTGTAGATCTTGTATTATTTGATCTCGTATTATTTTGCTACCTATAGTTTGTTAAACAATTTGATTTACTAGTTTTAACCTGACATAATGTTATATGCCAAAAATTGCCCCTCTTTTTATTCCTCCGGCTAAAACGAAGTTCGTATATATCCAATATTTTTGGCTCTCTTCAACTTCATTATATTCAGATTCGACTATATATATATAACGCATTAGTAAATCGTTGCGGCACTTCGAAATTTTGCAAATTGCATTTAATTGTTGTCTCAATATCAGTGACCTGTTTCAAGTAGAAATTCCAAAACGGAGCTTTCTGCATGACAAAAAAATATTTGGATAAATCAAAAAGTAAAGGCAATTTGTGAATTAAACTGATACCGCAAGGGCCAGCAGCCTATCAGCGTTAACATGTCATAACAGCAGTTAGAAAATGTGGCACCTGAATCAAGCAACCGTACACGTCAGTCTGGATCCGGTGGTGAGAGTATAAACATGAAAGCTCCTCTTTGCTGTTGAAGAGAGTGCCGTAATAAGGTTACTTTATAGGAAGAAAGGGTAACTCCAGCTGCAATTTACAGATGAATAGTGTAAAAAATAAGAAAAGTATGGGAAATGCACCGAAAATTTTAAATTGCGCAGAACAAGTGTGATGGATGAAAATTAATTAGATCACCCGTCAACGTTCCGAACTCAAGACCATGTCGATCGGAGGAGCTTTCTCATTTAAGAAGACAAGACAGATTGCTGTGGCTAATATTTTACATATATGTTATGGTTCTGCCTATGCAGTGGTGCATTAAGGTTTAGGATACCGGAAAGTGTCTATCAGGTGGGTCCGAAAGACTGACGATTAACGCAAACTACAGCAGATGGAACTTTTTTTTTTTATTGGAAGTTTAAAAAATTATGTATTGGACTTGTTTGACAGATACTGTTACATATATGGTGAACATATATTGGACTTGATTGACAGATATATACAGTACAGACATTCTGTGGTTCAACGACAGCAATGTACATAGGTGAACAAGGAAATCAGCGACTAAACCCCCGGAAGACAAATACAAAGAACCATGCCTTACCAGAGATTCGAACCCAGACACCTCCGTTGGGTGAAAGATCAGAAGCCATCGCTTAGATCATTGTGCCATCGGGGCGGAAAAATATTGTGGTTGGTTGGTTGGAGGTTTAACGACCACCGTGAGCAACTCAATACGCTATAAGCAGTCGCCCGTCCCTAATTTAGGGTCACTGGTTCCAGGGAAGGGAGAAAGCCAGTGCCGTAAGACAAACACAACATCCATGCCTCACCGGGATTCGAACCTGGACCCCTTTCGGACGAATGATCAGAGGCCATCGCTTAGACCACTGCGCCACCGGGACGGCCCGGAAAATATCAAGCTAACTCTGTATGAATATTTGCAAATGTGAGTTTCCTGAGAAACAGTAATTTTTTTTTTTTGATTGAAGGTTTAACGACTCCCGTGAGCAACTCAATGGACTATAAGCAGTCGGCCGTCCCTAATTTAGAGTCACTGTCTCCAGGAAAGGGAGAGAGCCAGCACCGTAAGACCAACACAAATCCATGCGTCACCCGGATTCGAACCCGGACCGATCTTGAACGAATGATCAGAAGCCATCAGCCAGATCGAAATTACCACCCAGTATTTGTAGCATTATGAAATTCCATGTTTACTGGAGAAGACTGTCACCGGAAAAGGGGATTTTTTTTTTCTTTTTTGAGGGATTCAGATCACGATCATTCACTGCAAAAGATTTCAGAATATGTGGACCTCATCTCAAAACTTATACCCGGGCAGCGTCGGGTACGATTCAGCTAATATATACGTATTTTATTAATTCATTTATTTGTTCATTCATACCATTTAACATTTAAACTAATGCTGTGTGTCATTTCCATTCCTTCTGAAAGTTTTAGACTTAAGCTTCATTAATCGGTGCCTTTAACAAGTGCTCGGTACTGTCTTTATCCCTTCCCAGGAATAAGTTGGCACAAAATAGGAGTGGACCACCGCTCACGACCTTTAAAGTTGCTCATAGTTGTCGTTAAATCCCGAAGTTAATAAATTATTAACAAACTCTACGGCAGCGAATTTTCTGCTTGGCTAAAGTTGTGAGTGTAAACAAGCAGTAAAACCGTTCATAGAATTTTCAATTCTATAACTCGCAGAAGCCATCGCAACCCGAAACGTGGTACAAGTTTGCTATTCGGATAGTGACTTATTCCAAATCTCCCATAATGATCGTACTTCTCTGTGATCTCAACGGGCCGCGCATGGGCATTTCTCTCTGCCTGGCTGATGCACTACAATTGCCGATTAATATGTTTACTTTAAATCTTTTACTCTTTTTTTTTTTTTTCAATGTTCTCTGCTGCTATTTTTAAAGAGAAAGGGTTTTCAAAATTCGTCGACATTACAGGTTGAAGAGCAAGTTATAAAAAAATTAAATCGGATTTTTACTTTTTAATGGGAAAGAAAGCTCACTTTTAGGGAAACAGTTTGAAAGTTTTTGTGGGGTTTTTTTTCATCCTAACCACAGCCATTTTTCACCATTCAACGCATTCCTAAAATCAATGTTTTCCCAGTAGCCTTAGTGACGGTAAAATTAAGAATGAAACGAAATATATATATGCATGTTGATTCTTCTGTCCTTCTTGTCATATCTGTTAAACGAAATACCTTGTGCTGAGAAGTATTTCATTTCACACTTTCTAATTGCATTCAAGCAGGTTTGGGCATTTAACGGCCACCGAGAGTAACTCGATGATCTAAAAGCAGTCGCCCGTCCATAATTTAGGGCCACTAGTTTCAGAAAAGGGAGAGCGCTAGTACCATACGACAAACACAGCATCCACGCCTCACCGGGATTCGAACATGGACCCATTTCGGACGAATGATCAGAAGCCAACGCTCATACCACTGTACCACCAAGGCGGCTATTCAAGCTGGAACAAATACATCTCTTATTGTTACCAGGTATCCATTCCAGTCTTACTTAAACAGCTGAGTAAGATTTCTATTTGAACAGTAATTATGTGTTCTACATGGATGCAATAAGTTTTGAAATTTCTAAGCTCAACGATTTGGTAATCGTGATGTTTAAGTCCGAATGCGTGTTGAAAAAATATCTTTCGTGAATGAAGATTTTTCAGTTCCCCTAAGGCCCGTACGATTCGCCCGTACTGATTCATTTTCTTAGCCTATGTAGGAAGATATTTGAATATAGATGGAAACATAGCTTGCGTATCTTGTTATAGGACTCGAAATCCAGGTCTAACTGCACTGGATGATCCGATGTCACGTGAAACTGAAGAGAGACATCAAGTTGTTGCAGAAAAAATGTCGGATTTTTGAGGACTCGTGCAGTTGGCAGGTAATTTAGGAATTTACATGTTGCACGATGCGACTGGCGATATGTAAATTTAAAGCGTCAAGGCTGGTACATATAAAGCACTGATTATTTCACCAGTTCTAAGAGGTTGTGATGGATCACAGCCAAACCCGTGCCATTTCTTTATGTGAGTTTAAACTGGAACACCCTACATAGGAGGAGGCAGCTCAAAACATCAATACAGCATTTTGGGAAAGTACAGATAGTTAACGCAAGACACAACGTTGGTTTGCTAAATCCCAATCCGGTTGTATGAGCCTTGAAAGTGAAGTTATCGATGGTGTCAACTCAAAGGACTTGATTGCACCCCATCCATGTCAAACGGTACGAAGACTTGGAGAGAAACTAGGAGTACATTATGCAACTATTTCCCTACATTTAACGGTCACAGATAGGCAAAGGGAAGAAGATGGATAAATAGGTCCCACAGGAGATGACGAAGCAGCGCAAAACACAACGATTTAATGTCTACTCATCTCTGCATATCCGCGACCAAACATTTTGAGGTGCCTCGTCAAGTGTAATACGAAATTAATGCTGCATGGTAATTACCAACGTTCAGCACAAGATTCGACCGCGATGACGCCCGAAAGCTCAGCCCGAAGTCAGTATCCTATCACTGGAAGACCCTAGCCTCCACCTCAGGTAGTTAGTGTTTGATGGTCCACAGCTCGTGTGGTCCACTTCTCCTTACAACTGGGTCAAACCCTCATGGTGGAGAGGTATTATCAAGAACTTGACGTTATGTACGGGAAACTGTTCACCATACATCCTGCATTAGTCAATCACCATGGGCCCATATTTCTCTATGATAATGCGCAACTCCATGTTACACGCCTGACGATCCATCAACTGCACCAGTCGAGATGCGAAACCTTACCTCATCTTCCTTATTCACCTGAGCTGTCCCCTACGGATTATGACATTTTCAACACCTGGACATATTTCTACAGGGTGAATCGTTTCCCAATCAAACAACAGTTGAAACCTTATTCCATGAGTTTGTCACATCCCGAAGCTCGACATTTTTCACAACGACGTAAAGAAGCTTTTATCTCATTGGTGAACGTGTGTTGCTACTGGCGATGATTTGTTTATTAAATCTGTGTTAGCACCATATCTTGGATTTTTGAAGTTTTCATCACTATTCCGATATTTTGTCTGCAATTGTTTTGCTCTTGATATCACTCAGCGTAAAGATCTGCATTGATCTTAACTGCGAAAGTTCAAACCCGAGTTTAAAGACCCGTCGGGTCATGCCTATTGCAGATATGTAAACTTATAGCGCTGCAAGTCCGTCCATAGTCAAAAGATTGGGAAACTGATGGCGCAAATTTGTGTGGGAGAAAAATGAAGCCTTCGTGTGCTAAAGATCAAATGTTCGTTACCTTAATAATAAAAACAATTGAAACTTTCTAATATAATGCGCATACCTTCATACAATTCAACGAGATTACCTTTATGAGAGCAATTATCTGTATTCAAACATGCTACCATGTGCTCTCTGGAAGATTATTCGACTTTCTCAGTGTTAGGACGTATTAATACACACTATTGACGTGGATTAGGAACATCAAATAGAAGTCATCGCTCTTTCCACGTTAATAAGTGAGTCACGGAAAAAAATTCTCATCGGCCGCCACCGGGAATTTCTATTCCCAGGGTCTTCCAGTTACGCGCCGGACATGCTACCACTGCACCAATTAATTAATTCTTCATTCTCCTTCTAGTTATTTGTTCAGATACTGCTTTCTATCTTTGATGAATCCCCAGCACTGTGCGGGGCTTCAAGAAGCAACCTGCCATGTAGTTTGGCAGTTAGTCGTATGTGAGTCTGGAGAATTCGAGTCCGCTGTGGTGCAGTGGTAGCATGTCCGGCGCGTAACTGGAAGGCCCTCAGTTCGATTCCCGGTGGCAGCCGATGAGAATTTTTCCGTGACTCACTTATAAACGTGGAAAGAGCTAAGACTTCTGTTTGATGTCAAGATGTATTAGTTGGAGATCGGTTACTACTTTAGCACTGTTAAACATTGCATTCACTTTGTATTTGTTAATACAGCATTAATTTCACAAGCAATACATGTAAACATAATTTTAAACTTGATTGCATTACCAAACGTTCTTTCACATTTGGCAATTTGATATTATCGAATTAAAAGTACCACAAGTAAATGGTGTACTAATCAGCAAATTTCTTGAAAATTAAGTTCAAAAGGTATAATAAAGCCAATACTTACGGGTATGGTACAATTTTATCCTTTGCTATAGATATTGGCAATGGAAGAGGAATAGGAATAGGTACAAATCTGGGTTTTATTGCATTTACAACCAGAGCTGCTGCTATCAGCTTCTTGAGGAATAGGCCACCAGCTTCTGCTTCCTGTACGAAGACTAAGCTTAGCAGAAAGGTTGAGAACAATAGACTCAGAGTTTTGCAGTTTTTCATTTTAAGCCCTAAAAAATAAATGTTTCTGATTAAAAAGCAATACGAGTTCCAAGAATTAAGGCACTATAAACTTTTGAACAATATTTTTACTTATATCTCTGCACTGTACATTGTAAGTATAAGCCCAGTGAGGTACTGTCTTTTAGTACGACTTTAAAAAAATGCGTACTTATGTTATCTATGTGGCGGTTTGTCCGTCCGTCCGTCTTTGTAAACACCATATCTTTGCAACTATTAATCCGATTTTAAAAAAATAATTTTGAAACCAAAAGAAACGGGCGATTCATATGTTTTTGTCTTTCCCAATGCATAACCTCGCCGCTGGGGGCATAAATTAACGTGCTATAAAATTCAGAATACACTCACTGTCTTAAAAATCTGTGTGCCAAGAAAAAACGTGCTTTTAACGCGAAACTCGGCGAATAGCTACGGGGAGGGCAGGCATGCAAATGATTAAAGTTTCGTGCGATTCCGCATGTCCGTGCGTCCAAGAGCGACGCTGCAATTGCAATCCTTGGGTTCTTATAAGGCGCCACGCAGGGGACTCCACATTAGTGCCGAAATGCACGGTAAGAGTCAGGTAAGATTCCTGAGAATCCGCAGAGAGTTGCACAGTATGGGTTATTATGGTAGAGCAGCGACACACAAGTCACTTATCACTACCGTTATTGCGATGCGCCGTTTGCAGTGGTGTATCCAAGAGTGCAGTGGTGTATCCAAGTTGCACTGTATCAAGTGGTGTATCAAGTGGTGGTGTATCAAGTTCTCTGTGGTGTATCAGTGTATCAGTGGTGTATCAAGTGGTGGTGTATCAGAGGTGTATCAAGTCACAGTGGTGTAGCCAAGTTGCAGTGGTGTATCCAAGTTTTCAGAGGTGCGTCCAAGAGTGCCGCTGCAAATGCAATCCTTGAAGGCTTATAAAGCGCCATGCAGGGGACTCCACATTCGTGCCGAAATGCACGGTAAAGGTCAGGTAAGATTCCGGAGAATCCGCAGGGAGTTGCACAGTGTGGATTATTATGGTAGAGCAGCGACACGCAAGCCACACGTCACTACCGTGAATGCGAAGCGCCGTTTGGAGTGGTGTATCTTCCGTCGTTCCTGGACTGTGAGCGACTAGAAAGCTGTTCTGTAGATTGATGGTTCACGCCTTTCTCTATTTCAATCTGATGAGTAAATTTGGATTTGCGACAACCCTTAAATTCAGCTGAGGCTCCATCATGGCATGGAGTTGTTTTTTGTGGAGGGGACTCGGCCCGTTGGTTATTATACAACAAACCATGAACTCTGAAGTGTACTTCGACATTCTGGATAATTCTGCCCTACCAACAATGTGGCAGTGTTATGGAAATGACCCTTGTCTCTTTCAATATGATCGAGCTCTGTGCCACACTGTACGTCGTGTGCAGGACTGGTTTCTTGAAAATGAGGTTGAATTATTAGACTGGTATGCTTAGAGTCCTGCTCTTAACACCATCGAACACCTCTGGGATGAACTGGAGCGACGGATACGAAATCGACCACAACTACAGTCTTCGCTCTCCACTCTGGTAGCAGGTTTGCAGGACGAATGGCGAGCCATTCATGTCGAGACCTACCGGAAATTGGTTGATAGTATGCCTCGACGTGTTGTCGCTGTCATAAAAGCAAAAGTTGGACCGATTAACTAATAATTGCGAAAACAAAGTCATTTGTCCCGAATCATTGTGGTGTCTGAATAGTTTCGATAATATAGTGTGCAGATTTTCCCTGCTATACAAAAAAAGAGCGTTCCTACGAAACCTTTCATAAGCCGAAATGGCGTAAAGCGAAGAAGCAATTACCATTTATTTATATGGGAAATGTTTTAAGCGTTCCGAGATCCCCTTCCCCCAAAACAATCAACCAAATAATAGGTATAAGATCTAAAATAACAATAACATATAGTAAAAGCAGGAATGATATGATAAATGCACAGCCCATATAAAATGGAAATAAAGTATATACATTGTAGTTTCATTTACCAGAATGAAACTATCGGGAAGACAGCGAGCATGCTTACCATAATGATCAATCGGGAAGACAGCGAGCATGCTGGGAAGCTGAGAGGTGGTGGTGATGGCAGTGGTGAGGAAGGTGTGTTCGGCTGAGTCGTCTGAGTTTGGGATGGTGGTGGGTACAGCAGACTGGGGTGTAGAAGAGAGAGGAAGAGTGTCATCTGTTAACATTTCATCGTCGTCTGAATCAATCAGGACAGGCAGGTCCCTAACGCCTACGCCTTCTGTGTCTGCCTATCTAGATGTCGGAAGTCGAGGTTCGTCTTCTGCTGCAGCTGATGTGGAAGGCTTAAAACACGACAGTATGCTTTGCTTAGCCTCAAGCATTTTTCTATCACACAGTTCGTTGTAGGCACTCAAAACGTCCTGTAAACCTACCCTAAATCTACGTGGTCTTTGAAAATTAAAGTCATACTTTTCTGCAATCATTGCAGCAGGGTCAATCATAGTGAAATTTTGCTTCAAGTCCAGTCTTGGACGACTTTACTTTCGAGAAGTTTGCTATTACGTACAACTTCGATTCGTACCCTTTCCTCTTGCAATTGCATCAGCTCTTCATCTATCTGTTCTTGGTCATGTGGGATTCAAAACCTCTTCAACACCATCTTCGTCAACTTGCATAAACCCAGCTTCCATATCCAAATTTGCTATTTCCGTATTTATTGTCTATTTATTGTCATTGGTTCGAAGCCTTTAAAACAATTCACTCTTTCGGGACAGAGTTTCCTGCAAACGCAATTTCTCATAGAGACTGTTATCCTATCGAAAGCATCTCCAAGGTTGTCGATTGCCAATTTTACATTGTACTGTAGTTTTTCCAGATCTCTCGCGAAGAAGCTTTGGAGTTCCTCTTTCTAACAATGGCACTTACAACAAAACGCGTCACATTTTGCGTAAAACAATCCTTAATTGTGGCTATCAGGCCTTAGTCACACGGTCGCAACAACGACGTCACATTCGGAGGTAAGAACACAATACAAATGTTACAGCCATACTCAATAATGCCAGGTGTGTGAGCAACACAATTATCAACAACACAGGACACGTATTATCGATGTTATTTTCGCTACAGTATTTTTCAAAAAAGGACTAACGCACCCACTAATGTGCTGTCTCTAAAACGGCTCGCTGCAAAACAAACACTATTTTCGCTTTTCACCTTTTTTTCGTAAAAACGAAAATGCTCTTCGGATTTCTTTCGATTAACGAATACAGGTACTAATGTAGATCTCTCGTAAAAGCGTAATGGCGTAAAGCAAACTTTCGGAAAGCGGAAGGTAGTTGTATATCCGAATCGAATTTTATTTAAATATCCATTGCCTACTATAAGAACTCTACTGGAGCTGAGGTTAGTTCATCACATGCATAAGAACACATTATATTTTTCTACATTATTAAGGACGTATAATAATTTCTGCATTTTCGCATTTTTATGCTAAAACTCCGAAGACGTGGCGAAAAATATGCTAATTTCAGAATTTTATAGAGCGATGTAATTTTCATCCAGGATTACACACACACACACACACACACACACACACACACACACACACACACACATCACATGTGTTATGTGCATGTATATATTGTAGCGATGGTGCATTGAATTTTCAGAAATATTAGCGTTAGAGATTTTAAGGAATGCGTTTTGCTGATGTTAGGATCACTCAAAACTGTATTTCCCGAAATTAGGCGTTCTTTGTTTATATGCAACATGTGCTGGCTGAGTTTTTCTCACGGTAAGCTTCCAAACCTCGCACAAATGGAAAAAAAATATTATGAGCGTCTGTGTTAAGTTGTAATGAGTGAGAAGCAGAAGACCAACATAGAAGAAAATGTATTTTGTGACCGCCTGAAATTTGCGCCATGCTCGAGGAAGCTTGAAAGTAGCAAACTGAAATTTGTGCCACCCTCGAGGAAGCCTTGAAATTAGCAAGCTGAAATTTGCGCCATCCTCGGGGAAGCCTTGAAAGTAGCAAACTGAAATTTGCGCCATCCTCGAGGAAGCCAAGAAGTAGAAAATCTTAGGTCAACAAGTTTTTTTTTTTTTTTTTGATGGAGGTTTAACGACCACCGTGAGCAACTCAATGTCCTATAAGTAGTCGCCCGTCCCTACTTTAGGGTCACTGGTTCCAGGGAAGGGAGAGAGCCAGTGCCGTAAGACAAACACAACATCCATGCCTCACCGGGATTCGAACCCGGACCCCGTTCGGACGAATGATCAGAGGCCATCGCTTAGACCACTGCGCCACCGGGGCGGCATCAACAAGTTCACGGCTGTCCTTTGTATAGAGAAAACGGCGCATAAGATGGTGTTTTTGAGATTGGAAACCAGCTTATTTGAGACGAAATCCAGCACTATCGCGTAGAAATGTGTCATCTGGAAGACGACACACTCTTTGAAATCAAAGAAAAATCTCTCAGAAGAGAAGGAGAAGATACGCAGCAGGAAGAGAAGTTTCCAAGATCCATTGTTGAGAGAGGACCTATCTGACTGCTCGTTGTAACTCCAGATTGTAGCTCAGGAAAGCCGCTGTTTTCTCTCCCTATCTATTCGGATTAGCCTACAAGAACACAGCCTCAAGATTTTAGGGAGACGGAAAGCCTTCGTCTCTAAGCGAGATGGAAACTTCAACAGTTGGCTGTATTCAGCAAATACTGTTGCTAGAGCAAAAGCACCGTAGACGAGTTGAGTGGATATCCTGGCCTGACCATTGCTCTTCGTAAGAGTGGAGGTTCGTGGAGTACTAAAGTAGCTCGTGATTCTCTCCGCAGCCTCCGAATGATAACGCCTCACACCCCTCTTACACAAAAAGAAATGCCTGGCATTATTCCTGTCCAGGAACTGAATCTCTATTACTAGGAGAACCACAGTAATCGATTTGTGTGTGTGTGCCGACCGAAATTTTCTGTTGCCAGATGTCTGCACTTTCTACGCTGGCTAAGAAAGAAAGCTCACCTTCCTCAAAAGGAAGTGTGGACAAATGATATCGGTAACGGCGCTCCCCGATTGATATTTTCTTTACCTACAAAGTTCAACAAGTGCTAGACATTTTTTATTTGCGAACAAGGATTTCAGGAGGCTCCAAGAGTGTGTGTGAGTACTCGACGTCTTAATTTTGCATGCCAATATTGTACTAGAACAGTAGAGAAGAACTTTTGAGTTAACCAGAACATTATTACTCTCCCGTGAAGGGTAAAGTTGCCGAGATTCCGCTGTTGGCGAAAGAGCACCAAGTAACGCTTCCATTAGATAACTGTAAATATACCCCTTGTATGTGAAAATTGTAAATAATTAGATGTGATTTGTGTTGGTTCTGAATTCTGAATATATCAGTAATTGAATAACATTTTATTCTCCTCTAAATCATCTGTTCCGGAACTTCTCTCCGATGGTGGCAAGCTATAGTGTGGTACTTATGGAGACAAGGTGTCAAAAATTGATCTGGCCCTCCTCGAACTCAGCATCACACACGCACACACACACACACACCATGTATATATCATTTGAATATATCAAAACGCATGAAAAATGTAACCGCTTGTAGGCCACATAACATACACTTGGAAGTATAAAAATCTCCTCATATGTAAGATATTGACATTTTGTGGGATTTAATGAAAATGATACGAGTGTTTAAGCAAGAAGGTGAAATTGTCTGATAAATAGAGAAGTAGTGTGTGTTGATACATTTTTATAAAGGGAAAGAAGGACTAGGAAAGAATTTTAACACTACCGAAATGAAAAATTAAATTTTCACATCTTGAAATTATGGGAACTAATATTAGAAATATAAGAGTTTGGGAAATACAGTGGCGCAGTAGTTTGGATTTATTCTAGGAGGAAGTGCAAAAGATGTCGTATCTACCCTGATATAAATCATGAAGTACGCAAATATTCCCATGATATCTATAGTTCTAGAGAAGGCACACGAGCGAGCGCCAAGATAAGAAATATGAAATTATATTAGAAACAATGGTACCAGCTGCATATGTGCAGTTGATTAAGGAAACGTACCGATAATTCCGTATTTGTATCAGGAGTAGCGAACAGTGGACAGAAAAAATTTTACGTGAGGGTTGAATTACACCAAGGATCAGTATTACGCCGATTCTCAATTTGAATTGCGTTGGATCATGTTACTTGTCGATCATGTGGTATGTATCGAGAGTGAAAATAAAAATAAAAATAAAAAACTTGAGAAGAGCGTTTGCGACAGGAGGTTGAAGATAACGGAACCAAAACATAGTGCGTGTATTGCAATGAAGATGAGAAAAATGAAGTCTAGGGATAAAGTGATGAAAATGAAGTCGATTAAAAGAGTGTGAGAAGATGTAAGTAACCAAACCTATTTTGGAGAGGACGAAAACCTTAAGCGAGAACTCAACAAGAGAGTGCATGCAGGATCAAATAACTGGAGGAAAATATCAGGTGTGCTGTGCGGTAGAATGTTTCTAATGAGGCTGAAAAGTCCGGTTTTTAAGGTTGTAGTAAGACGTATACAGTGCTGAGGCCTGGATGATTCGTCATAAGACGAAAATAAGTTATGTTGCTCAAATAAAAATGCGAGGTGGATGTTTCGTGTCACTTGAAAGAATAGAATTGGAAACGAAAGGGAAAGATTTAAAATGACAGGGGTTTCAAAGAAGGCCGAGGAAATAAAAATGCGATAGTATGATCGCATGTTTAGAGGGGACAATAAACGCAGAGTTATAGGCATGGGCTTCGTGCAAAGCAAACCAGGAGACTTCAGATGATATGAAAGGACAGCGACAACAATGATATGAAGGAGAAGAAACTGAAGAGAAAGTTAGCACAAGACAGAAAAGAGTAGGGACAGCCCACCTAAATGTGGAACTAAACACGCTGCACAAGAAGAAGAGATATATACACCAATAAGCCATTACATTATGACCACCCCCAGCCTAAAGCAATGAGCGCGCCTGGAGACAGAACGGTGGCGCAGGTGAAGTTCACAGAGAAGTTATACAACTCGAGACCGGCATTCAGTCAGCAGAGTGTTCGGAGTCAGAATAGGGAAAGCTGCCGATTTATCGGAGTTTGATAAAGGTCAAATTGTGATGGCACGACGCCTCGGAACTACGATCACGGAAACGGCGCAGCTTGTGGGTTGTTCACGTGCCGCTGTAGTGAGTCCGTATCAAAAGTGGTGTACAGATGGCCAAACGACGAACCGTCGTCCAGCCATGGGTCGTCCGCAGCTCATTGATGCCCGAGGGGAGCGGACACTGTCGCGCATTGTTCACTGCGAGCGTAGGGCCACAGTGAGGAAAATTACCCGCAGCTACAACAGTGGTGATCAGAGCAATGCGTCACAGCACACAGTTCATCGCAGCCTTCTGCGCATGGGCCTTTGTAGCCGAAGACCCATCCGGGTCCCCATGCTCACTGCATGTCATCGCAAACAACACATGAAATGGGCCCAAGGTCACCCAGATTAGACCGTGGATGATTGGAAGAAAGTGGCCTCGTCTGAGGAATCAAGATTCTTGGTGCATCGCATAGACGGCCGAGCGCGGAAGGTTATGGTACCTGGATGCACTGTTGGAAGGAAACAGGCCGGCGGGGGCGGTGTTATGCTGTCGGCCATGTTCTCTTGGGACACTTTAAGTCACATTATTTCAATAGCAGAATCCCTGACAGTTGTCAGGTATCTGAACATCGTAGCGTACCACGTTCACCCACTCATGGCAACTGTGTTCCCTGCTGGTGATGGCCATTACCAACAGAATAATGAGCCATGCCACACTTCCAGGATCATCAAGAAGTATAATCGTCAAGTGGTGGTTCGAGGAACATGCTGGTGACTTTCTGTTAATGCCCTGGCTTCCAAATTCACCTGACATGAACCCAACCGAACATCTGTGGTTCGACTTGGAAACGCGGGTTCGCACTAAATTACCACCACCGCGAAATGTACGGGAACTGGAGGACCTGGTATAAACAATATGGTACCAGATACCCCAGGATACCTATCGTCACTTCATCGAATCCATGCCTCCACAAGTGACCGCTGTTTGGGGGCTACAGGAAGGGACTGCGTTAGGACTGGGCCTACAGCTTATTAGGTAGGTGGTCATAATGTAATGGATCATCAGTGTACTTGTAAATAAACAAAGACATCGCTCTTTCCACGTTTTAGCAAAACACCGCAACCGAAATATTGTTATGGGTCACCGCCGAGGAAATGAATCCCGGATCTCTCTATATCTAGCCGAGCGCATTAGCATAACAATTTTTCGGTTACTGTGTGTTGCTAAAACGTGGAAAGAGCGATGTCTTTGTTTATTCACTGACGCCACGTATTTGGGGGATTTTCACGGTGTATTTGTATATGTAGAAAGAAGTAGACCGAAGAATATTGATATCTGCGTTAGGACTGGGCCGTTTTTCTCAAATTGTACACTGTAAAAAATTTACTGTAGATTTTACGGTTTTAAACGTTTTCCAGGGTGCCAACACAAAACCGTAAAATCTACAGTTTTATGCCGTGTTGGAGTAAAGCTATAGCTTTGCTCCAACACAATCAACACATTCCTTCCAGCCAAAGTTTTGTGATTTTGTGATTATTTGGACTGTGACTCGCTCCAGCCAAATTCTGTGCTGTTTTCTTCATTAAATGCGGTGTTGGATCAAAGCTATAGCTTTGCCCCAACACGGCATAAAACTGTGGATTTTACGGTTTTGTGTTGGCACCCTGGAAAACGGTTAAAAACCGTAAAACCTACAATTTTTTTACAGTGTACTTGCAGTATAATAAATAAATATTTCAGAGAGACTGATTGTGTATTCATGAGCATTATGTCAAAAATTTGTCTGCTTGTGATTTTTTCATACTTTTCTTTGCTGCTTTTAACTTTGAATTTTGCAAGGGTAAGTAAGGAATGTTAAATTATATTAAAATAAAGTAAATTATGATGCACGCATTACTGAGTTTTAGATGATATTGTTTTATTCAGTCAATGGATAAGAAAAGTTGTTTGCATGAATACTAAAACTGACATGTTTTTTTCCCAGTCAGTGAGTTGAGCATATGAGATCTCCCTATGAAGCGAACCAGTGTGTCCTCGTGCATTCCTATTTCTCAAAACTCCGTGTCACGCAATTCTTATATTTTGTCTACACACCGAATACCAACAGTCTAAATCAGCATTTTATGTTCCGAAACAATGACTTCCTAAAAGGAAAACTTTTCCTTTAAATGGGTGTTTGCTTTTGTGTGAATCACGTAGGATATTGTTGGTGCTCGTGGGGCAACTCCTTTATATCCATGCGGAACGATTTAGTCCTCAATGTCAAAAAAAAAAAAAAATCACGAGGAACACGCAAAAAGACCTCGTGTACACTTGCCATCGCTGATTCCCTTCTTAGCAACATATTTTTTTCATGCTTTGAACAAACACTATATGCTACTTTTTCGTGAGTGGTCTTTTAATTTTAACTGCCTTCTTTTCTTTTTCTTCCTTTTCTGTTTTGTTTGAAATACTACATTGATTTGAGTGAGAAATACTATAATTGCTTACTAAACAAGCATACGAAATAGGTTTCTGCAACAAAACCAAACTAAATCGTCGACGAAAATAAGCTTTTTGGCGAAAATCATTCCTGAATTTTCGAAGGCAAACTAAATGCATTTTTGTCTTTCCTCCCGTGTTGACAAAAGGATTTATGAAATGTATATGAGTTTTTTATCGTAAAAAAGTGGATACTAGAGGCAAATCCATATTGAACATCTTCATGACAAAATTCAAATTGCATTTATTGATTGAGTTTTAATTATGATTATTATTCGAGACCTGTTTAGAAAATCCCTTAGCGGAAAAAGTGTGGCTACAATTTCCTGTGATGCAAATAATCAAAAGTTAAAATTACTATCATTCTCTCCAGTTAAATTATTCTGGTT
This sequence comes from Macrothele yani, assembly GCA_039090855.1. Taxonomy (NCBI): domain Eukaryota; kingdom Metazoa; phylum Arthropoda; class Arachnida; order Araneae; family Macrothelidae; genus Macrothele; species Macrothele yani. The sequence goes on from CM076991.1 coordinate 84,441,878, forward strand.
TATATCAGTTGTATCCACAACACAGTTCTGCAGTCATTATATTTAATATTGTCACATTTTTGGTTATCTTTAAAGATATCATGATATTGTACGCATCGAGGTGAAGTACTTCTTGGATTGTGAGTGTTTGAGACCGTTAAGTGTCGGGCTAAGTTACAGAATAACAATCGCTGTAGAAATTAAGAAAAGGCGTATATGAACCACATTTAATCTCCTCGTCTGACTGATTTCAGCAACCGATTCCACTTATCTCATTTGTGTCACAACTCATATGAATATTATGATACTACAACTGTTTAATAAACAAGCATATGAAATAAATTTTTATACCTCTGTATCAATAATATTGCTCTCTCCTTTTTTCATGAAGAAATAGACCTGAAAAACTGGCGAAGATTATTATATCTGTTCTTTTGCTACAGCATTGCTGTAATTTGAGTTTGGTCTTCTGTACAACTTCTGCAGGTTTATACTTTTAATATGGTATTTTGTGTCCTGTGCCAGATTCTGATACACTTATTTTCCTCATAAGAATTATCATGTTCGATAAAGGAAGTAGATGCTTTCGATAAGAATTATCATGTTCGATAAAGGAAGTAAATGCTTTCTCACTGTATACTTAGCATCGTCTACATTCATCACATGATAGCCTTTCTTCTGAAATGCATTTTCTGTCAATGAATATCAATGAATGAAATACGAGATTACACCATTGTACAATACGAATTTGGAAGATATGAATCCGTTTATTGGTGTAAATATGACATGGATGTTAAGTCAGATAACATCCGAAAATTTGAAAAAAATTTCACGTTCTCGGATATTATCTGACTTAACATCCATGTCATATTTACACCAATAAACGGTTTCTCATCTCCTAAATTTGTATCGTACATTTTCTGATTTCTTTCTGTGGAATTACTCTGTTTTAAGTAGAAGAATCCGTTAGAAATCTAGTAGTCTCTGGTTATAGCTCTCCACCCCTCTGCCATAAGTTTAGTGCTTTTTTCCGATGTCTGTCTTGGCAAAGTGCTTTGGATTGAAGGTATCTAGTTCATTATGCTCCCACCTTTTGTAACGTACCAGGAGATGTGACGTACCTGCCAGAAGGACGCACACTACATAAAGGCAGATAGGAATCAGAATAAAATGTCCGCGTAGCTCAATTGGTAGAGCAACTTATTCCGGAATGAGGGGACCCGGGTTCGAATCCTGGCGCGGACAGAAATGACGGAGAAATTTACTTCGTTATAATGGAGAAATTTACTTCGTTATAACTATTTTACTGCATTTTCCTCCATGGCGTCTTTATGGATAACAATGCACCAGCACATCGTGCCAGAATCGGGAAGGAATGGTTTGATGAACACAATTGGTACTTTCATCCTTTCCCGTGGCCTCTGCAGTCCCTGCACTCAATCTTATTGAAATGCTAGGGACATGCTGGAGAAAACTTTCTGACGTCCATGCCCTCTTCCATTAACACTGAAAGAGTTGCGAGATGTTTTTCTACAGTTATAGTAATCTTTGGATCATTACGAACTCGAGTAACTCGTAGAATTCATGCTGCAACGCAAAACTTCCCCTCATTCGCTGTGAAGGTAGTCCTAATCAATATTAAATAAAGATTCGTGTTGTTATTGTTTGTTTGGAGGCTTAACTACCACCGTGAACAACTCGATAGGCTAAAAGCAGTCGCCCTTCAGTAATTTAGAGACACTGGTTCCAGGGAAGGGAGAGAGCCAATGCCATTAGACAAACACAACATCCACGCCTCACTGGTGGTCAGATGAGTCCGGGTTCGAATCGGACTCATCTCGGACGAGTGGTCCAAAGCCAGCACTTAGATTACTTCCTCACTGGGATAGCCAAGTTATAATGGCCAGTGTGTGTAGTTATAGGCAGTGTTAATTGAAATTCTAGTGAAAGATGCATCTCTAGAACTGAAAAGGATAATCCTGTTGATTTAACAATCAAACTGCCCCTTTCTGTATGGCTTTTCAAAAGGTGGGGTGACAGACATTTTGCTTGTGTTTCATCATAAAAGCTGTCCTTAGTCGCAAAGAATACATTTTTGCTATGTTATTGAATACACTCGACTTTTTTTTTATTGGAGGTTTAACGACCACCGTGAGCAACTCAATGGGCTATAAGCAGTCGCCTGTCCCTAAATTAGGGCCACTGGTTCCTGCGAAGAGAGAGTCAGAGCCGTAAGACAAACACAATATCTATGTCTCACCGAGATTCGAACCCCGACCCTATCGGACGAATGATCAGAAGCCATCGCTTAGACCACTGCGCCACCTGGGCGGCCGACTGTGCTTCCACTAATTTGCATATTGTGGATTAAGTATTTATCATTCCTGACATGTTTGACTAGTCCCCACATTAATGGCCTTGTTAATAAGATTGCCTCATTTTTTACATTAGTGGTTCTCTATATACACAAAATATATTCACAGACTGTGCCACTTTTCTGCAAACTGACATGTCATGTGCAACCATCATAAAACGTTTTCACTAAGTAATTGGAAAACATTTGGTTAAAAAAATAGTGAATGAATGAAACAAGCTCTGGGATACAGAAGGAAAAAGAAATCCATCGCTAATTTTGAGTTTTATAATTCACTTGAAACGACAAGCATGACTGCTTGGAACAAAGAAGAGTTTCGTTTTCGCTACGAATGGGAACAGTACCCTTTTAAATGTCAACCAGAATACAAACATCATTAAAATATTTGCAACACTGATCGAAAGTGGAATAAGTTAAATTAACATTTGAGAAGATCAAAATGTTTCTTCCGAGAAGTTTTCTGGCAGCGGAAAATTCTCGTTTGTGAACCAAACTCTCTTCTGCAATGAAATAAATGAACAAATTTGGAATTTAAAATGAAAGAGAATTTAGATCTGAGAAAATATTAAGTATTTTTCTGTGCGTGTTCCATATATTTCATCAGTTTTGCCGCCGATAGTTTGAACAAGCCAGCAAAATGGTGAGTTTTGTGCTAAAACTTACATCATAGCTTTCGAACTTAAAACAAACACTCAGGTACTTACCCTCAGACTAACGGTCAAAAGTTTAAATTTAATAATCGAATAGAAAGCTAGTAAGCCGCACTATAAACAAAATTTATGAAAGCAGCTGTCACTGTATTTTTTTCACGACGGGTTTAATACTATACTTACAAGTTTCAAATGAGCCCTTCTTTTTGATATTTCTATTTCTCTGAACACTGGTGTTCAATTATCCCCAATAAAAATTTTTATCTACAGGAAAATTGTTCTGAGGGTTGTAAAAAGTGAATCTCATGGGAATTTCTGAGTGTTTACGTTATGCCCCACCCTCTCTCTCTCTCTCTCTCTCTCTCACTCACTCACTCACTCTCTATCTATGTCTTTCTACTCTATTTATATCTTCTACACTTTTTTTGTAAAAAAAGCGTTCTGGTGCTTGTTAAATTTTTTTGTCGTTTTATAATGTTCTGTTACGTCGGCACTTTTTATTCAATTCCATTCTCTGTCCTTGTTTTTGTTTGGACGTCGAGCACAAGATTTTGTCTCAGGTCAGTAATCAGGTTACGTTATTTGTGCAATGGCAGATCATTGCTATAGTTGATATACACAGATCATTGAGCTTCGTTTTTCAGGGTTTGCATGCAATACTTTATAGATCCTGTGCGATTTTCAAATAACCTTATCCTCCTCCAGCGGTGTTATTAATACCAAATTTACATATCTAATATTAAGTCTTCTTCTGATCTGCTTTTACAGCGCTTCAAATTCATAACTTCCGTGAATTCTATAAAAACGTCATTCTTACTTCCTTTCTCTTCTTCGAAACCTCTGTTGCTACTTCGGCTGTTATTTCCCTGATTTGAAATTGTCCTCATGTCGGCATAGTCATTGCTGAAAAGTTTAAATTTTTTCGATGCATCTGGTGATTTGCTAGCACTTAGCAAACTGTACAGCATTGTTCTTACATTCAGAGACTCAATTTAAATTCAAAGACTCAATTTTCAACTTCATTGGCACTTTATGCTGCGCAGTTCGCGGAATGTTTTTTACTAGTTACTTCAAGCCGCCTTCGCACTGCTAATCACACTTCCTTTCACATCTCTATCTTCGCCCTACACTGAATGTAAATATCCTTAGTATTTTTATCACTATCTATTTTTCTTGTTACTAACAGCATCAATTTGATTATTTGGTGTAGCACCTATATTCAATTGGGAATCTACTTTTCTTTATCTTTCTGCCTTCGAATGGTACTGAGGAAATGCTATGTTTTTTTGTGCAAATGTTACAAACGATTTTCTCATAATACAATATGATACATTCGCTACACTCCCATTGGATTGGCTTATCACTAGGAAACAGGTTTTTTGGTGCTAAAAACAGAAAAATATTTATTTTTTTTAGGTGATAATAGTTTGAAAAATAGTTGCTGAAAATAAAAAAGGGCCATATATAAAAAATATTTGTAGATAATAAAATATATGCAGCAAATAAAAAAAATATTTGTAAAAAATAAAAATGCATTTTCTTCAACGGTAATGTAACTAGTAATTTTCTGTGATAAAAAGGTAATGTTAGACTCAACTAATAATCACAGCTAAACCTTTGATGGAAAAAGTTCTTCGGAGTTACACTGGACAACAAATGTCATCTCTAAATTTTTCATCGCAAGTCTGTTCCTATTGTCGCGAAATAATGATGAATATGAAGAAAACGATCGTTCCAGGTCCCAGAAGTTAGCTTTGCATATTTTAATAGGGAGATATCACAAACTCTTAAATAGCCAGTTTCGCGCACAAGTTGCCCTTCCAAAACTTGAACGATGCTAAACATAGTTTGAAATCCACTGTTGGTTTTCTAACCCACATATGAATTCGTTTCTCAGTGTTTCTACTTTTGAGTGTTTTAAGTTTCCATTCAACAGCCTGCACTTCTTTAAATGTTTCAGACAGTAGGTTTGTTGTTGTTTCTATTTCCTTTATTGAATGACACAAGAAACTCAAATTAGTAGATATGTATGCCAAGTCTCTTTTTAAACTACTGTCGTTCATTAAATGCTGAACGTTTCCAATTGAAGCAACGTGTTTGTCCACTTCGTTGATAACAGATATAAAGCCTTCAAAAGGATTTGCATAGTATACCACGGCGTTGTGTTAGGTACTCCAGCGTGTGACTACGGGTGCAGGAGGCAGTGGGAGATTAGGATTCTTCTTTTTAAAAAGATCGATTCTTCGTTGAGACGGGAGAACTTCCTGTTTCGCTTCTCAGAGAGGGAAAAGAAGATGTCATTCTCCAACGCGCTGGCGCCGATGAAATCAATCCTCATTGAGGGGAACAGCAGCATAATTTTGTTATTTCTCTACTTTCTTTTTTTTTTCTTTTCTCATTTTTTTTTTTTTTTTTTTTTTTTGCGAATATTTACTTCGAAATTATTTATACTGAAAACTAAAAATGGTGGAAATATGCAAATTTATGCATTTATTACGAAATTTTGGAAAATATGTATTTACATACAATATGTGCTTTTATGTAAAATCATTTAATCGCCCAAAAATCTGTTCCCCACTTATCATTATATCAACTGATTGTGACAGAAATTCAATGAAGATCGACGATAACATAAAATATTCTGTTTTCCTTTTTAGCACGTCTTTTGTAAAAAAAGATCGTGCTTATGTTATCGATTTGTCCGTCTGTACCCACGAAATGTCTGCAACTATTAGTTCGCTTCGAAAAATTCTTTTTGCATTGGGAAGCTTGAAATATGCAAATGATGATCCTTCACTTCGTTTTTTTTACGATGTGCAATTTTGCCGCTAGAGGGCGTAAATGCAGATGATGTCGAATTCAAAAATACGTTTTATTCCACATATTTGCTTCTAAACATCCGATTGAAACATTTATTTTACCTTTCGATTCCATTTATGTCGAAGAGTATTTTAGATATAGTTACATTTTCAAATTACGCATAGATTTTCTGCTAGGGGGCGTAAAAGTAAATTACATTTTTCCCGATAACACTTCTTCTAAAACTCCAATTTGAAAACTTTTTTCTTGAGCGGATACACCTGCTGATGGAAAATCTTTTGCATATAATTTATAATTTTTGGTAAAGCATACTTTTGCAACCAGGGGGTGTAAGCATTAATTTTTGCTTCTGATGTGTTTGCCATAAAATCTGAGCTTCTGAAATATCGATTGAAAAATTCTTTCGTGGACTGATGCTACTCACATCGATAAACCTTTTCGGAACATTTTCTTCTTAAAATATTCCACAGTTTCTCCGCCAGGGGGCGTAGATGTATATCTTATTTTTGTGAATATCTCTACTTCTAGGAGTCTGATTTGAAAAATTCCTTCTTTGTTGGATAGTGTTTTCAGTGTGACCTGTTTTTCATATAATTTCAAAATTTTTAATTAATTCATAGACTTTCCGCTAGGTGGCTTAGGGGTAGATTGCGTTTCCCCCTATATCTCTGTTTCTAAACCTCCGATTTGAAAAAGTCTTTCTGCACGTGATACAGCTCCTGATGGGAAATCGTTTGCACATAATTTCTAACTAAAAAAATTGGTTTGGCCACCAGGGGGCGTAAATCTTAATTTCCGCTTCTGATGAATTTGCAGCAAAATATGAGCTTCTAAATTCTCAATTGAAAAAAACGTCGTTTGTAGACCGATACTACTCATGTCGACAAACCTTTTAAAAACATTTTCTTTTTAAAATAATGCATGGTTTCTACGACAGGGGGCGTAGATGTATATCTTATTTTTGTCAATATCTCTACTTCTAGGAGTCCGATTTGAAAAATTCCTTCTTTGTTGGATAGTGTTTCCGTTGCGAAATGTTTTTCCTATAAATTCAAAATTTTCACGTAAATCATAGACTTTCCGCTAGGGCGCATAAAGGTAAATTGCGTTTTCTGCTCCTAAAACTCCTATTTGAAAAATTCTTCCTGTATCGCATACAAGACCTGATGGAAAATATTTTTCACATAATTTCTAATGTTTGGTAAAGAATGGTTTGGCCACCAGGGGGCATAAGTGTTAATTTCTGCTTCTGATGTATTTGTAGAAAAATCTGGGCTCCTGAAAACTTGACTAATTTTTTTTTCTTGGACCCATACCACTCATATGGAAAAACCTTTTTGAGAATACTTCCTTCCTAAAATAATGCATGGTTTTCCCACCAGGGGACGTAAAGTCACATCCCATTTTTGTCGATATCTCTGTCTCTAAGAGTTCGTAAGCTCATGATTCCGTTTGCAGCAATATCTGCAGGATTAAAAACCCGATTGATAAACTTCTTTCTTCCGTCAGATACTATTGTTTTCCATACCGATTTCATTGACTTTGAATAGCTTTGATAAATTTAATTTGCGTCAGAACGGATTGAAAAGACGTGCCTATTACACCCGAAAATTCGGTGTCATCTTTCTTGTTTACTTTCAAAAGGCCTTGTGACGCAATACAGAGGTGAAAACATGTGTCAAGACGACAAATCTGCAGCGAGACATTCTGTCCGCGTAGCTCAGTTGGGAGAGCGACTTACTCAGAAGTGAGTTGAAAAGTATTCGATGCCCGTCGCGGACAAACTTGTGTTTTCACATTGGCGACCGATTGTGGAAAATGGATCGACTGGCCGTTGGGTTCTTCGAAAAATGTGTGATGTTTGTTCCACACATTGTTTGGAATTAATGAAAAATTCCTACTTCGCTTCAAAGGCAAAAAAATATTTAGAGGGAGATAATGTGACTTACTACAGAGGTGAAAACATGTGTCATGATGACAAATCTGCAACGAGAGATTCTGTTCGCTTAATTCAGTTGGGAGAGAGACTTACTTCGGAGTGAAGGGACACGAAAAAAACTTGTGTTTTCTCAGCCTTCCAAGTCGCTTCCATGCGCTGCAAGACATGGTTGGAAGATAAGCTCCACTTTCAACGTTGTCTTGAGCAAAGTCTGCGCGTTAATTGAATTCGTTGATTATGCGCAGATTTTCTCGACATACAAGATATGTCATTCAATAACAGACGTTTAATTGAAGTTATACTTACATAGCATTAAAATTCCCCGAAATAACATCCTTGAACATCAATACACCGCCGCCAGCGGGTCTGCCACGCCGCGTAGCTTGCCTGGAAGTCGGGAACAGGGATCGCTTTCAAAGCACTCGTCACGGCAGTTTGCACGTTTGTAACAGCCCCAAAATGGTGTCCTTTCGGGCTGCATTTGAGCCGGGAAAACATAAAGAAGTCAGATGGGGCCAAGTCCGGGCTGTAAGGAGGATGGAGCAGCGTTGCCACATTGTGTTTCGCCAGAAACTCTCTCACTCTCAGCGACGCATGACTCGGCGCATTATCATGGTGAAGAACCCAAGTGTTGTTAATCGCCGGGTGGACGCGCGCAACTCTGTTCTTCAGCCGTTGAAGCACTTCCACGTAAAATGCAGCGTTAACCGTTTGTCCGGGTGGTACGAACTCTTTATGGACAACACCTTTACAGTCAAAGAAGACAAAGAGCATCGATTTCATCTTCGATTTGCACATTCGAGCCTTCTTTGGTCGAGGAGATTCTGGAGTGTGCCACTCTGAGCTCTGTCTTTTCGTCTCCAGATCGTACTCAAAGACCCACGTTTCATCACCTGTTATCACTTTCGCCAAAAAACCAGGTTCACTCCTCACACGGTCCACAAGCTCACGAGAAATCAACACACGGTTGTTCCTCTGTTCATCGGTCAAAACCTTAGGAACCGATTTGGCGCAAACTTTCCGCATCTGCAATTCTTGCGTGATGATTTCATGCACAATGGATTTCGCAAGTCCCACGTGCTCTACTACGAATCTAACACTCAGACGTCGGTCAGAGTCCAAAACCGCTTTCACCGTTTCCGCATTGGCCGAAGTGTGAGACGTTGAAGGGCGTCCTGGGCGCGGCTCATCCTCGACGCTCTCTCTTCCCTGTGTGAACGTTTTGTACCACCGAAGCACTTGTGCTTTCGATAAAGTATCCTTCCCGTAGGCTTTCTGTATCATAGCAAGCGTCTCGGTCGCGGATTTTTCAAGTTTAACACAAAACCTTACTACGTATCACTGTTCGGCACTCTTCTGCATTTTGACCTTTACACGACGCTCACACAGCTGTCCACTTCGCAAGTGATCCTCACTCTGTAGAAGCTCAGAGCCAACTGACGAGACATCGGTCGTTTACCTAACATACCCGGCCACCCGTAACGCACAGAGACTCCGCCCTCCGGCCCTACTGATTGGCCCAGGAAAAGTTGTCTCATTATTTTCCGGACAAACCTTGCACTCTTCTTTTAAGTATCCTAATAAATGAAAGTTTGGCGATGATAAGAGACCTGTGAATATGATTATCTCCTTAAAAAAATATTGATCCCTGTCTTGTTTTGTCTCAAAGTATGACACATGATGTTATTCTACTGGAGATGAGCTTAAGACAGTTCGATCTCGTCTAACTGATCGGCCAATTTATCGGGAACCTCCTAGCAACGATTAGTATTTGTAGTTGTTTCTAAAAATAAAACGGCTCGATCATATTTTTAACGTTATTGCAAAACGTGTGTTCGTGATAAGTATGGAGTTTTTCGGTGACGTATATCTTTATTTAAACTTCCTCTTGCGTTTTCGTTTGTTGTCATGTAAATTTGGTTACTCTTTGGTTAAGAATTTTCTTACTGAAATTCATATTTACTTCCCCGAAACGGTTGTTCATTTTGGCAACGCTGACAGTGAGTCAGAGCTAAATGAAATGGTGACGTGAAATGTGAATAGTGTGGAGTGGAGATAGAGTAGTGGTGTGGAGAGAGAGAGAGGGAGAGAGAGAGGGAGAGAGAGAGAGAGGGAGGGAAAGGGAGAGTGAGAGAGAGTGAGTGAGTGAGTGAGAGAGAGGAGAGGGAGAGTAAGAGAGAGAGAGAGAGAGAATGAGTGAGTGAGTGAGACTGAGAGAGAGAGAGAGGGAATGAGTGAGTGAGTGAGACTGAGAGAGAGAGATTGCCAGGAGATTGTAGAAAGTTGATATAGCTACAGAAATTGGAGCCTATTATATGTATATCTATGTAAATCGACGAATATGTATTGTTGTTATATGATAGAGATTGACGTGTTGTGGATAGATTACTTCTTGAACTTCCAGTGAATGGAGTAATAAACAAGTCATTACGTAAGCTTTTCGCAGATTGTTTCAACCTGGCCGTTAGTGTTTGCTTAGTTATTTCAGAAGTGATATTTGCATATGTATTTCAACGATATTTCATATATGTATATATTTCAACCTTTTCAACGAATCTACCTACGAAGTTTATCAAGAACGTTAATTCAACTAAACAATTGTATATGAAACCTTTAAAACTCTACACTGCTATAGAAAATTTTTACTTTTATATAGCCGTAGAAATTGAAAAGTGCCTAATCTGCGGATATCATTTTCAGAATACCTGGACGAAGTTTTGAAACCACCGCGAAATACCAAACTCGCTTTTCCATATCCAATGCGAGCAGCTGGTGAACAACCGAAATGGGGAACGCGTGAATGTTGTCTTTCTTTGTGGCCCACTGGCATGATTCATATGAAAGCCCCGTCTCTTGGAATAACTTACGCAAATGTTTTTCCTGGAAAGTAAGCAGTTCTGCTACTGTGATCGATGCCACATGAGACTACCTGCTTCATGTTGATCCATGACGGAGTCTGCAATCTCCAACTTTTTCACGAAACGAAATATTGTTGATTTAGCTGGAGAAGTCTTCATTCCAAATTCCTGTTAAAGCTCTTTTTGCGTTTCCGAAGATTGAACCTCTCATCTACCACGCCTAGAATGATAAACATAAGTTCAAAAATGGCACACGATGACGTATTCGCTTTCTGTGAGTCAAAGAAACGCGAGAAAACATCTAGCTTTTCAGGGCTAGTACAGCCCTCTGTATGTGCATGCAAAGTGAATATTAGCATGTTTTTGCGTACACATTAGTTTAAAGAACGTATTTTCCAGATTTCATGTGATTTAGATAATAATTAGCGTAATTAGAAGGGAATTCATGTAGAGAGCAGCAAGTGCATCATCTTATATTTTTGAAATATCATCTTGTCGCACATAACATGAAATTCAGAATGAAAAGAGGTTTTTATTCACTCTTCATATTCTTTCCTAAATTGAAAACCAATCCATTTTTTCAGAGTTTTGTTGAAATCAAACTGTGTTCGAGCCATGCCATCTTCAAAAACACTTCACAGAAGGAAACTCATGGGAGTGAAGAAATTACGCTTAGTTCGTTCATTGAGTTGACAGGGAAAAGTTTGACAGTGTATCGTAATTAGAAGCTGGTATACATTTACACTAGGAATACAAATGGCTCAGAGAAAAATTCCTTAGATTTATAGTTTTAATATTCTTGTCTAAACAGTTAAATTTCATGTTTTCGAAATATTTTGTTGAGTTCCACAACTTTTCTGAAGTGAATTTCTACATGAAAATTTCATTTAAAAAACAATTGCAATAAAAATCTTCTCGTATTAAAGCTTTGACTTGCGGCATCTACATAATTCCACCGAAACTTCAGCATGACATCTTATAAACGTTAAAAGTCGTTCGATTTTTAACTTTTGATCATCGATACTTCTGTAGCCACTTTTTATTGTGGAAAGAAGCTTCATGCATAGAAATAAAAAAAGTGCGCATAGGCACTACATCACTTTAACTAAATTTTTTTTAAAGAAAAGTTTATTTCACATGTAGAGATTTATGGAGAAAAATGTGTGTCACATTCTACCAAAGTGAACTAAATTCAAAACAATTTATAAAAATCACAAGAATACGAAAATTCAAAATATGTACTAATTTTCTCCAGTGGAAAAACTTCAACAACATATATTTGAATAACGTTTTAGAATTCATTATACTCTGTACACCAAGTTCGTTCATTGAGTAAATTTACTGCTCAAGCCATTCAATAATAATACTTTACTTTCTTTTTTGCGGTTTTCAAATAAATTTCAGGTAAACTTTAACATGGACAACAAATATCTGATCTTTTAGCTTCCGTATTCTTTCACTCTGATGAACGACACATGATAAATACTAGAATTTAGGTAGACTTTGCTTTGTTAGCATTTCCTTGAACGCAGTTTTTCCATAAAGATGTTGCTTCATGGGTTACGATTCCCTAAACATTTCGTGAAGTGTTGCTGATGTAGAACGATAAAAAGATTGATAGGGTATCGTTAACTTTTATTGAAACGATTAAAAGATTGATAGGGTATCGTTAACTTTTATTGAAACGATGAAAAGATTGATAGGGTATCGTTAACTTTTATTGAAACGATGAAAAGATTGTTAGGGTATCGTTAACTTTTATTGAATGCAAGGAAACGCAGACCACATGGGCAGATGAGAAATGCTAAGTTTAGAAAGCCATATGTTAAAAATAAAGGAATGAACGTTCATATATGTAAATACACCTTCGCAATAATTATTACATTTATAATTTTCTTAGCTGATTTTATTTTAAGCAGAGCACCGTATGATGTGCAAAAATGTGCTATGTACTAAACTTCGCATGAAAATTGAAAAGTCGGAGAGAACTTTGTGCGACAGTTGTGCAGATATCATTGGTAGATGAACCAGTGAGCAGAGCACATATTTTTAAGTAGCTCCCTTGTTTGAAGGAGGAACAACGCAATTCATTCTGCGAGACACTCGAGAATCCAGTACAGAGTATGACGAGTAATGCAGAGATACTGTTTGATTTCAAAGCAGATTAGAATCATTTGTCGCCCCGGTGGCGTAGTGGTCCAAGCTTTGGCTTCTGACAATTCTTCCGAGATGGCTCCGGATTCAAATCCCGGTGAGGCATGGTTGTTGTATTTGTCTTGCGGCATTGGCGCTCTCTCTCTTCCCTGGAACTAGTGGTCCTAAATTAGAGATGGGCGGCCGCTTGTAGCCCATCGAGTCAGTGATCGTTAAACCCTCAAACAAACAACATTTGTATTTCACTGTCATCGCCCGTTCCACGCGCAATGACAGTGAAGAACAAATGAAACATTATGAGTTCAAAATTTCTTGAAAGCTCAAAATCTGATGAAAAGTTCTTACAGGATATCGAATGTGTGATTAACGGCTTCCAAAGCTTTTCTCTGTTTGGAAGTTAGTGGAAGGGAAAAAAGTGTTTCGGCGTTATAGAAACAACTAAACAAGAGGCAACGGAGCTAACTTTATTGATTCCAAAATCTACGACTAATAGATATTCCTCAATCTGTATTTTCAAATCATGTACGACAGAATAAGCTTGCTTAAGAGAACTGACCAAAATAAGGGAAAAGAAGAAGTTTCACATCATATTACGAACTAAATTTCTTTTTTAGGTTTCACCCTAGGACCTTTGCTATATAAGATGATCTGAATCTTAAGACATTTAGAAAAAGAGTAGAACTTTGCATTTGAGAGAAGTTGGAAAGTATCGTCAGCAATTTCCCTTAATGCTTCAAATCCCCGATGTCCACATAAGAACGCATGGACGGAAAACCAGAGTCTTTTTTCTTTTCTATAAAGTTTGTCTCGATATTCTTTGAGAAGTTGCAGTACATATTAGCACAAGTATCATAATGTCCGTTCGCAATTACTTTTCTATGCGATAAAAAAAAATATTTTAAAAGGTTTTTCAATTTCCGCTTATAATAAATTTGCTCCACAAAAGAGAGGAAGGATGAAGAAGATTTAAAATTAAATTTAGTGTACATGAATGTTTTCCCTTCAATCAAACCAGATTACTCATTCACCTATCTGCTGATTTCAAAATCATTGATAGTTAAATCAAGATCACCACAAGTTTTATCACCACTTTTCGTAAGATAAATTAAAAAAAAGAAAAAAAAAAGAGTTTAATAGGGTGCTCACCTGAGGGAGTGGATCGTTGTGATCAGTATGAAGTCCAAAGAGATAATGACGCCATTCTTTTCATTGAAAGTTGTTAAATAGTTTGCGTAGTAGAAAACATCGTGCCCCAACATCGGGTTTTCCGGCACAGGTCACTTCCTGAAACTTCCGCCACTGAACGCTCCAAATTTCCCATTCTTACCTGTCTTGTAAACGAGAGAGAGAGAGAGCCGCCTCTTCCTCAAGGCTCCATGTGGAAGAACCCCGGGAGTCACCCACCCCATTCCCACTTGACAACAATATTTTTGAGGTCACGACACTGTAAATCTCCAAAAATACCTTCAGGACAAGATGGCTATCGGGTCTTTTGCTTGTTATTCCTGCTGCATTATTCTTTTTTTTTTTTTTTTTTTTTTAATTTCACATGTGCATCCTATTTGTGGAAAGTGAATCTCTGTATGTACATGTTTAGCGAAAGTGAGCCTGTAGCGCATATATGTTTCGAAAATATCCGCAGGCAACTGCGGGACAATATTTGTTAAACGTTTTTCCTTTTTCGCTTTGTCATTTGCCTCTTTCATTTGTTATACAAAACAGCGAAGGGAATCGTGTAGCAGCCTTCCCGGTGTCGCAGTGGTCTAAGCGATAGGTTCTGATCATTCGTCCAAAAGGAGTCCGAGTTCGCATCCCAGTGGGCCATGAATGTTGTGTTTGTCTTACAGCACTGGCTCTTTCTCTTCCCTGGAACCAGTGGCGCTAAATTAGTGACGGGCGATTGCTTATAGCCCATTGATTTGCTCACGATGGTCGTTAAAACTCCAATATAAAAAAAAACATAATCACGTAGAAACATATACATACCATCCCAGAAAATGTTTGCATTGAAAAAAAACTTTACATTTGTCGCTCTCGAAAGCTCTTATCTCTGTTGGTGGCTTTTTCTTCTTGTAAATGCTCACTTATCGTGCTATAACTTTTGAAATACCCTTTTCGAGAAAATACAGCGCTTCCTTTGTGACGGCACTCAAGTCTACGGTATTCCGGCACATGTATCGATGGATACTACTGCCGACTACTGAAAAAATGTTCATTTATACCCATGACTTTCTAGCCGCCTGATGGATTTGCTTCCTTTTGGATTTTAATTTACCTTTTTCTTTTTAGTTCCAATTTCAACGCTTTTGATAGTTCATCATAAATTTCTCTTTTATTCTGATTTGATTTATACAGAGAAGTTCAGTAAGCGAATTGTAATGCAGCCTTTATACGTTTTATCCCATCACAATACCTGAATTTTTAGCTGTTTCTAGAATGCTATTCATTCACAGACATAACTAGTAAGGAGCGAAATATTGGGTCAAATTAGATTAATAAAAATTTATAGAAAAAAGCTTTATAAAAGCAAAAACAGCAGGTTTCCTAAAACCATTATTTTTGCTCCTGTTTTTAAATGCTTTAACTGTAGCTTTGTTCAGGATAAACCACGTGCTAATATATATTTTTTTCTCTTACTACAATAGTTATTAACACAGCTTTTTTAGTTTTTAATGCGAAACGAAGAAGCACTTTGGACGTAACAAGAAATGAATGCCGGCGCATTAGAAACACCGTGTAAATAAATCTCTGATCGAAAAACCTCACGACCTATCTATAGGCTTTTATAATGTAAAATCCATTTTCTAGGATTGCGGCAATTCACTCCAAACTTGGTTATTTAACTCATAATAAACGATTCAATCTAAATAAATCCCATTTTGTGTCTGCTTAAATAACTGTTGCAAAAAACGGTCAGCGAGCGAAAATCACCAAAGAAAAACAGCAAAGTAGAAGGAGCGACGTGAGACCCGCACAAGTATTAGGTGTGCAACTTAATTCTCGGACACAGGCACGACACGTTGACAGCAAATTATAGCAAATCGAATACGTACCTAATCAGGGAAATAATCCCCGTCGTGTTGGATACATTTGAGCCATCGATCAGGGAGCTGCCGAATGTCACTAAGGAAAAAAGAGGGCTGTTTCGAGTTGATAAAGTCATCAATACTTGTGTGGGCCTCTTCGACAGAAGCGAAGTGCGTATCACTCAGGTGATGTTGCAGGGAGCGAAAGAGGGGATAATCCGACGGTGCGAAGTCTGGAGAATACGCCGGGTGGGACAAAATCTCCCATCCCTGGTCGGGGATCGTGTTTAAAGTCGTTTTCGCGGTGTGAGGACGCGCGTTATCGTCAAGCAACAGGACCGACCTTCTGCCTTTGCCGGTGTATGGCCTTTTCGCCTCCATTGCGTCACTCACACGAGTGACTTGCTGACAATAACGGTCAGTATTGACCGTTTCACCTGGTTTGAGCAACTTATAGTGTACAACACCGCGCTGATCCCATCATATGCACACTGCACAGCAACAACTTCCTGGCATTGATATTCGGTTTGGCGGTACTGGTGGTAGGCTGACCTGGATAAACCCTCGATTTGCGCCTCTTGGGATTATCGTAGAGGATCTACTTCTCATCACAGGTCAAAATCTTGTGGTGGAAATCCTTCTTATTGAATCTGGAGAGCAAGGACACAGCAACATCGTAACGCCTAGACTTGTTCGTAGCTGTGCGTTAGTGGGGCACCTAACAGCCTTCCTTGTGAATCCGTTCAACCTTGTGCAGGCGCTTTGCAATGGCTTGCCGTGTTACTCCGAGTTCCTGGGCGAGCTCTGGCTGTGTGCGATAGGGATCCGCGTCCAACAGTTGTTCAATTTCCTCATTGTCAACTTTCTGTGGCTGTCTCGGACGTTCTGCGTCACGGAGATCAAAATTTCCCTGCTTAAACTGCTGGAATCACTTCTTACACGCACTGTGGTACACAGGAGCCTCACCCAAAACAGCACAGATCATTTGCTGTACTTTCGCGGCACTTTTCTTTAGCTAAAACGCACACAGGAGGCAGTGCCTCAAATGTTGCTTCTCGAACGACATTGCTTTCACCGTCAACTTTCGTCCCTTCTGTCACTACAGCTTTGAGCTGTTACGGCTGCCTGGAAAGCTGTTGAATGGCGCTGCAATCGGCCATTATCGCACACAGCTATTTGCATTTGCCGACGTTCTATGATCGCTTGCGGTTAGGGGCCGAGAATTAACTTTTAGACCTAATATTTTATCCTTTGATAGTTTACCTGTTTTCTGCACAATATAACTTGAATGCCACAGTGATTATCCCAGTAAAAATTTTCCGGTAGTTTTCTTCATAACTTTGCTTCAACTCCCATATGTTTGCAACTTCGGATTTGGATTAAAAACCGGAATAGCTGCTCTCAAACAAACTTTGCATTGCTAACTGAGAAACTCACATTCATATCATTTGTGCATTTTTGACAGCTTAAATAGTTTTTCACAGCTGTTTATTTAGTTATTATCAATGAAAATGTCTTTTGACAACATTCTGAACATTCCTCAGATAAAAGGCGGAGGCGAAGTCTCTACCATTTCTGCCACGCAATGAGCATTACAGAGTAAAATCCATTTGCCGGTGGTGGATATCGAACCCGCATTCTTCTGTTCCGGAACCGAATGCATTCCCAATTAAGCTACATCGACGAAGTTTGTTGCTACAACTTTGCTGTTTTGACATATGCTCCTCTCTGAGGTAGGTACGTCGCGTATATCCCCTCCCCCTCTTCCTTGAGAAAGGGCTGGGACGCGATCGTAGGTTTCCGGGTCAGCTGGCAAACCACGCTTGCAGGAGAGCTCACCGTAAAAGAAGGAATTCTGACTAATTCCAGACGATGTGTGGAAGGAATATCACAAAGTTTTTGAAGAATCCAACGGCCAGGACTTTTATTTTACGTTCCGGCGCCAATATACCGTAAAAGCCACTTGCCCATGGCTGCTCCGGAGCCGAATGCTTTTCCAATTAAGCTACACCGGCGAAGTTTATCACTGTAACTTTGCCATCTTGACATGTGCGTCACCTATGAGGTAGGTACGTCACAATGTACATTCAACACATCAAACCGCGGAACATGCCTAAAACACAATTACAAAATGACATTCTCATAGAACTAAATTTTCACTATTGTGAGAACAGAGGCATGGCAATTTCTAATGTAATCGGTTCAAAACAATTTAATGTTAGTAAACATTTAATAAGTTAGATCCACTTTCACTACACTGAGATGCCAATTTATTAGTTACACCTACGCACGTGACAAAGCCGCCCCGGTGGCGCAGTGGTCTAAGCGATGGCCTCTGATCATTCGTCCGTAAGGGGTCCGGGTTCGAATCCCGGTCAGGCATGGATGTTGTGTTTGTCTTACGGCACTGGTTCTCTCCCTTCCCTGGAACCAGTGACCCTAAATTAGGGACGGGCGACTGCTTATAGCCCATTGAGTTGCTCACGGTGGTCGTTAAACTTAAAAAAAACAAAAAACAAACAGCACGTGACAAAAATGGCTCACTCCGTCACGCGAGAACAGGTGCGGTATAAATCAGGAAGATTGTCTTATGTCACATGTCTTATGTAATTTCTTATGTCTTGTGTCTTATGTTATGTCTTTGTCTTATGTCACAAGTCGTATTTCCTCGGCCACGCTGGATACTAACAGATGTAAATCTCTGCCTCTACTCTTGCTGCCCTTTATCATTCCACCACCAAATTTGTGAACTCTATGTTTTCACAAAGTTATACATAGAATTTTGCACCCTGCCAGTTTCAATACTTCGACATTTTCTTTCCATCACGCTTGTAAACATTCAAGCTCTTCTGTCCTTAGTTTTTATAAAACGCCGTCTTAAAAATCTGACTAAAATTTCTCCGCCTGAGTGCCCACCATATAATTTTAGTTTCCTATTTACAATTTCCTTTCTTCCTTCCCTATGTTCTCTCTTTTACTTCCAAGACAAATTGACATACGCGGGCGCTATCCGGGAGACGCGGATTCGATTCCCGCCCCAGGACAACGAAATTATCAGGATTTTTGGATACTATCTGACTTACCATCCATGTCATATTTACACCGAGAAACGGATTCACATCTTCAAATATTTGATGTTGCATCACAACTTCTTCCCTCAAATTATCTTATAGTTTTAAACTTTTTTAGAGCTTTTGTACAACACATAGTCCATCTGTTATGTTCTTTCTTCAGTCACATAAGTGATAAGGAATGCCTTACACATTCGAAGAAGGTAACTTGTAAACTGAAATTTTGATATTTGTAGGGAATTTTAGTAAATCTGAGACAAATACATAGCAATAAAATTAATCATTTGCATGTATCATCATTACTAATAGAAGTTGGGAATATAAATTCAAAAAGGCCTGAAAGAACAGGGAATCCTAGACTGGAGGGAAACTGCACAGGATATTTGTGAAAGAACATGTATTTGCAGTTTAGAACCTTCCGTATTTAATAAAAGAGAAGATGGGAAAATGTGGGCTCCGTTCGAAATTACGATCCAGGACGATAAAACTTCTCTAACTACAGGCATATCGCCAA
The DNA here is from genome assembly GCA_039090855.1 of Macrothele yani. NCBI lineage: Eukaryota > Metazoa > Arthropoda > Arachnida > Araneae > Macrothelidae > Macrothele > Macrothele yani. The sequence continues at coordinate 84,461,263 of CM076991.1, forward strand.
TAGATTTCAATGTGGTGAAAAAAATTACATTTTGATTGATTTATTATTCTCATAACTGCAAAATTTTGGTGCATCATAAATTATCACGCGAAACTGAGGAAGTTGTATCTTTCAAAATTCAGGTGATCGATGTCGAGTCCGTAAATATCGCTTAACGTACAGCATCAGTGGCCGTTGTGTCTGAGATGAATATTCAGTTCGTAGATTTTCACATAATTTTTTATTTAAAGTTTTAGAAAACATTTTTAAGTTGCAAGAGTAAAATTTATTTTCTTTTGTTTTTTTTTAAATTACACACAGGCATTCAGCCGTTTTTGTTCATTCTGTATCTTAGTCATAGGACCTCCAAGATGTTTGATACCTTAACGAAATTCATCTAACTGCGATCAACATGCTACAAAAAAATATTCTCAAGTTTAAGTGTTCATCAATTCCATTCTTCTACATGATTACTGGTGAACCTTGATCCCTATCTCGTCATCAACCTTTCCCTGTAGAGCTGCTGTTTATAAGAAAAACTCCTATTGTTGTAATACTAATAAACACACCAGTTTCCTTATATGATCATGTTCTGAATAGGAATCTGGGATGCTGATTTTCTCCCATTCCGATTATATTCCTAAAAAAGAAATCCTCATCGCATGTCAGTGTTTAGAGCCCTTCCTTTACATCTGGTAGTATCCAGCGTGATATTCGTTGAATCTTTCTTTCTCTTCTTGTTTTTATTCTTTTGTTATCTATGTATAAGACTTCTTCCTTCACCTCTGTTTAAGAATCCATCGGAGTACAGGTTAAATCTTTCTCCTTATTCTTGTTTCACTTCTTTGCTCAACTACTTTCAAGGATCCATCTTTGATATCCATACGTATTCACCGTATGCCAGTTGAATCTGTAAGGCGCATTATGTAATCTTTAAGTGTTTCGACTTGCGAAATATTTTTCATTTCGAACCTTGTCTAAATCTACAACAAAAGTGTTTTTTTCCATAACAGTTAGTCTTCTTTTCCACATATCCCTGTGATAGATATTAATAGCCAATTCTCAGACTTCTTCAAGTTCCACTCATTTAATTTGTCAGGTATCTCTTGAAGTATTGTGACTTTACTGAAATTTAGAAACAGTCTGATGCTTTCCTGATTTTCCAAAGCTTAAGGTATGTTCTCCCCCCACCCCTTCTCTCTCTCTCTCTCTCTCTCTCTCTCTCTCTCTCTCTCTCTTAGGATATTTAAGATTGTTTGCTCTCTTTCCACTTATTTGAAAAGCATTGGCATCACTTTCGAACCCCTGACTTACGATGTTTTCAACACAAAGTTTTTACAACATACATGTTTTGACCAAGTACTCCTTATTGAAGTGCCATACTAATTTTGATTTGTTCAGTTCTTCCACAACCAGACCACAGAAAAGGTATTTGTGTAATATTTTCCTCTCGGTAGGCAACCTATAATGAAGTAAGTGTCTTATAACTTATAAACTAGTTTAAAAACAGTATTTTGAACACCGCATTTTCAATACAAAACAAAAACGTTAAGCAATTAATTGTTCGTCACAAGACCTTCATTTTCTTTTAGTACGACCGAATCTACTTACAAAAAAAAAAAAAAATACGAATTTCTGATTAATGGACAATGACTAATTCTCCAAATCTTGGCAATAATTCAATGATATACCTTCATTCACCAGTCATGAAGAAATTGAACAGACGTGCTGTTCAAATCTGGAAGTATACCACATTTTAAACCATTTTTGTTGGTTCTTGACCTCAAAGACTACAGTCTTGTGACGATTATACACTGACGGAAAAAAAATCCCAACACCACGAAAAAATAGTTGTAGAGGAATGAAATGGCGGCAATACATTTGTATAGGTAACATATTTACTCGATTAAGGTTTCAAGATCACAGCTTATTGTAAGCGCGAGAAGAGCCATTTTAAATGTGAAATGCTGGTACATTAATAACCGGTGTAACCGCCAGAATGCTGAATGCAAGCACGCAAACGTTCATGCATTGTGTCGTACAGGTGCTGGATGTCAGTTTGTGGGATGGAGTTCCATGCCTGTTGCACTTGGTCGGTCAATGCAGGGACGGTTAATGCTGGTTGGGGTGACGCTGGAGTTGTCGTCCAATGATGTCAAATACGTGCTCGATTGGTGAAAGATCTGGTGATCTAGCAGGCCACGGCAACATGTCGACACTCTGTAGAGCATGTTGGGTTACAACAGCGGTATGCGGGCGAGCGTTATCCTGTTGGAAAACACCCCCTGGAATGCTGTTCATGAATGGCAGCACAACTGGTTGAATCACCAGACCGACGTACAACTGTTCCGTCAGGGTGCGTGGGATAACCACGAGAGTGCTCCTGCTGTCATAGGAAATTGCTCCCCAGACCATAACTCCAGGTGTAGGTCCAGTGTGTTTCGGCCGCAGACAGTTTGGTTGCAGGCGCTCACCTGGCCTCCTTCTAACCAACACACGGCCATCACTGGCACCCAGGCAGAACCGGCTTTCATCAGAAAACACAACAGATCTCCACTCCGTCCTCCAATGAGCTCTATCTTGACACCACTGACGTCGCAAACGGCAGTGGTTTGGAGTAAGTGGAATGCACGCTACAGGGCTTCTGGCTCGGAGCTGTCCTTCAAGTAACCGATTTGTAACAGTTTGTTTTGTCACTGTAGTGGCAATTGCAGCTCGAATTGCTGCCGCAGACGCGGTACGATGCGTCACGGCCATACGCCGTACACGGCGGTCTTCCCTCTTAGTAGTGCCACGTGGCCGGCCGGAACCCGGTCTTCTTGAGGCAGTACCTTCCCTTGACCACCGCTGCCAACAATCATGCACAGTGGCTACATTCCTGCCAAGTCGTTCTGCAATATTGCGGAAAGAAAATCCACCTTCTGGTAGCCCTATTACACGACCTCGTTCAAACTCCGTGAGCTGTTGATAATGGCTTCTTCGTCTTCTTAAAGGCATTAACATCAACACCCTACGTCGAATCTCAACGATAACTAACGCTCACGAACGTTACAGTGCGTATTTACAACAAACCTGCTTTGTATGTTCCGAGGGGCGCTACTAGCGCCACACGTATGCGCTGAGCGCGAAATTTGCGTAGACTTCATCTTACAGATGTACTCTCACCGCCTAACAACTGTGGTTTATCTAACACAACCCCTTCTTGGTGTTGGGATTTTTTTCCGTCAGTGTATATTAAGATAATACAACGTTGTTTGTCACAAATATTTATTTTTTCAAGTCGACCATGGTTTCTCTGCGTACTGACCTAGCTGCATCAGGACGTGGCATTGATGCAATAAGATGCCAGAAACAGTTGAGAGGTATGGTCAACCAAGCTATGTGTAATGCGGCCTTCAGTGCAGGTGATTAATGTATTCAGACGCCTGATATCCCATTACATGATGTCCCACAAGTGCTCTATTTGATTGATATAGGAGGAGTTCCTGGGCCAATCGATATGCTGGAAGTCTGAACTGTGTTCTTCAAACCATTCCTGCATAAGATTGAACGTGTGCTCGGCGCATTGTCATATTGAAAGAAACCGTCGCTATTCGGGAAAAAGTGCAACATTGCTTGGGGGTACAGAGTAAACAAGCAATTTACGAAAGTGGACACCAGTCATACGTTGTTCCACATGCACGGGACTAAGTTCCTGTCAGGTAAACATGCCCCACACCCCACAACCGCATCTACCGAATTGCACTGTGGAGACCATGCAGGATGAATCAAGTGTCTCATGTTGTTTGCGCCAAATGTGTATACGACCACCCGCAGAGTGGAGTAAAACTCGAGATTCGTCAGACCAGCACCTTTTTTTCCAGTCAGCCGACGTTCAACTTGCATGCTCTTTGCACCAGGCGACGCTTTTGCCCCGACGAACCGTTGTTAGAGGAGGGGATGTCGTCAGGATCGTCTGCTGTTATAGCTCAAACGTGCGAGCTTGCAATACATAGTCATGACAGATACTGTTCCGGGTTGACTCTTGTTGTATTGAGTAATTAACTGTTGAACAGTGTTTCATCTGTCGTTCTGTACGAGGCGTCGGACCCGGCGTTTACCTCTCACATCAGCCTTTGGCTGTCCCGTGCAGTTTTGCTTTCGGGTCGTTGTTTGATCATTTTCACGCCAGTCCTGATACACTTTAACTACGACGGCTCGCAGACAACATACCAGTTCATCCGTTTGGGAAATCGAGGCCCCCGCTCTTCGAATCCCACAATCTTTTCTTTCTCAAAGTCTGATAAATCCTTTCGTTTACCCATCACGCTTCGAATTTTACTGCCTACCGCTCACCTCAGACCTTATATACGCTACGTCAGTCGACTAATCGCGCCCTCTCGGAAATCCCGTGCAAAACGGGCCGCATCCACTATTGATAGGGCGTGTCATAATTCTGTGATCACTCGGTGTGATTGTGTAAAATACATTTTCATGATTTTTCTGCAATTTGAAGCTCAGTTACCAAGAATTTCTGATCGATGTAATTATTTTCCATTTTCTAAACAAAAATGTATGTCTTTATTAATATTTTTTCTGAAATCTATACTTTTCGTTTTACCCAGAAGTTTAGAGACGCGGAAAGTGATTTCTTGATCAATGAAATTCTTGGTAACTGAGTTAGACGCCTTTTCGACGTTTTAACTGATTCCTGAAATATAATTTAAATATTTTCAAGCAACATTTTCTATGCACGTTCTACAGGAACCTTGCAACCCAAATTTTCTGCATTCAGCATTTAGGGGAACTAATTTTCACCTCAATAAAGAAATCGATTATGCTCTATAGCTTCAGTTTGATTACTTTAAAGTTGCTGGCAATTGCTTATGTTGCAACCACTCTAAAATCCGTTATGAAATAATATTTCAATTCCTCCTTTGTGTGTGTTTTTTAATTTACGGGAAAATGCATACGTGTGTGTCAGGAAGAGAGTACCCAATGCAAATAATATTCTATTTTTTGGAGAATATAGAAAACGTGATTTAAGCAAGCTTTGTTTAAATCAATTTGTACCTCGTGTTCATTATATACTTACGAAAGAATATAAATTGTGATACACTCTTTGAGCTGAAATTACTTTGTTCCCTCTACTAGATAATTTTTTCTCTAACATTTTTTTTTATGTCCAACTAGTTATTACATCAAACATTTACGTCAAGAAAAATCGAACTTTCTTTTATGCGACTTTCGTGTATTCTATACCACAGCATTGGTAGATTTCTTGAATTTATCTTTTCTGCAAATCCTGTAGAGCCAAACACTCATGTAAAAATTCGCATGTAAAAATTCGCATGTAGGTGCCAACCTCCTCCTGAAAACCTGAGCGTTCAAACAGAATTCCTTGAGATAAATTTTAAGAAAGTATGTTGCTGTAAACATCATACTTAAAACTGAATTTAAGTACTATATTAAAAATATTGTCTTCTAAAATTCATCGAGCAAATAATTAATTAAAGTGGTTGTTTACAAACAACTGGACATACCTGAGCTTCCAGAATTGTGAAGAGGTTTTGATGATTCCACTCGGTTTTCTACCGAACCAGAGGAAAGCTCCTATGAAATTATTTGACCATATAAACTGCGCTGCAAATTTCATTTATGCTATATCCTCTTCTTAATCTCCCAAGTGTTCCTTTTTAACTCCATCTCACCCACACCCACAATCGCTTAACACCCGCTGACCTTTTGCGGGGAGGAAAGGAAGAGGATTTCTTTTATCTGCCTTCTTTTGTTCCTTCATCTTGGAACTGCCCTTCGTTCAGCAACTGCGTTTGTTTAGGGTCATTGCACGATCTTCTAGCATAGTTACGTATTTCCTTGTGTGCAATTAGGGGTGGCACTTAATCATTGAATTGGCCTGTCCCATGCATCGATTGGAAACTGTGCTCCTCTTTGATAAAAAATATGTTTCTTTATTTCGTGTGATGACCTGCTGACCTATCTATTGTTATTTATTAAGTCTCTTTTCGTAAAGAAGGCTGGATTTCTAGGATATTTTATTGTTTTTATTATCGTGGAGATGAAGGGTGTAGAATAATGATGCAGATAGTAATCCGGGTAGTAGTAAACAATGATGATGATGATGAGGCATATAGGTTTGGAAGCTGCACTCGTTTCATCGTGGAGGACTAGATTCCTTGGACACTGATTCCCACCATTCGGAGGTGTAAGTGAAGCGTTGTTTGCGTTCCATGAACACTTAATCTCTTCTAATCCAGCACGTGGTGAGGAGTCACATGTTTTCCGGGATGACCATGTCTAGGAATTTAAGAAGAAGATTATGTATCTAAAGAAGTGAACCCAGAAAAAAATCATGTGTAAGAAGTGAGCTATTGTGTCTGGGGACAATACTGGAACTTGTCGAAAAGTGTAAAAGGTCGTGAGCATTTTCTCACCAAAAAGTGGCACCCCCTGATGATAAATTCTTTCCACTGCACTTATATATTTCCATATCTATTTCTTCTTTTTTCTGTAAAAACATAATTTAAAGAAATCTAGTTTGTATATATTCACAGTCATAAGGTTCATAAATAATTTATTGAAATGTAAATATATGTAAACATTTTGATAACGCATGATTATAAACATGTGAGTCTCTTAAGTAGTATGTTAGATCTCATCCAATCAAATGATTAATAGGGAATACTTTCGCCTCTTACGGACAAACAACTCTCATAATGACGAGTTCTGCTTCAAACAAGGTTCCTGATAAGCTTTGGAGAAAATGAATCCCATTCCTTAAGAAATAAGGTGCGTAACTCATGGAGGGCTCTGAAAGCCGGCTGACAACCTGCAACCTGTCTCCCAAAAAATTCTAGACATGCTCTATAAGCTTGAGGTTCATAGATCTGGCTGCATAATCCATCCTTTAAATAGCCCCGTTTCCAAGAAAATCATCGACGAGCTGACCCCTATGAGGACTTGCATTATCCTCTAAGAAAGAAATGGAGAACAAAGAAGAAAAGTCTGACATAGGGCTAGAGAATCTCGTCCCTGCTGCTCTAACCAATAGGTTGACGGTTTCTAACTCGTCGAATATGTACAGCCGTTCAACATTTTGCCGCCCCAGATGAGCAAGCGATTGCTACAAAAAGTGCCTGATTCTCTGGTCTTTTTTTTTTTTTTTTTTGATTGGAGGTTTAACGACCATCGTGAGCAACTCAATGGGCTATAAGCAGTCGCCCGTCCCTAATTTAGGGTCACTAGTTCCAGGGAAGGGAGAGAGCCAGTGCCGTAAGACAAACACAACATCCGTGCCTCACCGGGATTTGAACCCGGACCCCGTTCCGACGAATGATCAGAGGCCATCGCTTAGATCGTTGTGCCACCAGGGCGGCCTCTGATGTCTAAGGGATAATTCTTTGTTCTTGCTTCCCTCCAGATCAAACGACAACGAGAATCAATTTGTAAACTGAATGTGGACACATCAATAAAAAGAACAGTGGCTTGTTTGTCTTGCTCCAGAAACAAAGTTTAACCGAAAACTATACAGTTCAAACGAGCTCACATGTTAGATGTGATGACAGGGACACAAACCATGGGTTCTCTTGCATAAAAGCAGTTCTCATTAAGTCGTTGATATACGGTTGGCCTCGACACACTTTCCCATTGGCTGCAGATTGGTTTGAAGAAAGTTTCCTGACTATAAACACCCAGTGACGTCTCGCTGTTGAAACAAGATAATGAGCATCATGAGATGTAGAAAATCCTTCGGTTACCCTAGCCAGATCCCTCATTTTGTTCTCCTCCAGATCCTCTGTTCCGGAACTTCTCTCCGACTGGAGTGTTCTCTATAGTATGGTACTTATAGAGACAAGGCGTTGAATACTGATTTGGGATTCTTCAACTCCAGTAAAAAACACATAAACCTCGTGTATATATTATGTAAATATACCGAAAAAGCATAAAAAATGCAATCGCTTGTGGATCACACACTATAGCAGTGGAAATGGGGAAAGTTTCGCATGAATACGGTATTGGCATCTTATCTGATTTAATGGAAATGATTTTTAAACAAAAAGTTATGTCAGATGAATGGAGGATTAGAATGTTGATACTGCTTTTTAAAGAAAAGTGTTGGATTGCAACGAAAACAGTGACGATTGCTCCAAAGCTCATCAGGAATCTTGTTGGAAATGCAGTAGAAGAACAGTTTAGATTTATTCTAGGAATAAGCGCAACAGATGTCGAATCTACCCTAATGTAAATCATGAAGCAAAAAGAAGAAAATATACTCTTTCCGGGAAATTTATAAATCTGGATAAGGTATACGATGGAGTTCCAGGTTAAGAAAAATGGAATTACCTGAGAGAGAGAATGGTACCAGGTAAATATGTGGGCGAATCAAATGAAAGTGAGCCAGCCTTCACTCGGCCGAATGATTGTGCCCACTGACCTTGAGATGTGTTTGCTGTACGTAGTCATCTGTCAGGTAAGTAGTCGAGGCACGGTTGTGAGGAGAGGTACTGTGGATCTAAGTTGCATTGGTTTGAACTTGGGTCTGCACCGCAATGAACGCACTAGCAGAAAAATAGCGTGGTGTGGTTAGATTTTTAACTGCTGAAGGAGTTTCACAACACATTATTTATCGCCGCATGATCGCAGTTTATGGTGAGCATTGTATTTCATTGGCCACAATGAAGCGATGGAGCAGACGCTTCAGAGAAGGACGTGAAAGCTGCAGCAACGACCCAAGACAGAGACAAAGCCATCGTGCCATCACTCCGAACACATTAGCTTAGGTGGATGCTTTGACCTGACAAGATCGTCGCCGGAGTATTCATGAGTTGGTCACAAGTGAGAACATCAGTCGCGGCTCGATGCACACCATTATTCATGAACATCTGGATTACCGTCTCCTTTGCGTTCACTGGATTCCGAAGGTTCTTAGGGATGACCGGAAGAAACAAAGACTATGCGCAGCATTGACACATCTGCTACTGTATCACCGCAAAGGAAATGAATTCTTGGATCGCAATGTCGCGGGAGATGAATCGTGATGCCACCACTACAAGACTGGAACACCACGGCAGTGGAAGCACCCTGAATCGCCACCCCCAAAGAAGGCCAAGGAGAATATCTCTGCTGGAAAGGTAATGTTGAATTTTTTTTTTTTTAGGCTTTCAATGCTAACCACTTTTTCGCCGCAAGCTGCGGCATCAACCCAGAGCAATCAAGAACAAGCACCGTGGTTTATTTTCGAGGGGTATCATCTTGTTGCCAATACGCGAGTCCATACGGCTAATGTTACCATGGAAACGCTGCGGAAGTTCAAACGGAAACTTTTGCACAACCTCCCTAAAGTCCGATCTTTCGCCTTGCGATATCCACATTTTTGGCGAGTTGAAGAAGAAGCTAAAGGGCTGAAAATTTGCGTTGGACGCTGAAGTTCAGGAGGTAATTTCACTAATTCTGACATAGGAACCAAGGGACTTCTATGAGCGTGGAATTACCAGGCTCGTTAGTCAGTGGGACAAATGCCTCAGTGTTGATGTCAATTTTGTTTACATAATAATGATGCTTTCCGACATAATCGCCTTGGCTTACTTTCATTTGACTGGTCCTTATACGTGCAATTGATAAAAGACCTGCACGTAAGTCTCGAGACGTTCCATTTTATTAACAACAGAATTTTACGAGCATCCATAGCTTCTTACTCGCAAATTGCCGATGAGAATTGGCAGGTTTCGCTCTTCAGAAGGATTTAAGTATGTCACTTCAATTACATATTGGATAGTATTATGATCTGCAATACGTTTATTTATGTGCTGAAATGGACTTCTCGTGTTCCATTTATTAGTAATATGGTACACAAATGCTATCATATTCCATTCAGTGAAATTCATTTTTCGCTCAAAAATGCCGTTCAGATTTTTTTTTGAGAGAGAAATAATTTATTTGAGAGAAATTTTCGGAATTTTGGGCACCATGAACACTGCGGTTACCAGTTTGCCATATCTTAATGACAAAAACAATTTGCGTCCATCAAATGGAAATACCTGTGGATTCCTTATTTTAATGAACATCAGAATAATGAAATGTATTTTTCAGGGGATTCCCTCAGCACTCTTTGGATTTTGCATCAGTCTTCACCCTTTCAGTCGCACACCTAACACACGCAATAAGAATTTTACATAAAAGTGCTATGACGTATAGACATACCATCAGTCATTCTATGGATAACCTCAAATTAGCACGCTAACTCCAAAATACAACCAAATTAGTTTTGCCAATTACGTCCACATTTTGAAACTTTATGCACATGGGCTTTGATTTCGGTAAATAGTACATTAGGTTTCTAGGTTTTTGGAATTTCAGCATTGCAGTGATCGAAGATCTGAATGATGAAAATTGCTACAAGCATCTGGGATTTCTCCAGACGCATAATGTCAAATGTATATTAGGACAGAGTCCTCTATAGTGCTGTTGCACACGTTGTATTGTAGTATATGCGCCTGGAAAAGACGAGTTGACTTCGATGACAATGGAATATTTATATCTGAACTTAAGAATAGCTCTATATGTACAATATATTTACATTAAATTTTGAAAGCTAATGTTAGTTACATCCAGTGAGACATAAAATCAGTAATGAGGTATATGGAGCATCACATATTGCGCTCACCTTATTCCGGCTTCACTCATCGCCCATTAGTCGACTGGGGACAGGGAGGTAGTCAGCTCAATAAAAGCAGATGGGTGTCCATTATACCGCTGAAGATGGGTACAGTGTAGCCTGAAACATGTCCGGGCGAGCGAGGAACGACTTGTTGACTTTTTTAACCTTTCTAATTTTTGATACTTCACAATAACTTGGTATTGAACAGTGAAATATCTAAACTGCTGAAATTCTGGCTGCGTCGATGTAATCTAGTCTTAACAAAAGTCTCGAATTATTTTAACTTATCCCCCCCCCCTTCTTTTAGAATTGCGCTGTTGTTCGTGTTTGTGTTGAACTTTGAACATTGAATATGTGTGTTGCAGCACTGGACACAGGACAAGTAGCATGTTTGAACTGAAATGTGATGAGTATGTTTACGCCAGACTATTGTAAACCAGAGGGACTGAAGCGGGAATAAGGTGAGCGCAATATGTGATGCTCCATATACCTCATTACTTATTTTATGTCTCACTGGATGTAACTTACATTAGCTTTCAAAATTTAATGTAAATATATTGTACATATAGAGATATTCTTAGGTTCAGATATAAATATTCCATTGTCATCGAAGTCAACTTGTGTTTTCCAGGCTCATATACTACAACGTGTGTAACAGTACTATAGAAGACTTTGTCCTAATATACGTTGCCTATCTCCCATGTATTTTATTGGTCAAATACATATGCGTGTAGTCTGAACTTCTATTAAAACATAATGTCAAACACATTGATATTAAGAATAATCTAAAAGACACTTCCATCAATTGAATCAAAATGATTCGAAAAATACAATTAAGTGCAGGAGATGCAGAGGAAGGACATGTGGCCAGTAGTCATCTTTATAAAATTAATTTTAGTGTCAAAATAATTATTTTAAATATAGGTATTGTCGTCGAAGGTACAATAAAAGACATTTTTATTCATACTTGCATTGAGCATGTGAACGATATTAGTCATAATTTTAAAGTAGTTGTTCAATACAGAAACAAAATCTTAGTGTTGCCACAAGCATCAAGTTTCAAATTTGCAGTGAAACATTGAGCATCTTAGTATACTGACCACCAGAATAAAGTGACCACTTTTTACAAGAACCGCTGGCTTCCATATGGTACTAATGGTCAGATTGTTCTTAAAAGTGACCACCTGTGTATTGTGTAAAGTAGCCATTTTTGCCGAAATTCAAGTACGTCCCACCTGTTAAGGTGACCAATTCCATATTTTAAAACAAAACGATTTTAAATTCTTGCTGAGACAAAATATTTGAGCATTTTTATTAGGTAAAACCAGTGTTCTTTTGCTCAAAATGATATGTTAACAATGTGCAAAAAAATGAAGTCATTTGCTACTGGTTATATCATTTAATGCAAATTAAAAAGCTTTCTGAAAAAGCAATAATGAAGAAGAAAGTTAAAATCAAAGAAAACGTGAGATGATATTTCTCAAATAAAGCAGACACCAAAAAATATGGCATGTTCACCTACGATTAATTTTCACTTACTGTATTACGTTCAAAAATTGAGAATTCAGAGGGAGTTAATCATGCCGACGACAAAGTCTGTCATGTATAGTGAACACCTGTCTGTAGTGACCAATGTAATTCAGTCCAAAAGGTGGTCACTTCAGATAACTTTCACTGTATATGTATTTCATGTCAAAAGCTCTACTAACTTACTCAGTCTTGTCTACTTGATGCATGAATATTTGTGTATACTGTTCAAGATAAAACTTTAAGAAACTGGATTTTCATTTTCCAGCATCCATTCGAAATCGCATTTTCACACAAATACATACATGCAGTATCACTTGGAAGTCATCAACCATACACTAAGTACAAACGTGGGTTCGAAAATTATTGTTTTGTGTAATGCAACATTCGTTCGCAGGTTAATTTCCATTCAGATACGGAAATCTTCAACTAAAAGAATCCATTATGAAAGCAAGTTAAAGAAAGAAACTTACACGCACAGACACATAAAAATCGTTGCACTACATAATTCAAGTTTAACGGATGTGAAAATAATCGACACTGGCTGTCATATTCTGATTCGTAAATGAAGCAGTGGAAACCTATATTTTGGAATGAAGTACTTGGATTTAAGTGCTGACTATAATTGCTACCGAAAGCTAATGTTTATATCATGCACATGTACATATACATTTCAGTTACTTTTTCATTTTAAAAACGGCTTGAAATGTCCAACCCCCCCCCCTCCCGCCCCCGTAAAGGCTTCTAGAGGTAATTAGATTTTATTATTCATATACATTTTAAAGTTTTAAAAAGCAAAGCTGTTTTAATTTTAAGAAACTGTAAGATTAATCGTTATCAACCATTCTTAAGCCACTTCTTGATGAAAGCTTCCCCACGTCTCTTCCATAAATTTCACTCTTTACCAATTATCTTCCACGTTACTCCGGGATGCTTTCGAATCTCATCCAACCATCTCCCACGTGGTCTTCTTCTTTAGTCTTCTCCTCATCTTTCTTATCGAGCATAGTATTTCCATTGTCAAACAATGGTCAGTTCTTCCAGCAATAAAGTTTTATTGTCTTTTTAAAGTCTGTGACGTGCCTGCCCCACAGGACGCACACGACATAAAGGTAGATAGCAGCGAGAACGAACGACTGCGTAGCTCAGTTGGTAGAGCGACTTATTCCGGAATAAGAGGACTCGGGGTCGATCCTCCGCCTGGACCAAAAATGACGGAGAAATTTACTTCGTTATAATGGCGCCCGAACTTTCCGGATGACCCGGCCGTTAAATATCTCGCAATGGTGTGATGTTCTTTCCACACCGCGAGACGGGAAAAATAAGAGAATCCCTTCTTCAGCGCTTCGAAAAATAAATGTGTGTGATGTTGCATTCCACACACCAGACTGACTGGGAGTTTTCAAGTACACGTTCTTCAGCGGATGACTGCCTCCAGCGACACATGGTCCTGGCTGGCCCGTGGGCCAGCCAGGACCACTATAATGTGACCTGAGTCAGGCACTATAATGTGACCTGAGTCAGTAGGTCGTGGGACCACCATGCTCCTCTATAATTTCGGCAACACGGCGTGGCGTCCAATGGAAAAGTCCTCGGACAGTGTCCTGAGGTATAGCTGACCATGCGTCGTTGACTTGGGCCCACAATTCATCGACACTGAGGAAGGGTCAACCCATCTGCTATTGACGTCTCACACGTTCTCTATGGGGAAGAAGTCTGAGGATGATTCTGGCCAGGTCAGCACCTAGACATATTTTTCGCGCTGTCTGCTGATCTGAGGCTGTGTGCGGGCTATTGGTACCTTTTTAAAACTATGCATCGGGGATATAACGAAGATGCGGCAATAAAACGGCCTGCACCATCTCATCGACGTACTGTCGTGCTGTCATTCCACCCGCTATGCGTCTGAGCAGTAACTGGCTCTTGAAATTAATAACACCCCAAACCATGACACCAAGCTGAAGAGCCGTATGACGCTCACAAATGACAACAATATCAGTCCGGTGACCACGTCGAATCTAGACTTTCAATCGGCGACCGCCATCACTGAGACTGATACAAGACTCGACGCAGAATACGACATGTTTTAATTCTTCCCCTTCCTTCCTGTCTGGTACGGTATCACAGCAACTTTGCGCCATGTTGAGTGGCAGTCGTTTCAATTGCTTGCGATAGATGAAACCAACATCGATCTGAGATTCACAGTCCGTATCGGTACAGAAATGTCCGTACCTGCCTGCATCTAATATCGTCCGCTGTGGTTGTGTAGCGCCACGACTTGCTGTCGCATGCGGCGATCGAGGCATCCAGAAGTCCGCCTACGGTACACCAGTTTCACTACAGCAACGCATATTAGCGTTCTCGGATTTCTGTCACCCCATTTGGGAGGACGTTTTGTATCCTGATGCGTTTCCGGCACGATGCAATGCAAGGACGAACTCTCCGTACATATAAAGCATCTAGTAAAAGGGTCCATGTTATGGTAGCATTTCCGATGAAGTTGCCCAGGCATTCTTACTTCTTACATGTGCTTTTCGCCCAAGAGATCATTTAAATCTCTCTACTCCCTCCCTATGCTTTATGCCCCGCACCGAACGCCCCTTATTTCGAAGTGTAACCCATAATGAGTAGAGCTGTGATTCATAATTACTTCTCCTGTCATACAAGGCTCAACAAATTAAGTTTTATTTGACGGTGGATCATTTCTTCTCTTTAAAATTTGAGAAGGACAGAAAGTTCCCTTTCCCCAGTTGCTATGCCTGTGAACAAAAGTGGGTCGGATAGACATAGACAAAAACATATGGATTGAAGATGATACCTCTGAATTTTATTCAGATCTAATAATTAGGATATGTGCTTTATACAGTTGTTCGAACTTTTCGGCTGAGAGAGGACAACTTCCAAAGTTATTTCCACAAAAGACGAGAGATTTAACCCGTCGAGGAAGCACTTCCTCAGTAATCTTACAACATCCGCATCACAAAAACATAAAAATACCTATTTTAACAGGGCTTTATCTTTTGTATTTATGGGAGCCCATATTTATTCTTGTCCAGCTATGATCCGTATCATATCAGAGTTTCCGAATAGGAATAGGACACTTTCAGGCCTAACATCTTTATTTATATGAAGGAAAATGGCGGTTTGCTCATATCATTAATTCCTGTGTAGCAAATGAATTACAAATATCATAGTAAACGAAGAAAACTTCGGCTGCAAACAAGCTTTTACGGAATCATCAATAAATGAACTCAACCAAAATACGTATATGAAAGATCATTCAAATTACGACTTCATATGCAGTGAATCAATATCATATTTTAATGAGGACATGAAAAACGATACAGGTGCATGCTGGATATCAAACACAATGATATTGCTTAAGGTGAATTGAACCATCTACGGAACTGCAAGGTATGCTACCAAAGCTTTAGTAAGAGAAACTGGCATAGCATATTCCTTGAACACGAACACTTTGGACTGTTCTACAAAACTAATGGATTGCTCAAAGGTGTTTTGTTTTCAACAGGAGCTAAATTTACTCTATAATCTATGAACGCATAAGTTAATTAACTCGAAACACACTTACAAGTGTGCTTTGAAGTAATAGGGAAGGAGTTAATATCAAAACCAAACAGGAATTTCAAAAAATTTGTTTTGATATTAATTCCTAAGAGGAATTAATATCAAACCAAATAGCCAAGCAATTTTAAGAACTTATGGGAAGAAAGAAAAAGAAAGAAAGAAGAGAAAAGAAAATCACCTAAAAACGTGTAGAATTCAAAGAAATTTGCTTCATAAATCTTCTTATCAGTACAAGAATTTGACATCAGAACCTTCTCGGGTTGCGTAAATTTGGTACATTTTTCACCAGCCAACTGTTGTTGAAGTTTATTCTCTCTCTCTCTCTCTCTCTCTCTCTCTTTTGATCTGATTGTAATTTTCGGTGTCGCCCATCGATACGAAAAAAGAAAAAGTAAGAAAAGGGAAAGGAATGTTCACTCTCTCTCTCTCTCTCTCTCTCTCTCTCTCTCTCTCTCTCTCTCTTGATCTGATTGCAATTTTCGGTGTCTCCCATCGATACGAAAAAAGAAAAAGTAAGAAAAGAGAAAAGGAATGTACATCAATTTCTGCTTTAAGTTGTACGAGGAAACAAGCTTCAAAAACCTGTAGTATTATAAATAATCTTTGGAAACGATGCTGTATCAAAAAAAGAAATTTCATATTTTAAATATTACCAGAAGTTTTTGCCCACCTTAATGTGGAGTGGGAAATGGTGCCGAATGTGGACGACCACAAAAACTCCCGATGTGCATGTTGGCTTATTAATGAAATTCAAAAGGCTTCACAGCAAATGACAAATGTAGTCAAAATTACATCTCTTCTTGAAAATCACTTTACGGCAATGATTTTCTGCTTTCCATTGAAGGGTGTTAATGGTGCAGTGAAACCAAATATCAGGCCACTCACAGGAGATTCAACAAATGTCACAGTGGGTATTTTATACTGTTATAAAACAAGTGTTACTGTCTTGCTTTCCTGGATGGCAGAATCAGTGAGATTAGTGTATCAAAAGTCATAAGAGACATGGTGACTAACCACTTAAGTAATTTATGAAGAATTTTGGCTTTCAAAACATTCACAATTCCTCGTACGAATTTTGGCTTTCAAAACATTCACAATTCCTCGTACAAATTTTGACTTTCAAAACATTCACAATTCCTCGTACGTATTTGACATCAGTTACTTACTAAACGTAATATTATAAATTTGGCTAAATGTTTTTATATAACACATCTCTACTGATGAAAATCGTTCAATCGTCAAGAGTGTATTCGTTATGAATGTTTCTGGAGTGCAATAAATGCAGAGAAATTTCTGAAAAAATCTATAGAGACGGTAAAACTATCAAGTGTAGACTTGAGATGCAATTAATAATTTGCTCTTTCACATTTAAGCACTTTAAGCAGATATCAAAATTTGTTGGATTTTTCATCTTTTCTCTCATTGAGTTTTCACAAGAAACTGCTGTTTCCGAAATATTTCGAAGAAAGCCACAATCACCGAATTTCACTTTCATTAAATATGAGAGCCATATGGTGTGAAGGCTTTCTAATGATCTTCTTGAACGCTTAAGTGAATTCGGAAATAAGTGCCAATGGAGTCTTTTCCGGATGAAACAATCACACTTCATTTTCTTTCTTCCCGGTTAAAGACCTTAGTAATGCTGAAAATATCCCCTTGGAAGTGATCGCATTATTAATAAAAATAAGAGTTATACTTCTTGTCGGTAGACTGTGAATGTTCGATAAAGATAATGATCTCTGAGTGCCAATATAGGCAGTATTTACCTCTCAATCCGTTCGGCATGAATAACCTCATATCCTTCACCACTTTCAGCTCTCATCATTCTTAATTGGGATAAAATTAGCACAGTTTTCCATTGTTATGTGTGAAATGAACTATTTAGCTGCTTATTGTTGGCAAATAGCTCTGTCTACAGATACTAAGACATCCACTTGCATTTCAAAAAATAGCGTACGAATGAATCGGGATTTTTTTCTAGAAAATCACAGTCCGTTCGTATGAAACAAGTCCAGTCAATTGAAATTTAGAATCATTATTATGACAAGAGATGCTGTGAGTATTCACTGGCGCATTTTTCATGCATAACGGAGAACGTTATGCATGAAAGATGTGCCATTGACTGCAGCATCTTGATAGCGTTGCATTGAAATTCACTTCATCCAGATTATGTAGTCTATGTAATCTAAATCTAGTCAAAACCGTTTTGTGACTTTATTATATAACCCGGAGGATTAAACGGTATCTTATCGCACAAAAGATAGTCAAATCTAGAGAGTTATTATCCACTTACACAGAAATCACTCACAGTAGTCTGATGGCTTTTCGCATTCTAATGGCGCCAATTAACACATAACTGGCACTTTACGTGGTTGGAAACAATTCCATTTTCTTGGGGTTTTACGGCAACTGCTGTAGGAAATTCCGGTTTGATGTGCAAGTTTCTGTAGTGCACACTGCGTAATCAGTCTTTCAGGAAACTCTTCTATCCTCATGATGAAAATTAATCTGTCAACCTGAATCTCGATGTCAACATTTCCTCTCTTTCTGAATCCCTTTACAAGTTCCAACATCTTGATGGTGCTTTACAACACTTAAGTTCTCGCGCACAGATCCCTTCAAAATAATCTAACTCGACTCATTCCTTATACTGCTCGTGACAATTGTATTTCCATTACTGCAGACAGCTTGACATGCCATGAAGTCACCAAGTAATGTTTCTTCTAAACTTAATATTTCAAGTCCGTCCTTTTTTGACATTAAATTACTAACATTTTCTTGGTGTCATTTATATTTTTTCGGGGGGGGGGGGGGGCTCTTTTTAAAAAATAGCTAGTGATATCACTTTGTCCCACTGTCCGTCAGCTGTGAACTCGTTATCTCAGTATCTACACAGTGAATTGCAAAAAACACCATTCCCCGTGGGATGTCTGTAAACGTGAGAAGTGCAAAGCTCATGCATTTTCACTTTTCCTAATAAAAGTTTCTTTTTTGGTTACACAAAATATTTGTTCTTTTCACGAAATCTCAGCATTTACAAATTCGAATTAAAAATATTCTTTGTTTATCGGATTGCTGTAACCATTTCCATACTTTTGGTGCATACTTTATCCCTTTTTTTTCCGTATTTTTTCCATAGGCGATGCATACTTGTATCCGGCGCAAGATATCGACGCCCAAATGCCGAAGTGGGGATTTTTTTCTTTTTTATCGAATATTGCAAGCATGAGCAAAGGCATCCGTATGTTTTCCCCTTGAAATGAATTCCCTCCAGATAGCGTGCGGGTATATTTTAATTTGAAATGGCATGCTATTATTTTCGAAAGAGAGATTGAAACGATCTTGCAATTCTTCAGTTTTTAGACAGCTGCTGATTAAGATTAAAACTGTTTGAAAACTCTAAGGGTAAAAACATAAGAATCTCTAGTCTATGAGGTGCTCATTCCAGCTAAGAATTAGATGACTTTCTGTCGCTTGGTTTATTTGTTCTTTACTTTCTGTATCATACGGGAAGTTAAACTTTCAAAGGGAAACGTTGAACTTTTCGTTGAACTATACAGAAAAATAAATCCACTACTTCGAATTTTATTTTTCTACGTACTGATTTCTTTATTTCTAGAGGAATATTCGGTAACAAATGAAGTTCTCGGATTGGCTTAACTGTCGGAAGACCTTACAAGTTGTAAATCTTTATTTTAGGATCCTCTATTGTTCAACGTTTATAACTTTAATCGGCTGCAACAAATTTCCTTGGGTTAGTCAAATTGGCTGGCATCAGCTGGAATGAATACACCAATGACACATTAAATTATGACCACCTACCTAATAAGCTGTAGGACGCCTTTAAGCCGTAAAACAGCGGTCACTCGGCGAGGCGTATATTCGATGAGGGGGCGATAGCTACCCTGGAGTATCTGGTACCATAATGTCAACAGTAGTTCCTCCAGTTCCCATACATTACGCGGTGGTGATGATTTAGTGCGAACCGGCTTTTCCAATTCGAACCACAAATGTTCGATTGGGTTCATGTCAAGTGAATCTAGAGGCCAGGACATTAACAGAAAGTCACCAGCATGTTCCTAGAACGACTCCTTGATGATTCTGGTTGTGTAGCATAACGCATTATTCTGTTGGTAATGGTCATCACCAGTAAAGAACACAGCTACAATGAATGGGTGAATGTGGTCCGCAACTATGTTCAGATACCTAGCAGCTGTCAGGGATTGTGCTATTGGGATAATGAGGCCTGTTTCCCAAAAAGACATCGCTCACAATATAACACCGCAGCCGCCTTCCTGTTTCCCCTCAACAGTGCATCCAAGTGTCATAGCCTGCGTTGGTAATCGGCGTATCCGCGCTCGGACGTTTACGTGATGCATCAGGAATCTTGATTCGGTAGACCAGGCCACTTTCTTCCAATCATCCACGGTCTAACTCGATGGTTTTGAGCCCATTTCATGAGTTGTTCGTGATGACGTACATTGAGCATAGGAACCCGGCTGGATCTTCGGCTATACCGGACCATGCGCAGAAGGCTGCGATGAACTGTGTGCTGTGACACATTGCCCTGATCACCACTGTTGTAGCTGCGGGTGATTTGCCGCACTGTGGCCCTGCGATCGCTGTGAACAATGCGCGACGGTCTCCGCTCTCCTCTGACATCAATGAGCTGCGGACGATACACGGGTGGACGACGGTTCGTCGTTTGGCAATCTGTGCACCACTTTTGATACGTGCTCACTACAGCGGCACGTGAACAACCCACAAACCGCGCCGTTTCCAAGATCGTTGTTCCAAGGTGTTTATCCTTTATCAAACTTTGATAAATCGGTGGCTTTTCCCATTCTGACTCCGAACACTGTACTAACCGAAAGCCGGTCCTCTGATTGTATATATACTGTTGTGTAAACTTCACCTGCGCCACCGTTCGGTCTTCTGGCGCACTCATTTCTCTAGACTCGGGATGGTCATAATGTAATGACTCGTCGGTGTATATGATCTGTCTGAAAAGTGAGCCGAACGCGTTTGGGTCATGTGAACCTGCGCATCAGAGAGCGTTGCTTTCGCTTTAGCATTATTATTCAAAGTGTTCGCTTAGGAGTATGTCCGACATAAATCCTTGCTGACTGATTACCTGCTGAAAAAGCTATAACAATGACGACCAACCTAAGAAATAAAAGGGATGTTTGAGTCACTTCTTTCTACCCAGCGCAACAATGTCCATGTCACGGGAGATAGCACTTGATCAAAGAACAGAGAATAAAAAGAGTAGATGCGAGCACTTATCAGTTACAGCTTTATCGTCGAGAGAGGGAAGTAATTGTTTTGCTATAGCTCTCGTAAAACCCGGCAACTATGTGAAAATTTGTGTTTTAGGGAGCGCAGGAGACCATTTGGTTCAGACATACAGGCCGTTTAAAGGGTTACATGATATGTGGATGCATAATGCAGTACGTGATTTCTGCTACAGAAGGTTTTCAAAAAAAGAGATTTCGCAGATTATTAGGAAGATATTTTGATGGTAGAATTTTATAGACTCTGAGGAAGTGATGTCCCAAATAAACACGTCCAGCTTTTTTCAAATTTAACTTTTGAATCTAAAAATTTTCAAATTCTCGATGCCTTTTTGAGTTCTTCCGTTTTAATGGTTGCTCAGTGAAGCAAGGTCGGATCATGGTAGTGAAGTATATTAGATCCGCAAAACTTCTGCACAAGAAACCAAACTGTGGTTATCATTGATTTCAAACTCACACGGTTCCAGCCACGCTGCAGTGATGTTTCGTAACCTATTTTTGAAATTTTCTGAATTTAAAGTATTTTTCGTATAATGGATGGGATTTGATTTAATGGCTATTATGCTCTTTGTTTACTTCCGAATTTGAATGTTCTATTCTCTGTTGGTTGTGTTACTGTTTACGCTGTAGTAATAAGTTGGTCATATTTTGATGTTTTGAAACTTGCTTATTGTGCGTTTTGATATACACTATCTACCAACAAGTAATTGGACACCTGTGATAGCAAAGGAAAACGAAATTTATTCACCTTCAATAGTTGGTGGAGCCTCCACGAGCGGCGATTACAGCTGCGACCCTCCGGGGCATACTCTCAACCAGGCGTTGTACGAAGGCTAGCGGTATTTTCTTCCACTCGTCTTGGAGAAGACAAGTCAGTTCCTTCACCGATTTCGGACGGTGGGGGCACCGACGCTCCAACTCGTCCCAGTGGTGCTTGATAGGGTTAAGGGCCAGTTTCTGCGCAGGCCAGTCCATTCGATTAACCCCATTGTCACCATACCAAGCCATGGTGGACCTCGCAACATGACAGGTGGCATTGTCATCCTGAATGTAACATGGGTCCACCCCGTAAAATTGCCCCAACGTAGGAAGCACATGGTCATCCAAAATGGTGCAGTAGGTCTCGGCGTTGAGTCTACCAGGAATTGCGACCGAGGATCCCGTGCCATACCAGGAGAAACACCCCCATGGCATAATTCCACCGCCGCCGAACTTCACAGTTGGCACAATACATTCCGGCAGGAGGTGTTCTCCAAGCAGACACCAAACCCAGACCCAGCCATCCGAACGGTAGAGGGTGAACCTTAACTCGTGGCTCAAGAGAACCTGTTTCCACTGTTCAACGGTCCACTGTCGCCGTTCTTTGCACCACGTTAGCCGAGCAGCGCTATTGGACTTGGTGATCAAAGGCTTGTGGGCGGCAGCACGTCCATGATAACAGAGCAGATGGGCTTCCTTACGGATGGTATTCATCAAAAAAACACTCCCGGATGCCTGTTGAAACTCCTCGCGGACGTGGCCCATCGATTTGGTGCAGTTCTTCCGAATTTCTCTGGCCAGCACCCGTCGGCCTCTAACTCCCAGTTTTTTGGGTCTGCCGGGTCCGGGCACATTCCTACAGTCACCTCTCATCTTTCACTTGCCAATCACGTAGGCCACTGTCGATTTTGGGTACTTCAACTCGCTGGATATGTCACGTATGGATCGGCCATTTCTGTGATACCCGACGATTACACCTTTCTCGAAATCAGACAGCTCCGAACTGCGTGGCATCTGGCATGCGACTGGTTGCGTTGTTGTTTCCCCACACGATATTTAACGGCGGCGGCCGTGACGTGTATCAGGACCGCAGATATCGTCGATTGCAGGGGTGTCCAATTACTTGTTGGTAGATAGTGTAATTCCTTATTGGACACGCTATTGAAAGAGTTGGTCTTGAGTTCCGATGTATATAATATGTTTATAGGAATACAGACGGCTACATTCACTGTAGCTGTGTTTAGTTGAAAACCACTGAGATTGCTTGTGTGAATTTTTTGACAGTTGTTTTTACTGGAGATGGACCAAATAAAAGCTCATACTTAAATGAAAATATTATATTAAAGAGTTAAATAAACTTCGCATGCTAAATTGAAATTATTTTTTAACCCAAGTTCACATCCTTGTTACAGCTTTAATCGTATGAAAGTTATAAAGGTGATGGATGGTATATTTAAGTGAAATTAGGATTTTTACTTATGCTGCTTTTCTGTCGAGCACACCCTTAGCTTTTGCATTCATTGAACGTATATAGTTTTAGATTTTCTTATTTGTTGCTATGTTAAAATTGCCATTTTAATCTGTGTTTGTTCATTGGGTCAAGCGCGTTTCTGATTCACTATTCTCAACATATCACTCACACCACTTTGTCGTAGATCACCCCGAACCTTCATCGCTCCAGAAGTAAGCTCAATGTATAACGTTCCGTAAAAATTACTGTGAAATCTATCGGTTTTCGTAATGAAGAGTAGTACTCTCATTCCCAAGGTAAATCTGTTTCTCATGCCTGTAATTCCATTTAACAATATTCCTACAGAGCTTAACTCTGCAGCAAATTCAGCTCGTAAGCACTGTAATTATTGCGTGATGAATCTCATTATAAGAATTATCTTCACCCGAAACAATCAGCCAAAAAAATCCAAGTTCCAAGGAAATTGTCAGGCTTAAGTAGTTTGTGTTTGATAAGCTAAACATATTACGGAAAGCTTGCATTTAATAAAGTGCATTCCATGAATTACAGTATATTATTTTGTGCCCAACAAAATGAACCAAAATCTGTTAAGAGAAATCAAAAATATACGCAAAGAAAGTCTTTTTGTTTGTTGTTTATTTAATAATATTAGTAGCTGCCTTAAGTTACACGAACAGGAAATAAACAAATGTTGTTGTTTACAAAACAAAGTACACTATTTAATCACAGTTTCGCTATGGAACAAACAAAAATGTCGGATAATGACTTGCTCTCTACAGAGATGATTCATTCAGAAAAGCATATTGCACTTGTTTTTGCATAAGGAAAAAACACAAAACACATATTTCAGTAAAACAAATTAAAAAAATATATCTATGAAAGCAATGTTATATGGACAGCAAATTTTTTATTATTTTGTTTTATATCCGTTGTAAGACGGGTCCAGATAGTGGGTTGCGTCATTTATTCAAACAAATGTTTTCTTGAAAAGAAAATCTGTGTCCACAAAAAATTCATTTTATTTTAATCACAAGAGTAAATGTGTCCAGTAATACCAAATGGGCAAATATCAGAGCTTTGTTACAAAGTTCTGTAGAAATAAATTGCTCCTTTTCTAACATGTCTGTTTAATCTCAGGATTTCCATTGCCATTCTTTCGCCAATAAATATTGAGGCCCAGAGCAGTTTTTGAGGGATTTGATAGCTTTGTTTTCTGTTATAAAAGGAAAAAGTAGCAATTTATAGCTGTTTAAAGGAAGTAATGAAAATAATTACTTGCTATTTGAAGATAAGAAACACGTTTTTTTGGTTTAATTACATAGATCTTGCATTTTTAATATATCCGGGTAGTTACCGCTGTTTTCCAAAAATGCACTTGACATTTTCACTGCGTGTGAAGTTACTGAAGGTTTTTTTTTTTTTAATATTACTCATGAACAGAACAAAAAATTGCAGCTCATTTCTGGAAGACATATATATTTCCTTGAAAGTAATTGATAAATTGAATTCGTCATGAAAAAAATAAAAAGTATTGTGGCATCGCTTTTCAAATCCTGATGACCAAGAACTGAGAACATCTTTCAGCTTCATGAAAAAAAATCCTAAAAATGATTCCACAAAGAACGTATTTGTTCACTGCATTTGCTTTGATGACTGTGTTAATTTTCTCATGCTGCAAATCCTTTTTTAACGCTTTTATTTCTCTTTTCCTACTTTTACCTTTTAATTTTGACATTTTCTACATAATTCCCTACTTTTCCACCTTTTTGTTTAGCGTTAAGCGATTGAACAGTTAGCAGAGATGTAATTAGCAAAATGATAGTCGATTCTGTATTCCTATAGTAGGGAGCACTTCTGCTCCTTAGAAAATTCTGGATTAAGTACCTTATGGCCAATCCTGCTCCTTACAATTTAATCCCATTACCAGCATGGTCCTTATTGGAGGAGGAAATGAATGTGACAGCGAATAGTTCAAGCTTTTATAAGCTTTCTGTAAATATCATTATCCACCAGAATTCAATCATATTTAATCACCCTTTTTTGTTAAATTATTTTAAGCTGCAAACTTTTCCCCGTTGCACAACTTAATAATTTTTATTACATTTTGGTATCAAAATTGTTTCCAAATTTTCCCATATTTTTATTTGTTTTATTGGAGTTTTAACGACCACTGTGAGCAACTCAGTGGGCTATAAGCTGTCGCCCGTCCCTAATTTAGGGCCACTGGTTCGAGGGAAGGGAGAGAGCGAATACCGTAATTCAAACACACAACAACTATCCCTCACTGGATTCGAACCCTGACCCATCTCGAAAGAATTAACAGAAGCCATCGCTTAAGCCACTGCGCCACACGGGCAGCATATTAGACTTGAAAATTAATATATTTCATAAGTGGCTATACATGAAATACTGTAATGTTCATTCCACAGATTAGCAGGAAAGGTATTGAAAGCACACTTCAGTTCACTGCCACACTCTGTTTTACACAGGGACTCAGATCTTTTTTTTTTTTTTTTTTTGAGAGGTGGGGTTTTGAAGCTCACTGTGAGCAACTCAGTGGGCTATAAACAGTCGCCCATTGCTAATTCAGGGACACTGGTTTCAGGAAAAGTAGGCAAGTACAGACACCACCTATGAGTGCTCCAGTCCTCAGTCCTCATACGGGAATGAGTCCCACTCGGACAAACTGACGAAAGCCAGCGTTTAGACCACTGTACCACTGCAGCGGCCAGGGAGACACTGGCATTAATTTTTTAGATGTTAAGTTTCCTCGTGTTGTTATTTGTGCATGTGTCAATGCTAACATCAATCAGATATATCTGCGTTAAAACAATGCATAGATAACAGACAGACATGGCACTGTATTTTTTCAATTTATAAAACACAGTGTTTCATAAACAAAACTGTGTGTGTGTGTGTGTGTGTGACTACGAGATTGCTAGCAATTTTCAGTTTTCGCTTTCAGTTTGTCTTGTAAGTTAGCTGTCTCTAGTCGAACTTATTTTCTGAGTCATACTATGTAAATTTCACCATTAAAATGTTTTATGCATTCATTCATGGAAAAGCTTTTATTCTCTAATATTCTATGGCACATGGGCCTATTATGGATAGCACATGTGCACAAATCCCTGTTTGAGATTTGTTGCCTGTTTCTTTTTAATTTCAATGTAATAATTTCAAAAATGATACTCAAATCTGTTTATCACGTACAATTTTTCCACATAACGAAAATGTTTAAATCATTGGGTTTAGCAAAAAAAATTAAAGTTTTATAAATAATTAAATCTTTCTGATCGTCTGCAAAACAATTTTGTAACTCAAACTTGCTGTGTAACAGGTTTGAACATGAACCTAGTAATACATTGGGTGGGGAGGAAGAACGGAAGAACTACTGAGGGAAGAAGGGGTAACAGGGCAGGGAAACATGTAGAAACAGGGTTCAAGCCTGTCTGAATTTGCGATTGAGCTCCTCTGCACCTATCTGTAAAGCAGAAAGCTGAGTTGTGTCTTTGCTATTTGAAGTTGTGTCTCTGCTACTTGGAATGCGTCTGTGCTAGTTGGAGTTGTGTCTCTGCTAGTTGGAGTTCTGTCTCTGATATTTAAAA
Organism: Macrothele yani; assembly: GCA_039090855.1. Taxonomy (NCBI): domain Eukaryota; kingdom Metazoa; phylum Arthropoda; class Arachnida; order Araneae; family Macrothelidae; genus Macrothele; species Macrothele yani. Next base: position 84,488,140 of record CM076991.1, read on the forward strand.
TTTATCTCTACCAGTTGAGTTGTGTCTGTCCTAGTTAAAGTTGTGTCTTTCCTAGTTGAAGTTTTTCTCTGCCAGTTGGAGTTGTGCCTAGCTGTCTGTTGTATTTCTGTTTGGTTTTAATGTAGTGAATGATATTTTTTGTGACAATGGCTACACAAGGGTCTGTAAACTGTGCTGCTTGTGTTGACGAACTGAGGCAGTGGGTATGAAGAAAAAAATTATTCATTTCGGTTGTGTCAATTGTCTGGAGGAAACCAAAAACTCTCAACCATGACTGCTACTTTTGTTCTCGTAATATACAATAATACAACACTAAAAATAAAAAAAAGACATTTGGTATCAAAACTTTCCATCTACTATGGATTTGTTGCTCGTGCACCAGGTATATCAATGGCAATGCAACCTTAACCCTTAAAAGGCTCTCCCGTAAACTCTGATCGAGAAACCAGCGATAATGAGGACGCAGAGTTTCAGTGTGATAGCTATAATGCAGAGGCTCAAGTTTTCCTCAGAGTGAGCTTACTGATCTGGCGAGAAAATTAGGCCTTTCAAATATTCTGCACAGGCTTTAGATTCCCGACTGAAATAAAAAAAATTATTAGTACCTGTTGTATCATTTGCTTAATGTCGGAACCGAGAGAAGAATGTTTTCCATATTTTTCTCAAGAAGGTGATTTGGTCTACTGCACAGATATTATTGATTTAACAGACAAGTTTCGTGACGGGTATAACGTTGATGAGTAGAAACGTTTCATTAATTGTTCAAAAAGAAACTTTAAGGCAATTCTTGTACCCAATGGTAGCAAGTGTGCTTCTTTCAGAGCCAGATCTTCATAGATTTCCTGCACAACTGCAGGAAATCTATGAAGATCTGGCTCTGGCTTTAACTAAAATTAATAAAAAATATTACAGGTCGTCTATTTGGGTGACTGAAAAGTACTTTGTATGCTACTTGGCCAAAAGTTGCGATACACAAAATTCCCATGTTTCTTGTGTGAATAGGATAACAGAGCAAAGATTTTGTTTGGATATGAAACAGTTTCCATGTAGAAGTATGCTTACACCGGGAACACAAAATGTTGTAAGAGAGTATTTGGTTGATTTGGAAAGTTTATTTTGCCTCTTCTACGTGTAAAACTTGGCTTAATGAAACAACTTGTACAACGTTACATGACATGGCGATGTTTTTTTGTTTTTTTTTGCAAAATGTTTCCAAGGTAGTCTGATGGCAAGCTCGAAGAATGAATATTTGTCAGACCTAAGCTCGAAAAAACTAGTTCAGGATGAGAATTTTGAAAACTCGCTGCGTGGCTTTGAAATTGAAGCATGCATTTCCTTCAGAGCTGTCACAAAGAAGCTTTAAGGCAATTTTAAGTACCAAAACTATAAAATAATCGTAAACACTGTGTTGGAGAATTTCGAGGCATAAGGATGTAACATGAGCCTCAAGGCGCATTTCCTGGATGCGCATTTGGATTTCTTCCTGGAAATTTTTAAGGTCTGAGGAAAATGGTTTCACCGGATACAAAGGAGATGGGGAAAAAAGTGCTAATTAAATAGGTCAACATGATGGACAACTACTTCTGTATGTTGCACAGAGAGACGACATAAGAAACTTAAGTGGAAGAGTAAGAAGCACAGTTTTGAAGTGAGATGACAAAGATTTTACAAGAAGGGGTCTGAAACTCATTAGATATAAGAGCAAGTGACATTTGTGTAAATGTTTCAAGTGTGCTTGGTTTACGTTGAGTAATTAAAATTATTTTTTTCAACAATTCTTCTATTCGACAGCTTACTATTTTACGCATATCTGCCAGAAGTGCTTCATCATTTTGTGAAAAAACCCACATGCTAGGATAAAACTAAATTTATATTTACGATGGGCACCACAAATAGCAGCAATAAATAACTCAAACATCGTTCAACATGTGATATTTTGTAGACCTGTGTAATGTACTATCTATGAAAAAAATTTGCGGTAAATCTTCGGTATTGGGTGTTTAAACAGATATAGTTGATAAACGGAAAGCACGTAAGAACTAAATTATTTGTTGAAGCATATTTGCACGGAAAATGCGTTTGATTTTAAAAATCAACACTTTGAACAGTATGATCTAAATTTAATTTAAATTATTATTCGAATTTCAAAAAAGTGGACATATCATCAAAAGAGATCTACCACAAAAAAAGTGTTAGGTGTTTGGCTAATATGATAGCGAAAATTTCAGGATACATCTCTCTGTCGGAGAACTATTTTACGTACTGGAGCTCTTGTAATCTCAAAATCTCGCAATGAGTTTATATTAAATTCCAGTTATCTCAGTTTATTTATTCGAATCTTTACAGATTTAATTTTAATCTTCTTTCCGTGAAAGATGTTTTACAAGCTTCGCTGTTATGAATGTTTTCATTCAATTAACGTCATTGTCATTTAAACCATACGAACTAATGCGTTCAAGTTCTGATCAAATTCCATTTAGAATTGGTAAATTTCCGTACCAGACTCAGATTAAATTTTTACATACTGTGCAACACTTTTGTAAAACTTTTTACACTTTGTACATGGAACATGATGAAATAAGAATTCTGTATGCAAGAAAATGGTAACATTTCTGGGAATTTGAAATTTTTTGGGACTTGTAGGACAAACGATTTGTCAATTAGTTTTATCATTTTAATAGATTTCTAGTAATTGTAGGCCTATCAAATTTACAAAACATAATCTTTCTAACTGACGTTTTTCTTTTGTTAATCTTCGTTGAAACATTACGTTGTGTGTCTTGCAGACAATCGTCAGTGTTGATAACGGTTTAAAAGAACATCAACGTAACACAGAGAGTGAAGAAAAGTGTAGAGCAATACGTCTAATGCCCTGTAACTTCGTTGATCAAAAACTCTTTAGACTAGAAATGGATCTTCTCGTGCTTCGTTGATATTTTTCTCGATTAAGCTCCTCGCTTTTCGGTCGATATCACCAGCAGCAAGAGGGTTCCTTCTGAATGATCGTTATCTGAGGAGCTGGTTGGTAACGCTCTCGCATCCTGCAAGGGGAGAAAACAGAAAATATCAATAGTATACAGTTTAGTGTTTTTAAAGGAGCAAAACAAAATATCTGTTTGTACACGTACACACGTACAGTGACAAAGACAATCTGGGAAATGCAAGCATGATCTTGATTTCATTTAAATATTTATTGTTCGCCATATGATAAATTTTTTAGCACTTAACTAAGTTTCACAGAGGATGTTCACACACTTTTAGAATGTTTTTGATAATATTACAAAAAATTAAAGAAGTTCAGACTTGAAACTCGCAACAGCGTATTAGGTGAACACGAAAGAAACACCTGCTGAAGTTACATATTGTCTGCTAAGAAAATGGCTCACGTAAACAAGCTGCAGATATAAGGTTAGATTTTTGCTCTATACGAAGATAAATATTCGTATACCGTAATTCAAAAACACTGTGAAAATTATGGAATCAGCATTTCCAAATGTAAAATAAGCAATATTATTAATAATAGAGAGGAAAATCGTTAACCACTGCTTTTAACTGAAAAAAGATCATCAAAAGAATATCGAAAGAAGGTATGTACTTTATGATTTCAAAAGTAAAGTCTCTGGTCTTAAAGGAAAATCCACCGACCCAAAGGACAATCGCTAAGTCGTTAAAAATCTCTGAATCAACTGTAAACAAGGTATAAACAAAAATTTGAATATGTAAAAAAAAAAAAAAAAAAAAACAGGAAACATAATGTTCACCGCCTTTTGCCTAGGCACGTGGCTGAGCGCAGAACACGGTGTAGACTTGTTTATGAAAATCACTTAGCTGGAGACAGATGGAAATTTATTGGGACTACTGATGAAGCATGGATCTACCTAAACGACTGTAACAAAAAAAAGGTCGATTTACTATCGCAAAAGAGCAGAAAAATATTACAAACTTGTTTCCAAGAATCTAAAGAAAATTTCATTAAAGGATTCATGATTATTGCTGCTTTCTTCAATGGGAAACTAAAGTTAAGAAAATTTTAAAAGAATGCTAACATCAATTCTAGATATTACCAAAATAATGTTTACCTACTATATGTAAAGAATAAATACCATTCCTTTACCCACAGCGCCTTCAAAGAGTAGAACTTCATCAGGATAAGGCTGCATACATCCAAATCTACCACTCTATTTCTTGAAAACAAAATGAAACAAGAAAGATGACACCGAATTTTCGGGTGTAATAAGTACGTCTTTTAAATCCGTTCTGACGCAAATTAAATTTATCAAAGCCATTCAAAGTCAATGGAACCGGTATGGAAAACAATAGATCTGACCAAAGATAGAAGATTTTCAGTCGGGTTTTTAATCCCTCAGATATTGCTGTAAACGGAATCGTGAGCTTACGAACTCTTAGAAACAGAGATATCGGCAAAAATAAGATGTGACTTTACGTCCCCTGGTGGGAAAACCATGCATTATTTTAGGAAGAAAGTATTCTCAAAAGGTTTATCCATATAAGCGGTATCAGTCCAAGAAAAAAGAAAATGTCGAGTTTTCAGGAGCCCAGATTTTGCAACAAATACTTCAGAAGCAGAAATTAACACTTATGACCCCTGGTGGCTAAACCATTCTTTACGAAACATTAGAAATTATGTCAAAAATAGTTTCCATCAGGTCTTGTATGCGATACAGGAAGAATTTTTCAAATCAGAGCTTCAGGAGCAGAAATAACGCAGAAAACGCAATTTACCTTTGTGCCCCCTAGCGGAAAGTCTATGATATACTTGAAAATTTGGAATTTATAGGAAAACCATTTCGAATCGGAAGCACTATCCAACAAAGAAAGAATTTTTCAAATCGTACTCCTAGAAGTAGAGATATTGACAAAAATAAGATATACATCTACGCCCCCTGGCGTAGAAACCATGCATTTTTCAAGAAGAAATTTTTCCTAAAAGGTTTGTCAACATGAGTAGTATCGGTCAACAGACGACTTTTTTTTCAATCGAGATTTTAGAAGCTCATATTTTGCTGCAAATACAACAGAAGCGAAAATTAAGATTTACGCCACCTGGTGGCCAAACCATTTCTTACAAAAATTAGAAATTATGTGCAAACGATTTCCCACCAGGAGCTGTATGCGGTGCAGAAAGAATTTTTTAAATCGGAGATTTAGAAGCAGAGATATAGGGGGAAACGCAATTTACATTTACGCCCCCTAGCGGAAAGTCTATGAATTACTTGAAAATTTTGAAATTATATGAACCACATGTCACACTAGAAACACTATCCAACAAAGAAGGAATTTTTCAAATCGGACTCCTAGAAGTAGAGATATTGATAAAAATAAGATACATATCTACGCCCCCTGTCGTAGAAACCATGCACTATTTTAAGAAGAAAATTTTTCTAAAAGGTTTGTCGACATGACTAGTATCGATCAACAAACGACGTTTTTTTTTCAATCGAGAATTTAGAAGCTCATATTTTGTTGCAAATACAACAGAAGCGGAAATTAAGATTTACGGCCCCTGGTAGCCAAACTATTTTTTTACAAAAATTAGAAATTATGTGTAAACGATTTCCCATCAGGTGCTGTATCCGGTACAGAAAGAAATTTTCAAATCGGAGATTTAGGAGCAGAGATATACGGGGAAACGCAATTTACCGCTACGCCCCCAAGCGGAAAGCCTATGAGCTACTTGAAAATTTTGAAATTACATGAAAAACATGTCACACGAAAAACATTATCCAACAAAGAAGGAATTTTTCAAATCGGACTCCTAGAAGTAGAGATATTGACAAAAATAAGATGTACATCTACGCCCCCTGGCGGAGAAACTGTGCAATATTTTAAGAAGAAAGTATTCCGAAAAGGTTTATCGATGTGAGTGACATCAGTCCACGAAAGAATTTTTTTCAATCGGTATTTTAGAAGCTCAGATTTTATGGCAAAGACATCAGAAGCAAAAATTAACACTTACGCCCCCTAATGGCCAAAGTATTCGTTACCAAAGATTTGAAATTATATGCAAAAGAATTTCCATCAGAAGATGTATCCGCTGAAGAAAAAAATTTTCAAATCGGAGTTTTAGAAAAAGAGTTATCGGGAAAAATGTAATTTACCTTTACGCCCCCTAGCGGAAAATCTATGCGTAATTTGAAAAAGTAACTATATCTAAAATGCTCTTTCGACATAAATGAAATCGAAAGATAAAAAAAAAATTCAATCGGATGTTTAGAAGCAAATATGTGGAATAAAACGTACTTTTGAATTCGACATCATCTGCATTTACACCCTCTACCGGCGAAATTGTACATCGTAAAAAAAACACGACATAAAGGATCATCATTTGCATGTTTCAAGGTTCCCAATGCAAAAGAATTTTTCAAATCGGACTAATAGTTGCAGAGATATTCTGGGTACAGACGGACGGACGGACGAACGGACGGTAAACCGATAACAGAAGCACGATCTATTTTTACAAAAGACGTGCTAAAAAGGAGACGAGTATCAAGTCTACACCTTTTGCTCATATTCTTTCAAAGTCCCCTGATGTCTCACCAATGGACTATTGTGCATTCGGACAGCTAAAAAGAGCGCTTTCTAAACGCAGACCTAAAACAATAATTGGACGGCAATGGAAGAGTAGTGGAATAAAATACCACTACCAATTTTGAGAAATGCCCTGCTATCTAGGAAATCTAGATGTAGGTCATAGCCTAGAGAAAGGGCTATGGGATAGAACATTTAAGAAAGAAAACAATGTATTTTAAGGTGGACGTCAAGTAATTTTACTTCCTATACTTCCAATGGAAAAACTTCTGTACACATTTTCTTCACAATTAATGCCTTCCCAAGGATGAAAATTTGAACATCGATTAAATTAGCTTTATTTTATAACTTGGAATACTTAATAATTTCTAAAACATAACGATAATTATGCAATCCAACATTTGTTTGTCTACTGACGTCATCAAAGAACAGGTCGCGCCATTTTTTTTTTCTGGACAATTAATGCGTTCCCAAGGATGAAAATTAGAACATTAATTAAAATAGCTTCATTTTATAACTTGAAATACTTAATATTTTCTGAAACATAACGATAATTATGTAATCCAACATTTGTTTGTCTACTGACGTCATCAAAGTACAGGTCGCGCCATCTTTTTTCTGGTTCCAACACCGCCAAAGGAAAAGTTATTGATTGTTTATATAATTATGGTTATGTTTTAGAAAATATTAAGTATTCCAAGTTATAATATGAAGTTATTTTATTCGATGTTCAAATTTTCATCCTTGGGAACACAATAATTGTGAAGGAAATGTGTACAAAAGTTTTTCCATAGGAAGTATAGGAAGCAAAATTACTTGACGTCCACTTTAAACATTAATTATATTGCTAGAAAATCGCACTAAAAATTTGTGAACATCCTCTGTATGTATTGATGTAAAAGGAAATTGCAATTTATTAGGGCACCTAAATCGGGGGCCCCGGTGCCCCAGTGGCCTCAGCGCGGGTCTCAGATCTTTCGTCTGAGTGGATCTGGGTTCGAGTACCGGTTTTCTCCAGATCAGAAACTGACGGCTGCTTATAGCCCTTGGACTTACGGATGGTAGTCTATAACGAAGTAAATTTCTCCGTCATTTCTGTCCACGCCAGGATTCGAACCCGGATCCCCTCATTCCGGAATAAGTCACTCTACCAATTGAGCTACGCGGACGTTTTATTCTGATTCCTATCTGCCTTTATGTCGTGTGCGTCCTTCTGGCAGGTACGTCACATCTCCTGGTACGTTACATCATCTCCCCCTTATTTTTTTTTTTATTTTTTTTTTCGAAGTGCTGGAGAAGGGATTCTCTTATTTTTCCTATCTCGCGGTGTGGAAATAACATCACACTATTGCGAGATTTTGAACGGTCGGGTCATCCGGATAGTTCGGGCGCCATTATAACGAAGTAAATTTCACCGTCATTTCTGTCCACGCCAGGATTCGAACCCGGATCCCCTCATTCCGGAATAAGTCACTCTACCAATTGAGCTACGCGGACGTTTTATTCTGATTCCTATCTGCCTTTATGTCGTGTGCGTCCTTCTGGCAGGTACGTTACAAGTCGTTAAACCCACAGGAAAAACGCACGTGTTAAAAAAGTGTGAAAAACGGGGTGTTTTATGAAGCAGTAGAGGACGGAAGTTATTAATTTTTCATGTGGCTGACATTTCTTCAAATGAATTTGTATAGATATTCTAGATACAGAGGTTTATTTATTGAACATTCCTAATGAAAATTCGCTTCAGCGTTTGTACATAAGAAATTACTTTTCTATAACTTTGGATTTATAAGCTGGCGTGCATTTGCTTACCTTAATGAAAGCAGTCTGTCTCTTTCCTTGCTGAATTTTACAGCTGAGTCTAAAGAAAAAATAAAACAGCTCTCTAAAGCATATAATAGCATATAAATTTACAACGCAGTCCAAGAGTTTTCTTTCTTCCCATGTATTAGCACAGTACCACCCAGTTTAGTTCCCTACCAGTCATTTCCATAAAAAGATTTATTGACTTTAAGTACGCTTCAGAGAAATTACACTTCTCTATAAAATCCATTTATCTTCTTTTAATTTAAACACTTACTGCGTTTTTTATCTACATGATGCGATATTATTTTAATGTTTGAGATATTTTCCTGCTATACTGCTAAACTTACCGCGCCTTGTTGGATAAACCATTTCGTTTCTTGCCATTACTTTTATTTTTATTCGGAACACTATTTTCGGTTTGTATAGCACATACGTTTCTGTTTTATTATAAACTTTCAACGAATGTCATAATTTCAAATTTGTATTGTATATATATTTTTATTACTTCGCTGTGTGCAGAGATATTGCTACTAAATGAATATTTGGTCTCTTAATATGCATTACCGCCTTCTTTCTTTTTCCTTCCAGTCGGCACCATCTTTACTAAAATTTTGTTAGGTAGGTATCTATGCATTTTTTTTTACGTCCTCTTGACACGTGTACCTAAATATTCCCAAGTGAAGCACTCTGTATCATGATTTACGAAGTTATACACTCGGTAAGATGAATTACGCACCGAATTATATCTAATAGAATAAAGGTGTGTACTGTCTGGGCACGTTAAATATTTTAATTTTCGCTAAAATACTCTAGCGCTTTTGAAACCTTCACAAGGTTTCATCATCAGGTGTAATATAAGACACAATTCCTTTCAAATACACAATACACGATACTCAAATGACCCCTTAATGTCATGACGGCATTAATATTGCTTTCAGGTCATAATATTGCTTGCCGTTATAACCTCAAGGGGTCATTTGAGTATCGTGTTTTGTGTATTTGAAAGGAATTGTGTCTTATGTTGCACCTAATAATAAAACTTTGTAAAGATTTCGAAAGCTATAGTGTATTTTAGTGAAAATTATAATATTTAACGTGCCAAGACGGAATAAACCTTTATTCTATGTAGCTATTTAACAGTACACAATACATCAAACCCTGCTGAAAAGAGAGATGTTTAGCCCTAGGCCGCTCCGAGTGCCCATGCTAACCTCGATTCACCGTCGAAAGGGCCTACAACGGGCACCCGATCATCAAAACTAGTCCTTGAATGATTGGAAGAATATCGTCATGCCTGATGAATCTATTTTCCTGTTGCATCATGAGGACGGCTAGACACGTGTACGTCGTTTACCTGCGGCTAAGTGTTGGCACCAAAATGCACCATGAGACCTTAACAAGCCGGTGGAGGAAGTGTAATGCTTTGGAAAATATTCTGCTGGGAAACCTCGGGTCCAGTCATTCATGTGCAGGAAACTATGATGTCTATCACCTACCTAAAAATTATTGCATACTAGGTACATCCTTTTATGGCAGCGGTATTCCCCTCCAGTAGTGTCTTCTTTCAGTAGGACAATGCGCATGCCCCACTGTCTGGATTGTTCGAGAATGGTTCGCGAACATGAGGAAGACGTTCAGGTATTGTTCTGGAATCCAAATTCCCTAGACATCAATCCAATCGAGAATCTGTGGTTCGTATTGTAGCAGCAAATCCGATCTGCGGCAGTTCAACCACCTAACTTACAAGAGTTAAAGGATCTGTTGGTAACGTGCAGGTACCAGATACCGCACGACATCTTTAGACAACTTGTAGCGTGCAGGTACCAGATACCACAAGACATCTTTATAAAACTTGCAGTGTGGAGGTACCAAATAACACATCTTTAGAAAACTTGTAGCGTGCAGGTACCAGATACCACAAGACATCTTTAGAAAACTGGTAACGTGCAGGTACCAGATACCACAAGACATCTTTAGAAAACTTGTAGCATGAATTCCTGGCTGGGTAAGAGCTGTGTTGGCGACACGTGGAGGACTAACATTGTATTTGTCACATGGTCATAACGCTTTAGCTCTTCGGTGTGTGTTTAAAAGTTAATTATATTTGTTTCTTTTTTTTTTCTTTTTGATTGGAGGTTTAACGACCACCGTGAGCAACTCCATAGGTTATGAGCAGTCACCCGTCCTTAATTTAGGGTCACTGGTTCCAGGGAAGGGAGAGCGCCAGTGCCGTATGACAAACACAACATCCATTCCTTACTGGGATTTGAACCCGGACCACTTTTGGACGAATGATCAGAGGCCATCGCTTAGACTACTACGCCACATTTGTTTCGTTACGTAAAGATAAATGTTTGGATAATTTTTTTGTTAAGCACAACTTCTGTTAAAGTTGTTGTCAGTGTTTGTTATGTGCAGAATCATAAATATCAATTCATCTGGAGAAAGATTCTACAAGAAAAACTAGCTGGAGTTATTAAAATCTGTCTTAAACACGAACCTTCGATCTTTCTTCGATGATAAGAAAGTACAAATACTTATCATGTTAGAAGAAAATCTAAAACACGAAGAACAATTTTCGACTGAAATTTTTCTCCCGTTTTTGAACAAAACATTTCCAATATGAAGGATTACTTATCAAAATTTAAGTAAAAATGATTGTTCTTTTTATCCCAATTTTGAGACAATTGAAAAAAGAAAGAATAGATTTCATGCGCTTTGTTTTAGGGTAGTTCAGTGATTTCCTTAAGCATCGAAAGCTAGTAGGAGTACCTCACTCCTTATTTGGAGTTACTGTTTCTACTGAAGGGTCAGAACCAGAACTCTGGAACAAACACAATACCTGTTCTATACCCAGTATTCGAACCATGCTTCCTTTCCATTTTTCAAAATCTGAACATTAATTTACCTTCAATTTAGACTGTTCGGGCAGCATATTGAGGAGTCTTCACAGATTTAAATGGTTCTCAAATGAACAAGTAATTCTTCCCTAAATTTAGTGAATGTAACTGAGTATTTAATTAATTAGAAACTGTAATTGAGAAAGTATCTGTAATCCCTTGAATGATCTTTGACCTTTTCCGACAGGACCACAAACGTCTTCAAAAAAATACAACAAAATCAAATTGGTAAAGCAGAAAAACGTGAACACCAGTTGCAAATGGTTATACGGTCTAAGCGATGGTCTAAGCGATGGCCTCTGATCATTCGTCCGTAAGGGGTCCGGGTTCGTATCCCGGTGAGGCATAGATGTTGTGTTTGTCTTACGGCACTGGCTCTCTCCCTTCCCTGGAGCCAGTGACCCTAAATTAGGGACGGGCGACTGCTTATAGCCCATTGAGTTGCTCACGGTGGTCGTTAAACTTCCAATAAAAAAAATGGTTATACCTAGAGACATGTCTAATGATACCTTTTAAACATAACTTTTAACTTTCTAAGTTTGATACTTACTTTTAAAGTATAATATACTTTACTTTTAAAATACAATCCTTTTTAAATATATCGTCACTACTAATTTTCTACAAGACATTTCAACAAATTCTTTGCTGTTTGAACATCACGTCGTAACTTTTATGTTCAAAAATCGCTAGCACAATGCCCTTAATTAGCAATTATTTCTCTTAATACCAACACTACCAGTTCATGTTTCTATGCCCGTGTGGACCGAATTTCTAATAATTTCGCTACGTCATTTTGCCTGTAAGCCATTCTGTTGAAGAACGTTTGCAACGGTTCGAACATGAGCTTTTCCTGCGTATTAATGTTTCGAGCACAATCATTAGGAGTTTGAGTGAGGGCAAGACGAAATGGGGATTATGTGTTATCTAGTATCAGTGCGTGTTCTACCAGACTGGAATTCTTACTGTGATATGTGTTATAAATTTTCCCGCTTCCTATTTTAGATCCCACAATTTGCTTGAGGCGTTTTTCTGTTTTTTGTTATCAGTTGTAGCAATCTACTTCCGCGTTTTCCCCAATTTCATCATCTAACAGCTGAATGTCTGCCTCCTTCATTGACCTAATACCTGAAGAGCTGTCCTTTTGGGGTAACAGATTTTTTTATTGAAAAAATGTTATAACTGCTATGAGATTTTTTTTTTCTTCTTAATTTCTGCAGCACAGTTTCCTGTAGTATACTTTCCCATCGTAGAAAAAAGGTTAAATCTAATTTCAGCTTCTGTACAATTGTTCTCACTTCGTAGAAGTGGGACTGCCTTAAAATTAGCCAAAGCTGTCGAAACGTGACCCTTTTCTTGCCTTTTTTAGTTTAATGTTAATATTGAATCACTTCATCTCAGTTATTTTCCTTTTCTGAGTTTTTTTTAATTTTCTTCCTTTTTTTTTTCCTTTTTTTTATTTAAAATGGGCCAGATCGTTTTTACCTTCCTTTTTTAATGTGCATTCTTAAAGATAATGTAGAATTGTTTCCAAGGTTAGATTCTTGTTGTTTACTTCAATCACATATATATATACTCTATCCATGTTTTTTAGCCAAGACCAGAGCATAAGGTAGAAGAGAGGCAAATCGCCACAGACTTCAGAACCATCGAAAGCTTCACCTTAGTATTAGTGACAGTTGTAATGAGAGAACCGACAAAGGATTTCAAGTGCAATAGTATATCAACAGGTCTGTCAGCGGGGGGTAAAGGAAGCAGGAACGTTTTGATCGATTTAGCTAGTCCTCCTGATGCATGCACATATTCTCTTACATCTCAATGAATTATTTTTTGACGTAGAACTACGTCTTTCCCCGCGCTGGGCAGGAGATAATATGGGAGCACGGACGCAACGAAGAGCATATCACACTTTGAAGGCTTATATCTTCGAAACTAATAATTGCAGAGTAATAAATAATATAACATTAGACAGTTTATAGAGTCCTATTTATAACAAAACAAGTTTCAACCCTCTACCCCTTAACCCTTCTACAGTAGCGTTGGAATGATAAGCTAAATTTCGCGTGACTTTGTTTCGCCGCACGCCGTTTTAAGGTTGATAACTAGTAAATAGATAATGATAGCGATGACCTGAGCTCCGCATTCCGTAGCTGGCGGTCAGAGCTAACAGACGTATGTGATAAACCGAAATAAAGGGGATTATTTATTTTTGAGATAGAAAAAATCAAAGGGGCACAATAGCAGTTGTGCCGCAATCTATAACGTAGGACTACGCCAACTTTCCTTTGCTGAACACTTTATGAGCGTAGAACTAGTAAGATAGTGCCATGAAATAGTGACAGTTGATGTATTACAACGCTGTTGGTGATTTTTAATAGATTTCTTTTTTGCTGAAAGTTTAACGGCCACTGTGAACAATTCGATAGGCTATAAGCAGTCGCTTACTCCTAATTTATGGCCATCGGTTTCAGGGGAGGAAGAGAGAAGTCCCGTATTCCAAATACAATATCCATGCCTCACCGTGATTCGAACATCTCAGATGAATTATCAGAAGCCATCGCTTAGACCACTGCGCCACTTGGGGGAGGGGGTCTCACTGATTTCACCACCTACATCATAGGCCCTTCTTTCGCCCAGAGTGCGGAAGCCAAGTTGCGTGGCATGTACTCCACGAAGTGTCTGAACAGTTGTCTCTATATCTGCTACTAAACTTTTAATATTGAGACCCTCAGTTGTCGTATACAGCTGGGTGATGTGTCCAACTGCTTCACCTGGCGTTTGACAATATTCCACAGATGTTCAACTGGGTTGAGATCAGGCGACTTTTAGGGCCATTCGAGATGTCTCGTATCAGCACTGTGTTCATCAAGCCATTCCTGCACTAGGGGGGCCTATGACATGGGGCATTATCGATCAGCAGCGGATCCAGTGGGTCCCCTCCTCCCCTCTCCCTGAAGCAGTTTTTTTTTTCTTTTTAAATGACCACTACCTAAATAAATAATGTATTTATTTTTGCAAAATTATAGTTCTAAATGTACAAGTTTTCGTAAAAGTTTTCAGAACAACTAAACGTTGACGTGTGTAAACTTGGAGATAAAAGTCCTGTAAATCTGGAGATTTCTGTTCTAGCTTCAGCGGGGGAAAAAACAGAGGCTCAGAAACAGAGAAAGATCATAGCGAAAGTGAAAAGAGATTTGACTAACCATGAAAAGTTATGAATGAGCTTTGTTTTGTTTATTTAGCATTGTCTGGCATCATTAGCACGTCTTTTGGAAAAAAAGAACGTGTTTATGTTATCGGCTTATCCGTCTGTATACACGATATCTCTGCAACTAATAGCCCGATTTGAAAAATTCTTTTTGCATTAAGAAGCTTCAAATGTGCGAATGGCGATCCTTTATTTTGTTTCTTTTTACGATACACAGTTTCGCCGCTAGAGGGCGTAAATGCAGGTGATATCGAATTCAAAATACATTTTATTCCATGTATTTGCTTCTGAACATCCAATTCAAAAAATTCCTTTACCTTTCGATTCCATTCATGTCGAAGACTATTTTAGGTATAGTCACTTTTCAAGTCACGCATAGATTCTCCGCTAGGGAGCGTAAAAGTAAATTGCGTTTCCCCCGATATCTCTGTTTCTAAAGCTCCGATTTGAAAACAAATTTCCGCAGTGGATTTCAGCTCTTGTTGGGAAATATTTTCCACATAAATTCTAATTTTTGCTATAAAACGGTTTGGCTACCAGGGGCGTAAGTGTTTATTTCTGCTTCTGATGTATTTGCAACAAAATCTGAATTTCTAAAATCTCAATTGAAAAACTTCTTCAGTGGACCGATACTACTCACGTCGACAAACCTGTTTGGAATATTTTCTTCTTAAAATAATGCATGGTTTCTCCTCCAGTGGCGTAGATGAATATACATTTTTTTCAACATCTCTGCTTCTAATGATCCGATTTGAAAATTTTCTTCTTTGTTGGACAGAGTTTCCAGTGCAACATGTTTTTCATGTAATTTCAGAGTTTTCAACTAATTGATTGACTTTCCGCTAGGGGAGTATAGGTAAATTGCGCTTTCCCCGGTATCTCTGCTTCTACAGCTCCGATTTGAAAAATTCTTCCCGCACCTGATACAGCTCCTGGTGCGAAATGTTTTGATTGTACTTTCTATTTTTTTTTTTTTTTTTTTTTTTTGTGTAAAATATGGTTATGGTTTGGCCACCATGGGGCGTCAGCGTTAATTTCTGCTTCGTAGGCATTTGCGGCAAAATCTGAGCTTCTAAAAGCTCGATTGAAAAAATTCTTTCGTGGAACGATAGCGCTCATGTCGATAAACATTTGACAGAATTTTCTTCTTAAAATAATGCATGGTTTCTCCGCCAGGGGCGTAGACGTATATCTTATTTCCGACAATATCTGCCTCTAAAAGTCGGATTTGAAAAATTCCTTCTTTGTTAGATAGCGTTACCGATGTAAAATGTTTCTCATATACTTTCAAAAAATGTAAGTAATGCATAGACTTTCCGCTAGAGGGCGTAAAGGTAAACTGCGTTTTCCTCGATATCTCTACTTCTAAAACTCCAATCTGAAAAATTCTTTCAGCACCGGATACAGCTCCTGGTAGGAAATGCTTTGCATGTAATTTCTAATATTTGATAAAGAATAGTTTGGCCACCAGGAGGGGTAAACGTTAATTTCTATGTCTGATGTATTTGCAGCAAAATCTCAGATCCTGAAAACTCGATTGAAAAAAATCTTTCATGGACCGATACCGCTCACATCGAAAAACCTTTTGACAATACTTTCTTCTTAAAGTAATGTATGGTTTTTCCAACAGGGGGCGTAAAGTCATATCTTATTTTCGTCGATATCTCTGCTTCTAAGAGTCCGATTTGAAAAATTATTTCTTTGTTGGAGAGTGTATCCGTGGAGAATGTTTCTCACATAATGTCAAACTTTTCTTAGCACACAAGTCTGCCACCAGGGGGCCTAAGTTCACGTTTCCGTTTACAGCAATATCTGCTGGACTAAAAACCCGATTGAAAAACTTCTTTATTCGGTCAGATACCACTAACTATGCAAACTCTGTGTGTGTATTTTCTTTCCAAAATAGTTCACACTTTCGCCGCTGGGGCCCAAATTCTTATTCTGTTTTTCTCAATATCACTGCTTTTACATGTACGATTTAAACATTTCTTTCAACACCGGATGCCATTTCTCTTGTAGAACCTTTTAGGCTAGTATATGAGGAATTTTGTAGTTCACAGTTCTGTCGGTAGGTGATGTTTCGGCAGTTTGCAGCTGTATCGCCACTTCGAAAAACGCTATTGAGAAATTTCTTCTTTACTGTATGCCATTCGCTACAACAGAGATGTGGAACATTAGCCTCTTGAAATAACGCAAAGATTTCCCGCTAGTTGCGTAAGGGTATAAACCTTCCCCACCCCCCTATATCTGCTCCCGGGGGACGTATTTTAAAAGTTCTTTTCCCTTAGCATAGCTTTTTGCATGACGAATATATTTCGCCTATTTTCAATTTTTCCGTTATGCAAACTTTTTCCGCTAGCAGACGTAGACTTCTATCATGTATCCTTCTATATTTCTCCTTTTAACTGTTCGATTTGAAAATCTCTTTGTCTCTGGTACCTTCCTTGTAGTAAGTGCAATTTTTTGTTCGACATTTGTTAATTTTCGTAGCATGCATTTTAGCCGCTGGTGGAACTAAGAAGATATTTCTATTTCTGGATGTTTTATCGATTGTTGGAACCAGTTGATTGTTTTTGAAACTGGTTCCGTTGACTATGAATAACTTAGATAAATTTAATTCGTGTCAGAACGGATTCAAAAGATATGTTCATTACATCTGAAAATTCGGTGTCATCTTTCTTGTTATTAATAATTGGGAGCAGGACCTCGTAACGAAGTTCGAAGCTGGAAAAAATTATATTCAATCAACCCATCTGAATAGAAGGAATCAAACTTTATTTTTAAAGATTTTTTCGAGACGTGAGATTTAAAAAGCATCAAGTTTGTATTCTCAAAAAAAAAAAAAAAAAAACGGGCAATTGAACGCTATCAAATAGTGCTGATTTTTCAGATCTATTTCGCAGTCTGTGACTTAAAATTGTTGAATAATTTTTAATGGAAATTTTTCAAAAGTCTTGCGATACCAGGAAAGGGGCAGGCAGTGCTGCAAGTTTATAGTATGTGTGTGAGAGAGAGGAAGAAAGGGAAAGGATCTTTGCAATGAACAGTTGAGATATGAAATGGTTATAAAAATCAGTAAAACAATCAAAATACTTTCTTGGACGAAATGAAAGATCCAAGGTTCTGAATGTCATATTTTAAAATTTTAACTGATATGGATCCTATAGCGTATGAATGTGGAAGAAACCGAATAAACTAATGTGAGTTTTTCACGAACTATATATATATATATATATATGACAGTTTTGAAAATTCTGAAAATCTTGTGATTCTTTTGACCTTAAATAAAATGTTTACCTCCTATATTAAATAAATTTCAGACTTTAATGCATTTTTTATACATTTACAAATTTTAAAAGAAAAGGAAATGAATTCGTGTTTCAAGAACAAGTACAGATTTATAGCACTGATGCCGAATTCTAAATTCCAATTTTCTGGATGGAACGATCTATTTTAGACATCTGGCAACACATGCAATTCCATTTATTATGTAGGTAAAAACATTTACATCCGGTTTCTGTATCATGCGGGTGAACATTTCTTCTCGTCATTTGTAATTGAATTAAAATAATATAACACGTAAAGAATGTGAGATAATCTGTATCATATAAGATTAGAATATTGATATGTCAAACAAAAAGAAATCCTTTCATTCATTTCTTGTTTTGCTAGAACGTTGCCAGAGCGCGATTTTAGTACAGTGATATGTAAAGGTACCAAAAAGGGTTATTCGATTTGGTCATGTACCTTCATTTATCGTCTCAACATTGCTTTCATAATTTGTTGCAATATATTCCTCAAACAGCTTGGCGATTACTGCTTTGCACAAACTACGTGAGCTTTTGCTTCATAAATTGTCTAAACTGAAATCGGAAATTTTATGTGCACTTTGATACTATTGTCGCGGTTTTGATTGAGTAAGATGCACGTGACAAAGCAAAAGCAATATCGTCATTGGGAAGGATTGTTAAAAAACAAAAAAGAAAGGACTGGAGGTTTTCGTGATGATACTACACCGCTCAACATTGAAATTGCTCCACACAGAAGGAGTCGGCGTATCATCATGCAAATTATTAGGTACGTGCAAGCAGGTGGAGTTTACAAATCATTCGAGTGTGCAACAATTCCCGTGAGGTGTGCGAGAGATAAACGGAAAGCACGGACCACGGAAGCCATTTCGTGTCACGTGCACCAGATCGCGTGGAACAAAACAACGGAGTGTTGAAGGCTGCTCTAACATATGCAAGGACTAAAGATGCATCGTAGACCTCGTCACCAATCATATCCCCAGTTGGATACCATTGCGAGATGCAGGAGCGTAGGCCTACGTGTAGCTGGTTGGTCAATTCGCCGAATTGACGAACATATGCATTCGGATGCCAGAACAGTTGGGAGTAGTTGGAAACAGTGATTGCAAGAAAGTGCCGCCAGTCCCCGTAGAGGAATTGGTACAGTCAGGATGATGACGGCGCACATCGATCGGCGGAATTGTAGCCGGACAATTTCGGAGCCCCATGCTATTGCTGTCAGTGTTCGACGGGATGTAGCGGAGTCTATGAGTCACGACTCGAACGGTGAACCTCAAATTGGTGGATGTAGGTATACGCTCCCGACAGCCATTGCGTCGACTGCCGCCGACCGTAGAGCATTGCCAAACTCGGCTGGATTAGTGTCGTAGTAGAGCTGCGACATCAATACATAAACATGATTTAATATCCAAGGCAGTACAACACGTTGACAGTCTACAAGACAGAATCACGTGATAACTGTCAATACCTTGTGCTACCACCATGTTGTGCAGTACAATCAGACACACGGCGCAGCATAGAGTGATACAGACCTTGAATGGTGTCCTTGGATATCTGGGACCACACAGCGTTTAGCTGACTCCCATAATTCAGCGGCATTCCGGGACGACTGAAGCATGCAAGCGTTGTCCAGTGAAGTCGTATATACTCGATGGTGACGGGATGAACAAAGTCGTCCCTACATCCGTCTAACGCTCAAAGCAGTAGCTTGTGGTTCCAAAAATTGTCTAGCTACAAATCCGCCGATCTATACGTGCGGGCATACGCTTAACTGCTAGTATCTAGCTACGGCGACTGGCAGTACTTTCTTGCAACCACTCTTTCTAACCACGTCCAGTAATTCTTGCAGCATGGCGACAGAAAAGGTATCATTTCCAATTCAGCAATGGGTCTCGATTTTTCCTAGGCGCAAACAATCGTTGAGTCAGCGTCTGACAACCACGTGGTAATAGAGAGAATCTAGCTCTTGTCCGCGAGCAGCACACTTCTCGCCCATCGGTCATTCTCCTATGGGGTGTCATTAATTACTATAGCCAGTTAACTCTGATACGCATAATAGGCACGGCGACAGCTCGGCGGTACGTGGATGACGTTTCACAACCCGTGTTTTTGCCGTTTCCCCGTGGTAACCAGGAATTAGTTTTCCAGCAAGATAAAGCTCCGCCACATGCAGCTAACACCTTCCAATTTTTCCTACAAGGTGTCCATATGCTTCCATAGCCAGCAAGATCTCCGGAATTACCCATCGAGCATGTATGAGACTACTGGACAATGCTTGCAAGCCTCTGTTCCATCGCTCCGGAATGCCGCTGCATTATAGAATCATCTAAAACGTTGTGTGGTCCCAGGTACCCAAGGACACCATTCGAGGACTGTATCACTCCATGCTGCGCCGTGTGCCTGATTGCATTGCACAACATGGTGGTCACAAAAGATATTGATTTCTTTCATGTGATCCTGTCTTGGATACTGCCAAACTGTTGTACTGCCTTGGATATTAAATCATGTATTATCCACCTCATATTCTTTTTCGTTGAGGATTATCGGCTCATTCGACTCACTCTTCCTGGTTGGGACATATTGTAGAGTCGTGTATAAAGTGAGAAACTTGTTGTAGGATTAGTGGTGAAGGAAAAATACTTGAAACACATCGCCAAAGCCATTTTTTGACAAATTTGTAATTTTGATTTAAAACCAAAGCCATAAATTAAGATTGTTCAAATTGGTTTTATAAACGGCAGTCCATGAACTAATACAAAAAAAAAAGAAATCATACTTTATACTGAGGATATTCAATATATACTTAATAAAACAAACATTAAAAGGTAGGTCAAAGAGATACAGAACTAACTGACTTATATTCAAGTTTGAATTTTTTCCAGAGAAGTCTACTATTTAACAATGAAAAATTAATGAGCAAATAAAAACTGAATACTGTTATTCTAATAACTATAAATCAACCTATTAGGTCGGATTTCTTTAAATTACCTGTAAATTTAGAAAACAGGGGGCTCGAATTTTCTAAATAAAAGCTACGCATGCTCTCCAAGGCTGTTGGAATGTGCATATATATAACGAAAAAGCTAACGATATCCATGGATATTAGAAAGCACTGAACTCTGTGGATCAGTCAATTTCTAGGGTAGAACAGTCGCATCATCGAGGGTTTGCTAGTGAGAGTATCACCAAATCAATCAAAAACTCAAAAGTTTCAGTCTCATGAGCTTACCTTCTGGACTGAAGGAGTGTTATTATCACCCGTGAACCCTTCCACCGGATAATGCTGTAGATGTAAACTTTTTTATAGAAAAAGGAGGAAGCACCACGGCTGCTTTATATGTAGTATAGCACGCTCAAAATACCTCTAGATCTAACTCTTTACTCTGCGTCAAAAATTCAAAAATTCTTAATTCAAAATAAATGAAAAATATCTCTCTCACATGTGTGGCTCCATTCAATGAAATGAAATAACTTATAACCAACTCTAAAATAATACAAAATTGTAAAGGAAATTACTAAGGATTATTTCATAAAATATATGACAATAATAATAATGTCTATTATTATTATTATTATTATTATTATTACCTATAGTAGTGCATCTCAAACTTTCTGGAGCTGCAATCCAATTTTAAAAATGATAACCTCTCGCGTCGTAACAGACTTTAATGGACATAGCAATAAGTGGAAGGAGAACATTTTTTTATTTAATTATTTTTCTACTTCTGTCTTTTTAATTTATTATTGTATATGATTTCACAAAATAAAACTAATTTTCTAATCTGAATATTTCCGCTTCTGTGTTTTAAATTTATTGTTGAATATAATTTTACAAAACACTGATCTATTTCTGGGCTGTGATGGGCTGCCTATCCTGTTTCGAAAGACGCCGTAAGCACAAACATGAAACTCAATTCCTGTATCCGTATGTTATGCGTTTAATTTTTTCTCTTCATCCATTTTTCCCCATTTTTTTCATGATTTTCTATTTTTAAATGATTACAAAATTTTTACACTTCAGATATATTTCGCGGCCCATTAAAAATTGGCTCGTAACCCATCAGCACGGTTCGTTCTCCTCTCAGGAAAAAACATAGTCATTCGTGGCTTAAAAATTGCCATACTATTTGACTCGTATCAAGAATGAGTATCCTGGATGTTTGGTCTTCTGTTGAAATAACTTATAACCAACTCCCAGCACTTAGCTTATGCCCAAAGCATCAAGCTCAATTATATGAGTCCGAGGAATTGCTAAACATGTCCTTCCGAAAGCCGTAGGAGTATTATATGCGCAATCTAACTTTTGACCGAAAATAAAATGGAAAATAAAGAAGCAGTTGGCTGAAATGAAGACTGATCTTGTGATAACCCCAGGAGGGATGACTTCGCAACTGCAAGTTATAGACGCTGTTATTAATAAACCATTTATGATTACTTGCGGAAGTACTTATTTAATTAATGGGAACCATGCACTGAACCCAACAGGCAAGCTGAAGAAACCTAGTATACAGCTGTTGGCACAGCGAATAACCACTGGGGGGCGTAGGGAAGGGGATTCGCAGTGACTCAATTATAAGGGGCTTTTAAAAATGTTGTGTACACTATATTGACAAAAGTCATTAGACACCTAGAAGAGAAACACAACATAACATTTATTGGCGTAAATTAGTACGGTGTCAGTCCACCTTTGTCCTACACGTGTCTTCACGAGCTCCGTGTTTGAATGCTTTACGTACGTGTTCTGTGTGTCCCATCATTGCTCTTCTGTGTGTGTGCCGAAGTTAAAGGTCTGTGCTTTCGTTTAAGATCCCTCACGAGTTGGTGAGTGCTTATTTTGTTTATTATCAGTGTTTTAATTTCCACACCGAGCTGGTCGTTTTTCTTCGTCAACCCTTGCCATTGATTATGGCATCTGCCGATATGGGCGCTGCTCCAGCCCAAATCGCTGCAGCTCCTCTCGTTGCCTCCTCAAAGTCAGTCGCAGCCGACCAATCATCTTTGCTTACTAGTGAAGAGCCTCTTAATTTTCCTCCTGTCATCTGCACCACGTCTCCTGCCCAGGTCTTTGACTCTGCCATTGAGAACGTGGATGTGACGTCCCTGGCCTCTGCTGGCGATGATGAATACATGGACGTCTCTGATGGCGTCGCTAATCTGCCCTCTACAGTTTCTACAGCCTCTGCTTCCAGTACAATGTCTCATGCTGCGTCAATGCCTTCCAGAGGAGGCGCTTCTGCACGCACGTATTCTGCGGCTGCCTCTGGTATCCCACCAGCTTCCTCCTCGTCTCGTCTGCCCCTATGAATTCTTACGTTACTCTCAACGGTGACACCATCTTATTAGACATTCCCGAGAACTCTCCTGCTGGTCAACGTCTTCATTTGACCCTCCAGTTGGGAGTTTGTTTTTATGAGCTACCCAGCACTCCTTTGAAGCAGTACAGATCCGCTCTCAAGAAGATGCTTCCTTCTGGTGCCATCACCGACCTCACCCGAAAGCCACGAACTGTGATTGTTTATTTTTCGGAGAAAGAATATGCCGAGCTTGTCTTGTCTCGGGGCCTATCAATTGGCGATCGTCACTTCTTAGCCGAATCCATCGCCCAGCGTCCTGTTCTGATCTCTCTACATCCGGTACCCCCGGAGATCTCTGATGATATGCTGTGTGCTGCACTTAGTCGATACGGCAGAGTAGTCGGCCCAGTGAAAACTCTCTCCTCTTCCCCCTCTGACCGCGATGATAAACATATCTGTGACTTCCATAGAACTGCTCGCATCATCTTCCCGTCGCAAGAGCATCTCATAAAGTTTCCACGGTTTCCCGATGTTCGTTGCGGTAATGAGCGCTGCCGGATTGAGCTCCTCACCTCTGTTCATTGCTCACGATGAAGGGCTTACGGCCATCAGCAGGCTTATTAGGCCCATGCAGAGCCACTGACTCCTGCAGCTCCAAGGCAGCATTCTACCTCTTCCTCCGTTTCTGCTGCCATGCCTCCTCCTGCGTCTGCACCTCCTGGACCCAGTTCTGCCGAAAATTTGATTAAAGCCTTCGATCAACATGCGTCTTCCGATGTTGCTTTCTCCACTCTGTCGGATTTTCCTCCGCTTGACTCCTCCTTGCCTTCCTGTGTTCTCTCTCCATCAGAAGACATCACGGCTGATCTCCATGCTTCATTCACCGTCGGCACTTTTGCTCCCGATGATGATGTGGACCTTTCCTCAGATTCCATATCTCGTGTATCATCGATCCACGGCAAACGTCGCTCTACTACCAGTACCGAGGCCCGGAGGGAAAAGAAGCAGTCACCTTCTCCGACTGGCCGACCATATCGTTCCACCCGTCTAGCAGGCTCCAAATCTCTCCTGTCACGTTCTAGCTCTTTCTCTTCAAAGGCAAAGCGTCCTCTGCCGACGTTTGAAGATTTCTCGACACTGCTTACCAATGCCTCTCTTCCTACAGAAGCTGTCTCCTTTGAAGATCTTTACGAGTTTCTCACTCATAAAACAGATCGGGAAGCTTCTCTCATCTTTTTACAGCAGTTTGAAGCAGTTCTTCCTGAGCTCTTCGACCAAGCAACCTCCATCCTGAAATTCCTCTGGCATAATGCTAACCAACCCGACTACGTCTTGTGGTGTCGTGGTATCATCAATCGCCTCGACACATTCCAGAAAACTGCCATAGCTGCCCTTCATCCGACGTCGGACTTACCCATTTAAGGTCGCCACTCTGAATTGTAGGGGGTTTGCTAACCTCCTCGCTAACGCTATCGTTCTGGAAGATCTCTCGCCTCTTGGTGCCGACTTACTACTTCTGCAAAAGACGAACGGCCACTCCTTGAAACTTTTTCAGAGATGCCGCACTTGTGATTTCACCTTTCACCATGATTTCCGTTACTCTGTGCACGGCGGTACAGCAGGAGTATCAGTCTGCCATCTCCGCATGCCGTGAAAGCTCCTTCTATGCTTCGTGGTCGCCAGTGACCCCGTGCTTCACTGTTATAATCAAGTCCGTTACATCTCACGGTGAGTTAAGACTCTGCATTAACTTTTTAATGTTCTTCGCACTGCGGTGCCCTGCCTGTAATCATTTTGTTCTTCTTCAAGCATTGCTCTGTTCGCATCACGTTGTAAATTTTTCATTGCTCATTCAATGTACATATCATCGCTTTTATCAGTTTATATCATTCCTGTTCTTTTTTTAGCACGTCTTTTGTAAAAAAAGATCGTGCTTATGTTACCGGTTTGTCCGTCGGTCCGCCTGTACCCACGCTATCTCTGCAACTATTAGTCCGATTTGAAAAATTCTTTTTGCATTCGGAAGCCTGAAATATGCGAATGATGATCCTTTCATTTCGTTTTTTTTTTACGATGCACAATTTCGCCGCTAGAGGGCATAAATGCAAATGATATACCTTTTTGGAATATTTCTCCTTAAAATATTCTGCAGTTTCTCCGCTAGGGGGCGTAGATGTATATTTTATTTTTGTCAATATCTCTACTTCTAGAAGTCCGATTTGAAAAAATTCCTTCTTTGTTGGATAGTGTTTTCAGTGTGACACGTTTCTCATACTATTTAAAAATTTTCAAGTAATTCATAGGCTTTCCGCTAGGGGCGTAGAGGTAAATTGGGTTCCCCTTATATCTCTGCTTTAAACCTCCGATTTGAAAAATTCTTTCTGCCCCGGATACAGCTCCTGATAGGAAATTGTTTGCACATAATTTCTAATTTTTGTAAAAAAATAGTTTGGCCGCCAGGGGGCGTTAACCTTAATTTCCGCTTCTGATGTATTTGCAGCAAAATATGAGCTTTTATATTCTCGATTGAAAAAAACGTCGTTTGTAGACCGATGGTACTCATGTCGACAAACCTTTTAGAAACATTTTCTTCTTAAAATAATGCATGGTTTCTCCCCAGGGGGCGTAGATGTATATCTAATTTTTGTCAATATCTGTACTTCTAGGAGTCCGATTTGAAAAATTCCTTCTTTGTTGGATAGTGTTTCCAGTGTGACTAGTTTTTCATATAATTTCAAAATTTTCAAGTAGTTCATAGATTTTCAGCTATGGGGCGTAAAGGTAAATTGCTTTCCCCCTACATCTCTGGTTCTAAATCTCCTATTTGAAAAATTATTTCTGCACCGGATACAGCTCCTGATAGGAAACCCTTTGCACATGTTTATAATTTTTGCAAAAAATGGTTTGGCCACCAGGTGGTGTAAGTCTTAATTTCCGCTTCTGATGTATTTGCAGCAAAATATGAGCTTCCAAAATCCCGATTGAAAAAAAACGTAGTTTGTAGACCGATACTACTCATGTCGATAAACATCTTAGGAACATTTTCTTCTTGAAATAATGAATAGTTTCTACGCCAGGGGGCGTAATATATATTTTATCTTTGTCAATATCTCTACTTCTATGAGTCCGATTTGAAAAATTCCTTCTTTGTTGGATGATGTTTCCAATGCGAAATGTTTTTCCTATAAATTTAAAAATTTCAAGTAAATCATAAACTTTCCGCTAGGGGCACAAAGGTAAATTGCGTTTTCTGCTTTATTTCTGCTTCTAAAACTCCGATTTGAAAAATTCATCCTGTATCGCATACAAGACCTAATGGAAAATATTTTTCACATAATTTTTAATGTTTGGTAAGGAATGGTTTGGCCACCTGGTGCATAAGTGTTAATTTTTGCTTCTGATGTATTTGTAGCAAAATCTGGGCTCCTGAAAACTCGACTAATTTTTTTCTTGGACTGATACCGCTCATATGGAAAAACCTTTTGGAATACTTTCTTCCTAAAATAATGCATGGATTGCCCACCACGGGACGTAAAGTCACATCTTATTTCTTTCGATATCTCTGTTTCTAAGAGTCCGATTTGAAAAATTATTTCTATGTTGGAGAGCGTTTTCCGGTGTGAAATGTTTCTCATATAAATTCATGTTTTTCTTAACGCACAAGTCTGCAACCATGGGGCGTAAGCTCACTATTCCGTTTGCAGCAATATCTGAGGAATTAAAAACTCGATTGAAAAACTTCTTTTTTTCCGTCAGATACAATTATTTTCCATACCGGTTCCATTGAATTTGAATAGCTTTGATAAATTTAATTTGCGTCAGAGCGGATTCAAAAGACGTGCTTATTACACCCGAAAATTCGATGTCATCTTTCTTGTTTCTTCTTTGAGACGATTCCATGTTGCTCGACTCCTCTGTTTTGTTACATTAAAGCGATTCTGAAACCATCTTTGGCCTTAATGCATGCACTGACCCTTCGAGACATGCTTTCGACAAGGGTTTTACAACACGATAGGTATGCGCTTCCATTCAGGACATAATGCTGACGCTAACTGTTGATTAGTAGTAGGCCTTGATTCCAAATTTTTTTATGCGGCGTTCTGATCTTAATCCCATAGAGCACCTATGGGATGAATTAGAATTCATCCCATAGGTGCTCTATGGGATTAAGATCAGGGCTCTCTGCTAACCAGTCCATACACGATACGGAATTATCGTCAAACCACGCCATAACAGTCCTTGCTTTATGGCTCGAGGCATTATTCTGCTGGTACCAACAAGGCTCGCTTTCATAGTATTGCCACAGAGTTGGTAGGGCATAATTGTCCAGAATATCGAGGTAGATGTTCTGTTTAACAGGTTTATCCACGATAACGAATGGGCCGAGACTACACGACGAAAAACACTCCCACACGAGTACACTGCCAGCTCCAAACTTGACCGTAGGAACAGCAGTACACTGTGGTTAATAGCGTTATCCCGGCTGCCGCCATATCACACACGGCCATCAGACTGATAGATCTTGTATCTGGATTCATCAGTCCGTAGGACCCGTTTCCATTGATCTACTGTCCACGATAAATGTTCTTTAAACCATGCTGAACGACGAGTAGCATTCCGAGTGGAGATGAAAGGCTTATGAGCAGCCGCACGACCTCGGTAACCCATGGAATGAAGTTCTCTACGAATGGTACGTGTACATACCGTGGTTCCAGCATTGTTATTCACCTGTTCACTGAGGTCTTGTGCAGTACTCCGACGATTAGCTGTAACGACTCTCCTGAGGCTTGGACGCCCTCTATCACTGATTTTCTTTGGTCTGCCGTTACGTTTTGCTGCTTCAGGCACGCAATGTGTCTTCCACTTATTCAGTATATCCAAAACAGTTCACTTGGCTATGTTTAAACGCCTCTCGATTTCTCTCATGGACAACCCACTAATGTAACACCCAACAATCTTTCCTTTCTCAAAGTCTGTTCTCTCCCGCCGCGACATTTACACTCAGCCTCACAGTGCGATATGATCACGGTCAGCTGCAGGCTTCTTTTTTTTGCCGTTTGAAGCTGTACCGCGCTTCTTAACAACACAGCCGATCCGTTGATTTGCTTTTGGAGGAGTGTCCGGTGACTTTTGTCAATATAATGTATCTAACAACATGGATGGGAGAGGGAATGACATAATGTGAGAAGACTCCAACTGTGCATCTGATTCCAGCACCACTACTGAAGATGAGTTGGGAGAAGAAAACGAGGATGATGACTGGTAGATGTGTATCGAACAACATGGATGAAGGTGAGGATGACATATTGTAGGAAGATTCCAACTGTGAACCTGATTCCAGCACCACTACTGAAGATGAGTTGGGAGAAGAAAATCAGAATGATGGCTGGGAGTTGTCTCTCTAATAACATGAATGGGAATGAGGATGACCTACTGAGGGAAGACACCAACTATGAATATGATTCCAGTACCACTGCTGAAGATGAGGCGGGAGGAGAAAATTCGGATGATGACTGGGATTTGACTCAGTCATAAGAGGGTTTAAAAAATGTTGTGTATATAAGAACATGGATGAGAGTTAGGATGACATACTGTGGGAAGACTCCAACTGTGAACTTGATTCCAGTACCACTATTGGAGATGATTTGGAAGAAGAAAACCAGGACGATGGCTGGGAGTCGTAAATAATAATTAGGGTAATATATCACTGAACTTTTACATTAAAAGGAAAGTGTGTCAAATTGGGTAAGTTTCTACTTCGAGGTATAATTGAGAGCATTTATTTTTCATGTAGAACACCCTCAAAACTTTAGGGTCGAATACACCCCTAAAGGTGTGATCGAGGCTGTACTCTATTCCGGCGATTACGGTATATCAGCTGTATAACTAATTATTGAGCATATATTAACTCTTTTCGGTTTCCGCATGTGTTTGACCTCTGCATTTAATTCCACATATTTCTTGATATTTGTCGCGTAGGTTGTCTGAATATTACGATCCAACCGTTCGGAAATGTCAGTAACGACTGCTTCCTTCTGTCTTTTGTCATACAACACTATGTTCCGATGATTGGCAGTGATAGTTACTTCTATGTCGAGCTCACGGTCCCAATATAATTTATATTGGTTCTTATCTAACGCTTAACAGGTTGACATTTACATCATGTTATTTCTGGCATTGAAAGTTCTGCATCTTGAACTCTCGATTTATACATTATGTGACGTACCTGCCAGCAGGACGCACACGACATAAAGGCAGATAGTAGTCAGAACAAACGTCTGCGTAGCTCAGTTGGTAGAGCGACTTGTTCCGGAATAAGCGGACTCGGGTTCGAATCCCGGCGTAGACCAAAAATGACGGAAAAATTTACTTCGTTATAATGGCGCCCGAACTATCCGGATGACCCGACCGTTCAAAATCTCGCAATGGTGTGATGTTATTTCCACACCGCGAGATAGGAAAAATCAGAGAATCCTTTCTGCAGCGCTTCGAAAAATAAATGTGTGTGACGTTGCATTCCACACACCAGATTGACTGGGAGTTCTCAAGTGCACGTTCTACAGTGGATGGCTGCCTGCAACGATTCATGGTCACGGCTGACCCGTGGGCCATGCCCCCGGCCCTCTTTGGGGGGGGAGATGTGACGTACCTGCCAGCAGGACGCACACGACATAAAGGCAGATAGTATTCAGAACAAACGTCCGCGTAGCTCAATTGGTAGAGTGACTTATTCCGGAATGAGGGGATCCGGGTTAGAATCCTGGCGTGGACAGAAATGACGGAGAAATTTACTTCGTTATAATTACTTTAGCAAAATTGTGCCACTGTGTATCATTGTGCGCAATAGCGTTGATTAGTACAGCTGAGAAGGTTCCGTAATGTTAAAACCTTTCGCCGACAATCGTGAAATTTGCATGCACGTCTTCCTACACCGGAGCTGCTGTTCTCCCAATTGACCTATGCCGGCAGGCATATTGCTGCTCCATTGTCAATTGGACTCATGCGCCACCTCAGTAGTGTAGGTCATCTACGTCATGTCACGTAGTATGTTGCGTGTTACACACAGAATTTTGGCCTTTAATGACTCTGGAGTGGGTGGATGAATCAAATTCAAATTTTGCATACAAGACGTCCTACCAAGCCTTCGTAAGTGTGTAAGATTGCATTCGAAACGCCCCAGTGCTTTGAGATAAAGATGCCCACTTTTGCGGACTTTTTGAAGAAGAAGGCAAAACATTGGGTGAGGTGAGGAAAAACGCACAGGTGTCCGTTTATGTCTCATTGTAAAGTTGTTCATCTAGTGTTTGGGACCTCGGACGCCAAAAGTTAAAAATTTCTAAAATTTCTGATACTGTAGCCCGAAAATGATCCAATTTCGTTCTTCTTCCGCCATTTTCCAGCAATAAATCAAGTTGTGCGATTTAATCAAATTTAGCTTGATGATTGCCGACGTTGCAGCTAATAAGTGTGCTAAATCGCAGACTAAACTCCGCCAAATTCGCTGAGTTTTGATGATGTGAAATACATAAATTCGACATTAAATATGTCCGAAAGAAGTGGATAAAGCATCTTCAAATTTTTCATACCAGGTGGGCAATTAGACCGTAGCAGGTATGCAAAATTTCATTTGAAACTCTTTGATGAGTTTTGGAATACATATGCTCCGCTTCGTAATTTTTGGCAGAAATTGCAAAAATGCGGTTTCCATAGCATTGAATTGGTTCGTTTATCTATAAGCTCATGTGACGTAAGGGCTGTGTTACGTCCCTCTTAAAAAACATAATTTCAGCCTGACGCGCAGGAGTCCGTCGTTTTAACGTGTAAAGGAAAACGTAACATCATGGCTATTCAGTTCCTCAGGTTTTTTTTTTAGTTTTTTTTATTATTGGGGGGTTTAACGACCATCGTGATCAAGCAGTCTCCGTCCCTAATTTAGGGCCAATGGCTCGAGGGAAGGGTGACAGCCATTGCCGTAAAATAAACACAACATCCATGACTCACCGGGATTCGAACTCGGACCCAAGGTCGTCCAAGAGCCACGACGGCCAATAAAGATCGTTATTTGGTACTTTCAGCGAGGCGCCACAGAACTGCTACAGCTGCACAGCTATCTCGTGAACTGCATGCCGCTATTGGAACCCGAGTTTCAAGGGTTGCTGTTTCCCGAAGGCTTCATGAAAGAGGGCTTTTTGCCAGAAGACCTGCTGTTTGCGTCCCGCTCACTTCAGCACACAAGAGAGCGCGTTTAGCATAGTGCAGACATCAGCCTTGGACCAGGTTTCAGTGGGGTAACGTTCTCTTCCCAGACGAGTCGCGATTTAGCCTGGACACTGATTCTCGACGCACCTTCATCTGGAGAGAACCTGGGATACGATACCTTTCCTCCAACATCCGAGAAAGGGACCGCTATGGCAGCGGGGGTGTCATGGTCTGGGCAGGCATCATGTTGGACGGCCGCACCCCTCTGCATGTGTTTGACATAGGCTCCCTGACTGCTAGAGGTATAAGGATGAGATCTTACAGCCCTATGTTCGACTTTCAGGGGCGCAGTTGGCCCTCCGTTCCTTTTTATGGACGACAACGCTCGTCCACATAGGGCTCACCTGGTAGACGACTGTCTTGAAAGTGAGAATATTCGCCGGATGGATTGGCCAGCTAGATCGCCAGACCTAAGCCCTATTGAACATGTCTGGGACGCTCTTGGGAGGAAAATTTCAGCTCGCCATCCCTCTCCTAGAACCATCCAAGAGCTGAAAACTGCGTTGCTGCAGGAGTGGGACCGACTGCCACAGGGACTCGTCAACTGCCTCGTTTCCAGTATGACGTCGGGCTGTGAGAGGGGATCATACCCCATATTAGAGTCATTTTATGTTCGATCTTGCAACGTGGATTTTTGGACATTCCTGCGCTGATGGGCCTTACTGACGGTCATGAGTGCGTACCATGAGTGTTGTATGGTATAATTTTTTCTCTTATATAACTGTGTATCCATACCAAATTTCATTAAAATGTATCCATTAGTTTTTCAGAAATTCGACAAAATGTGCTATATTCTCTAAAATTTGAACATCAGTGTATATTTTCGATTATTTGGGCTTGAACCACTGTGTATTGAACTGCCCTTTTAAATCCATTAATCTCTCCACATAATATTACTCCCTTTTGGAACTGGTATGAGACTATCTTGTCAACTTTTGCCTAACTGGTTTGGATGAGCCCCATGCAGTTACTTTTGCTTCCACCTTTATATCTGGCTCACGTAGATGTGTCCTATTCTTCAGCATATAGTTTACTTAACGTACCATTATCTCTTAAATGGTCATGGGTCCTCTGGCTAAAGTACATGTTAGCAGCTTGTTATTTTTGGCAGAAATGGATTTATTCTATTAATATCTTCTTGTAGAGGAAATATTTTTCGGTTTGTGAGAAATGTTGAGGTATCATTCCTCAACATTGTTTGTTTCATGAGAAAACAACATTTCCTCACAAAGCGAGGAATGTTGTTTTCTCATGAAACAAACAAGAACAAGAACAGAAACTGGAAAGTTCCAGGTCAGATTCACGATTTTTTGTATAAAAAGTTTATTTTTGCACGTACTTATACAGCAATTCAAGGACTAGAATAAACTTTTCATATAAATAATTGTAAACCTGATCATGACCTGGAACTTTTTTTTTTTCGATTGGAGGTTTAACGACCACCATGAGCAACTCAATGGGCTATAAGCAGTCGCCCGTCCCTAATTTAGGGCCACTGGTTCCAGGGAAGGGAGAGAGCCAGTGCCGTAAGACAAACACAACATCCATGCCTCACCGGGATTCGAACCCGGACCCCGTTCGGACGAATGATCAGAGGCCATCGCTTAGACCACTGCGCCACCGGGGCGGCCCTGGAACTTTCCAATTCCCATTATTGGTGTTGGTGTGTTGTTGTTTGTTTTTTGTTTTTGTACAGGCTCATTTATGTCATTCACAAGAAATGTAAGCGGTAGGAACGTAAGCTATGTTTTCTTAATGTTTTCCTTCCTGGGCAATCCAGCTGCCTCTTTTTTTCACAGTTCTCTGCTTTCCAGCAAATTCCAGACCAGAAATTTCTTCGGTGGAGATGCGATGTTGTGGCCATGCTGGGTTTTTTTTTTTTTTTTTTGGTTTTTTTTTTTTTGTAGATTTAAAAGCAGTGCATTAGTTTCAGCTGCCTCAACCAAAAAGGAAAAGCTTGCCTCGACTTGCTACACGTTCCACATTTATGCAGATTTAAATGCAGGGCCATATGTGGCCCAAAATACTAATGTCTTCCTTTTAATAATAACGTGCATGTAATGGACTAAGGAACTCACAGAACCTGTTTATATCATGCGAAGGTCCCGGGGGCTTAATGGTGTAAAAACTGGCCTCTGACCATCTGTCAGAGTGAGCCCAGATTCAAGTCCCGAATAAGGTATGGCTTGTCTTACTGCACTGGCCCTCTCCCCTCTCTGGAACCATCGGCCCCAAATTAGGAACGGGCACCTGCTTATAGTCCTTAGTATTGCTCATGGTGGTCATTAAACCCCGAAACAAATAAAAAGTAGCTGAACGCATGTGGAATGAATTAAAATGACGTGTGCCATCCCGGTAGGGGTAGTCTAAGGTAATTTTGTAATATATAAAGGTAAAGTTTTGCTTAAATTTCAGTTTCTGATGTTTTGGCAATGGCCCAAAATTAGGGACGGGCAACTACTTATAGCCCATTGACTTGCTCCCGCTAGTCGTTAAAAACCTCAATAAGAAGAGAAAAAAAAACGAGCTGTGAATATTCGATTCCTACTGGAGTGACGTCACTGTATACAAATGTGAAAGGTGATTTGCTATTCAGGTCGTCACAAATGTCTTGGTACCGTATACAACGTATACCAAATGCTATAATAGAGGCCAAATCTAAACTAGTGTAGAATTTATTACAAAGGTAATACTTTAATTTCGACTGTCCTTTCTTCTTTTGTTTCGGGGCAAAACCGCACGTCTTCATCTGAGACTTGAATGTGGGCCTATCTCGGATGATTTGCGAGAAGCCCGCCCCTCTGGTCACTCGTTCACAGGGTGACTGTCGTCTGTTTTTTTTTTCTGGGGTATGCAAATACTTATGGCGCAGTGGCATAAACTCTGGCTTCTGAACTTTCGTCCTAGTGGGTGCGGGTTTGAACTCCGGATGAAGCGCGGGTGCTTGTCTTACGGCACTATCATCTTGTCTCCAAATTTGGGACAGGCTACTGTCTATAGTCCTTAGAGCTGCTCACGGTAGCTGTTAAATCCCCGAAAAAGAAACAGGAACCAAAATAGTTAAAAACTATAAATGAAAGAATAATCACACTCTTACCAGATCCCATTCAAGACATAACTTTACACCGATGATCCATTACATTATGACCACCTACCTAATAAGCTGTAGGACCCCCTTGAGCCCGCAAAACAGTGGCCACTCGGCGAAGCATCGATTCAATGAGGTTGCGATAGGTATTGTGACGTACCTGCCAGCAGGACGCACACGACATAAAGGCACATAGCAAATGGAATCAATGTCCGCGTAGCTTAATTGGTAGAGCAACTTATTCCGGAATGAGTGGACCCGGGTTCGAACCCCGGCGCGGATAAAAATGACGGAGAAATTTACTTCGTTATAATGGCGCCCGAACTATCCGGATGACCCGACCGTTCAAAATCTCGCATTGGTGTGATGTTCTTTCCACACCGCGAGATAGGAAAAATCAGAGAATTCCTTCTCCAGCGCTTCGAAAAATAAAAATGTGTGATGTTGCATTCCACACACCACATTGACTGGGAGTTCTCAAGTGCACGTTCTACAGTGGATGGCTGCCTGCAACGATTCATGGTCACGGCTGACCCGTGGGCCATGCCCCCGGCCCTCTTTCGGGGGGGAGGGAGATGTGACGTACCTGCCAGCAGGACGCACACGACATAAAGGCACATAGCAATCAGAACAAATGTCTGCGTAGCTCAGTTGGTAGAGCGACTTGTTCCGGAATAAGCGGCCTCGGGTTCGAATCCCGGCGTAGACCAAAAATGACGGAGAAATTTACTTCGTTGTAGTATCCTGGGATATCTGGTACCATAATGTCAACAGCAGGTCCTCAAATTCCGGTACATTTCGGGGAGGGTGATTTAGCGCGAACCCGCTTTTCCAAATTGAACCACAAATGTTCGATTGGGTTCATTTCAGGGAATTTGGAGGCCAGGGCATTGACAGAAAGTAACCAACATGTTCCTTGAACCACTCCTTGACGATTCTGGCAGCGTGGCATGGAGCATTATGCTGTCGATATTTTTTTTTTTTTTTTGACTGGAGGTTTAGCGACCACCGTAAGCAACTCAGTGAGCTATAAGCAGTCTCCCGTCCCTAATTTAGGGCCACAAGCATAACATCCATGCCTCACCGGGATTCGAACCCGGACCTATCTCGGACTAATGATCAGAAGCCATCGCTTAGACCACTGCGCCACCCGGGTGGCTGTGGATAATGGCCGTCACCAGCAGGGCACACAGTTTGCCATGAATGGGTGAACTTGTTCCTCAATGATGTTCAGACACCTGACAGCTGTCAGAGATTGTACCATTGTGATGATGGGGCCTCAACTGCCCCAAGAAAACATCGCTTACAGCATTACACCACCGCCGGGGGCCTATTTCCGCCCAACAGTGCATCCAGGTGCCATAGCCTCCGTTAGCAATCGCAGAATCCGCGCTTGGCCGTCTACATGATGAACCAGGAATTTTGATTCCTCAGACCAGTCTACTTTCTTCCAGTCATCCACTGTCCAATCTCGATTACCTTGGGTCCATTCCATGCGTTGTTCGCGATGACGTGCCGTGAGCATGGGGACTTGGCTGGGTCTTCGGCTACGCATGACCATGCGCAGAAGGCTGCGATGAACTGTGTGTTGTGACACATTGCCCTGATCACCACTGTTGTAGCTGCGGGTGATTTGTCGCACTGTGGCCGTACGTTCGCTGTGAACAATGCGCGACAGTCTCCGCTCCTCTCTGGCATCAATGAGTTGCGGACGAAACGCGGCTGGACGACGGTTCATCGTTTGGCATTCTGTGCACCACTTTTGATACGTACTCACTACAGCGGCACGTGAACAACCCACAAGCCGCGCCGTTTCCGAGATCGTAGTTCCGAGGCGCCTTTCCATCAGAATTTGTCCTTTATCACACTCCGATAAATCGGCAGTTTTTCCCATTCTGACTCCAAACACTCTACTAACCGAAAGCTGATCCTCGGGTTGTATGTATACTGCTCTGTGAACTTCACCTGCACCACCGTTCGGTCTCCAGGCGCCTAAGTCGATCTCTAAGCGCCAGTGCGTAGGCTTGGGGTTGTCATAATGCAATGTCTCATCGGTGTGTACTCTCAAAAAGTAATTTTGCTTAAATTTTGTAGCTCGAATCATACCAGAAAACGTTAAACATAACCAGTGGGAAATCGGTATGTAAAATTCAAACAGTAACAAAAAAAGAAAAGAAAACATTTCGTTAAAATGGGTTTGGGTAATCATGCGTTTTCAGAATTCCTGTTTCTCCAAACTGGATGGAATTACCTGTCAAAAAATCCTGTGCCCATGGGAATAGGTATCGGTAGTGGAAGAGGCATGACCATGGACGGCCTCATCATTGCTCCCATCATGGCGCCGTGAAGCATGGACTTCAACAGAAAATCAGCGCTGCTCTCTTGCACCAGAAACAGCACAGCCAAGGTACACAAAACTAAAATCCGTTGCAGCTGCATTCCTGAAGTAGCATTCATAGAAAAAGAAAAGGGAAACATTTAAATTTAAAAGCACGAAAGCAGCTACATTTTTACACAAACTAAGCACAGAAGAAAGTTTACATTTGTCACATATTAATGGTTCTTTTCCGAATATAAGGGTACCGACGACTAACAGATAATCATTTAATTGACTTTCTGATCGATTTTAAAATGTGCATAATGCTCATCATGTTTACAATCGAACAGTCGAATAAGGTCTGTAAATACGAAATTACTTTATGACAAGAAAAACGATCAAAAATCCATTTTATCGGTGTATACACTTAAAGTAAACAAACAAGCTTTCACCACCAAACGGGTGGCTTTGTCAGGAAGTATTACCATCTAAAGCAAACTTAGATTTCTAAGCAAACAAATTCAAAACACTAGATATTACGCAGAAGGGTGATAAATACCACTTGCAAGTTGCGTGCTGTTCACGGTAATACGTAGTGCGATCAAAAAGTTCCGAGACTAGGTACGTTGCACGCCAACAGATGGCAATACGCGAATGCGTGAGCAGCGGTCGAAGGCAGTAATCTTCATGAGTCATTGTGCCGCGTGGCGTCGTTTTGTGAACATCTGGAGCTGCGCTACATTATGTTTGGTGACCATGTGCAAAACACAGCTGCTATTTCGGTATGGACTGCAAACTAGAGCAGCGAGCGAACATGAAATTCTTCTTCAAATTCGCAACGGAGACACATTAAATATTGCGGCAGGCTTATGGCAATGAAGCAATGAGTTGTGCCAGGTGTTTTGTATGGCACTCGCGCTTCAAGAGCAGAAGAACGACATTGGAAGACGACGAGAGGTCCACGGGCAAATCCCCCAAAATGTGGACAAAATTAGGGAACTGGTGCATGAGAATCGCCGGAGAGCCATTCATGACATTGCTACCATCGTCAATATGTCATACGGAACAGTGCAAGAAATTCTGACATCAGTTTTGAAAATGCACCGCATTGCTGCAAAGTTTGTGCCAAAGATTCTGAACCCCGAACAGAAGGCGTTCCGTTTCGAACTCTGTCAAGAACTTCGTCAGCAGGTGGTGAATGAGCCAACGTTCCTGTCGCCGGTCATCACTGGGGACGAGACTTGGGTCTACGGTTACGACCAAACAACAGTCGTCGCAGTAGAAGAGCCCGACATCTCCTCGGCCGAAGAAGGCCCTGCAAGTCCGGAGCAAAACCAAAAGCATGCTCATCGTGTTCTTCGACATTCGTGGAGTTGTGCACCGTGAATTCCCCCACAGGGCCAGACCGTCACCGCCGTTTTTACTGCGATGTTCTGCGACGTCTTAGGGAGGACATTCGCAGCAAAGGACCTGAAATGTGGTGCAGGGACGATTTCCTGCTCCATCACAATGCAGCAGCTTCCAGAGCGTTAACAACATGCCAGTTTTGCAGTCGAAACAGCGTGACTACCCTTCCTCACCCACCCACGTTTACTCCACGGAATTTGGCCCTCTGCGACTTCTTTCTGTTCCCGAAGATGAAGATGAAGCTCAAGGATCGCAGTTTTGAAACTGTGGACGAGATCCAGTGCGAATCGCAGACGGTGCTTGACACGATCCGCGACTGACTTTGAGGGAGCGTTCCAACAGTGGCAAAAAGGCTGGCTGCAGTGTATCGCTGCCCAAGGAGACTACTTTGAGGGAGATCATAGCCAGACTTAAGTATCGTAAGTACGTACTTGGTTGTATATCGTCCTAGTCTCGGAACTTTTTCATGGGACCTCGTACAAGGAATTAGGAATGCGGTGCCCAAAAGAGTGCACCAGGTGCCAGGAAGGTCGAGTAATATTCCTTCGTTGCATATATTCTGGTTTGTGTATCGCTGCCCAAGGAGACTACTTTGAGGAGATCATAGCCAGACTTAAGTATCGTAAGTACGTACTTGGTTGTATATCGTCCTAGTCTCGGAACTTTTTCATGGGACCTCGTACAAGGAATTAGGAATGCGGTGCCCAAAAGAGTGCACCAGGTGCCAGGAAGGTCGAGTAATATTCCTTCGTTGCATATATTCTGGTTTGTGTATCGCTGCCCAAGGAGACTACTTTGAGGGAGATCATAGCCAGACTTAAGTATCGTAAGTACGTACTTGGTTGTATATCGTCCTAGTCTCGGAACTTTTTCATGGGACCTCGTACAAGGAATTAGGAATGCGGTGCCCAAAAGAGTGCACCAGGTGCCAGGAAGGTCGAGTAATATTCCTTCGTTGCATATATTCTGGTTTGTGTATCGCTGCCCAAGGAGACTACTTTGAGGGAGATCATAGCCAGACTTAAGTATCGTAAGTACGTACTTGGTTGTATATCGTCCTAGTCTCGGAACTTTTTCATGGGACCTCGTACAAGGAATTAGGAATGCGGTGCCCAAAAGAGTGCACCAGGTGCCAGGAAGGTCGAGTAATATTCCTTCGTTGCATATATTCTGGTTTGTTAAAATTTCAATATTTATCTGAAAGCAGTAGCTCTGGCGTTCGTGTACGGCGCAATCTTCTTGAGCCCGTTCCATTTAGAAGTGGCGGAGTGGTTCTTGACTTTACCCGCCAACGCTGTGGTTAGCCTCTCCAGCTATATGTCTCTGCTGTGCTCAGCCAGTCTCAAGTAGAAGGAGCGCTTTGTCATTCCAGTGTTGTTTTTCGTGGCCCCGTTCGGGTGGAATGGAGTACACTCCTACGTCTGCGAGGTTCGGTGCAGGTAACTGCATTCCCTTGAATGCGTGGACGCCAGAGCTACCGCTTTCAGAGAAACTGTTGAAATTTGAACAAACCAGAATGTATGCAATGAAGGAGTATCACTCGACCTTCCTGGCACTTGGCGCACTCTTCTGCGCACGCCGCATTCCTAATGCATTGTATTACCGTGAACAGTACACGACCTGCTACTGACATTGACATCTATCACCTTTCTGCGTAATATCAAGTGTTTTGAATTTGTTTGTTTAGAATAAGTTTGCTTTAGATGGTAATACTGCCTGACGAAACCACCCGTTTGGTGGTGAAAGCTTGCTTGTTTACTTTATCTGTATACACCGATGAAACGGATTTTTCATCGATTTTCTTGTAATTTCCGGTGTATCTACCCAACGTTTATTAATATATGAAATTTCTTTATATTCATTTGGAAAAGCGTTTTAAATTGCTACGTACTTTCTTTGGCCCAACGCCATGATACTTCATATCCAAAGTGTAAGGACGTTTTCTTTTTTTATTATTTGAGGTTTAACGACCACCGTGAACAACTCAATGGGCTATAAGCAGTCGCTCGACCTTAATTTAGGGCCACTGGCTCCAGAGAAGGGAGAGATCCAGTGCCGTAAGACAAACACAACATCAACGCCTCACTGGGATTCTAACCCGGACCCCTTCACGGGCGAATGATCCATCGTTTAGAGCACTGCGCCACTGGGGCGGCAACGGTTTTCCTTTGGAGTATAGGAAAGTATGAGATCCATATGAAGGCGAATTATGAATCTACCAAATTGTACGCTATTCGACATGTATGATTTTTGCATATGTGATGTATATGATTTTTCTCCACCTAAATGTTTCTGTTTATCTTCATCTTTCTTTCAGTGAAGTGAAAGCAAACACACATGAAACTTGAAGAACGTAGCAACAGTATTCTGCTAGGAATTCTTTTACTGTATTCGTTTACACACCCAGCAACTATTTGATTTCCTCCTGGTGAATTTCAAATGAATGATTAGGACCCCTTAAAGTGTATAGCAACAGGACCATTCTCTTTAAGCTGTTGTCGCCTTTAAATATGTGACGATTGTGGCACTGATCCAAAATGTCAATCAATGAATTCTGAAATTTTGCTCGTGTTGGAAAGGAGAAGTAAGCGAAGGACGCTTACTCAGCTTACCATCCCACGTTTTGATTTTGATATTTTTTTTGATTGGAGGTTTAACGACCACCGTGAGCAACTCAATGGGCTATAAGCAATCGCCCGTCCCTAATTTAGGGTCACTGGTTCCAGGGAAGGGAGAGAGCCAGTGCCGTAAGACAAACACAACATCCATGCCTGACCGGGATTCGAACCCGGACCCCTTACGGACGAATGATCAGAGGCCAACGCCTTAGACCACTGCGCCACCGAGGCGGCTCCCACGTTTTGTGGTTGCTCATTTTGTATCTCGATCGACAAAGATACGCCTTTTAAAGTTCGAAACAGCTGTTTTTACTTCCGTTCTGCGAAAATAAAAATCTATCACGAAGAAGAAACAAAATGGATGCATCTAATCGTAAAGTTCAAAAATTTGTTTGGAAGTTTTAAAACCACCCTGAGCAACTCAGTTGGTAAGCTGTCATCCGTCCTTAATTTCGGACCACTGGTTCAAGTGACCGGTGAAGATCAGTGCCGAAGAATATGCGTACCACCCATGTCCGAGCCCACTCGAACGCATGAACAGAAGTTAGAGCTTAGACCACTGTGCCACTAGGTAGGCCAAAGTTCAATTATACTGACAAAAAAATGGCGTCCAAAGAGAGTACTGTAATCGTAAGAGTCATTAGCAAAAGCTGAACTTAGTATTCTTGCGTTATGTCCAGTTCATCGCCATTTCAGGGATTCTACCTTGATCATGATGTCATCAACTCCCATCGTTTTCCTGATCCATGAGTTCCTCTTACACTCATCGTCGAAAAAATAGTTGCACCTAGAAGAAAGCAACCGACAGGAATGAAACTTGATGGGCAGTTTGACATCGTGAGACATGCAAATGGTTCAAGTATCACGCTTAGCCGCGCATGTGACGCATTCGAGGAGGGGTCATAGCGCTGTACCTGAGCGGCTATATAAGGTCGCCCCTTTGCGCGTGCTTGCCATTCTGGCTCGTGCTGTTGTGTTGGTTGCATCCTCTGCAAGCGAAGTATGCCTCGGAGAAACGTTCGGAAGCAATTCGAGCATTCGAGCAGTTGGAAGAATTCGAGAGGTGCCGCATCGTCGGGCTCCGAGAAGCGGGATGGTCTCATCGCCGTATTGCTTGCCATACCGGTCGTGCGGATATCACCATAGCAAGCTGTTGGCGGCAGTGGATAGAAAAAGGCACGCAGCAGCTGCAGAGTGGGTCTGGGAGCATTTAATCTGACCCGAATAGCATTGAAATCTGACACGTCCTTATAGGTGCAACAATTTTTTTTTTTTTTTTTTTTGACGATGAGCGTGTTATCCTTTCTGGTTATGCCAAGCAAGCACCGCTCCACGCTGCCTTCAGTAGTTTGCAGTCTGTGGATGTCCTCTGTAGTTAAGGTGTCAAAAGAAACATTGTCCACAAACAGTTACGTAATCGTAAGAATCATTAACAAAAGCTGAACCTAGTATTCTTATGTCTAGTCCATTGCTATTTCAGGTACTTTACTCTGATCATGATCTCTTCCGCTCTTGCCCTTTTCCTGATCCATAAATTCTTATTATTATCCTCCCTGCTTATACCAAGCATGCACTTCTCCATACTTCTTTCAGTAGTTTGTAGCCTCTGGATGTCCTAAGTCTTTAAGGTCCATGTCTCTGATTCATAAATAAGAACTGAAAGAATGCGTTGAATAAACACTTTTCTTTT
Source organism: Macrothele yani (assembly GCA_039090855.1). Lineage (NCBI taxonomy): Eukaryota > Metazoa > Arthropoda > Arachnida > Araneae > Macrothelidae > Macrothele > Macrothele yani. The sequence goes on from CM076991.1 coordinate 84,530,578, forward strand.
AAGACATAAGGGTAAATTGCTCTAGAAAATTGCACTTTCTTCCAAATGTTTTTCCAGCCGAGTTTTATACATGTATTAATTTCTTCGTTGATATGGCCCTTTCTTGATATTGGTTGTTCAAGGTAAATGTAGTCATCGGCTTCTAGAATTGTTCCATCAATCGCTAAATCTTCAGTTCTTCAAAAAGTATTGTACATCAATTTTGTTTTCTGAAAGTTCATTTTTCATCCCAGTTCTTTGCCCCTGTCAGCAAGTTTTTGTACCATACTCCGCAGTTCTGAGGGTGTACTTGTTAAAATGACTACATCTTCAGCAAAAAGAAGATAGGTTAAATAATCTCTAATAATTTGTATCCCTTTGTCTTCTCAATTTAATGACTGAAAAGCATGATGCACTGTGGAGAATTTGCGTGCAATTTTCCTAAGTGTTGACATTATATGTATGAAGGGAAATGCACTATATTGTGAACAGAGGCGTCAACTTTTGAAAAATATTGGGTGGACTCAAAGACTTGAGTTATGATTTTATTAAAAAAAATCTTAAAAACCCTCCTTTACATAGATCCTGATATTTACTTTCATACCATGGATATGACTACGGATAGTATGTAATATAGAAAGCTAAAAAAATAGCAAATTGGTGATCTAACACAAAGATTCTGAAATGTTGGTAATAAAAATCACCTAAAATATATACTGTTAGTAATTAATACTACAATTATTTTTCATGTAAAGAAAAATAAAATGAATAAAATTTCTTATTTGTATAAAAAACATGTTTATACTAATAATTAAAAAAATACAAGAATATTGACACTAAATAATGCTTTGAAAATAAGTTTTTTGAAAATAAAATTCATACATTGTAGGGTTAAATGGTCAAAAAGCTATTGTTTAGCATAATTAAAATAAATTATTGAAAGTTCATAATTACGTAAACATTTTTTTTTAATTTGGGGACATTACGTCTTTCTAAAATGCACTAGAGCATGGACTCACCAATCACCATTTTTTAGCAAATGAGTTTCTCCTGACGGCACTTCTCCCTTTAAATTAATCGCGAACATCTAAATCCAACTTTTCAGCGCTGTCCTTAGGTACACTGAAAACAGCGATGTGATTAGGTCTTTTCTGGAACATTGTGGAACGCAAAAATGTTTTTAGTCTTTTCAAAGTGGAAAAAGATCTTTCGGTTGTGGCTGTGGAAACTGGTATTCCCAGAATTAGACGTGGAAATTTCATGAATTCAAGCACAATGTTACGAATAACATTCGACTTCAGAAATTGTACTACATCATCAAATGTTTCTTAATTCTTTACACAACATTGCAGCCCTGTCAAACACCATATTCCTCTGCGACCATGAGATATCATAGTCGTGAATGTAATTATTGAAAACATTCCTGAAATTGTCTACTTTTCCGATAACAAAATTTTTGAGAACTCAGGGAAAGAGGTTGGGTTTCGAACGAGGACAACCGACAATGGTTCATGTTGCTTCGAATCGCCTAAGTGTTGTAAATTATATGTAAAACATTATATTTGACGTCAAAAAGAATAAAATAGATATTTGAAACTCGTTTATCCTTGTTACTTGAAGCATATATTCCATACCTATGTTTTCCATAACACAAGATTAAATATTTTCATAAGGTAATTTCTCTAAGAAATTCTAGTATAGTCGTGGGTAATATAGTAGTAATCAAAATAAAACACGGGAAATTATTGTGTGGGCTCGGGCCCCACGAGCCCATATAAGTTGGCACCCATGATTGTGAACAAGAAGTCTGGAAGTTATTTAACAGGTTTCATCTTAATAAAAGAGACAGAATTTGTGGTTTTACAGAATTCTTAAGCAATTTTTACAGCTGAAGTAAACTCTGCGAACCACTGCTCTATCTTCTAGTTAGTGTGAAGGAGATTTTCTCATAAGAATTTGATAAATACTCCAATAACCAATCTTTCGGTCAATGACAATGAGGTTATCTTTAAGTAATGCAATGGACGGTACTGGAGATATTTGGAAACTCCGACAGCAAATGGTACTTTGAAAGTTTTTACAGCAGATGATCTCAGAAATTTGCATAATTCATTTCAATAAATATATTTTCCAAAATCTTGAAATTTAAGGTTGGCCTATATGCGGGTCAAGGATTTTCACAAATTTTTAGCTGTTGAAGTAGGAGGGTCGGCTTATATGCACATATATACTGCATTTTTTTGTTCAGGCTTAGTAATTGTGAACTGAGTTTATCAAAACCTAGAGTGTATTTGTTATTTTATTTTCCAGAGGTGTAATGGTTTCTCTGATTTCATGAAAACATGCAATAGCTGTGACACAAACTGTGCTTGGCTATATATAGCCAGATGGCTCAGAATTTGTAAAGTACTAGTGAGACACATTAACTGAGTTTATTTATGTTAGAAAAACATAGTGTGTTTAAAATTGACTACTTTCTTAACCCTTTAACCGGCTAGAACGAATTAGCTTGAGGTTAACAAAATGGACTGAAATCAACACGAAATATATTTGCTGTCTATGAAGTGGACCGAATGTGGATTGAATGAATGAACCTGTGCATGAGAAAGCATGCTTTCCTCCTTAGCTTTGCTTTTGAAAGTGGTGATATAGGGGGATGACACTAATCTGTATCGATTGATTACCTGCTAAAACGGCTATAACAGCAAACCTAAGAAAGGAGAGAGAAGAAATTTGAGGTGCTTGTTTCTGTCCAGTGGTATGATGTCCGTGTCAAGGGGACTAGGGGACTATCCCTTCGCCATCAGTCATGGAAGAAAGGATATATATATATATATATATATATATATATATATATATATATTATATAATTTATTACTATTAAGCTTGCGGTGTTAAGATAGAATAATAATAATAACAACGTTTCGCACAATAAAATGCTTATTTTACATCGACTATAGTAGCCAAACGCTCTGCGAAACTATTGTCGATGTGTAATAAACATTTTATTGTGCGAAACGTTGTTATTATTATTATTCTATTGGTAAAAATTGTTGGGCCTCCGCTATCACTGTTTCATTCTTGTAATACGTCCGTTCATGGCTCCTTCGAGGGCACTGTTCGACAGTGTACAGGAAAGCAAAGAGCGGACGAGAACGGTAGAAATACCTCAAGAGTTGAACACAATTTGAACTGTGTTTCAGGATCAAAATGCAGTTCCACTCTGCTGCTCAATGAAAAGTAATCCTCAGAGAAAATTTGGCTCTCACTTGTGAGTAAGCTTGACATATAGATTTTACTTAATTTTTATATTTTTGAGGTTTAACGACTACCGTGAGCAACTCAGTAGACTATAAGCAATCGCTCGTCTATAATTTAGGGACAATGGTTCCAGATAAGGGAGAGGGCCAGCGCCGTAAGATAAATACAATATTCATGCCTCGCCGGGATTCGAACTTGGACCCATCTCGGACGAATGATCAGAAGCCATCGCTTATACCACTGCTCCACCGGGGCAGCGATTTTTATTTCCGCATTTGTTAGCTATTATATAACTGCTAACGAATGCTGGCCTTTTTATATAATAAATTATTGTATAAATCTTAAAGAACCATGTTCAAGAAATTGAGTTTCTTTTTATTAGGTATAGCCTAACCTTTTACAGTAACTTCTGTTAAATAGTTATGGCACCTTTTTCTCCAGAGAAAAAAAAGCACTGCTTATGGAACCACTATATCCCTACAACCCCATTAAAATTAATAATTTTTTGTAATCTAAAAGTTTATGAGAATTTGAATTTTCAATACCGTGGCATTATTTCTATGGTGTTGCTAAAAACTTAGATTTCTTTTGACAATATTAGAAGGCACCACTATTACGTTTGCATCAGTTATGGTAGACAGTATTTGCTTAGTTTTATTTTGTTCTTAATGAATTCTCAGAATGTAGATGGCGCTACGTGCAGTTAAAGTGAACTTATTATTTTTATACGTATGTATATCCTGATTTTTCGCGGTTTCTTTGCCGTATGTTAAACTTTAGTGCTTATCTTTTCGTGCCACCAAGTTTCAAATTTTTGCTTCATTTGTTATGTTCCAGAATGCGAATTTCCTTTTCCACTATTATTGAGTATACGAACGACAGACAGTTTTAATCGCATTCTGGTTTATATTCTGCACTGAGAAGTGTGTGATAAAGAATTAATAAACAAAATATGGTGGAAACATGCGGTTTCGTGTTCAAAGATGAACGTGCAAGTGCATGTAAAACTACTGTTGAAAATTTGCTTGTCAAACGTATCAAATTCTCCATATTCTTCTGAGGCCTGTATGGAGCATAAGGTCGGAAACAGCCAATATTAAAAATGTAATGTATCTATGGCGTAGTAGTAATCTTTCGCGCTATGTCTTAATTATCTAAAGCCTCCAGTTCTTTAAGAGACAGCTGTAGTCCGTCGAGTTAAGTACAGGCAATGGGAACTACTAAAGAAACTTATATACTTAATGTCAAAACTTCCTTGTTGATGAAAGTTTTCAATCAATTTATGTACTTTCAGATTTAAAACTTTTCTTTCAAATCAGGTTAGACAAATCATCTGATAGATTGCTATCCATCGGATGAAAAAAATAGTGAAACGATGGCCGAATGATTAGAGTATTATCGCGTCACGAGAACGTGGTTGTCCACCATATGGTGTTTTTATCTTTTGTAACAAGAGAATGACCTTAAATTAAAGACTGGTAATATTTGCTAGTCTTACTTGCCTGTAAGGTTCGTTTAACAAAAGTTTAAAACGCTTAACTAGAATATTAATTTTATTTTAATTTACCCTGGTACTCGTTGTAATTTCAGTTTTGATAGGTACCAACTCTACCCTTTCCAGAGAATTTACAGCTTCTGTTTCGTTAAATTGTTTAAATTTCGTGATATGAAGTAAATTTCTCATTTTCTTTAAAAGCTTTGTTTTAAAGGTAAGCGGGGCTTCTTTGAGAACACTTTCTCATTTGACATGAAAATTTCAGAAAGTGAAAATGGAATTTGTAATGTGATTCACATCATTGTCCGTCAGATGGCAACATTTAAATTGCTAACATTGTGTTTCGAATATAGCATTTTGCCTGTTCGTTTCCATATCAGAACAAAAGGGGTTTTGTAGGATTTTTCCGGTGTCAGAATGCGCCATCAAGTAACATTTGTTAAGAAAGATTTTTCTTTCCCACTATTCTTGTTTTCCTTTAACAGAGTATCAGTAATGTCGAAACAAATCTTTTTTCGAAATTTAGATATTGCATGACAGAGTTGGGTTTGTTTCCAATGCAATATGGACTCGTCTTAGTAAAGAATGTCGTGTTTAGTGTTGTTAGTTCCCTGTGAAACAAGTATTTCTGCTGGAAAATGAGATGCACAATCTTCAGGTTTATCCTATATGCAAAGTTTAGATAAGTACCTAGAGATGTGTCTTCTTGGATCACCGATTAGTACACAGTACACATTATTCTCTTTTTTTATGAGCGTACCTATTTAATGCATATCCGAATTTTCGCACCAGTTGTTCTAATTGTAGAAACAGATTTCTCGATTTGCAATTGTCAACTTTTAACGCGTGAGGTAACCAAACTGGAAGCATAAAAATACTTTCCTGTTTACTATTTTAAAAAAAGGATCCTTCTCTGGGGTTGCTTTGCTTGGCGGGGTTACTTTCGTACCTATGTCTTTTACTTTTTGGGAAGATTGATTACTCCCTTCTGTGCCTACTGGTGGTGCAGGCTATAGTCAGCAGGTTCTTATGCCTGGCCTTGACCTGTAGATGTCGATGCATATAAAAAAAGAAAAGAAATGTATGTCCTACGTGTTCAGATAGAAATTTTGTTGAAAATATTCTTAGATAACAGAAGAGACAGTTCGCAGGTGAAAGAGATGAGTGAAATTATTTATCTACACTGATTCAGAAAAAAATCCAGGATTAAATAAGCGTAGGTTTTAGTTTTTGAGCATTTTCATTTTACCCCAGTGCTCTTCTTTAGACTACGTTTCATATGGAATTTGAGCTGACCAGTAATACTTTGATGCGAATTTAAGATCTACTCCAAACTTTTTTTTTAATCCATTAACAAATTTCAGTGCTTTCTAATAAAAAATTGCGAAACGCGAGATATTAAAAGAATTCACTTCCAGTAGACGGCACTTACCTCTTCAGGGACAGCTTGGTAAGCCGTATGCACTACCACCTCCGACCGAGAAGCAACTTTCACTTTCTAAAGCGTTTCCTCAGATTATTCCACAAATATATATTGGGGAAAAGGAAATTACAATTGCTCTTTTCTTCCTTTTTCTTCCTTTTGTTGGTTGAGAAGGTGTGTCAGTATTAAAATCTGTCTTTTTCCTCTGCTCAGTGGTCTGGAGCCGTTCGTAGCAAATCTTAGCGTCCGAGCTTGCAAGCATTCACGCACTGGTGCAACTGGCAGTTCTCTAAGAGATTCGTTTCCGCAAAATTCCCGTTTAAATATCATGCGCATGTGTACGTTTTCTTATTTACAGACGTTAAGTATCTTTCAAAGTTTCCTTGAGCACAGGAAAGATAAAAGATCCGCAGTCCGAAATGTTCGAAATTGTGTAGCAGGAAAAAATTTGGGGAGCGTTTAATTAAAATGCTGAAGTTTTCCTGTTTTTTTTATTCGTTTTTTTTTATCAGTGCCATAAATAAATTAAGCCTAAGAATACCTCAAACGGAAATTATTCTTTTATTTTTTTCTATCCGTGAAACAATACATAATTTCCAAAAATACTTGAAACAGAAATAAAATTCTTAATTCTTTTAAAAAATAATATCTTGTCTTTAGAAATTTAGACACGTCGAATATTAACTTCATATTCCAATGAAAAAAATATAAAAGAACGAATTGAGCTTCTAAGTTGGTGCTTCTCAGTGATGGAATCAAATACTCAGTGTGTCACGACATCTCAAGTTTGCATTTTTTGAAGAAACAAGATTTAAATTTTAAATGCTCCGACGTTCCTGGATCTCTTCAGTTATACTAAGAGATTTCAAGGCCATGGAGATATCGCGTCAACAGGCAGATCACGTTGATTGATTTTTTTCCGTTAACAACACCATCATCAACAACCTTTCTCAATCCACTGCTGGATGAAGGATTCACAAATCTTGAGCAATTTTTTTACATGTTTCCTCGGAATGCTTTCAAATTCTATCCGCTCGTGTCCAACGTGGTCTTCTTTTGGGTCTTGCTTCGTAACTTGTCTAGTATTTGAGTTGTCCAAAGTTGGTCAGCATTTCTAGCGATTTGTAGAGACAGACCATTTCCGCTTCAGGGCTCTCACTCTGATCGCCGTGTCATTCATTCTTGTCCTTTTCCTGATTCATGAATTCCCCTACTTGCCTTTCCTGGTTACACCAAGTATGTATCTCTCCAGGATTCTTCGACTTGCCTGGGGCGTCTGTACGTATTATTTAGTTAAGGTCCATGTCTCAGATCCGTAATTAAGAGCTGGAAGAAGGCATTGATTAAACGCTTTTCTTTTAAGACATAGTAACAAATTGATCTTGAAAACTACATTGTTCTTTCCAAATACATACTTCGCTCAGTTACAATATATATTATTTTCGCCAACAGAAAAAATTCGGTCACAGAACGATTTAAAAAATCTTTGTCACTATCTCATCCCTAACATCCGAAAAAAGCTTTTCCAGTCCACCTTCCAGGAAAGCAGATATGTATCTCGAACAGACGTTTACGTAGTCAGTCAGTTCTTTAGTTCATAAAGACATAAAAGTGATTTATATTAGTAATTTTAGTTAAAATGAATAGATAGGTTTTACTAGTTTAATCATGACGAAGATGTAGTAGGTTAATAAAACATAAAATATTAAAAATGAATATAAAATTAGGTCTAAAAACCATGGGGAAACTATTAATCCTTAAGGGTTCAGATCAATGAACATAGTTAATGAAATTAAAGCTTTTTTGTTATTGAAGATTTAACGACCACCGTGAGCAATTCAATGGGCTATAAACAGTCGCGCGTCCCTAGTTTAGGGCCACTGGTTCTAGGGAAGGGAGTTATCCTTCCATGACCTTTCGGGAGCGTTTAAAATAAGGGTGTAAACGTAACCCTGCCACTAAAAATACAAAATCTTTTAATGGAAAAGTGTCAACGTGATATGATTCTAAGCTAAATTAAAAATATTGAGCTGGCTTATATCTGTCTAATTCAACAATTTGGCCAGTACATATGAAAAAGGAGATATCATGTCCACAGAAGTTTAGGTGAAACTACTGTTTAAAAAACGCTGCTTTGGACATACATATATTACAACATTTGAAAAATGAAATGAAAAGAGTCCACAATACAACAAATTCAAAGCATGTAAACCGATTAATGATCTCTCCCTCTGACAACACGGCATAAATTCATCCCATATCTTATCGATCGTTTGCAGCTTAAACAAAATTAAACCGCACAGATTTTGACTGTTTAGAAAAATGACGTATTCAGAATAATACGGCACAATTCTGTGTTTTAAAATTGCAGTTCTCACTGTTAAGTAAATTCATTCTAAGTTAATCTAACGGCACCAAAACAAAACCTGTGAAACTCTGACGACTGTGAGGAGTTGCCCGCCCCTAATTTGGGACCAATGGTCCTATGAAAGGTACAGAGAGAACGCCGTCAGATAAGCATACTGCCTATGCCTATCGGGACTCGAACACAAGCTCATCTCATACAATTAGCCTAATGTCAGCGCCTCTGACCACTCGGCCAACGGAAAGGCGGAAAAATATATAAAATGAATTCCAAGTTTGAGAGAGATATAATATTTATCCCCATTTAGAGAGAGTGAGATAGTATTTAAAAGCACGTTACACGATGCTTAACGCTATTTGCAAACAAGGAAAACTCGAAAAACAAAAGTAGTGTTTTTATGTTGGGTATAATTGGCTGGAACAAAAGGTGGGATATTTTCAGCTCATCTTAAGGAGATAATTTCGTCTTCTCCAATCTTGTCTTCACTCTTGCTTATTGAACCATTATTTAGCCCATTGGAAACTAAACAACGTCCATTAGCAGCTTGTTGTTCTTCGTTAACCAAAAGGACGTTAGTTTACAATGGAGCTCTTTCTTTCTGCTCAAGCTGAAATGGCAACGACCTTTAGCAACTTAAACTGCGTCTTGTTTTTTCGGTGACGTCACTCTGAGAAATGAGCTGAGTTTCATCTGTTGGCAAGCTACTGTTGGAGAGACAACCGGTTCGTTTGCATTAATGTGGGATGTTTTGGAATAGGCTACTATCAAAACTCTTATTCTTGAAGGACATTAACCTAGCCCTTGCATGCAGTTTCAAACGGAAAAGGCTCGTTTTAATTTACCTCGAAACACGTGTATGAATAAGACGACGACAACAAAAACAGTACTGTTTATCTAAAGTAAGAGTCTGTTAAACTCGACTAACTGCTTAATTCCTTCGCAGACAAATCATTGCGAAACATAACTGCACTAGAAAAAATTGAGCTTTCTTTTTTTGTTCCACTAAAACATTGGTTATTATGAACAAACGAAAAACACTCCAAGTTCAAAAATTAAGTTTTTTGAAATATTATGAAAAGACTGTATGAAGGGGGAGGGGGGAGATAAAAAAATTTAACTGACTGCTATAATTTAACATTTAACTAAAATTTCAATCGTTTCCTTTAGAGAAGACTTCACAACAGTTAGAACTGAAATTGATTCTGCGTAACATTCAAAAGGAATTACACTGGATTTTTTGGCATGATGAGTTTGTTAATTGGTCACCGGCGGAGCTTGAAAACCAATGCGATTTGATATCAATATAAGCATTTTAGCAGATACGTAGATAAAAAAAATTCTTCCATAAAAACCGTTTCCTCAAAAAAACCCTTCTAGATTGGCCCCATCAAAGTCTTAAATTTCAGTTCTGCATTGTAAATCAATTTTGTTTTCAGTGAGGTTTTTTTTTCTGAGTTCATTTTTAATTACACTTCTTTATTCTTGTCAGCAAATTCCTGGATCATCCTCTACAGCTCCAAAGATGTAGTTTCAAGAATGATTATGTCGATAGCGAAACGAAGGTGAGTTAAATAGTCCACATTAATTTTTACTCCTTTGTTTTTCCAGATCAATGATTGAAAGACATTCTCAATGTGGCATTGAAGAGTTTAGAAGATATGGTGTCACCCTGTCTCATTCCTTTCCAATTTTGATTGGTGCTATATCCTCAAATAGCTGAACATTTTCACTTGCATTTTCATAGATGCTATTGATAATGCTAGTGCATGCATCTTCAATATCACATGATATCAAAGACACATGGTTTTATGGAAACAAAGGCCTTTATGTGATCAATAGAAGCAATACAAATTGGGAGTTCGTATTCCCTCGTTCTTTCGATTAGTTTTCTCAGTACATAGATGTGAGGTACACCGATGACCCATTATATTATGACCAGCACGTGCGCCTGAAGACCGAACGGTGGCGTAGGTGAAGTTCTCAGAGAAGTATATATACAACACAAGGATCGGCTTTCGGTTAGTAGGGTGTTCGGAGTCAAAACAGGAAAAGCTGCCGATTTATCGCAGTTTGATAAAGGACAAATTGTGATCGCACAGAGCTCCGGAGCTACGATCTAGGCCACGGCCGTGCTTGTGGGTTGTTAACGCGCCGATGTAATAAGTACGTATCAAAAATTGTGTACAGACGGTCAAACGACGAACCGACGTACAGCCGTGGGTAATCCGCAACTCATTGATGCCAGAGGGGAGCGAAGACTGTCGCGCATTGTTCACAGTGTCGGCAGGGCCACAGTGCAAAAATTCCCTTCCAGATACAACATTATTGATCAGGGCAATGTGTCACAGCACACAGTCCATCGCAGCCTTCTGCGCATGGACCTACGTATCCGAAGACCCAGCCGAGTCCCCATGGTCGCTTCACGTCATCACCAACAACGCATGAAATGGGCCCAAGATCATCGAGATTGGACAGTGGATGACGGGAAGAAAGTGGCCTGATCTGACGAATCAAGATTCCTGGTTTATTACGTAGACGGCCGAGCGCGGAAACGCCGATTACCGACGGAGGTAATGGCACCTGGATGCAGTATTGGGCGGAAAAAGGTCCGGAGGCGGCGGTGTTATGCTGTGGGGTATGTTTTCTTGGGACACTTTAGACCCGATTATCCCAACAACACAGTCCCTGACAGCTGTCAGGTACCTGAATATCGTTGCTGACCAAGTTCACCCATTCATGGCAGCTGTGCTCCCTGCTGGTGATGGCAATTATCAACAGGATAATGCGCCATGCCACACTACCAGAATCGTCAAGGAGTGATTCGATGAACATGCTGGTGATTTTTTTGTTAATGCCTCCAAATTCATCTGACACGAACCCAATCAAACATTTGTGGTTCGACTTGGAAAAGCCGTTTCGCTCTAAATCACCACCAACACCCTGAAAGGTACGGGAACTGGAGGACCTGCTGTTGGTATTATGGTGCCAGATACCCCAGGATACTTATCGCCACCTCATCGAATCGATGCCTCGCCGAGTTGCAGCTGTTTTGCGTGCCAAAGGGGGTCCTACAGCTAATTAGGTAGGTGATCATAATGCAATGACTCATCAGTGTATAGTGCTGTAGCCGCTTCTGAATCCAACTTGCTATCTTGGTTGTGCCGTTGTCCAGTGGTTCCTTCAAGGAATGTGACAGTACTTCAGGGGCTGCAAGTATCGCTGAAAATGTGCTTACTACCACTTACCTCCTTTCCTTTCCAGCAAAGTCCTTGGAATTGAGATTCAAAGGCCTTAGCCTCACCATCCACCGTGAAAAAAATAATCATAATAAAGAAAAATCAAAGGCAACTCCAGATATTTTCCGTAACTATTATACAAATTTATATGAATTGTTAATCATTTTCTTCACCTTTTTATTGTCCGTTATTACATTAATCCCCTTTTTAGTGTTAGTGGTTAAATTTATAATCATACATTCGATAAAGTATTAAGCCAAATATTTTGTGGAATACGTGGATTTATTGATCTGCGACGACCTCAGTTTTCGAGAAAACATATTCAGCTGTGGATCGTCTAAAAAAATTATTTCTTTACTCAAGTTTTTGAAAAATACGCTTTCATTTATTTCCACATTTTTAATGGGAAATATTTTTGATGTGTCTTCGTTCAATGTACAATCAACCTTGTAACATTATTAGTTGTGATTTTCAATGCGCTTTTGAAGAGCTTAAACATGAATTAATTATATGAGCTGACTGAATCATTCTACTTGTATATATTACACTATAAAGAGTTTATGAAATGCAAAAAAAGTACAAAGAATTGCGTATGGATCAAACTTCATTTTTAGGGCCTCCCTAAGAATCATGAATCCTTTTATTTTACTTGGGACTTATTTTTACATAGGTTCCGAAGGATTTACATCGATTTCTAATTCAATTTCTTCCTCTAAAATTATTGAAGAAAATGATTGTTTCAACAAAGAATATACTCAATTACGGTAATTGCAGACGCCATTCAAGAAATTAAAAAACAATACGAAAATTTCGCTACAGGAAGAAGAAAACAGAAGCGCACAAAACAAATTTAACAGAATGACCGCGAAATTTCTTGATAGTACGGAAACAATCATGTAAGTTGTCCTTCTCTTTTGGTCAACTACCGCATCCTGTAGTAATTGTGGGTAAACCTTAGCACCCTACCCCAAGTTCCGATAGGAAAAAAGGAGACGGATATTTCACCGTAGTTTGCAGTTGGCTACCGTGCTCAGAGAAGCACAGCAAGCTGCAAGTCCTTGTGGACTGCTTGAGAAGACCTAAGAGGGTGTGGCGTAAACTGCAGTAGCAGCCATACTGTATGGCCGTGCTAACCGATACCAAGACCGATCAGCGAACAACAGCTTTCTTTGGCTATGGCCAGGTTAAAAATAAGATTTTGTGCTGAAAGCAATTCATTGATTAATGCATGCACTTTCCTTTAAAACAAATTGAATCGGAATTCAAAAATTTTAACGTGCTACGACACTGTAATACGTAGTCACCAGCCACTATTTCAGTACCTCAGTGAAGATTTCGTAAAACTCTGATAGGACACTGATGATCCTGTAGTTTCTGTGATCGTCCTGTTCCTTTTTTTATGTAATAGGATCTCTCACTCTAGCATTCTTGCAGTTCATCACGAAACTTCCATTCATTGGAACATCTAACGAAAACCTGGAAGACTGCAGTTCTTATTTCTTCACTGGTTTCTTGTAAAATGCCCATGATAAACCTTCTTCACCTGGAGCTCACGTTTCTAATTACATGGGCGAATTCTACAGGGAGGACCGGATCATGTCCAAGCAAATTGTACAGAATGTATTTAATATCAGTACATTAATGTTTTGAATGCGTTGAAAAAAACGAAAAGTCCATTCGTTCACTAGTTTCCAACATGGTCAATAAAAACATTCCAGCTCTTGTAAGTACCCATTATGAATTTCGTTTTTCCTATCGAATAAAATCCTTGTCCCTGTAGTCTTGATAGCAGTTTTCATTCCTTCGTGAAGTAGTAAAGTGATGTCCTTTCAGATAACTTTTCAACAATGCGGAGAAGTCAACTTACTCGCCTCTCCTCCTGAACTATTTCTTCGATTCCGTTTGTGCTCATTTTCGTTGAGTAGTTGTGTTCATCTTCGTTTTGCCAGTGTAATACCTGGAAGTGTTCCTCATGTTTCACGAAGCATTTTCGAACATTCCGGCGAGTGTGGCATGGTGCTTTATTTTTCTGAAAGAAGGCAGTACTAGGGTGGAAGTCCATTGCCATGGAAGGATATACCTGGTCTCCAATGATGTTTAGGTAGGTGGAAGATGTTATGGTTTCCTGCACAGGAATGACTGGACTCAAGGTTGCTCAGCAAAATATTGTCCAAAGAATTGCACTTCCTCCGCCGGCTTGATTTCGCCCCACGGTTAATCCTGCTGCCAAAACTTCCCCAGGTAAACGACGTAAACATACCCAGCCGTCCACGGGGTGCAACAGGGAACGAGGTTCATCATGCATGACGACCTTCTTCCAATTATTGAAGGTCCAGATTTGATGTCCACGTAAGCATTACAGACACTTTCGACGGTGAATCCAGGACAGCATGGCCACTCGGACCAAACTGCGGTTACGCAGCCCCATTTACAGTAAGGTTCAATGTACTGTGTATTGTGACACACTACTCCCGCCACCAGCGTTCAAATTACTGGCGAGGTGCGCCTCAGTGTCTCTTCTGTTGGCTCGTACCATACGGGATAGCCCTCCCTCACCTCTCGCATCGATGAGCCGTGGTCGGCCCACACCTTGCCACAGTATCACTTCTGTTGTCTCGTACCATACGGGATAGCCTTCGCTCACCTCTAGAATCCCTGAGCCGTTATCGGCCCTCACCTTGCCACAGTATCCATTCTGTTGGCTCGTACCATACGGGATAGCCTTTGCTCACCTCTAGAATCCATGAGACGTGGTCGCCCCACACCTTGCCACAGTATCACTTCTGTTGTCTCGTACCATACGGGATAGCCTTCGCTCACCTCTAGAATCCCTGAGCCGTTATCGGCCCTCACCTTGCCACAGTATCCATTCTGTTGGCTCGTACCATACGGGATAGCCTTTGCTCACCTCTAGAATCCATGAGACGTGGTCGCCCCACACCTTGCCACATTATCACTTCTGTTGTCTCGTACCATACGGGATAGCCTTCGCTCACCTCTAGAATCCCTGAGCCGTTATCGGCCCTCACCTTGCCACAGTATCCCTTCTGTTGGCTCGTACCAAACGGGATAGCCTTCGCTCACCTCTAGCATCGATGAGCCGTTGTCGGCCCACACCTTGCCACAGTGTCCCTTATGTTTGCTAGTACCATACAAGATAGACTTCGCTCACCTCTAGCATCGATGAGCCGTGGTCGGCCCACACCTTGCCACAGTATCCATTCTGTAGGCTCGTCCATACGGCATAGCCTTGGCTCACCTCTAGCACCGATGAGCCGTGGTCAGCCTACACCTTGCCAAAGTATGCCTTTGGTAGGCTCGTACCATACGGGATAGCCTTCACTCACCTCTAACATCGATGAGCGTTGTCAGCCCTCGCCTTGCCACAGTATCCCTTCTGTTGACTCGTACTGAACGAGATAGCCTACGCTCACCTCTAGCATCGATGAGCGGTGGTCCTCCCACACCTTGCCACAGTATCCCTTCTGTTGGCTCGTACCATACGGGATAGCCTTCGCTCACCTCTAGCATCGATAAGCTGTGGTCTGCCCACACCTTGCCACAGTATACCTTCTGTTGGCTCGTACCATACAGGATAGCCTTCGTTCGCCTCTAGCATCAATGAGCTGTGGTCGTCCCACACCTTGCCACAGTATCCCTTCTGTTGGCTCGCATCATAAGAGATAGCCCTCGCTCACCTCTAGCATCGATGAGCTGTGGTCTGCCCACACCTTGCCACAGTATCCCTTTTGTAGGCTCGTACCATACGAGGTAGCCTTCGCTCACCTCTAGCATCGATGAGCCGTGATCGGCCCACACCTTGCTATAGTATCCCTTCTGTTGGCTCGTACCTACGGAATAGCCTTAGCTCACCTCTAACATCGATGAGCCGTTTTCGGCCCTCAACTTGCCACAGTATCCCTTTTGTTGGCTCGTACCATACGAGGAAGCCTTCGCTCACCTCTAGCATCGATGAGCCGTGATCGGGCCACACCTTGCCACCATATCCCTTCGTAGGGTCGTACCACACGGGATAGCCTTCGCTCACCTCTAGCATCGATGAGCTGTGGTCGGCCGCCCACACCTTGCCACAGTATCCTTTCTGTTGGCTCGTACCTACGGAATAGCC
Organism: Macrothele yani; assembly: GCA_039090855.1. NCBI lineage: Eukaryota > Metazoa > Arthropoda > Arachnida > Araneae > Macrothelidae > Macrothele > Macrothele yani. The sequence continues at coordinate 84,546,466 of CM076991.1, forward strand.
TTAGCTCACCTCTAACATCGATGAGCCGTTTTCGGCCCTCACCTTGCCACAGTATCCCTTCTGTTGGCTCGTACCATACGAGATAGCCTGCGCTCAGCTGTAGCATCGATGAGCCGTGGTCGGCCCACACCTTGCCACAGTATCCCTTCTGTTGGCTCGTACCATATGGGATAGCCTTGGCTCACCTCTAGCATCGATGAGCTGTGGTAGGCCCACACCTTGCCACAGTATCCCTTCTGTTGGCTCGTACCTACGGAATAGCCTTAGCTCACCTCTAACATCGATGAGCCGTTTTCGGCCCTCACCTTGCCACAGTATCCCTTCTGTTGGCTCGTACCATACGAGATAGCCTTCGCTCACCTCTAGCATCGATGAGCTGTGATCGGCCCACATCTTGCCACAGTATCCCTTCTGTTGGCTCGTACCAAACGAGATAGCCTTGGCTCACCACTGGCATCGATGAGCTGTGGTCTGCCCACACCTTGCCACAGTATCCCTTCTGTTGGCTCGTACCATACGGGATAGCCTTCGCTCACCTCTAGCATCCATGAGCCGTGGTCGGCCCACACCTTGCTGGCATTTCGTAGTTTTTCCTCCTTGGACCACTTTTTCTTCTTCTCTTCTTCTTCTTGGAGGTTTAACGACCACCGTGAGCAACTCAATGGGCTATAAGCAGTCGCCCGTCCCTAATTTAGGGTCACTGGTTCCAGGGAAGGGAGAGAGCCAGTGCCGTAAGACAAACACAACATCCATGCCTCACCGGGATTCGAACCCGGACTCCTTACGGGCGAATGATCAGAGGCCAGCGCCTTAGACCTCTGCGCCACCGGGGCGGCAGGACCACTTTTTAAAAGTTATCACGGATGACCATCAACACTCCAAAAGCCTTGCCGTCTCTGAAATGCTCTGAAGCAGTCGTCTGGGCAATTTGGCTTTTGCCAAACTCGCTTATGTCCGCTGCCTTTTCCATCTGACGAACAAGAATAAGACTGATTAACAGAGCTCAGTATCAAGTGCTATTTATGCCGTTTCATGACCTTTGCATTCCCTGATGTTTACTTGCAATTGCTTCAATTTGCATAAATGTTCGTTGGTTATATTGTTTTGTCTCTGTGTGTAGAGAAGTAGGAGGAAAGGAAGTGATTTAATTTCTGAGAGGTTACATGAATGCGATGCAAGGAGATAATATAATGTGGTCAGAGTCAGTAGGGCGTATGAAAGCCATTCTGGGCTACACATTTCTCGTGGTATTGAGTGCAAAATCCCCAGAATGGTGTGCTTGGATGTTGCTCGCCATTCGATGTGCGTCATTCGCCGACGCCGCAAGCGAACTGTGCAGAGGCGTTAATTCATCTTCCAATGGCATCCACACATGTAAACAAGTACAGCTGGAAAACTGATGTTGGCAGTGTGCGGCCGAGCGCTGTCTTCTTGAAACTGGGCATTAGAGATACCATGGAGATACCGTAACTCATCGACGTAGGGTCGTGCTGTCATTGTACCCCTTACGAGTATTAGCGATGAACAGACGTTGAAACTGACAGAGCCCCAAACCATGACACCAAGCTGTAGAGCCGTATGGCCCTCACGTATGGTAACAAGTTCAATCCGGTATTCACGTCTTTTTCAGACTCTCAATCGGCGATCGTCGGCGCTGAGACAGAAGCGAGACTCGTCGCTGAATATAAATATAACAAGTTTTCATTCGGGCCGCCAGGCATGTCTGATACGCTGCCACTGCAAGCTTGCTCGACGATGTGCTGGTTGAGTGGCAGTCGTCGCAACGGCTGGTGAGAGCGCAAGCCTGCATCATCCAGTCTGCGATTCGCAGTCTGTGTCGATCTGGGATATCGGTAGCGGCCTTCTCGAATGTCGTCCGCTGTGGATTGTGTGACTACTACGGCTTGCCATCGAACACTGTGATCGAGGCGTTCGGGCGTGCACCTACGTGCACCAGACTCACTACAACGACTCGCGTTACCTTCCGCCAACCACTGCCGCCACATTTGGCAGACAGTTATTTCATGAAACCTCTGATACAGTGTGATGGTATGATTCCCGGTGACGTCTCCCAGGCATTATCTACCCTCACATGTGCTTTCGCTACCGAGATCACTCTGATGCCGGGGTCCACACGCCTTGGTGAGAACGACCATTCTTAGCTATGCCAAACCGTTTGCCCTTCTGTCTTCCTCGCCTATCACGTGATTAGTTCGCAACTGCAATCATTTACATGCCCCAACTGTTAACACATACTCACGAATTTGAATGCTCCGACAAATATAGCGTATCATTTTTTGTGTCGAGAAGTAAAGTTTCTCGCAAAAGTATTCAAAACTCTTGTAAATTTGCAGCTAATGTGTTAAGAACAATTAATTTCGTGTGCAAAGGAAAGGAAAGAAAGTAAAAATGCATGGGAATATCTCACGTTCAGTTCCTTTGCGTCATTACGAAGCTCCTAGTTTGCATCTCTTAAATAATTCTTAACCAAAAGGGATGTTATTCAGCTTTATCACGCAACCAGTCCAATCTAAAAGTACACAAATTTGTTACACTGAAGAAATTCAAGAGACACGGACCTTGAAGGCTATTCCAAAAAGAAGGGGGAAAAGGATTACCTTCAAATATATTCTAAACAGCAGCTGCCTGTTGATAAATTAAAGCAATATTTCGGAATAAGTCTTGAGTTTTCAAACGTTGTTGGCCAGTACTTTTTTTAATTTCCTACTAGTTATACTGGCCTGCATGTTAGTTTCATTAGATTCATAGCCCATACGCTGCCAATGGTCAGCTTCGAATAAGCGCGTATGACAAAATCTGATAAACTTCTTGCGGACTCTTAAGCTGATTGTTCCATTTCTGTTGAGTACTATTTTGTGTTGTTAAAGTAATGATCATTGAAAAAACTAATGATTTTTCCAATGATCAGTACTTTTGTATTATTCACTATTTTACTCCAATGTTGTCGAAATAAATTTTGTGCGTATTAAACATGATTTCTAATCCAAACGTAATGATTTCATTATTTAATGTGTTGTAGCAACTGACTGCAAACAGTACTCAATGTAAATATGACACCGTCACATTACTCTTACCTCTACACGAAAGTTTTCTGTGCATAGTTTGACGGTTTCCTAATATCGCTCCAAGGAGAAGCGAGTATTGCACAGTGGCAATTCGATTCGATAAAAGCAAATGCTCATTTCAGGCGAAATATTCATGACGGTGCTCCCAGATCCTTCAGACTACTTCTCCTACTAATCCGGTTCTTCCCTGGTCCCTTCCGGCAATAGTGGACAGCCCTTCCCAAAAAATTGCCGGCGTGTACTGTTCTCTTAGAAGTCACTCGCGACCTTTGGTCAACGGAAATGCTGTGTTAGATACTGAATGACTCATTTTCTCCTAGGGATTCCAGCTAACGTCTCTTACAACTCAGCACCGAAACGGCCTAGTTTAATTACTTTGAACATACTACTCTTGGTAATTTCGATTCGAATATTGTTCGCCGACCTGTCTAAATTAGTCACCTGGAAGACCTGTTTTGAAGAAAACACAATGTCTGGTCGTCCCATGCATCTGCTCTTCGTGAACGTCGGAGATGGAGTAAATGGTTTAAAGGTTTTGTGGTTGTACGGCATAGCGTCTCCGTAGGAATAGTTTCGAGCACACTGCTTTTCCTTGCAAATTTAGATTTTAATGAAATTGTAAGAGGGGTTTCTCAAGTTGGAATGAGGGATTTCTCGTGAGGAGGATGAAATGAGTCTGTATAATAAGGACTCAGCAACTACCCAGATGGCCTGAGACAATTGGAAGTAACTCACGCTTTTCTTAGAAAAGGGGAAAAAAGAAAGGAAGTTTGTATCTAGCGCTTGAAGGAGATAGGTTTGGTGATTCTCTGTGTGACGGATGAAATTTTCGGCTCTTCCAAGAATGAGAATTTTTTTCTGATATTCGAAATGTGACATCTAGGTAGAAATTAAGTTGGAAGCAGAAACTTTGCAGCAAGATAACAGAAAAAACCGCCTGGTAGAATAAGCAAGAACAGATCAATATGTAAACAATAACAAGTTAGTAAAATCATGCAATGCATTGGTTATGATACGCTTTCCAACATAATAGAAATCATTACTCAAGTTATTACTCAAGTTATGAGGAAAATTGCTTTGGAATAAATCTCACTCCTGTGCCCTGACCTTTGATCCCATTTCGATAATATTCAACAGAACTGGTTCAGTATACCTCCGAAATAACATGATAAAGTTTTGTCGCAATGAAAGCAATTTTACATAAGTTATGATGCATAAGGGCTATGGAATAGATCCCGCTTCTGTGTACCTTTGACCCCATTTCGCACATTTTTAATAGGATTCGTTCCCAGGCTTGTCCCTACAACATACTAGCATTTCATCTAAATCGAAACATTTTTACGTAAGTTATGATGCATAATGGCGATGGAAGTGTTTCCGCTCCTATGTCCTGACCTCTGACCCCCATTTCGCCAATTTTTAATAGGGTTTGTCCCCAGGTAGTCCCCTACCACATACTAAAATTTCATCGAAATCGAACCTTTTTTACGTAAGTTATGACGCATAAGAGCAGTGGAATGGATCCCGCTCCTATGTCCTGACATTTGATTCCATTTCGTTCGCTTTCAATAGGTTTCCTTCCCAGATGTTCCCCTACCACATACTACAATTTCATCGAAATCGAACTATTTTTACGCACGTTATGACGCATAAGGGCAATGAAATGCATCCCGCTCTCATGTTCTGACCTTTGACCCCAATTCACCTATTTTGAATAGGATTCGTCCCCAGGCGGTCACCTACCACATAGTAAAATTTTATTGAAATCGAAGAATATTTACTCAAGTTATGACGCATAAGTGCAATGGAATGGATCCCGCTCCTACGTCGTGACCTTTGACCCCATTTGTCCCATTTTCAATAGAGTTTGTCCCCAGGTGGTCCCCTACCCCATACTAAAACTTCATCGAAATCGAACCATTTTTACGCCAGTTGTCGTGCGGACAGACGGGCGGACGGACTTCTTCAACCTACGGTTGGAAAGCGTAAAAAAGAGTAATATAAAAGTAATACCCATATTGGGACAAGCAAATTCGTTACCTTCTCATATACTGCTTTGAAAAAAGAGCACAATTGCAGACGAGCGAATTCTCGTTTGGCGAATAATTCATTCATTTCATCATCGGAGGAAATAGCTAAAACCTCGGAAATACTTGATTTTCTTACAAGTGAAGGCCTGACGAACCCTCGCGAGAGGACACTGAGAGTAACACAGTGTACTGTGTTGTAAGACTGATCTCTGATTCCCAGGGAAAACTTTAGTCTACCTGTCAATCGTCTAGAACACTTACTGTTTCATATATTGAACAAAAAAGGAGATAAATAAAAATTTTGGCAACACTACAAAGGAGAGTCGAGACCACGAGGCTCCCAGTTTTATGAATAATTGAGCAACCTGGATATCATTTTACTTTCTATGCCTGCAAGCGTTCGGCTGCTAAATAAAGTTTCCAAGAGAAATCAAGTTTATTGAACTTGGTGAACTGGGGGAAAATTGGGACAAATCGACCACAGCACGATTGTCTCTTTGTACGACACGACGTTCCACTTGAGCACGTGTGGAGGTAGCAAATCTGCGCTTAAGTTTTATTCACTCCTTTTTTCCCCGCTGCTCGGCCATTAATGGGATTTCTTTCAGCAAGAGCATGAAATGCAATTGGCGAATGAAAAGCTCTTTGTTTTGATGAATGACGTGAGAGAGGGGGAGAAAAAAGCAATAACAACAAATTGGAAAGGATTATAATGTGCGTTTCAATAAAATGAAATGTAAGCTAACAAGAAAAATAACGCAAGGAAGTGTAGAATGAATGCATTTTTTTAAAAAATTCAACTTAATACACGAAAGGTTAGTTGGTTTCAATCTGTATTTGCTCGCTTACTTTCAACATGTTTCCGGAGGTTTTAAATGAAGAAGCTTGAAATAAATTCAGTAAGGAAAACGAAAATCACATAGCTCTTCTTTTTTAATGTAATGACTGAAGAGTCAAAAGAAAAAATTATCGTCTTTTTTTGGACAAAAAAAGTTGTTTCGATGAGAGAAAAAATGAATGGCACTCAAAAAATGTCAATATATTCCAACAAATACATCCCGCTCCCCCCCCCCTCTTTTTTTTTTTTTTCTTTTTTGCCGAAACATGCTTTCTTGACGCGCTTTTTCATTAAAAATAAATTCACGACCCGTGTGGTAGTATCCTCAATACCCGAGTGATCCACTCATATTATTGCACTCTTTCGGTAAAGAGCAAAGGTCATATTTGTTGCCTAAGGCAGAATACTACCAGCTGAGCGCCTAGGAAGACTGAAAAGAAATGAGACACTGATGATGTTTTTAAAAAGGGACGCACTTTTCGAGAGAATATTTTCCGTGTTTACGTTGTGGACGACTAGCAATCAAGATATAATCATTTACATTACAACCCAGAAATGATGGGCATGGATTCAGTTCAGGAAAGTTAAGTTGCCACAGCATGATAAAAGCTGCACAACTCACTAATATGGCTGCCGGCACAGAAACTCATAAACTAATCTGCGGAAGATTCGTCTTTAAACGTTAGAAGTACTTTAAAACACCAAAATAAAAGTTTGAGGATTTTTTAGCTGCGATAATTTGAAATTCTCTTGCTACAGGGTGATTACTCAAACACAACTGCTGCACGTATCTTTTATTTTTTTTATTCGTAATTCCTCCGAATTAACTACAAACAGCTGTTTTTTGTTCAAGAACACCATTAACAGACTTGGGTGTTTTTCACAAAAGCAACTTGCCATCTTTTTCCTGTCTCATCAAGACATGTAGAATAGGTGATAACAACTTGATGTAAGACTGAAAATTCCTGTTTATCTCTAACGCAAGTTTTCCACAGATGCTAACTTGAACACAAATTTTAAGATTGGTCACAGACTTCTCTGGACGCGGCCATTTTAAACCTCGGTTACCAGAGTCGTCTACTAAATACAATGGCAAATGTCCAGATAGGATAAAATGATCGGAAAATTCCTTCCGGTTTGTAGAAAATATTTCCTCAGGAGTAAATTACATCCTGAAAGGAAACAATTGCATAGTACTGGGGAAATTTTGAAGGTTTTTCATGATGAGGTAATAAATTCATAAAAATTTGGATGAAATATTACTTGATTTATCAACTTGATGTGCTGAACAGTCTATGGTGTCAATGCATTATATAAGCAATGTATAAAGGAGCACAACAAACCTAATTAACGAACATGCAATTGCCAATGAGCCAATTTCTTTTTAATATATAGGCATCATTCCAGTTATTTTAGCATTGCGGTTGTGCTTTTCAAATCTGTCTTGTGTAAAAGTATTTCTGCTCTGCTCTTTCGATATCTGAGCATCAACATCGACGACAATCCATAGTAGCGTTTGGAATTTTTATTTACGGAGCGAAACACGAGGAGTTAAAATTTTCATGATAAAACGCAACACCATAGTCCTTCCTAGACTGATAAATGTCATTATCAACGGCTATTATCGAAAAAATATATATTATATTGTCAGCCGCTATTGTCTCAGGTTTAATACGCCGGTTGCGTTTTTCTGTTGCTTCCGGTTCTCTGCTTTCTCTTTCGCCAGCAACCTACTGTGGAAGAATGAGTAAGATGTCCTGCATCTCATGATCAGAAAGAAGCCTCTAAACTACCAAAAAATCTACTGTTCCTAAATGCATAAAACTGCTTGGTAGAGAAGATTCCACTAAATTTGTGTGGGAGCAACAAGAGATTTTAACCAAAGGTTTCGAATTCATTAACCTAAAGTTATTTGAAGAACTTTAAATATTATACCAAATGTGACACTAAGGATATTAGTATCATTTGATTAAAACGTGTTATAGAAATATATAATATTAACATTACACAACTTAACAAGAACTGTGTATGTTTGTGAAAAAGTCTTCACATGTTATTCTTGAGTTGCCAAGGACATTTATGTACGTTGAAGCATACCACATCCAATGTATGAGAGCAATAATATCTGCGACCATTTGCAATAGGTTGACTAATTACTGACATAATAGTATCTGCGATCATCTGCTACAGGCAGACTTTTCCCCTTTTTTTCTTTTCCTTTCCCTTTCTTTCCTATATATATATATACACTGACGGAAAAAATCCCAACACCACGAAAAAATCGTTGTAGAGGAATGAAATGGCGGCAATATATTTTTATAGGTAACATATTTAGTCGATTAAGGTTTCAAGATCGCAGCTTATTGTAAGCGCGAGAAGAGCCATTTTAAATGTGAAATGCTGGTACATTAATAACCGGTGTAACCGCCAGAATGTTGAATGCAAGCACGCAAACGCTCATGCATTGTGTCGTACAGGTGCTGGATGTCAGTTTGTGGGATGGAGTTCCATGCCTGTTGCACTTGGTCGGTCAATACAGGGACGGTTAATGCTGGTTGGGGGTGACGCTGGAGTTGTCGTCCAATGATGTCCCATACGTGCTCGATTGGTGAAAGATCTGGTGATCTAGCAGGCCACCGCAACATGTCGACACTCTGTAGAGCATGTTGGGTTACAACAGCAGTATGCGGGCGAGCGTTATTCTGTTGGAAAACACCCCCTGGAATGCTGTTCATGAATGGCAGCACAACAGGTTGAATCACCAGACCGACGTACAACTGTGCCGTCAGGGTGCGTGGGATAACCACGAGAGTGATCCTGCTGTCATAGGAAATTGCTCCCCAGACCATAACTCCAGGTGTAGGTCCAGTGTGTCTCGGCCGCAGACAGGTTGGTTGCAGGCGCTCACCTGGCCTTCTTCTAACCAACACACGGCCATTACTGGCACCCAGGCAGAACCGGCTTTCATCAGAAAACACAACAGATCTCCAGTCCATCCTCCAATGATCTCTAGCTTGACACCACTGACGTCGCAAACGGCACTGCTTACGGCCCGTTGAATTGTTCACCGTGGTCCTTAACCCAAATTAAAAAAAGAATAAAGCAGTATTCTTATTCATCATGCAGCCTTGAACTTAACCAGTTAAGTTTTTTTTTTTTTTTGATTGAAGGTTTAACGACCACCGTGAGCAGCTCAATGGGCTATAAGCAGTCGCCCGTCCCTAATTTAGGGTCACTGGTTCCAGGGAAGGGAGAGAGCCAGTGCCGTAAGACAAACACAACATCCATGCCTCACCGGGATTCGAACCCGGACCCCTTACGGACAAATGGTCAGAGGCCATCGCTTAGACCACTGCGCCACCGGGGCGGCCCCAGTTAAGTTACTATGTATTATTACTTTTAAAACAATTCTTTAAACCTTCTGATCATATAATTGTAAGAAAAAGGAGTAGAATGCTGACATTCCGAATGAATTTCTTTCAAGAAAGCATAAATATAATACGAGTAATTTCATGTTGAACAAGCTGATTAAAATACAAGTAATTTCATGTTAAATAAGCTGATTCAGACATAAAAATTTAATTTTCAGCGAGGCTGCTCGCTGAAAATTAAGGATGAGGTTCAGAAGAGGTTCTATTAATGAAGAGGTTATATTAATAGGTTCGGAAGAGGTTCTATTAATAGGTTCGGATGGGCGGAAGAGTACAAGTTCGGAAGAGGTTCTGTTAACTGGTTCGGAAGAGGTTCTATTAATGATGAGGTTCTATGCAGCAAAATACGAGTAATTTCATGTTGAACAAGCTGATTCAGACATAAAACTTTAATTTTCACAATAACTTCCAAACCATAACAATTGGTTTGTTCTACCTTAATTAAACTATAAATGTTCTATATAAAGACAGTTAATCAGCCCAATACCTTGCTATTTCTCACATTTTTTTACATACTGATTTATCCATTATTTTCAATTTATTCATTTAATATCACTGATTTTAAGCTTGCCTATATTGCATAACAGAGTAGGGTTTATTGCATTTATTTAATTGATTCTGGGTTCAAATCTGATTGATCTTTTTCGTTTCCCTAATTGTATTCAGTGAAGTTTGAAAAAAATACTTTAAATATATCAAATTGCTTTTTCGTAAACATAACACGGATTGTGCAATTACTTTGAGCGTCGCTAGGCATTTGCATGACTATTTCAGTCTTCAGACAAAACCTCCTTTATTTGTTCCACCACATATGCTCTGCGGTCGTAGAAGCTTTAATATCCCGTACTAAATTTCAGACTTCCTTAAACAGCAGCTGCGCAATCATAAACGCTGCAAATCTTCAGGAAGAAATAAAACCAAACTAAAAAAAGAAAAGTGAAAAGAAAATGGAGAAAGTTGTCCGCCAAAAGCTTCTAACCTTTCTCTTCTTTTAGTCAGTTCGTTCCCATGACCCGAACCAGCTGCGAAGTGGAGAAAGTGTCCAAAAAATCCTACCCTGGAGCATGAGTATTTAAAGGTGGTTGAGGTTCAAAGAGAGACCGTTGAAGTGAGGGCAAGAGATCTGAAGCCATGCGCGCGAACTTCATTTCACTTTCCTTGTAGTGGTCAGTGACATCGGACAATCCGTTTGGTGATCTTTGAGCTCCAGAGTAGGTCACTAGGCTAATAGGGGCCGTAGCCAAAAGACTGATTGTTCCTCTGCAAAATACTTACATTGAACGTGCAACCCCCTATTCTTCGTATCAAGACTTGAATCAGAAGACTTATGAATCAACCGCTGAATATCTGAAAACGGAAGCGCGATTAACATACGTAAATAAGGAATTTTTTCTGCCTCTTGGCCCGGAAGTGCTTTTATCACGTTTGTTATGGAACCGCAGAAAATAAGATTCTTTAGGATAGGGGAGAACTTGTGGGTGTATGCACGTATCTGATCTCGCGCATACATGCAGAATGAATCAGCTGTTTTGCCGCACAAAAATTATGAAAGTGCAAAGGAGGTGACGTTGAGATACACGTTCTCCCTAACGCTTCCTATGCACATTTTCACAATATTTATCACTCTCTGAATGAACTGAAACGAGATTAAAATTCATTTTAAATGAAAATTACTTTACGAATGACATTGCTGTTTTAAAGTTATCTTCGGAGCTAAAATGTTTTTTTTTTTCTTTGATTGGAGGACGACCACCGTGAGCAACTAAATGGGCTATAAGCAGTCGCCCATCCCTAATTTAGGGCCACTGGTTCCGGGGAATGGAGAGAGCCAGCTCCTTAAGACAAACACAGCATCCATGCCTCACCGGGATTCAAATCCTGACCATATCAAGGACGAATTAGACCACTGCGCCACCTGCGCGGCGCTAAAAATTATGTAAGATTTTGAAGAAAGCAGCAAAGAAATGTAATTATACAGTATGTATTATTAAGAATGAACTTCACCGCTGCGGTGGAGCAGTGGGCTAAGCGATGGCCTCTGATCATTCGTTCGCAGATTCGAATCCCGGTGAGATATGGATGTTGTATTTGTATTACGGCCCTGGCTCTCTCCTTTCCCGGGAACCAGTGGCCCTAAATTAGGGACAGGCGAATGCTTATAGCTCATTGAGCTGCTCACGGTGGTCGTTAAACCTTCACTCAAAAAAAAAAAAATACAATGTGTTGTACGTAAAAAAATGTGTACTCTCGAATCGCTCACTGTGATAGTTAAACCCCTAAACAAACAAACAAACAAAAAAGAATAATAAACTTATGAAAGATAAAACTCTTTTTGAATATTTCTTTTTCTTTAAAGTTTTACTTAGACCACCGTGAGCTGCTCAATGGGCTATAAACAGTTGTCCCTAATTTAGGGCCACTGGTCCCAGGGAAGGGAGGGAGCCAGTGCTATAAGACAAACACAACATCCATTTTTTTATTGAAGGTTTAACGACCACCGTGAGCAACTCCATGGGCGACTAGTAGTCGCCCGTCCCTAATTTAGGGCCACTGGTTCCAGGGAAGGGAGAGAACCAGTGCCGTAAGACAAAACACAACATCCATGCCTCAACAGGATTCGAACCTGTACCCATCACGGACGAACAGTCATAAGCCATCGCTTAGACCACTGCGCCACCAGGGCGGCCAAAATATCCATGCCCCGCTGGGATTGGAACCCAGACCTAGTCGAATGGTCATAAGCCATCGCTTAGATCACTGCGTCACCAGGGCGGACACAACATCCATGTCCTGCTGGAATTGGAGCCCAGATCTAGTCGAATGGTCATAAGCCAGCGCTTAGACCACTGCGCCTCCAGGGCGGCCACAACATCCATGCCCCGCTGTAATTGGAACCCAGACCTAATCGAATGGTCATAAGCCATCGCTTAGACGACTGCGCCACCAGGGCGGCCACAACATCTATGCCCCGCTGGAATTGGAACTCAGACCTAGTCGCTTAGACCAATGCGCCACCAGGGTGGCCACAACATCCATGCCCCGCTGGAATTGGAACCCAGACCTAGTCGAATGGTCATAAGCCATCGCTTAGACAACTGCGCCACCAGGGTGGCCACAACATCCATGCCCCGCTGGAATTGGAACCCAGACCTAGTCGAATGGTCATAAGCCATCGCTTAGATCACTGCGTCACCAGGGCGGACACAACATCCATGTCCTGCTGGAATTGGAGCCCAGATCTAGTCGAATGGTCATAAGCCAGCGCTTAGACCACTGCGCCTCCAGGGCGGCCACAACATCCATGCCCCGCTGGAATTGGAACCCAGACCTAGTCGAATGGTCATAAGCCATCGCTTAGACCACTGGGCCACCAGGGCGGCCACAACATCCATGCACCGTTGGAATTGGAACCCAGACCTAGTCGAATGGTCATAAGCCATCGCTTAGACCACTGCGCCACCAGGGCGGCCACAACATCCATGTCCCGCTGGAATTGGAACCCAGACCTAGTCGAATGGTCATAAGCCATCGCTTAGACCACTGCGCCACCAGGGCGGCCACAACATCTATGCCCCGCTGGAATTGGAACTCAGACCTAGTCGAATGGTCGTAAGCCATCGCTTAGACCAATGCGCCACCAGGGTGGCCACAACATCCATGCCCCGCTGGAATTGGAACCCAGACCTAGTCGAATGGTCATAAGCCATCGCTTAGATCACTGCGTCACCAGGGCGGACACAACATCCATGTCCTGCTGGAATTGGAGCCCAGATCTAGTCGAATGGTCATAAGCCAGCGCTTAGACCACTGCGCCTCCAGGGTGGCCACAACATCCATGCCCCGCTGGAATTGGAACCCAGACCTAGTCGAATGGTCATAAGCCATCGCTTAGACCACTGGGCCACCAGGGCGGCCACAACATCCATACACCGTTGGAATTGGAACCCAGACCTAGTCGAATGGTCATAAGCCATCGCTTAGACCACTGAGCCACCAGGCCACAACATCCATGCCTCGCTGGAATTGGAACCCAGACCTAGTCGAATGGTCATAAGCCATCGCTTAGACCACTGCGCCACCAGGGCGGCCACAACATCCATGCACCGCTGGAATTGGAACCCAGACCTAGTCGAATGGTCATAAGCCATCGCTTAGACCACTGCGCCACCAGGGCGGCCACAACATCCATGCACCGCTGGAATTGGAACCCAGACCTAGTCGAATGGTCATAAGCCATCGCTTAGACCACTGCGCCACCAGGGCGGCCACAACATCCATGCACCGCTGGAATTGGAACCCAGACCTAGTCGAATGGTCATAAGCCAGCGCTTAGACCACTGCGCTGGCTTATGACCATTCGACCACAAGTCTGAACATTCTCACACTTGGAAAAGGAATTACTGCAAGTAGATGGAAATGATGTGGTTGATGTCTTCTTCAATAGAAAGAAATGAAATGACGGCAGGATCATGGAAGAAATTAATAGCTAAGCGAAACATGAATCGCCATGCCGGTGATCGAGTGTTCTGAGATGCTGGCTTCTGATCATTTGTTTAAAATGGACCCGGTAACGTATTTTCTTTCTTGGGGGAAGGGGTGGGGGTGATTACGACCACCTTGAGCAGCTCAGTGAGCTAATTTAAATTAGATACAGCAGAAGCCCGTCCTAATTTGCGGACACATGTTCCAGGGAGAGAAGAGAGCCAATGTGGTAAAACAAGCACACCATCCATGCCTCACCCGTGATTCCCATCTCAGATGAATGATTAAGAGCCAACTCTTTACACCACTCACTCACCGGAGTGATCCCGGGTAAGGAATGGATGTTATGCTTGTCTTACAGTGTTGTCTCCGTTCCCACCCTGGAATCAGTAGCCCTAAATTACGGACAGGCGGCTGCTTATAGCCCTAAGAGTTGTTCAAGATGGTCGTTAACCCTGTTCCGCAAATAAAGTATGAATACAATGCATTTGTAAGAAACATTTAAATATCTGATGCAAGTTACCATAATGTCGCAAAAAACAATGATGCTATCCATTCCTGTCGTGCGGATCTGAGGCATGGCTGACAAATGACGTTACCCAAAGATGATGAAGCATGATCACAGAATAAAACACCTAATTTGCAAGAGTTACAGGCGTCATCGCTCCTTCAATGTATGTGTTTCTTTTCCAAACGACAGTGAGCTACTCACTCACATAGCTAGAACAGAAATACGTTCTTGATTACACTGGAAGACAGGAAAAGACTTTCAAAGAATCGCATGGGAGGTCATACCATGAAATTAGCAAGCTTGCTGAAACCACCTGAAAAAGAACCGCTTGCAGAGAAAACTATGTTTAAAAAAGTATAACTATTAAAACTATGTAACTCACGAGAAACTGAAACTGATCGGAAAATTGTTGATAACGATACACACGCAGGCACATACAAAGGCAACTTTATGCATAGCATTAAATGAAATATTCTGTAATAATACGAGCAGAAATTTTCGGCAAACACGAAAGATAAACGTGAAATACCGATCGTACCTGTCATATTTATGGAATTCTAGAAGTTTTGGTGAAGTATTTATCTGTATTTTGAAAGGGGGTATGACCACCATGAGGAACACTGAGAGCTATAAGCAGTTGCACGTCTCTAATTTGGGGCTATTTGTACTAGGGAAGGGAGAAAGCTGTAGCGTAATACAAACACTCCACCATCACCGGGAACTCGAACCGGGACCCGGCTTGGGTGACTTTCCAGAAACCTATACCTCTGACCACTCAAGAAACACGCGGGGGTCGACCAACCCTTGCGCAGTCAAAACTGAAAGCCAGCCAACCATACTGCACATTCTACAAATTATTATGGTTTAACAGCATATTTTCTTTCAGATAACGGAGAATTTATGAGAGCTATCAAGAAGGCAGACAAATACACTCATCGTCAAAAAAATAGTTGCACCCAGAAGGACGTGTCGGATTGCAATGCTATTCGGGAGGAAGGTAAAGGTTACCAGGAACAATAAATTATTAAACATTGAGACTGATGTGGGTAATATTTATTGAGCTACACGCAAATAAGTAGTGTTCTCAGTATGGCGTCGAACCGCCATGTTTGTTCACACAGCATGCTAGACGTTTCGGTATGGAGTTGTACAGGTTCCTAGTGTCCTGCTATAAGTCATCCCATGCAGCTTGAATCTTCTCGCGCAGTACCTGCTGATTGTGCGGTAGTGGTGGAATGTGGATAGTGCGTCCAGTAGCAACCCACACATTTTCAATCGGTGATAGGTCTGGCGATGCGGCTGGTCACGACAGAGTGTCAGTGCCTTGAAGGCAAGCTCTCGAGACAGCAGCAGTATGAGGACGAGCGCTTTCCTTTTGGAAAATCGCACCAGAGTGAGTGTTCAGAAAAGGTAGGGCCACTGGTTGCAGGACATCATTAACGTAACGTTCAGCTGCCAAAGTGCCTGTAATGAACATCAAAGGTGATCTGGCATCGTAGGCAATTGCACCCTACACCATGATACCAGGCCTTCTGAACGTGTAGCGCTCGACAAAAAACCGTTAAAATACCGTTCATGTTGGCGCTGACCACGATGCCTCCACGCACAGATTCGTTGGTAGTCTCGTCCAAAACAAAAGGGGGACTCGTCCCTGAAGAAAACCCGCTGCGACAGTTTGGCACAACACCATTGCAGTCTTTTGCGACGATGCAATAATGTCAAGGGCAGTCGTCGTAACTGTCTGCGTGCGTGTAGTCATACCTTGTGTAGCCGTCTGCCGATGGTGCTGGCACTAATCGGACGATGCATGGAGTTCACCACTGCTCGATGAATATCCGCAATTGTGGCTGTTGGGTCACTCCGCGCATGTTGGACCACCCGTCGGTCCTCTCTCTCTGTGGTTCGTCTAGGTCTCCCAGACCCTTCCTGTCGCTGCTGCGTGCCTTATCTTATCCACTGCGTCCCACAACGTGCTATGGTGATATCCGCACGAATGGTGTGGTGCGTAACACGGCGATAAGACTATCCATCCTGGAGCCATACGATGTGGCCCCTCTTGAACTCCTCCAACTGCTCAAATTGCTTCCGAACTTTTCTCCGAGGCATACTTCACTTGCAAAGGATGCAACCAACACAACAGCATGCCTCAGAATGGCCCGCCTTACGGCAACGGGATGACATTATATAAGCCGGTCAGGCACAGCGCTACGACCCCTCCTTGCTTGGGTCACATGCGCGACCGTGCTTGATACTTAAATCATTTGCATGTCACGATGTCAAACCTACCCACCAAGTTTCATTCCTGTCGGTTGCTTCCTTTTGGGTTTGATGATGAGTGTATATCTAGTCAAAAACAAGCTCTTATTTGTTTCACCCTACGACGAAGTTTCGGTAGAAATTTTTTTAACCCTGTGCTCCTCAAACGTAAATGTTCACATAACTGCTGGTTTTTACGAGTGATCCTGCAACCCGTTTCACTCATCTCAGTAATACCAACCATAAACCTGTCACTTGTGAAAAGATCTTCCTTCTAGTCCATTATTATCTGCTTTATTACCCAATGGCACGGACGTCATGTCACTGGATAGAAGACCTATACATCTTCTCTCTCCTTTCTTATGTTCATTGTCATATCCGTTTTAGCAGGAGGGTTTTTTATTGAAGTTTTAACGAGCACCATGAGCAACTCAATGAGCTATAAGCAGTCACCTTCGTCCCTAATTTAGTTCCACTAATTCCAGGGAAGGGAGAGAGTCAGTGCCATGAGACAAACACAACATCCATACCTCACTGGATTCAAACTCGGACCTATTTTGGGTGAGTGATTAGAAGCTAACGCTTAGACCACTGCGCCACTGGGGCGGCGCAGGTAATCCGTCAGATTAGCGTAACCATCCCCTTAAATGACCAAATTGAATAACAAAGCTAAGGGGGAAACAGCGCTTTCTGATGCGCTGCTTCATTAAACCCGAGATGATTCGTTTCATCCAGTTAAAGGTTTCACAAAGAGAAAGTAAATGCTAACCTTCTGGGATTTAGTGTTTTGTTTTGTTTCAGGATTTAACGACCACCATGAACAACTCGAAGAAGTATTAGCACCCGGTCGTCCTTAAGTTGGGCCATTGGTTCATAAGAGGGGATAAAGCCAGTGCCGTAAGGCGGGCTCGTCACCTACGCTTCAGTCCGGACTCGAACATTGGCCCACTCGGACGAATGGTGCAAAGCTAGCGCTTAGACCACTGCACCACCGGAACATCATTCTGACTTTTACCGCGGTAAAGGATATGTCTTGTGAGTACCATCTCTCCCAAGCGTCCCTAACCACGAAAAGGTTTCCTTTTATGCACAATATATCAGTAAATCTGGATTACAGTGCAAGTAATATTCTTTGGAATACACTCACGGACAATGAAATTTGCGCACCAAGAAGGAAGCATAGGATTGAACTGAAATTTTATGGACGTAATGATACACATGATGTCAAAAACAGAGCTCCAGGACAATTACACAGGGATCTGTGGCACGCAGTCCGGTCATCTGCAACAGCGCGTCGCACCGCCTCGTGCGGTGATAAATGTTGCAATACGGTCCAGCATGGAGGCGAACAGGTGCCTAATGTTGTCCTGCAGCAGACTGGCCCCACACGTGTTGGACGGTGTGCCCCAAATCCCGGATAGTGCGGGCCGGCGGCAGCCAGCGTTTCAACTGGTCCCACACATGCTCAATAGGAGACCTGTCCGGGGACTAGGCAGGCTATGGAAGTGTCTGGAGCGTTTCAACTGGTCCCACACATGCTCAATAGGAGTGATGTCCGGGGACGTAGGCAGTCCTTAGTAACCCGAGCCGTGTGCGGGCGAGCATTATCTTGCTGGTATTGCGCAGCTGGAATCCAGGCAAGGAATGGGAGCACATGGGGCCGTAGGATCTCATCTACATTTTGCTGGCCCATCAGTGATCCACGTACCACTACTAGAGCTGATCGGCTATATCGTAGCAGTGGCTCCCCAGACCATATTGTCTGCAGTGGGGGAAATGTGGTGCTCGATAGCGAGGTTGGGATTTAGCGAGTTTGGGATTGTGCCGGGGACCTCCACAACCAGACACGATGATCATCTGTCCCCAAAACGAAACGGCACCTATCGCTAAACACCACACGACACTAGTCTGTGGCGTTCCACGTCGCTCTGGGCTGATACCACTGCACATGGAGCCTACGATGTTCCGTTGTTAATGGCAGCACACGTAAGGGGCGCTGGGAACGCAGATTCGCTTCGGCCTGGCGTCGGAAAATTGTTCGTGGGCACACAATAGCCGCTACATCTGTCCGTATAGTGGACCGGGTCCCCTTGGGATCGGACTACCGGTAGATAGGATCACGCACCATCCGTCGAACCTATCTACCGGTAGTCCTCCTGGTCCTTTCGGCAGTGTGGCAGTGCCGTCACGTGTCCACTGCTCCCAACACAGTCGGGCGGTATGGTCAGAATGATCCACGTGGCGGGATATACGGCGCGCTAACCACCCTGCGGTTTTCAGCCCGATGATCAGGCCTCTCTCAAAGTCCGTAAGTTGCGTAAATCGACGTCTTTGGCTTCTACACGTCATTCTTGTCACAATGTACTCTTGCTTCCTTCGGTCGGTGCTTTTCGTTTTCATGAGGCATCGAGTACACGGCAGTTTATAAGGTTGCCGGTTCGTGCTTTCAGCGCCACCACAAGATGTGCGGTTATGCGCACTCTCACTAAACGCGGATCATTTGTATACCAGTATGCACTCTAGCTATCTGCAAAGTTTCGCGGTTGTATCATGTTTTCTTCCAGGTGCGCAAATTTCATTCTCCGTGATTGTACATGGATACGGAAAAAATCTCAGAGTTCATAATTCCACTTTATAAGCTACGTTAATTGTCCTTCCATTAGATGCTAAAGTGTGTTTTTTTTCCTGCCTTCCGCTTCTTCTGTTTCCATAGTTCTATCTAGCTTCATTCATGAACTTTGTCTTTCAGAAGGTGAGTTTGATAAACACACCCTATATAATCCTTTATGAACCGCCTGTAATATGATTCACCCAACTCAAAACAGGTAGTGAAGTACTGCATGCATCGAGAGAGTGATGTAGATTCGCACCTTTCCTAATGCCTTCAGACTGAGACCACTACTGGAATGACAACCCCTATGGAAAGTTATTTTGCTTCTCGAGATGCACACGTGACAGGAACATTTTAGTACCCACCACTCCAATGACGGCTTCCGGGCCATTCAAGATCATATACAACTTCTTAGTTGTCTCGCTCATAACTTCTTGGTAAACGTTGAAATATCATACCATGGTGAATATTTTTCATTATGGGAGCCCCACTTTTGTAGTTTTGGCTCAAAATCGGCCACTGCAACTCTAACCACAATGAAAAGCAATGTTCCAAATTTTGAAATGCCTACCACGATTTCTTAGTGAGTTATGGCTGATAAAATCGCGCGCGTGCGCACACACACACGCACACACACATTTTTTTTAATTATTATAGATAGCCTTGTTTCTTAAATTTTGGTTGTTATAAATATGTTTTAACGTAACCCTTTAAGTTATGCGAGATTTGGTGTTATGCTAAGTTCCAAATGTCCGGCTGGAGAAATGTTGAACTAAGTGTAAATGTGATGCACTAGTTGTACCGGATAGCTCACTTTAAATTAACGTCACATAAGGCTTTTTAGGACCAAACGAAACATAGACGGAAAACAGAATCACTTATGTAAACTGTCTTTTATTGGTCCAGCACAGCATTATTTACTTTAAGTAACTTGAGGCAACACCACTACGTCGTCTATTTACGAAATCGTATAACTTTATACAGCGAGATAGTAGGATATAAAACACATATCACAACGAGTTTCACCGGTACATCACACACACAACTGCTGATTATTCATTATATTCAATATATCTCTCGTCTTGTTCTTATCACCACAAGCATAAGTCACTCTTACAGACCTCAAGTGTTACCAACCTCATTCATGTGAGAGATAAGATACCACGTTAAGATTGAAAGGTGCTAAAGAGAACGAACTCAAATGTACATAGACAAGTTAGTAAAAGCATGCAATGCATTGATTATGATACGCTTTCCAACATACCAGAAATAATTACTCAAGTTATGAGGATAACGGCTGTTGAATAAATCTCGCTCCTCTGCCCTGACCTTTGACCCCATTTTGATGATATTCAATAGAACCGGTTCAGCATATCTCTGGAACAACATACTAAAGTTTTGTCGTAATAGAAGCATTTTTAGTTAAGTTATGAGGATAATGGCTGTGTAATAAATCTCGCTCCTGTGCCCTGACCTTTGACCCCATGTTGATGATATTCATCAGAACCGGTTCAGTATACCTCCGGAACAACATACTAGCGTTTTGTCGCAATCGAAGCATTTTTAGTCAAGTTATGAGGATAATGGCTGAGAAATAAATCTCGCTCCTGTGCCCTGACCTTTGATCCATTTCGATTATACTCAACAGAACTGGTTCAGTATACCTTCGAAACAACATGAAAAAGTTTTGTCGCAATTGAAACATTTTTACGTAAGTTATGAAGCATAAGGTCTATGGAATGGATCCCACTCCTATGTCCTGACCTTTGACTCCATTTCGCCTATTTTCAATAAGGTTCGTCCCCAGGTTGTCTCGTACCACACACTAAAATTTGATCGAAATCGAACCATTTTTACGCGAGTTACTGTGCAGATGGACGGACTGACAAACAGACAGACAGACACAGCTGGAGCATATACGCTTCTTCAACCTACGGTTGGAAAGCGTAAAAAAAAAGGAAATAAAAATGAAATTTAAATTAGAGTATACGTCACAATGTCAAAATTCAAAAATAATTTGTAGCAGCGAGATTGTATTTTACTCAAACTCACAGCATTTTTCTACTGAAACTCATATTACTCTATTCTTTCAATTAATTATTCTTCCAAATTGAAAAATCTGAATGTTTGTGATTTGTTTTCTTTTGTTTAAGCGTACAATTTTGTCTACTACCAAACTGTAAGAGTTCAAAATTTTTATGCGCGTCTAAATATATCTGGTGATATTCCGTGAAGCAAAAGCCATCCACCAAAGCCAAAAATTTAGCTTAAGTACATTAATATTCATTTTCTTTCTCCTTTTGCATATGCATATACCAATACGATATTATAATCTCGTTAAATATATGGAAGCTTTAAATTTAGACTCATTGTTATTTTCTTTAAGTTATAAAAGCAGTGATTCTTTTTAAACGTACTTTTCTGTGTGGATGTCAATAGAAATTTGAAACAGATGATTTAACATCACCCACATACAGTACATTACAGTGTTTTATTAGTTACAGAAGTTGCAAAGAATTTTTGAGAGGAATTCGAAATGCATTAATATGCCTCCAAATTTGAAACTTTGTATCTAGTAGCACACAAGGTTCTTCTACACCCCACCAGTGAAGATTATTGAATTGCAAATTTTGATGTTATTATAAACTGATTTATGTTTTATAGAACTTTGGGTGATTTTTTATGAAAATACAAAATCAGGAACTTGACGATTTTTCTTTAATTTTAGATGAAATGATATTTATTACAATATTTCAGCTTTACACATAGTGCACGAATATTTTTTACCCATTACATAGAAAAGCAACATTAGTTTTGTCATTAGCATTGTTAGGATAACGTTTTAAAACTGGAGCTGCAACTGTGTCAATGTAATGGGTTCCTTAATGTTGTTTTTAACAGTTAAAATGCACCAAACAAAAAAAGGTATGCCTGATTGAAAATAGAAAGTGTTTAGATAAAACAACTTTAACGTGTGAAGCCAGTTCTAAAAGTTAACTTTGAAAGAAAACCCCAGAACATCACAGAAATTAACCCACTTACAGCGCCGAAGCGGGGACATCAACCCTGTTTCGACTGAAAACTAAATGAGATGAGTGCACTCTTAATAGCTTTTTAACCAAAATTTTACGATTCGTCTAAACTGCGATGTAGAGAAAAAACTCCGAAATCAAGATCTCTCTCTCTCTCTCTCTTTCTCATTAACGCCGTTTTCCCCTAATGATTCACGGAAAAGTCATTAAGCTGTAATTTCGCGCAGAAACTATTTAACCATATGCGAAAAATCGAAAAGAAAAAAGAAACATTTGCCTGTCTGAGATTTAATCGCTTTTTTAACTATACACAAGTTGACGAATGTGTTCCTGGAAAACTTCGCGTAAATCGAAAGCTATATATTTTGGGGTGGATTTTTAGTAGAATGTAACAGCAAAGTCAGAGATTGCATTCTTTTCATCTGATTTTTAAAACAGGGCCCAATATATCCAAGTAGAACTTTTTCCAAGCCGATTCACTTGTTGTTTTAAGAAAAATATACTAAATGTATTTTCTTTGTTCCGTGGTAAGGAAGACAACAAAAGAAACAAAATCGACAGACATTCTTTAAGAATGCTTCCGGCATTGGGAAATCACTTCAATGAATTCGCTTGATATAAAGAGTGCTTCTTCTTTCTTCCTTTTTTCGCTGAGGAAAAGATTCCGAGCATTAAATTAAGTCAGCGAAATGTAAAAAAATTGATGCGGCGCTGACGTCCGAACACGCTTTTATTTTAATTTTAAATTCAAGTACATCAATAATACAGTTTAAAAGATGGAGATAATCAGAAGCATCTATGATGCCACTATAAAAAACTATTTATAGTATTTTGGGCAGTACAGTAATATATAATCACAAAAAGTATTTAGTGATACATCTATTGTGTAATCACAAAGTACTTTTGATATAGCTACCGTGTCATCACAAAACACTGTTGATACAGTGTTTGTATAATCACAAAAATACTAAACTGTAGCAATGTACACTGTTTAATGTGCTAACTTAATAGGTTAAAGACTGATCGATTGGATCGGACTAAAATCTGAAAGGAATGAAAGATGAAAATTTAATCTCCTATCGGAGTACTGCTGTCTTGATACAGAACGTTATCAAGGTGCTGAAGGGTTGATAAATTAGTAAAGCCTTGCGTTGTAGGCTATATATTCGTCAAAACTATACACACCGATCAGCCGAAATATCAAAATTATCGCTGCGTTATGCAAATAAGCGCGCGAGCAGCCAATCATCGTCACGTGTCAAGGTCGTGAATGAAATATATAATACCTGTGTCGGAACTCTCTCAGTCAGTATTTCATTTCGTCTCAACATGAGAAAAGCAAAGGATTTGCGTATATGATTTCGAGAAAGGCCAAATCGTTATGGCAAGACGCCTTGCCAAGAGTATATCCCAAACAGCGATACTGGAAGGCTGCTCACGCCATGCAGTAGTTAGTACTTATCAAGTTGGTCCGAAACAGGTAACACTTCGGCCCGTTGACAAGGCGTGGGCAGTTCACGTATAATTGATGCCAGAGGTCAGTGCAGGCTATCTCGTCTTGACCACAGCAACAGGAAGGCTACTGTGGCTAACACTACCCATAATTCCATAATTCAATTGTGGTGAAGTGCCCATTGTGTTCAAATACACGTACGCTCTTGGATATGGGTCTCCGCAACCACAGACCCTTTCGTGTGCCTGTGCTTACTGCCGCTCACCGTCGTCAACCCTTGCAGTGAGCACGTAATCGTCGACATTGGACCATAGAAGGAACGATCTCATGGTCAGGCGAATCCTATTTTCTGTTACACCATGTCGACGAACGAGCTCGTTTGCGACATTTACCCAAGGAAGCCTTCTCATCTGGACGCTCTGTGGGACGGATCCAGGCGGTTTAAGGGAGTGTGATGGTCTGCGCAATATTTTCTTGGGAAACTCTTGGACTCATTATCCCTGTAGAAAGAACTCTGACAGCTGTCACGTACCTGAACATCGTGGCTGGCCGAGTACACCTCTACGCAGACTATTTCTTGGGAAACATTTGGATTCATTATCCCTGCAGTGGGAACTCTGACAGCTGTCACGTACCAGAACATCGTGGCTGACCAAGTACACCTATACGCAGACTATTTCTTTGGAATTATCCCTGCAGAAAGAACTCTGACAGCTGTCACGTACCTGAACATCGTGGCTGACCGAGTAGATAACGGGATCTTACTCTGTTTTTCCAACACAGACCACAGTGGCTCGATAATGTTTAAGTCTGGTGATTGGTGAGACCAAGGAAAGTATGAACGTTCGTCCTCATGTTCCTCGAACCATGACTGGACATTCCGAGCTCTGTGAATTGGGGCGTTATCATCTTGATAGATGGCATCCCCTGCAGGAAACAATGTCTGAGCCATTGGATGGACTTGGTGAGCCAAAATGTATTCATACGCCCTGCCAGTCATCTGTCCTTTCAAGGTGATCAGATGACCTGCTGAAAACTACGATATGACTGCCCAGAGCATGACAGAACCACCACCATGCTGCACGGTTGGGAGCAGACAGTCTGGGTTGTACGCTACTGACGGTGTTCTCCACACGCAAACACATCCTGCGGTGGGGAATAGTGTGAATGTGGACTCATCCTACCACATTACATACTTCCATGCATCGGCAGTTCACGTTGTATGCTCCTGGCACCACTGCTGTTACCATTGGGCATTCCCCGGGTCACCAGAGGTTTTGCAATAGCAGCTCTGCCATGAATATCTTGTTTATGCATTTCCCTAAGCACTGTTTTCGTTGATACTGGGGTCTGGAGATGCAGATTAAGCTCCGCACTAATTTTCGGCGCCGTGGTCTTCTTATTACGGGTGACAATCCTCTTTAAAGCTCTTCTGTCTCTATCAGTCAGGGTCGTTTTTCGGCCGCTCTTGTGTTTCGCAGACGAGATTTCGCAACAAACTCGGTATGCTGTCATGGCGCTAAACACAATAACTCTCGATATCTACCCTGGCGATTGCGACCACGGAGACACCAACCAGCGGGCCACCAACAATTAGCTCTCTCTCGAAGTCAGTCAGGTTGCTCATTTCGTCGTCAGCCTTAAAGAAATTTTGCAACAAGGCAATTTAAATGCACTTAAACAGGACTTTGAGGTTCTAAACAAAGTTATTACAACCAAAACGTTGTCGACGTAATCAGCTGCGTTAGAAGTCACGTCTCTTAGCGTGGTGTTCACATTATAGAGTCCAACCCCTGTACATTGCAGTCATAGCCTCACGTTGTAGAGCTTCAGTTTGTTGAGTTCGTTTGAAGTATAGTTACCGATTATTGGCTATTGATGAGCTATTCAAGTGATGTGCCTGTGAAACCAATAGAGACTATTTCTAAATAAACATTGATATACCGTCTAAGCACGATTTATTAATGTTAAAATACGAACACTATTTACAATTAAAACATAAGCACTTTCGAGGTGACAGTCCCCCCATCCTCAGATGGGGTGACTATTTCTGTAAGTAAGACTACTCTCTTCTGGCCATCAGAAAGCCTAATACTGCTCATTGGGTAATCAAGGATTTTGTGCTAGTTATCCGAAGCATAATGTTAAGAAGATTCAGAGTAACAAGTATCACAGATGCACAAAAAGAAATGTTTTAAGGATACAGACTTTCTAGCCCATAGCATAAGCACAAATATATGTCATTTAAAAACATTATGACATATACACTGAGATGCCAGTTTATTAGATGAACAATCTAACACCTAAGACAGCACGTGAGCCTGGTATGCGGTGCAAATCAGGCAGACCAGCTCGTCGAGATGCAAGCAGTGTTCAGCTAAAGACCGGAAAGTGAAAAACGAGTGATCTGAGTGACTTTGGATGTGTCATCGCTGTTGGCTCCAGGAGTTTGTTTTCGAACATCTCCCAAACAACCATCCTCCTGGGCTTTTTACGTACAACCGCAGCAAGAGTTTACCGTGAATGACACGACACGCAAAAAACTTACAGCAATAGGCGATTCTGTGAATGAAAACAGTTGGTGGATCAGATAGTTCAAAGCAAACTGGCGAAAGGGTCATCGGCTGTGATTAGCTATTTGCTACATGGTCCGATTCGTGGGGAGTTCGTACATAGACCTAGGCATATCGATGTTGAATTGAACAATTGAGCACCGGCTTGCAGTCCGTCTGTTCGCTTCCACGATTCTCGCAACACTCTTTTGGTCCATCTGATCCAACAGCTGTTTTCGTCCACAGGATCACCGATTGATAAAGTTTTTTACTTCTCGTAGACTACTATTCGCGGCAAAATTAAGTTTGTGCATGAAAAGCCCAGGAGAACACACGACTGGAAGATGTTCGAACGACACACCTGACAAAAACTATCATCCCCCGTTCGAAGTTCTTCAGTTCACTCGTTTGGTGCATTCCGACTCTCAATCTCGCGCTAAATGAATCTCGACGAGATTCTCTGCCTGATTCATAAGTACGGAGCGAATTAGGTAAATAAATATTTTTATATAAAAACACATATTTTCGAAATTTTTATATGTAAATACATAGACATTCGCATCAGAATAATATTACCACCTACCTAATAATGGGAATAACCACCAGCGGCGAGACGGCGTGGCATGGACGCAACGAGGCCCTGGAAGGTTTCCCGAGGCACACGTGCCCATTCGAACTGCAGCAGAGCACGGAGGTCCTGGAGATGACGTGGTTGTTGGTCGGCACGCTGAACCTGTCGATCCAAAGATTCTCACAAGTTCTCCATGGGATTGAGATCGGGCGATTTCGCCGGGTAAGGAAGAACGGAGACATCGCTGTCGTGTTCACCTCCTTAGCGATGTGTCACGGCGCATTGTCCTGTTGGTAGACACATTAGGGTAAACGTCCAACACGTATGGTCAGCGAAGATGAACAGGTAACCATTGGCATTCAGGGACCCATCCAAAGGTACCAGCGTTCCTAGGTTATACCAGGAAAACACCCTCAAACATGCACACTGCCACCGCCGGACTGCACTTCGCAGACAAGCGTGTCCGGGTGTTGGATCTCATGTGTCTAACGCCATATCCGCCACTGCCCGTCAGTTTTGTGGAGTAGAAACCTCGATTCGTCAGAGAAAGCAACCTTTTCCCACTCTTCCACTACCCAATGACGGTAGTCCCATGCGAACTGCAGGCATCGTTGCCGATGGACCTGGTTTAACACGGGCTCCTTGACGCAACGTCTATTACGTAGACCCATGCGTAACAAGGTTCGCTCTACCAGTTGATTGCCCTTTACCAGTTGACGGAGGAGTCGTTCTCCTCTGAGGTCGATAGCCTTTGGGTATCCACAGTTATGACGTCATGA
The DNA here is from genome assembly GCA_039090855.1 of Macrothele yani. Lineage (NCBI taxonomy): Eukaryota > Metazoa > Arthropoda > Arachnida > Araneae > Macrothelidae > Macrothele > Macrothele yani. The sequence continues at coordinate 84,574,098 of CM076991.1, forward strand.
GGTACTCGGTGTGCCAGCGATCCATTCTTGGTACACCCTTCCTACAGCACCCCGTGAACAGCCCATGAAGTCTGCTGTTTCTTGGCGCGGTAGCTGATGAATATTCCTTTTCGAACGACCGTCAAATCACTACCTCTGCCCATTGTGCTCACATTGCGCACTATGGCTCATCTGTCCTGGCCGACCGTTTATATCTCCGTGTGGTCAATCTTGTCACGTGTTCTCTGTGATGCGCCTGTGCGGGTACACTGTGATTCCGGGGTTTGTCATATTATTCTCATACGACCTAGTATTTTTCCAAAATTCCGTAATAAATACATAAAAAATAAAAATTAAATAAAGTAAAATAAATATTTTATTTATCAATAAATACATACATTCGTTTCCCAATTATATATGACATAAATACATAAATTTGAATGTTTTCATGCATTTTTGTTTCTGTTTTTTAATGTAAATAACCCGAAATAAATATTCAGCAAAAAACAAAACAAAAAAGGAACAATACTGTAACGAGCGGGTGTAATTTATGCTCCTCTCTCCCTCCATCCACGCCAGCATGTAAGCAAATGACGACTTCTATTCCCGCTCGGAGAAGCAAAACCTGAAGTTCTCGAGTACATACGAAAGCTTAGGTAACACAAAGATAGGTCTGAAAGTCCAGGACGGAGAATATATATATGCCGCTCGCGTTATTGACGTTGCTGTTTATGCGGTTCTGTTGCCCTCCAAAAGGACTCGTTTCATCGACGCCAGCGTGTAGGCGAATGACGGCTTCTATTCCCGCTAAACCTAAAGTTCATAGTACCCACGAACCCACGAAAGCTTAGGTAACACACGCATAGGTCAGAAAGTTTAGGACGGAGAATATACTGTACGCTGCTCGCGTTATTGACGCTGCTGTTGATTCGGTTCTGTTGAAATGCTGCTGTTAGCATGTTCTTCTTTCTGCCATATTATTCTGCGCCTATATCACGTGCAGAAGTGCGGTTGTAAAGTGCACTGAGTTAATACCTTCTAGGAACCGTATAACTCTGCAGAATAAATTTCTGTGTAGAGTCTTAACTAGTGTTTACCTCTTCATTGCAAGTTTATGAGTGAAAAAGGATCCTTCGAATCCTAAGCCCAAGAAAATTAGAAAAACCTAACAGTATCCTTCAAAAAAATCTATGGTGAATGTGACATCATATGGCATCATCATCGACAAGGAAAATAAGTCAGGAACAAAAGCAAAACAAACGTCAACTCTACCTCCAGAAAAAGTTTTCCAACAAACGTCCGCTGCAACTTCAGAAAACTTTTTCCATTAAATGTATAGCTTAATGTAATGTTGAATAAGTATTTGAGCTAACGTTTCCTCTTTCAAGTAACATTCCCACTGAAGTGAGAAAATAAGCTATATTGTGAAGACACACTCCTCGATGTATTTTTATATGTTCTTTCTTCTTTTTTGTTTTTTTAATTTAATGGAAGTTATGTTATCTAATTCATTTATTGCTGGTATTGCAACAACAGCATAAAGATCTCTGTGCTAGTAACCATTCTGAAATTCAAGCATATCCTAAGAACACCGGGTCGGGCTTCAAATAATCGACAATGAACATTAAATTTGTTTATATCTGAACTACGAAGATTTTTCACCGAAATCTCTATAACTTTAAAGCAATTAAATGCCATAACAATCCTATATGAGTTGACTATGCGTGGAATGGTAGGTATGTGAAAACGGTTCGATATCATGTACAAAACACGAAATAAAATGGATAGGAGCGTAGAAATTTGAATTATAAAATTCACTGCTTCTTATATGTTGTTTTTTTCATTCATTTTTGCATATGAAATATAGAAACTGTCTCTGTCATAGAGCAAGAGTTGATGCTTTAATTGTAATTTGCTTTGAAGCGTCAAGTGTTGGTCTTGTGTGTCGTCTGAAGACTTCCATTTACGGTTTCCTTTTTTTATTTTTAAAATGGAATTTCACTGCTTTCAATTAGAGCGATGTTTTTGTAAACAATTTCGCATCAAACGTACGGAGCCGCATGTGTTTCGACACACGGTAGACAAAAAATTTGCCGTGCACCTGTGTTGATTCGCCTTGAAATATGCTTAAAATGAACTGAAAAGAAATTTAAAAATGCACAAAATAAGCGGCGGATGTTTCCGATTTGAGTAAGTAGGTAATGTGTAATTTCTCCGCCCTTTGGTTGCAAAACTGAGCTCGCTGTGGATGCACAACAGGAAAAGTTCGCACGATTTCCTGGGATATTTGGCACCGGAGGGGGAAAAGTCCTTTCCTACTTCTAAAAAAAGCGTCAGGGAAATAACCTCAATATAACCTCAAACGAGTTTTATTATATTGGTTCAAATATCCTCCATCCACATCGGAGGGCGTTGTCTGTAATAGAAATGAATAAAGGGAGAGGTGCGTTTCATCATTTGACACCAATATTACACTTCTGAATCATAGACCTATCAGGTTTTCCGTTGATTTCGTCAACTACGCATCTTCCTGTCCTCTTATAGTAAAACGTAAAGTCATGTCTCTGCCTTCCTACACACGCAGGTTTAATAGAAAAACAACGTCTTCTCTAATATGAAAACATACGAACATGGGGAAAAAAATATTCGCCGTAAAAAATGTTGATGAATTTCGAAAATACGTCATAAATTACGGCTCTTCTTTAGGGGAGGAGTTAATGGCCATATTGAGCACACAATGAGGCATTAAGGACCACTAGCTCCAGAGAGGAGAAAAAGCCACAAAAAAAAAACCCAGCTAGAACCGTACGCGTCTGACACTAGCCCACCTGGATGGCACACTTCTTTGTCTATATTCAAAATTTATGTACTTGCCTGTAAGATTGCTATCAAAATTTTATCTGAAACAATTGTTTTCAGAAAAAAATCGTTATAAAACTTCAGACGTTGTACAGATTGACAATGCAAATGAAGAAAGGAATGATGATATCACAGCGATTTCTAATCTCAAATATTGTGCAATCACTTAATTTTGTGTTGAAATGTAATTTCGTTTACCTAAAGTTGTGAATGTTACGAATTCTAAAGGAACAGTTTTATACATGGTCGAGTCACATTATTGTGACCACCAGCTAATATCCAGAGTAACCACCATGTGTAGCGCGGACAGCAGCTAGACGGGCCGGGAGTGACTCAATAAGGTGCTGGAAGGTGTTCACAGGTATGTGGAGCTATGCTGACTGCAGTGCATCTGACAGCTGCTGGAGGGTGAGTGGTGGAGGATCCACAGAGCAAACAACACGATCGAGGTGGTCACACAAATGCTCAATTGGGTTTACGTCTGGAGAATTAGGGGGACAGGGAAGTACTTTGAAATCTTCATCGTGCTCTTCCAACCAATCTCGGACATTTCCAGCTGTGTGACACGTCGCATTGTCGTGCTGAAAGATCACGTCAGCCCCAGGAAAGACGATCAGCATGTATGGGTGTACGTGGTCTGCAAGGATGGATTCATAACGCATTCGGTCCATGGTGCCTTCCACATGTATGAGTGGACCTAGGGAATGCCACGAAAACATTTCCCAGGCCATAACACTGCCCCACCAGCTTGTGTTCTTCCAGAAATGGTTGAAGAGTGTTTGTTCTCCGATGTTTCTCGTCTTATATGCCAGCGTCCATCCGTTTGATGAAGCAGAAAACGTTACTCATCGGAGAAGCCAATCTTTTGCCAATCAGCGGGGGTCCAATTCCGATACTGCCGTGCAAATATAAGACTTTTCTGCCGATTCACCTTCGTTAGCATAAGTGCAGTGACCATCCGTCTGCATCGCAGCCCCATACGCAGCAGGGTTCGCTGAACTGTCGTTTTAGACACACTTCCGGTAGACCCCTGGTTCATTGGGCCAGTGAGTTGGTCCACTGTGGGCGGATCATTTTAATGCTTAATGGCCCTCACGCACCTTCGAAGCCGAAGTTCACCTCTCACTTCAATGGCACGTGGTGCTCCGCAGTTTCCACGTCGCTTATTCGCAATGTTGCCATTTCTCCAATCACGATACACTTTAACCACAGTAGCACGCGAACAGTTCACAAACTGCGCTGTTTCAGAAATACTGCCACCCTTGTCCCGAAAGCCTATAATCATTCCATTTTGCAAATCTGATAAGTCGCTCCTTTTATCCATGACAGCAACGGGTGATATGTTTTCAGATCAAGTGATCATATGTAGAGGATTTTAGGAAGGAGTGTCTGGCCCCAGGTCTTAAACAACCCTCAGAAATAGGAAACTAGGAGATTTGGGCTAGAGCGCCCGATAGGAAAGTGACACGGAAGCGAAGTAGAAAGGGGAGGAAGACGCCCTTATTTATTACCGGGGGCCAGCACCCGGGGTCCGACGGCTTAACGTGCCCATCCGACACACGGCGGGTATTTAGTGGATCGAGCGTTCGTACCCGCCTGGGATCGAGCCTGAGGTCCTTCCCGTGGCAGTCACGAATGCTGCCCACTCGACCACCCGCGGCCATGTTTTTAGATTGCCTACAGCACAACTTATATACCCTCCAAGCCAGCTCACGTCACGTGCCTTCTTTCCTTGGCTGCGCGCTTTTGACGTCAAAAGTAGGAGGTGGTCACAATAATGTGACTCGACTGTGTAATATACAAGTTATAACGAACTTACTTGAATGGTCGCAGCTGCCTGAAGAATTTTTTCCCTTAATTGCTTAAAAATAAAGTCTCCCCTCATGGCGTCCTCAAATAACAATCTGGAATTATTTTGAGGTGATCTTGATGGTATAAAAATTCAAGTAGTGATCTCAAGTCTCAAATTTATGGTTTTTCCCTCCGAGAAATGAATGGCACGGCATTGATCGTTCACCAGGTACTCGAAGCCGGCCATTTGAAGTTAATTACCACTTGGTCACAGCCAGACGAAACATGTACCGTATTATGAGTTGCAATGTTTTTTTTTAATTTTCTACCACGACCCTTCCAGCAACCAGACGCAATGCAAGTCGTCGTCTGTATACGACACAAGACACGAATTTAAGCTAACGTATGGAACTCAGTGATTTGCTTCGACCAATGAGTGCAGCTCTTACTCAGCTGGTGATATCAGGGAAGTCTGGCATTTCAGGTAAACCTACAGGACGCTATCTGATGGGAGTTATGTTCCATGACTATGTACAAAGATTTGTGAGCAGGTTATCTTGCTTCAGCTCATTGTCTGAATTACTCAAGAGTGTGCATGCTTTCAAGTGCGTAATCTGCAGAAGCAGCATGTCCATTCCAATAAGTTTCAAAGAATCCATCTGCAAGAGGGAGCTGTTTCAGTTATTCGAGTTGCTTATGAGCCTCCTCGATGTTTTTTGCATGGAAAGGGAATTTCTGCAGAACACAATTATTGCCCATTATGCTTGTAGTCACGTTATTAATCTTTATCTGCCACAGCATGATATTAATCGTGATCATTCCGCAGTACGATGTGAATCAAGATTACTATCCTCACTGCCCCGATGGCAGAGTGGTCTTAGCCGCTGGCTTCTGACCATTCATTCGAGATAAGTCCTGGTTCAAACCTCGGTGAGGAAAGGATGTTGTCTTTGTCTTACGGCACTGGTTCTATCCCTTTCCTGGCACCAGCGGTCTTAAATTTGGGACGGGCGACTTCTTATAACCCACTGAGTTGCTCACTGTGATTGTTAAACATCCATACCAAAAAACCAAGATTGTCCCACAGCATGGCGTGAATCAATTATCCCACTTCATGCATGATTTTAAATAAGATTGACTCACAGCATGGTATTTATCAAGATTATCCCCCAGCATGATGTTAATTAAAATTATTCCAAACATAGTATTAATCAAGATAATCCCGCGGCATGTTCTAGAACAAATTAGATGGCGAAATTAGTAGGCGAATGAATTATTCATTGAAAGTCATGGCTGCCTTAGGAGGATTTCATAGGAATGATGGGTTCTCAAGGAAGTCCCGTATGGCTGTGCATGAAAATGTAATTGTTCCTACTCTGATGTACGGCATTGAAACCTGGGTACGCCGCCCCGGTGGCGCAGTGGTCTAAGCGATGACCTCTGATCATTCGTCCGAAAGGGGTCCGGGTTCGAATCCCGGTGAGGCATGGATGTTGTGTTTGTCTCACGGCACTGGCTCTCTCCCTTCCCTGGAACCAGTAACCCTAAATTAGGGACGGGCGACTGCTTATAGCCCATTGAGTTGCTCACGGTGGTCGTTAAACCTCCAATCCAAAAAAAAACCTGGGTACTGCAGAAAAGACATAGGACTCGGTTGTGTGCTGGGGAGATGCATTATTTGCAGGGGGTTTGTGGTAAGACACACGCTTGTCATGTGAGGAATGAAGATGTGTTGCAGATGCAAATGTGAGGCAAAATGTTGTTAGTAATTTGGAGACTAATATTCTTATGTGGTTTGGCCATGGTGAAAGAATGAGTGATGCGGTGCTGACTAAGAGAATTTTTCAGTCCAAGTGGCAGGAAAGAACATGGAAGGACCAGATTCAGGAATGTCTGATTGAAGAAAAGTTTATGACTATGAAGTATGAAAGGTCTTGGGTGCGGCGTATCATGAATATTAATGAAGCTCGAGCGGTGTGCCGAGATCGTTGTAAATGGAGACATTTGATATACCAACAGTAAGCAAATTCTAGTTATATCAGTTAAATGTGTACTTGGCACATGGTCTTTCTTTGAGGAGCTAACCTCTGAATTTCAGAGAACAGCTTAATGATGTGCATGCATGCATGTTCTTTACGGTATTTACAACAAAATATTTCGTCCATGCAGCGCTTATGGTTCCTTTCGTACAAAGAAGGCTTAGTGGCTGAAACATGGAGTACCAGCAGGTAGAATTCCTATATCGTAATGTCAACAAACGTTTTCATGACTAAACACAATTCACCATTAAATATTTGGTGCTGCAGTGATAAGCTTAGACCTAGCTTTAAGAATCGTTCTTGAAGTAGCATAATTTAATTCAAATTATCGCTGAAAAAGGATTTCTTACGTATTTTACCCTCTTGCTCAGTGATCATTCCGATGAAACGATTATTTTTTTTTGTTTCGAGGTTTACTGATCATCGTTCGCTTCTCCCCAATTTAGAGCCACTAGTTCCAGAGAAAAAGAAAGCCAGACCATCGGACTACTACATCCCTGATGCTTCATCTGAGTTTCCTACGTGGGCCCATCTTGGATGAGAAGACAATTCCGTAGAACACTCCACCACCTGTGGGACGAAAAGTACCTTTCAGTAAAGGGATTATTTCGGTGAAAACGTCTTTCAGTGAAACAGCCGTTCGATAAAACGACTTTTCGGTGAAGTGAGTTTCGGCGATGTGATCTTCGGTGAAGTGACAATTTGGTCTAATAAGTGTTACCCATACAACAACATGTGCTACTGTAAATTTCGTTGGGGTTTTTTTTCTATTTTTTCTGTGTGTGTGTGTGTGTGTGTGTGTGTGTGTTGTTTTCCTCAATAATAACGCTGGTTCGCATTCTAGTTCTTCAGCTGCACATAACTGAATTAAGAGGGATCTTAAATATACAGTAGTGGCCAAAATTGTGGAAACCTTTTGGGAAAAGTGTATTTTTGAGGTTTGATGGCTCATAACATAATTTTTTTCAGCGTAATACCATAAAATTACATATCAATTAAAAGATAATTTCATCAAGAATGTAATGCAACACAGTATGTTCTATTATATGTATTCTATGAAAAGTTATAGCCAAATAACCAGAAAAAGGAAGCACAACTTGCTTAGGTTGATATGAAGTAGATTTCCTTCATTTGAATATAGCCAATGAGCATGAATGTTTAGAGAGCTAATCAGGTGTCATCTTGTTTTGGCAATGAGCCGATCAGGTCACAGTAGGATTCAGCTATTGATGCCATGCAACGGAGCTGAGAGGAGGACATTTGTCAGTGTATTATGTGATTGCTATCAAGTTTTTTGTGTGTGTGTGTGTGTGTGTGTGTGTGTGTGTGTGTGTGTGTGTGTGTGTGTGTGTGTTCTTTCATTTAGTGAGCTTGCAAAACGTAATAAAATTAAAGAAATGGCACAAAGAGTTGACTGGTCACCCAGAAAGCGATGTAAAATAGTAATATTAAGTGAACAAGGCGTCAGTTATGAAGAAATTAGAAGAAAAATTGATAGAAACTTAACCAAAGGTGGCATTTCTAAATTTTTGAAGAGGTGTAAGGAGACTCAGTCACTACAAAACCAGACTGGTAAAGTTAGGAAAAGGTGCACAACAGCAAGTGATGATAGAAGAATTAAGAAACTGTGCCTAAGTGACAGAAGAAAATCATCCGGGTGTATACAAGATGAAATGGCGCAATGCAATGTGAAGTTGAGTGCAAGGACTGTTCGCCGCAGACTGCAGGAATTTGGTCTAAAAGCTAGAATTCCACGAAAAAGCCATTTTCATCTCTCAAACAAAGGTTGAAAAGATTAAACTGGGCTAAAACCCATGTTAACTGGACAGCGGAACAATGGGATAGTGTTATGGAGTGATGAGACCAAAATCTCCCTATTTGATAGTGATGGCATAAAATACGTAAGAAGAAGAATCGAAGAAGATTTGCATCCTGATTACATTGCATGTACCGCAAAACACCGAGTTATTGTTATGAACGGGGGTTGTATGACATCAAAAGGTGTGGGCAGAATTTGCGTGATTAATGGAAATATAAATGGCCAAAAATACATTAACGAAATACTTGAGCCCAAACTGAAGCCTTCCGCACGTGATCTTTTCCAAGATAATGAAGCATTTATATTTCAACAGGATTCAGCTCCATGCCATGTTGCTGCTGTGTGCAAAAAGTGGTTTCAGATAATCATATTCCATTGCTGGAATGACCTGGGAATAGCCCAGACCTTAACCCCATCAAAAATCTATTAGTCAGAAGAAACCCAGCAATAAAATCCAATTAATAGAAGCAATAATTCAATCTTGCTTTAACATTATAACAGATGCAGAACTAAAACACTTGGTTCACTCCATGGGAAGGCGTTGTAAGGCCGTAATTAACGCTAAAGGTTACCCAACTAAGTGTTAACTGACATGGTGAGAATTTTTGTATATCTCGTTTTTTCTATGTATTTCACTTTTCTTCTTTATAACTTCTGTTCTAACACAAAATCCTCCATAAAAGCTATTGCATTACATTTTTAATGAAATTATCTTTCCATTGATATATAATTGTATGGTATTACTCCAAATAAAAATTGTATGGTATTACTCCAAATAAAAAGGGGTGTTATGAGCCATCAGACCTCAAAAATACACTATTTGCAAAAGGTTTCCACAATTTTGGCCACTACTGTATGTCCAAAAAATATTAAGTACACCACTAATAAATAAAGAGACAATAAAGTCACATATATCCGTGGGATGGTGTATATCGAAAAAGTATTTAATCATGCCAAGCTTTCGCCTGTCAAAGGGAGGCTCTGTCAAGGCAAACTTACATCCTTTTGGAGTTTAGAATCAGAATTCGGATTCTAAACTCCGGGTTTTGATTTTAAACTCCAAACGGATTGAGATCAGGGTTTTGATTTTACACTCCAAACGGATCGCTGTTCGTCTAGTGTAAATTTGCCTTAACAAATCCTCCCGTTGGAAGGCGAAAGCTTGGCATGATTAAATACTTTTTCGATATACTCTATCCCACGGATTTATATGACTTTATTGTCTTCTTGATCTTAATTGAATTGTGTATTTTTCCTCTCTTGCACGTTTCGCTGCCTTTGTGAATACTTCATGCGAGATTTTGTTTAACTAACGTGAAAGAAGGAATATTTCAGTGATCTTCAAAACGAATAGTTACAAGCAAGAGCGAGCAGTGACGATGTAGATATTCCGACTGTACTCCGGTCAAGAATTTGGAAATTTAAACTTGCTAATGAGCATTTTCAACATGAATCCACAATGGCTACTTTGTGTCATTACGCAACGGTCTGAGTTTTCCAAACGTTCGTACACACCGCAAAAGAGCAGAAATTTAGGAAGGATTTATACATCTGATGTAAGACAATAGCCAGTATCCGCCAATAGCAAATTTCCTAGATACCTCTCAGCTTATTGCACGATGCTCTGTCAGTATCATGGCACTATCTACAGAGGAAAAGTCTTCCACTGTACAGGTTTGCTTTTGCATTAAAGTTCTATAATGCTGTACCTAAGAATGCAATATCTTTCATCATACGATTGTTTACACATGCGTTTATATTTTTTACATCATACGTTTGCTTACACCAGAGATCCACTTTTTTTGTGAATGAAGTGCCCTACTCTGAATTGAGTGATACAATTCAGAGTAGGGCACTTCATTCACAAATTGTTTCAAGCTCTGCACCGGGACCCTTGTGTCGAAAGGGGGATCTCCTTTATCAAGAAGAACAAGAAAAATGACACCCAATTTTCGGCTGTAATGAACATGATGACTTTTAAATCCTTTCCAACCCGAACAAAATATATCAGAGTTATTCAAAGTTAATGGAACCGGCTAGAAAAAAATCAATCGGATTTCTACAATTGATAAAACATACAGAAATAGAAACAGCTACTTAGTAGTTCCACCAGCGGCTAAAAAGTATGTTACGATAATTTACAAATGCCGTACAAAAAGTTTCTCATAGAGCAAGGAAGGTATCACAGATAAAGAGCTTTTCAAACCGAACAGTTAAACGAAATATAGAAGAAAACAAGATATAACTCTACGCCTTCTAGCGGAAGAAATCTGCATAATGGAAAAGTTGAAAATAGCCGAAAAATATTCTTCATCGCAAAAGCCAAGCTTCGGAAAAAGAGCTTTTCAATACATCTCCCGGAAGTAGAAACAGCGAGAAAAAGGTTCTGACCTTTACGCCCCCTAGCGAGAAAGATGCGCATTATTTAAAGAGGATAATGTTCCACATCTTTATTGTAGCGAATGGCATAAAGTAAAAAAATAAATTTCTCAATAGGGCTTTTAGAAGCTGAGATACAGCTACAAGCAGAAGTATACAAACACCACCTAGAGACAGAACTGTGGACTACAAAACTCCTCAAATATAAACCCAAGGTTTTCCAAAAGGTAAATGTTATCCGGTGTTAAAAGAATTCTTTAAATCGCACGTTTCGGAACAGAGATATTGAGAAAAACACACGAAACATTTGCGCCGCCAAGCGGCGAAATGTTTCATTATTTGGGAAGAAAATACACAGAAAGAGTTTTCATAGTTAGTTTTATCTGACCGAAAAAGATTAATTTTTTTCTATCGGGTTTTTAGTCCCGCAGATATTGCTGCAAACGGATATGTGAACTTACTAATACAGACATTTGACGTGGACCAGGAACATCAAACAAAGGTCTTTGCTCTTTCCACGTTTATAAGTGAGTCACGGAAAAATTCTCATTGGCCGCCACCGGGAATCGAACGCAGGGTCTTCCAGCTGCGCGCAGGATATGCTTCCACTGCACCACAGCAGCCTCGAATTCCTCCAGACTCACACACACAAACTGCCAAGCCAATTTGGCAGGTTGCTTTTTGGAGCACCGCACAATACTGGGGATTCACCAACGGTGGTAAGCAGCAACTGAACAAATAATCTAAAAAAAAAAAAATTGCCGCCCCGGTGGCGCAGTGGTCTAAGCGATGGCCTCTGATCATTCGTCCGAAAGGTGTCCGGGTTCGAATCCCGGTGAGGCATGGATGTTGTTTTTGTCTTACGGCACTGGCTCTCTCCCTTCCCTGGAACCAGTGACCCTAAATTAGGGACGGGCGACTGGTTATAGCCCATTGCGTTGCTCACGGTGGTCGTTAAACCTCCATAAAGAAATAATAATAATTAAAATTATTTTAATTAATTTTCAATTATTTTTTCAGTTGCTGCTTACCATCTTTGGTGAATCCCCAGCATTGTGCGGGGCTCCAAGAAACAACCTACCAAATTGGCTTGGCAGTTTTTGTGTGTACGAGTTTGGAGGAATTCGAGGTCGCTGTGGTGCAGTGGAAGCATGTACTGCGCGCAACTGGAAGACCCTGGGTTCGATTCACGGTGGTGGGCAAAAAAACATTTTCCGTGACTCACTTGTAAACGTGGAAAGAGCGATGACTTCTGTTTGATGTGAACTTATGCCCTCTATAGTGGCGTACTTGTGCGTTAAGAAAAATTTGAAATTTTATGAGAAGCATTTCGCATCGGAAACTTTCTCCGACGATGAAAGAACTTTTGAAATCGGACTCTTAGAAGCAGAAATGTCGTCAACTACGCCCCCTGGCGGATAAACTATGCCCTATTTTAAACAGGAGGTATTCTTAAGAAGTTTCCGAGGTGAGCGGTATCGGTCCACGAAAGAATTTTTTTCAATCGAGTTTTCAGAAGCTTAGATTTTGCTGCAAAAACATCAGAAGCAGAAATAAACACTCACGCCCCCTAGTGGTCAAACCATTCTTTGTAAAAAATTCGAAATTATATGCAAAACATTTCTCATCGAAAGCTATATCCAGTGCAGGAAGAATTTTTAAAAGCGGACTTTTAGAAGCAGAGATATCGGAAAAAACGTAATTTACCTTTACGTCCCTAGCGGGAAATTTATGCATTACTTGAAAAAGGAACTGGACCTAAAATATTTAAATCTATTTAAATGACATCGAAAGGAAAAAGAATATTTTCAATCGGATATTTGGAAGGAAATATATGGAATAAAATGTATTTTGAACTCGATATCATCTGCATTTACGTTCTCTAGCGGCGAAGTTGTGCATCGGAAAAATCGGAACGCGAGGATCATCATTCTCACATATCAAGTTCCCTAATGCAAAACGAATTTTTCAGATCTCGTACTAATAGTTGCAGAGATATGGTGTCCACAGAGGAATGTACAGATAGGCGGACGACAAGGGGATAACATAAGCATGATCTTTTTCTTCAAATGACGTGCTCACAAAAAAGATGACGCCGAATTATTGGGCGAAATGAGCACGTCTTTTGATTTAATAGGGTATGTGACAATATAAAGTGTAAAAAAACATCAGCAAATCTTATGACTTACGCTTCATGGTTACGAAAAATAAAGGCTTTTAATATAGGAGCAGTCTCATGCAAATAGAAAATTTTAAATCGGTCTCTCAGAGCCGGAGAATAGTTGCATACGGGAATATAATTGACTTCTACGAGGAAACTGTAGTACCGAATAGAAAATTCGCGCAAAATATTACCCAGAAAAATTTCTCTCGGAAACGAAAATCTTTTTCCCTGTCTGACTTTCAGAAACGGAAATATGTTCACGAGTAGAAGTTGGAAATTAACATCAGACGAAACAGTTTCGTTTTTCGTGGAAGATTTTGAGACTGTTATATCAATGCCTAGGCTAAGGCCTTTTTAACTGTTTTTATTCCATCGTGTTCATACTCACAAGATTAGACACCAGGTCAAGTTAGAATTATTGCGCTTTTACTTCGGCATTAAATATGAATACCTTGGCCTAGGCCTTTTTAACAGCTTTTAATCCATCGTGTTCGCATTCATAAGGTTTAGACACCACGTCAAGTTAATATTGTTGCACTTTTACTTAAGCATTAAATATTAATGCCTAGGCCTTTTTAACAGTTTTTATTCGATTGTGATCATATTCTTAAGGTTTAGACACAAGGTCTAGTTAGTATTATTGCGTCTTTACTTACTCATTAAATATTAATACCTTGGACTAGGCTTAGGCCTTTTTAGCAGCTTTATTCCGTCGTGCTCATATTTATAAGCTTTGCATCATGTTAAGTTGCGTTTTCATTTAAGAATTCATATTTCACACACTTGAACAAAATCTGTCAGAAAAACCTGGACCAAAGGCTTATTGATTAATATTTAATGCCTAAGTAAAAGCGCAATATTACTAACTGGACTTCATGTCCGAACCTTACGAAAATGAGCACGACGGAATAAAATGTGTCAAAAACGCCAAGGCCTATTTATTAATATTTAATGCTTAAGTCAAAGTGCAATAATACTAACTTGACTTGCTATCCAAACCTTATGAATACCAGCACAACGGAATAAAAACTGTGAAAAAGTCCTAGGCCTAAGGCTTACTTATTAATATTTACTGCCTAAATAAAAGCGCAATATTGCTTAAATGACTTGGTGTCTTAATCTTATGAATATGAGCAAGATGGAATAAAAACTGTTAAAAAGGCCTAGGGCACGGTATTCATATTTGATGCCTAAGTAAAAGCGCAATAATACTAACTTGACGTGGTGTATAAACCCTGTGAGTATCAAAACGATCGAATAAAAACTTTTAAAAAAGCATAGGCCTAGGCCAATGTATTAATATTTAGTGCCGAAATAAAAGCACAATAATACTAACTTGACTTGATGGCTAAACGTTATGAATATGAGCACAATGGAATAAAAACTGTTAAAAAGCCTAGGCTTTGACCTAGGCATATTAATTTATTTTTAGTGTCAAAGTAAAAGCGTAATATTACTAACCTGTCTGGGTGTCCAATATAAATATGATCACGGCGGAAGACTACCGAAAGTGTACGTTTTCCTGCATGTGATTTATATGTAACAAAACTTTGTAAACACGACGAATTTGACCGCGACGAAATGACGCGCGACGAATCGTTGTACTCGATAAATTTAGGCGCGACGAATCGTTGTACTCGATAAATTTAGGCGCGATGAATCGTCGTAGTCGACGAATTGCCGCAGTCGACGAATTGACGTATAACCGCGCAGTCATCACTCGTAGCCGCAATAATGATTGAATACCCCTCATAGAATATCCAGTGGTGTGAACGCCATCCTTATCTTGCACCGTAAGTGTAGTCTCCATCCAACTGAAGAAATGCTGTGGGCCCCATTACTTTCTTCGAAGGCCGCGGTTCTTCTTCAGTTGGACTAAAGAATAGAGCCGCACCTTCGTTTCTGATGTGAGCAACTAACAGCCCCTGAACATTTTGAGGAAGTAATTCGAATTTTAAGTGTACCAAAATCGTGTAGAATGACACAGAGCGGTATTTAAATAAAAATTTTATAATCTTAGCATATGTTTCTCACGTTACCTTCTTCCTGTTATTTAAAATTGCTCAGATTACGCAGTTTTAATGTAAACTCATATTGGTAATTAGCAATGAAAATTAAAAAATAATAAATAAAAACAACGAATCAGATTTTGAAAATGTTGAGAGTATTTTTTCCTTGTCCGTTCACCGCTAAGGCACTTTTTTTATTAGAACTACATCACTGGTCACCAGTAAAACAGGTTTCATTCCTTGATTTCCGTACATTGCCCCGGAACTATCTTCAATCACACAAGCACTTGCTATGTAATGAATTATGGCCACCTCTGAAAGCCTCTTTCTCAAGGCCCTACATGTTTATGAAGGTCTCTGCTCACAGCTGGCGTTCATCAGGTGTAATCAGGGCCGTTGTAAGACCTTTGTTGGCCCTATGCAATTTTATTTTTAGAGGCCTCTGTCCGAACTTTGTACTTATTTTTATGTTAATTTTTTTATTTGCATGCACGTATTGGAATTTTTTTATTAATCTTAAAAGTACTCGTAAATTCCTATACACTGTAAACGCCTCTGAACCGCTACTGATACAAAATCCTTGGTCCGTCACTCGCTCGCAGTTTGCGATGTGTGCAGCTATACATAAGGTTGTATGCATAAAAAAATAACCCTAGCATGGTCCATACATCTCTGGGCAAAAAAAATGCAAATACTTTTCAAGTTTTCAGGGTTCAATAAACTTTTTTCAAGAACCGAATCACATTCAAATTAAATTCACACATATGTAGTAATTGTTATCACATATAGATATAGGTATAAATAGGTTACTTTAAAAAAAGGTTTTAATTCATGAAATTAAAATAAAAAAAAAAAAATTTATATCTTCTTCAGAAACAACTACTCAGTATAACGAAATGCTTTTGTGTGTGTGTGTGTGTGTTTTTTCAAGTGAAATATCGTAGGCCCTAGGCACTGTGCCCACTTGGCCCAATGGATACAGCGGCCCTTTTGTAACTGAATTTATTTGAAGCGGCTGCTAAGCTTGAGTTCCCCAAAAAAGGTTCTAGTTACGCCCCTGACATGTAGTAATCGTTATCACATATACAACATGTATGTATGAACAGGTTACTGTAAAAAAGATTTTAATTAATGAAACTAAAATTTAAAAAAAAATTTAATTTCTTCTTCAGGAACAACCACTCAGTATGACAAAATGCTTTTTGTGTGTGTGTATGTTTATGTTTTTATTTTTTCAAGTGAAATATCGTAGGCCCTAGGCACTGTGCCTGCTTGGCCTAATGGATAAACTGGCCTGGGTGTAACTGAATTTAATTGAAGCGGTTGCTAAGATTTCAAGGCGCTCAGGTAACCGAGTTGTCACAGGTGATGGTTTCTGGCTAGTCTTCCATGATGGGTCTGGGCCAGGGCAGTTTTAGGACATTCGTAGGCCCTAGGTACTTATATTTCTAGAGGCCCCTGTCGGAAATGTTTACTTATTTTGTGCTAATTTTATCATTTGCACGCACACATTACAATTTTTTTTATTAATCGTAAATGCAAGAACAGTAGAATTCCAATTATCCGGATTAACTCCGAAGACAACCCATCCAGATATTCGGGAAATTCGGATAATTGGGTTGTCTTTTTCTGTAGGCCAAATGCGTATTTATTAATTGAACTGAGGGAACTTAATGCTTCTGTTTATCATATTTTAGAGTAACAAATGTTATACAGTTTAAAAAGTAAATATCTACTGTACTGCATTATCATTTTGTACTACACTCACGGACAATGAAAGTTGCTCACCAAATAGGAAACATCGGATTGAACTGAAATTTTATGGATGTAATGATAAGGATGAATGATACACATGATGGCAAAACCAGAGCTGCAGCGCAGTTACATAGGGGATCTGTGGCACGCAGTTAGGTCATCTTCAATAGCGCGTCGCACAGCCTCGTGCGGCAATACATGGTGCAATACGGTCCGGCATGGAGGCGAACAGACGCCTGATGTTGTCCAGCGGTAGACTGGCCCACACGTGTTGGACGGTGTGCTCCAAATCCCGGATAGTGCGGCACGGCGGCAGCTGTCGTTTCAACTGGCCCCACACATTCTCGATAGGGGACATGTCCGGGTAGCGGCCAGGCCATGAAAGTGTCTGAACATGACGTAGGCAGTCCTGGGCAACCCGAGCCATTTGCGGGCGGGCATTATCTTGCTGGTATAACGCACCTAAAATCCCGGCGGGGAATGGGAGCACATGGGGCCGTAAGATCTCATCCACATACCGCTATCCCGTCAATGATCCACGTACCACTAGGGCAGATCGGCTATCGCAGGCTATGGCTCCCAAGACCATAATGCCTGCAGTGGGGGAGGTGTGGCGCTCGATAGCGAGGTTGGAGTTGTGCCTTTTATCCGGGGACCTCCACACCAGAACACGATGATTATCTGTTACCAAAACGAAGCGGCACTCATCGTTAAACACCACACGTCGCCAGTCTGGGGCGTTCCACGTCGCTCTGGCCTGGCACCACTGCACACGGCGCCGGCGATGTTCCGGTGTTAATTGCGGTACACGTAAGGGGAGCTGGGATCACAGATTCGCTTCGACGAGGCGTCGGGAAATGGTTCGTGGGCACACGGGAGCCGCTACATCTGCTTGTATAGTGGACCGGGTCCCCGTGGGATCCGTTCGTGCCTGGCGCACGATCCGTCGATCCTCTCTACCGGTGGTCCTCCTGGTCCGTCCGGAGCCGCTCCGCCGTATGGCAGTGCCGTGACGTGTGCACTGCTCCCAACACCATTGGATGGTATGGTCAGAACGATCCACGTGGTTGGCTATGCAGCGCGCCGACCACCCCGCGGTTTTCAGCCCGACGATCAGGCCTCTCTCAAAGTCCGTAAGTTACGTAAATCGTCATTTCTGGCGCCTACCCGGCATTCTTGTCACTCTGTACTCTGGCTTGCTTCGGCCGGTGCTTTTCGCTTTCATGGGGCATCGACTACACTCCAGTCTATAAGGTGCCGGTTCTTGCTTGTAGAGCAACCACAGGGTATGCGGTCATGCGCAATCTAACCAAACGTGGACATTTGCATACCAGCACGCGCTCTAGATACCTTCAAAATTTCGCGGTTGTAGCATGTTTTCTTCTAGGTGCGCAAATTTCATTGTCCGTGAGTGTATTTAAATGAACGAAAAAACTAAATACACGTAAATGAATCAACAAAAATTTCAATTTTACTTGGCTTTGAAGGGAGTAAAATCGATCCGGATAATTGGAGTTCTATTGTACTCGTAAATTCCAATGTACTGTGACACAAAATCCTTGCTGCCGCAAAATCCTGGTTCCGTCACTGGTTCGCGGTTCGCAATACGTGCAACAAAGAATAAGGTTGGACGCATAACAACATAACCTTAACATAATTCATACATCTCTAGGGGGAAAAAATTAAAGGACTTTTCAATGTCCACAAACTTTTTTCACAGACCGAATTACATTCAAATTAAAATCGCACATATGTAGAAATCGTTAACACGTGCATGTATATGTGTGCAAACAGTTTACTTTAGCAAAGTTTTAATCAATGAAACTACAAAATATAAAAAAAGTAATAAAATTATTTCTTCTTGAAAAACAACTACTCAGTGTGACAAAATGCAAACACAATGCATATTAAATTTTGTATATTATTTTTTGTAATTCATCATTGTGATGATTTACTCTTAATAGTTATTCAAATAACGAAAATATGAAAGGGAAAATCTAATTTACAGTGAAATTCCATAACGAATTGGTAGGGTCTGCGATTTCGCTAAAATGAAAAATGAATATGGTGGCCTACCTGAATTTAAATCGTTTGAAATAATGAAACTACTTGTGTTGGATAGATAAACTGACCTGATATAAGAATGTACAATTTAATAAACTGAATAAAAGTAAAGTTTTGTAACATTTATTGACTGTTCTATTAGAAAATGAAATATTTCTGCAAAAAATTCAAATAATTTTTGCCGTTTTTAAAAAAGTTCAATTGTCCAAAGACATAACTGATGATTCTTCAGCTGATATATCCTTGCAGAGCATATTCATCAGCAGCCGTCAGAAGTTCACCTGTATCTCTCTCTAGTTGTTGTTGTTGTTTTGTTTTTCTGTTCAATACTTCATTCTCATTGTTATCTAAATACCTTTTCCGGTGCTTTTCTAAAGCACTTCCAGTTTTTTTTTGTTTGTTTTTTCTCGTCACCTGGACAACTACATTTTTCTTCTGGTCCTCTCTTACTTACCACGTGTATGGTAATATCACACTGGCATACGCTGCAGAATGACAAATGAATTCCTCTGTTCTGATCAACAATGGGACCGCAACGAACGTCGTCACTTTCACTACTTCCAATGCACAATGATGCAGGCCCGTAGCCAGATACAGAAGTTGGGATGGGCGGCTGATGCCTCATTTCGGGCAAAGGATATGAAGAAGGTCGGGCACTGGACTGTAGTGTGAGTCGCTGGGACGGGCAAAAGGAAACGCAGGTCGCGCTCCGCCCGGTCTGGCCCTCCCCTGGCTACGGCCCTGCAATGATGTTATGCAACAAATGACATTCGACGTCATAATTTCCGAATTTGCACATAAAAAATGTCGTAAAATGAACTTTTAAACATTAAACTGAAATTGCCCACTACACTACTGCGTCTGTGTATCAGTGAAGATGTTAAGAAACGCGACGACTTAAATTATTTGTTATAGTTTTCGTAATTCGAATATTTAAAGAAATATTTTAAATTAAAATTTGCAGTTTTTTGTTTTTGTTTTTTATTTTGGATTTTTCGTTTACTTTTCTATGTATTTATTAGTTCAAGTGAAATGTCACTGCATAAAGCGGCCTTGGTCTGGGTCAGAGTGGCTATGAGTAGCGACCCCTTGCCCCATTCAAAACCAACAGCTCCAAATTAGGGACGAACGACTGTTTATGCAATATGTAGCACTCCGAGATGCTGATGATGGTCGTTAAACCTGATAAAAAAAAATATAGTATTTTAAGAAGTTATTGTGTGTTGCAGGGGCATAAATAAAAATAATTCGAGGTGGTAATGACGAAAAATGGAAGATTTTAAAATCCACCAAAACAAAGTAAAAATTAATGAAAAATAGAAGAAAAAAATAAAGCATTTTTTCTAATGTAAGTTGATGCACTTTTATTAAATAAAGTCATTTTTTTTCTAATGTAAGTCACATTTTAACCCAAAATATTAAAAAATTAAGCATTTCCGGGGAAGCCGTGGCTCCCTTGGTCCACCTCTAGATATGACCCTGTCACGGTGTTAGTGTTTAAGAAAGAATTTAACTTATATGAAACCAAAATATGTTTAACTCGTTCAATGTTTTCAATTTGCTTTTATGAATCATGATTAATAATTTCTTTATGCATCTAAAAGCTACCAATCTTCTGTATCAAACGTATGACAGACTATGAGTCATTGGCATGTGGTGCCATCTAATGAGCAACTTGAATACTTCGTGCAAGTTTCACAAGTTTACATCTTTGGTCATAAACGTCCTTAAAGGGTTCTTTTTCTTTCTTTCTTTCTTTCTTTTTTTCATTTTTTTTTTACGAATAATATTTTATTAGTTTGAAGTTTTTGCTTTTCCATTCATAACTGCCAACAGTGCGAGTGTTAAACGTTCTACTTTCTGCTAAATGCGGAAATGTGAAGATTACGTAGCAAGCAAAATAGCAAAATATCTTCTAGAAAGAAATTTTCCAACTCCTTACCCAGCTTAATTTTTGGCATGCGAGATGAAGATGCTCTGAGAGTACTCCCCGTTCACCCGTGAAAGTCCTGTAGGAGTTTTACAACTGTTCCACACAGCGGCGGATTCAGTGGGGCGAAGGGACAAATCCCCCCCCCCCCAGCAGATTTTTTTCCTTTTTAAATGGCCAATATTGTACATAAATATTGTATTTATTTTTGTTTGAAGGCGTAATTACCGATAATGCAGTGGGGCTCCTATGGTTTCCCCACTGTCTCCAATTTTAGCAGAACTGATTTTACAATTTCTAGAGGAGAAAGTGATGTCAGAACTCACCAAGGTTCCAAGCTTTTATGTGAGGTATGTGGATGTCGATGACATTCTGTTATTTTGGAAGCCTGGCGTAGAAGACCTGCACTCGTTTACTTCTTACATGTCATCGTAGTTTCCCTCCATAAACTTCACTTTGGAGTGAGAAAAAGAGGGCAGTTTGTCTGTCCTAGACTTCACTTTAAAAAAATATTCACTTACAGTCTTTGCAGTATTCGGTTTATCGAAAACCCACAGCTACTAATATCATCCCAGCACAGTCCTCCCACCAGATAACACACAAATACCGCCCCAGTGGCGCAGTGGTCTAAGCGATGGCCTCTGATCATTCGTCCGAAAGGGGTCCGGGTTCGAATCCCGGTGAGGCATGGATGTTGTGTTTGTCTTACGGCACTGGTTCTCTCCTTTTCTCGGAGCCAGTAGCTCTAAATTAGGGAAAGGTTATAGTCCGTCGGGTTGCTCACGGTGTTCGTTAACCCCCGACCCCAAAGGATATCTGTTGTGGGGGGAAGGGGCGTTTAATGAACACCATGAGTATCCAGCGCCATAGGAAGTCTCCCGTCACTGATTTGGGGCCACTGGTCCCGAGAAGGGGACAGCCCCGGGCCTGCTTCATCCTGGTCTCGGGTCCGGAACCAGCTTCAGCGAATAGCCAGGAGCCAAAGACTCTGACCACTTGTCTACTGGGGCTTCCTTTCGCGTTACTCGTAAAGCACCAGATGTGCAAAGTGACGACTTCAGCAAAAAACCCTACTGCAACCATGAAGCACTTGTCAGTTGTGCTATATACTTGTTTAATTTTTCTATGTTGATTTATTTCTTATTAGTAAAGTTTTAACATACGGAGAATCTACCTCCTATTGGTAGCTCACCCAGAAATTTCCCGGGGGCGTGGCACACATAAATTTCCCCCTAAATTTACCAGGAAAAATAGTCAGGTGCTATAAAAATTAAGAAGGCGGTTGACTTTTGTACATTTTTTCTTATCCAGTTACTAGTAATGTTAAAGTACAAGAAAGTTAAATGATTAGAAGAAGCAGTAGATGAAATTCTTTTCCTGGTTAGATTTTTTTAATTTATTTAACAGAACTACTCCGTTATACTTATTGTATGTTATAATTATACGGTACATGATTAAGAAGTATATGTAGATCGCGTATCGTGACTTTTTGTTTCAAACTTCGACGTAATCTGTCAGCCCAGGGGGAGAAGACACGTTGGCCACCCCCGTGGGTGCTCCACTGCCTCCTATAACGGTTTTTTTTTTAACATTGCGGTCATAACAAAGAAGTTGTTCTCTTAAAACACTAAAACTCTTGTGGTTCATGAAACGCCGTAGAGCGTGAACCCAATGTAGCACGTTCATTAGTTTGATATACGAATATGTTTGCGTATAAAACACAGCAGTTGTCATTGCTGCCTACATAGCCATCTAGTACCTTAGTCCACCTTAAACCATTAAAAGTACCTTAGCTCCGCTAAGGCACTTCAACATCTCTGATTCGATTCCTTGTGAACAGAGCGATTACTCATTCTTCAAATAATAAACTTAGAAGGCTGGAAATCAAGCGAATTTGTGATATAGCCAGATCTTCTGGGTACAGTGATTCACTTGCACACAGTGTCTTCCGCAAAATCAGGAATGGGAGTGACACTACCTTGACTACAGAATCTTCACGAATCAGGTATGTTGGGCTTGTTGAATATGTCCCACGGATAGTGAACATTTTGAACAACGTGTGTAAACCATGTGGACTTGGTTTTGGCGTAAAAACACGTAACATCCTTTCAAGAGTTAAAAAGGACCGAGATCAGGTGGAAATGGGTAACAGACATGGTATTTATCGTATTCCATTCAAAGCGTCCAGCCCAGGAGATGGGGACCAAGAGTAAATAGGTTCTACCTCTCGCAAATTGAACACCCGAACCAAGGAACATATACACAGTGTTCGTGTTGGAGGTATGACACCTGCACTCGCTAGACTGGTTCACTCGGGAACACTCTTTCCCATCTGGAAGGAAGCGACGATCCTCGTTACCCCAAGAAACAGGTCGCATTTAACTTTTGCCGAAAGTTTATTCATTATTTGGAGGGGACATTTATGCTGCAAGGACTATGTTCCACGTGTTGGACATTCTTGTTTTCGGACAATGATTATCGTAATTCGACAGGTCAACCTGATACAGTCTAATCATTAGTCGGTATTTTAACCGTGAGTTTCGTCAGTTTGCTCCTATTCTACACTAGGTGGGATTTTGTAATTACGTCATATCATCACCATCATCATCAATAACCTTTCTCAATCCACTGCTGGATGAAGGTCTCCCCAAATTTCTTCCACAATTATCTGTCTAGGGCTTGTCTCCTCCATGTCACTCCAGTATACTTTCGAATTTCACCCTTCAATCTTCCATGGGGTCTTCTTCTGGGTCTTTTCCTGTCCCTCGGAATCCAGTCTAAAATGTCGGTTGTCCATCGGTGGTCCGCTCTTCTGGCAACATGTCCAGTCCATTGGCATTTCAGTGATCTCACTCTGGCCATGATATCGTCCACTCCTGTCATTTTCCTTATCCACAAGTTCATCTTCTTATCTTTCCTATTAACACCAAGCATGCATCTCTCCAATCCTCTCTGAGTTGTCTGCAGTCTTTGTATGTCTTTTTTAGTTGAGGTCCATGTCTCGGCTCCATACGTAAGCACTGGCAGGATGCATTGATTAAACACTTTTCTTTTGAGACATACTGGCATACTGCTCTTAAAATTTTCACTGTTTCTTCCGAAAGCTCTCCATCCAAGTTTTATACGCCGATTAACTTCTTCATCAATGTGACCCTCACTCAATATCTGCTGCCCAAGATAAATGTAGGAATCTGTTGTCTCAAGCTGTTCTCCATCAATCGGTAAATCTTCGTTTCTTGTAAAAGCATTGTACATCACTTTTTTCTTTTGAAAGTTAATTTTTACTCCCACTTCTTAACTCTTGTCATCAAGTTCTTGGATTATACTCTGCAGCTCTGAAGGGGTAGTTGCAAAGATGACTACATCATCAGCAAAACGAAGATGAGTTAAGTAGTCTCCATTAATCTTTATCCCTTTGTTTTCCCAGTTCAATGATTGAAAGACATTTTGCAATGTGGCGTTAAATAGCTTGGGAGATATGGTGTAACCTTGTCTCACTCCCTTTCCAATGTTTATTTGTGCTGTATCCTCAAATATCCGAACCTTTGCACTTGCATTTTCATAGATGTTATTAATAATGCTAATGTACGCATCTTCAATACCGCAGGACTTCAAAGCCATTTTTCCTGCTGATGGTTTCACGGAATCGAAGGCCTTTTCATAGTCAATAAAAGCCATGCATAGTGGGAGTTTAAATTCTTTTGTTCTTTCAGTTAATTCTCTCAGTACATGGATATGATCTATAGTGCTGTAGCCACTCCTGAATCCAGCTTGTTCTCCTGGTTGGGCCATGTCTAGTGTTACCTTCAAGCGATGTGAAAGAACCGTAGTGAAGATTTTATAAACCACTGAAAGGAGGCTGATGGGCCTGTAGTTCTTGAGATCCTCCAATGTCACCTTTTTTATGGAGCAAGATCATTTTAGCATTGTTCCAATCCTCAAGAAACGTCCCTTCATTAAGACATTTAGTGAAAACTTGGGCGAGTGTAGTTTCGATTTCTCCTCTTGCTTCTTGTATAATGTCCACGGTAATTCAATCTTTTCCTGCGGAGCTCTTTCCCGTTTCATGTTCTTAATTGCATGTGTAACTTCTGCAGGGAGGATTGGAGGGACTTTAGCACTGGTACTGTCGTAATTTTATTTACATGCATGTAAATAAATTATCAGGAAAATGTTGATGCAAAAAAGAAGAGAGATGAGGAAAACTAAAGAAGATGTGACTTCCAAAGTGGAATATATAGAGCTATGCAAGACAGTACGAAAAAGTATCACTGAAGACGTAAGAAAATTCAACTGTGAAATAGTGAGGAAAGCAATTGAAAACAACCAAAGCTTAAAGATAGCAAAGGGACATCTCAGTAAGGGAAGAAAACAGATTATGGCACTGAGAAAAGAAGATGGTTCTGTAACAAGAAATAGAGGCGAAATTTTGACAAGAGTGAAAGATTTCTACTCCAAATTATATGAAAGGGATGATACATGCACTCCAGACATCATGAAAGATACCAGTACCAGAGTTCCTCCAGTCCTTCCAGCAGAAGTTGCACATGCAATCAAGAACATGAAGCGCGGAAAAGCTCCAGGAGAAGATGGAATTACTGTAGACATCATACAAGAAGCAAGTGGAGAAATCGAAACAGTACTCGCCCAAATTTTCACTCGATGCCTTAATGAAGGAAAGATTCCTGAGGATTGGAACACCGCTACAATGATCCTGCTACATAAGAAAGGTGACATTGAGGATCTCGGAAACTACAGACCTATCAGCCTCCTATCAGTAGTTTATAAAATCTTCACTAAAGTTCTTTCACACCGCTTGAAGGTAACACTGGACTTGGCTCAACCGAGAGAACAAGCTGGATTCAGGAGTGGCTACAGCACAATAGATCATATCCATGTGCTGAGAGAACTAATTGAAAGAGCGAGGGAATATGAACTTCCATTGTGCATGGCTTTTATCGATTATGAAAAAGCCTTTGATTCGGTGAAACCATCAGCAGTTACAATGGCTCTGAAAACCTGCGGTATTGAAGATGCATACATTAATATTATTAATAACATCTATGAAAATGCAAGTGCAAAGATTAGGCTGTTTGAAAATACAACACACATAAAAATTGGAAAGGGAGTGAGACAAGGTGACACCATATCTCCGAAGCTCTTTAATGCCACATTGGAAAATGTCTTTCAATCACTGAACTGGGAAAACAAGGGGATAAAGATTAATGGAGATTATCTAACCCACCTTCGTTTTGCTGATGACGTAGTCATTTTTGCAACTAGCCCATCAGAGCTGCAGAGTATGATCCAGGAACGTGCTGACAAGAGTAAAGAAGTGGGATTAAAAATGAACTTTCAGAAGACAAAAGTGATGTTCAATGCTTTTACAAGAAATGAAGATTTATCGATTGATGGAGAAAAGCTGGAGATAACAGACACGTACGTTTATCTTGGACAGCAGATATCAAGTGAGGGTCACATTGATGAAGAAATTAATCGGCGTACAATACTTGCCTGGAGAGCTTTTGGAAGAAACAGCATAATTTTCAAGAGCAATATGCCATTATGTCTTAAAAGAAAAGTGTTTGATCAATGCATCCTTCCAGTGCTTACGTATGGTGCAGAGACGTGGACCTTAACTAAAAGAGACATACAAAGGCTGCAGACAACTCAAAGCAGCATGGAGAGGTGCATACTTGGTGTAACCAGGAGAGATAAGAAGAGGAACTCGTGGATCCGAAAAATGACAAGAGTGGAAGACATCATGATCAGAGTTAAATCCCTGAAATGGCAATGGGCTGGACATACTGCCAGAAGGACAGATCATCGATGGACAGCCGAAATTTTAGATTGGATTCCAAGGGACAGGAAAAGACCCAGAAGAAGACCACATGGGAGATGGGTGGATGAAATTCGTAAATATGCGGGAGTGACATGGAGGAGACTGGCACAAGACAGACCGTTGTGGAGGAAACTTGGGGAGACCTTCGTCCAGCAGTGGATTGATAATGGTTGACAATGATGATGATGATGACCTGTCGTAATGTCTGGAATAGATGTATCATTCCTTTCATATAGTTTTGAATAGAAATCGTTGACCCTTGTCAAAATTTCGCTTCTATTTCTTGTTACAGTACCATCTTCTTTTCTCAGAGCCATAATCTGTTTTATTCAATTACTGAGATGTCCTTTTGCTCTCTTCAGGCTCTGGTTGTTTTCAATTGCTTTTCTCACTAGTTCACAGTTGAATTTCCTTATGTCTTCAGTGATACCTTTTCTCACTGTTTTGCATAGCTCTATATATTCCACGTTGGAAGTTACGTTTTTATTTGTCCTCATCTTCCTTCTCTTTTGCATCAACATTTTTGTTTTTCCCGAAATTTTCTTCATATGTAACTTGTTCTTGGTACCATTTATTTTTGTTGCTGTTTCCATAAGAGCCTTAGTGAGTTCTCTGTTAACTTCAGAAATATCCACTTCTTCCGATGTTAGGCCTTCTAAAGCAGAGAATCTGTTCTTCAGTTCCAACTTGAAGGTATTATGGTGTTTTTTTAGGTTGGTTATGTCAATACATTTTGTTTGTCTTATGAGCTTGCCACGTTCGAGTTTAGTGTTGAGGTGTATCTTACATCTCATCAATCTATGGTCACTACCTGTGTTGAACTTGTTTAGCACACTGCAGTCTGCCTTTGTTATTTAGATTCCGAATTTTTTGTTACACATAATAAAATCAATTTCACTTGTTGTCACATTCGGATGTCTCCATGTCCATTTCCGGTGTGGCTTTTTCTTGCAAAAGGAGTTCATAATGAAAAACCTTTCTGCTTCTGCAAATTCTACAAAAGTATTTCCAAGTTGATTTCTGTTGTAGTAACCGAATTTACCAACCGAAGTTTCATTCTGTTGATGTTGCCCTACTTCTGCATTGAAATCACCCATAATGATCTTTAAGTACTGCTTGCCTTTGTTATTTAGATTCCGAATTTCCTCATAAAATTCTTCAATTTCCTCTTCAGAGTGACTTATGGTGGGTGCATAAGCTTGAATAATCTGGGCCTGGTATCTTCTCGAGAGTTGGATAACGAGTCGTGTAGCTCTGTCAGGGAAACTTTCAACTTCTACAACTTTATCATTCAGTTTCTTGTTTATTATTAATCCAATACCACTAGTTCTGCCAGTATCTGTCCCACGATAGTAGAAGAGATGTCCACTTTTCAGTTCAATGAGATCTTCTCCTTTTCTCCTTACCTCACTTAGCCCGACGATGTCCCACTTGATCCTTTGTAGTTCCTCTTCCAATTCAAGAAGCCTTGAATCAGAAGATAGGGAGCGTCCATTATACGTAGCCATGGTCAGCATCAGATGACAGCCTAGTCTGGTCCTCCGGGGATTCTTAGCACCCTCTGCCTTCATGTCGCACTGGCCGCTGCCTTAGGCAGGTACATTCCAGCTGCCTGAGACTGAGGGCCAAGATTTAAGTTGTGGAGTCATTTTAGAGAGGTTTGGCCATAACTCACCACGCTGGCCAAGCGGGTTGGTGAGTGTGGGATAGCATTTCCTCTAATTCCGATGGTATAGTTATACCGCTATTGGCGGTCGTCAGAGCCCTTTAGTGGGAACAGGATGCACCCCGAGAAGGCGGCATCCCTTTTTGCAAATCTGATAAACCGCCCCTTTTATCCATGACAGCAACGAGTGATATGTTTTCAGAATGCCTACAGTCCATCTTATATACCCTCCAAGCAAACTCACAACACGTGCGTTCTTTTTATTGGCTACGCGCTGTTGACGTCAAAAGTAGGAGGTGGTCACAATAATGTGACTCGACTGTGTATAAGCTCAATATGTTGCGTACGGATAAGAAACCTGCCATGTCGTAGAAAGAAGGAAATAAAAACTTAATATTTTTTGTGTAAAGCTTTTTCATTTCTTCCCTTTTTTTTTTTTTTTTTTAATTTATTCTGGAAAACTAATAAGGAATGAAAACCTTTGAAAGTTTTTGTCTTCAACCCGGTATTAGAATTAAAATGATCTGCCAAATAATTGCTCAGTAACAGATTGCACAAATACAAGAGAACGCATAGCAATTAGCTTCATTTTCAATTGCGAATAGTTGGTTCAAATTTAAACAATCAGTTAATCACATCCATATTTAAATAATAAATATGACAAAATCAAATTTTAAACTTGTAAAACAAGATGCTGAGTGGTGCTGAATTTCAACTTCAGCGGCTTGAAGCATCTAAAAGGGATTTAACCGTTTTGAATGCTTTCCGTAACACGCTTTCGCGAGAAATTCTCGGAAAATCGATGCTTCTAGATATTAGAATATTAAATGATACCATGAAGGCGTGCGGATAGTATCTAAACTTAACTTATCTAACATTTCGAAGTGTGATAATGATGGAAGCAACTACACTGAGGTACGAGTCTTGTTAAACACGAATGCCCTCATCAGCTTAATGGCTCACTCCAACACATAAGACGTGACGTGAATGCTATATACACTGAAGAGCAATTGAATTAGAGATACCTGTCTAGTAACGTGTAGCACCACCTTTCGCCCTGATGACGGCGGCGATTCGTCTCGGCATGGACTCGACAAGACACCGGAAGCGTTGGGAAGCCATAAGGATCCACGACTCCTGAACAAGCTCCCACAGTTCATGAAGATTTGATGGAGAGGGGTCAGAGCCTCGAACATCTCTCTCGATTGCATCCCAGATGTGTTCGATGGGATTGAGGTCAGGTGACTTAGCTGGCCAAGGAGGCGAGGTCACGTCAGTGGAGTGTTCATCCAACCATTCGGATAGAATTCGGGAGCGATGGCACGGTGCATTGTCTTGTTGCAGGATGAGGTACCCAGTGGGATGTTGAAGATGCACAAACGGGAGCAAATGGTCCTCCAGGATATCCCGGTAACGTTGACCTGTGAGGTACGATGTCACACGTACCAGGGGTCCCATTTCAGTCCACGTAAACAGTCCCCAGCTGAGAATGCCACCCCCACCCGTTTGAAGAGTACCCTGCTGGCAAGAAGGATCCATCGTTTCATGTGGTTTGCGCCGTACTCGTATCGTGCCATCCGCATGTACCAACGTGAATCTCGACTCATCAGTTCAGACAACATTTTCCCATATATCTAGGGTCCCGTGGCGATGTTTTTGCGCCCATGCTAATATTTGCACCCTGTTATGTGCGGTCAGCAGCGGTACCCGCGTGGGACGATGGCTTCTGTACCCCATTGCGAGGAGATGGTTCTGGATGGTGTGGCTGCTTACACGTTTTTGTGCACCACCGTTAAATTGTCGAGTGATTTCTTGCACTGTGGCACGTCTATCCGCTGTTACAATGCGAGCCAGCCGACGATGACCCCGTTCATCCACACGCTGTTGTCCACGGCAGTTGGCCCTTGCAGGGATGGTTTTACCGGATTAGATGTACTCACGGTGCACCCGTGACACAGTGGCTCGTCAAAATCCCAGTACCTGCACGACTTCCGAGATGGAGTGACCCATTCGTCGGGCCCCTACAATTTGCCCATGATCAAATGCTTTTAGATCCTCCGTCTCTCCCATACTGCTTCCGACTCTTACTGATTCCCGTTGCATCACTCCTTATATTGTCGGATCGCTGCATACGTCATGTCGTTTCCGTTTACAGGGCCGCCCACAGCACCACATTTGCATAACGCTAGCCGTCTGTAATTCAATTGCTCTTCTTTTTTTTCTTTTTTTTTTTTGTATTGGAGGTTTAACGACCACCGTGAGCAACTCAATGGGCTATATGCAGTCGCCCGTCCCTAATTTAGGGTCACTGGTTCCAGGGAAGGGAGAGAGCCAGTGCCGTAAGACAAACACAACATCCATGCCTGACCGGGATTCGAACCCGGACCCCTTACGGACGAATGATCAGAGGCTAGCGCCTTAAACCACTGCGCCACCGGGGCGGCCAATTGCTCTTCAGTATAAGTCAGTCAGACCAGCTCGTCGAGCATAAGTTAGCTTTCGATTGAGGATCCAAGCGATTTTTAGCGTTGCATGATATTTGACACCAGACATGCCGGTTTGAGCGTCTCCCAAACAGCCGACCGCTTACCTTTTCACGTACAACCTTAATAGGAGTTTATGTGAATAGTACGACACGCAAAATTATTCAGCGGTCGGAAATCCTGTGGACAAAAGTAGCTGGTGGATCAGAGGAGTGAAAAGAAACTGGAGAGAATCGTCCAAGCGAACAGAACAACCACAACCCACCAAATCACTGCAGAATTCGACATTGGTCAGCGGAAGGTCATCTCCATATGCAGCACATACCGCACCATATCGCGAATGGGTTACAACAGCCAACGATTCTGTCGAGTGCATATGTCGTTAGCGGATAACACGAAAGCGAATATCCACAGGACGCGAGAACATCGGTGCTAGACCGTTGAGTACTGGAAAAAAAAAGTTGTCTGAACGAATCAAGGTTTCTTCTGCATCGAGCGAGGTACAAATTTTGAGCAAGCTACACGAGACTATAGAGCTATACTGACAGAAGCCAAAAGTACAGGCCAGTGGCAGCGGTGTGCTGGTTTGGGGAATATTTTTTCCTTTTATGCCCTCCTGATACCCATCGAAGCCAAGTGAAGTTAACACCGTATCTGAACGACCAGATCTATCCCGTCATGGCTACAGTTCATCCTCAAGCAAATGGTTCAATCCAGAAAAAAAATGCAACCCCTCACAAGGCTCACATCATCACCGAATGGTTCCAGTGACATGCTAACGAGGTTTCTTTGCTTCAGTGGCCTACACAGTTCCCGGATTTAAACCCCATCGAGCATCTTTCGGATGAGGCTGTTCGCTGCGACACTGTGCCGCCGTCCAGTTTACAGCAATTGCAACACGGCTGTCCAGGTGGCGCGCTGGCTTCTGACCGTTCGTCCTAGATGGGTCCGGGTTCGAATTCCGCTGGGACATAGATGTTGTGTTTGTCTTACGGCAATGGTTCTCTCCCTTCCCTTGAACCAGTGGCCCTAAATTAGAGACGGGCGACTGCTTATAGCCCATCGATTGCTCACAGTGGTACTTAGACCAAAACACAAGAAAAAGTATCGGTGGAAATCAACCATTTTTGTATGGCACAATGTTCCTGCACGGTGCTTCCAACATCTGGTATGTCCCGTAGCCCGAAGTATTCGGGATGTTCTACAGACCAACAGCGGCTCAACAAGCTACTAGTTAGGTTTACCTAATAAAGTGGCATCTCAGTGTAAATCAGATTTGTCTCATTCAAGTCAGCTTTCTTGTCATGCTTTTTAGCACGTCTTTTGTAAAAAAAAGATCGTGCTTCTGTTATCGGTTTGTCCGTCCGTCTGTACTCACGAAATCTCTGCAACTATTAGTCTGATTTGAAAAATTCTTTTTGCATTGGGAAGCATGAAATATGCGAATGATGATCCTTCATTTCGTTTTTTTTTTTTTTACGATGCGCAATTTCGCCGCTAGAGGCCGTAAATGCAGATGATGTCGAATTCAAAAATATGTTTTATTCCCCATATTTGCTTCTAAACGTCCGATTGAAAAAATTATTTTATCTTTCGATTCCATTTACGTCGAAGAGTATTTTAGATATAGTTACATTTTTAAATTACGCATAGATTTCCCGCTAGGGGGAGTAAAAGTAAATTACATTTTCCCCAATAACTCTTCTTCTAAAACTCCGATTTAAAAAATATTTGCTTTAGCGGATGCACCTCGTGATGGAAAATCTTTTGCATATAATTTCAAACTTTTGGTAAAGAACACTTTAGTCACCAGGGAGCGTAAGTGTTAATTTCTTGCTTTAGATGTATTTGCCATAAAATCTGAGCTTCTAAAATATCGATTGAAAAAATTCTTTCGTGGACTGATGCCATTCACATCGATAAACCATTTTGGAATATTTTCTTCTTAAAATATTACACAGTTTCTCCGCCAGGGGGCGTAGATGTATATTTGTCAATATCTCTCTCTATATAAATATCAATATCTCTACTTCTATGAGTCGATTTGTATATTTGTCAATATATTTATGTATATATGTCAAATGTCAACCCCGCCTTCTCGTGGTGCATCCTGTTCCCACTAAAGGGGCTCTGACGACCGCCCATAGCGGTATAACTATACCATCGGGATTAGAGGAAATTCTATCCCACACTCACCAACCCGCTTGGCCAGCGTGGTGAGTTATGGCCAAACCCCTCCAAAATGATTCCACAACTTAAATCTTGGCCCTCAGTCTCCGGCAGCTGGAATGTACCTGGCCAAGGCAGCGGCCAGTGCGACATGAAGGCAGAGGGTGCTAAGAATCCCCGGAGGACCGGACTAGGCTGCCATCTGATGCTGACCTTGGCTACTTACAATGGACGCTCCCTATCTTCTGATTCAAGGCTTCTTGAATTGGAAGAGGAACTACAAAGGATCAAGTGGAACATCGTGGGGCTAAGTGAGGTAAGGAGAAAAGGAGAAGATCTCATCGAACTGAAAAGTGGACATCTCTTCTACTATCGTGGGACAGATACTGGCAGAACTAGTGGTGTTGGATTTATAATAAACAAGAAACTGAAGGATAAAGTTGTAGAAGTTGAAAGTTCCTCTAACAGAGCTGCACGACTTGTTATCCAACTCTCGAGAAGATACCAGGCTCAGATTATTCAAACTTATGCACCCACCACAAGTCATCCTGAAGAAGAAATTGAAGAATTTTATGAGGAAATATGTCATCTAAATAATAAAGGTAAGCAGCACTTGAAAATAATTATGGGAGATTTCAATGCAAAAATAGGGCAACAGCAACAGAATGAAACTTCAGTAGGTAAATTCGGTCACGGCAACAGAAACCAGCGTGGAAATACTCTCGTTGAGTTTGCAGAGGCAGAGGGGTTTTTCATCTTGAACTCCTTCTTCAAGAAAAAGCCACACAGGAAATGGACATGGAGACATCCAAATGGGACGACAAGTGAAATTGATTTTATTATGTGTAACAAAAAAATCGTCATAGAAGACTGCAGTGTGCTAAACAAGTTCAACACAGGTAGTGACCATAGATTGGTGAGATGTAAGATGCACCTCAACACTAAACTTGAACGTGGCAAGCTCATAAGACAAACAAAATCTATTGACATAACCAACCTTAAAAAACACCATAATACCTTCAAGTTAGAACTGAAGAACAGGTTCTCTGCTTTAGAAGGCCTAACATCGGAAGAAGTGGACATCTCTGAAGTTAACAGAAAAGTAACCAAAGCTCTTATGGAAACAGCAACAAAATTAGCTGGGTCTAAGAACAAGTTGCATGTGAACAAATTATCAGGAAAACCAAAATGTTGATGCAAAAAAGAAGAGAGATGAGGACAACTAAAGAAGATGTGACTTCCAAAGTGGAATATATAGAGCTATGCAAGACAGTAAGAAAAAGTATCACTGAAGACGTAAGGAAATTCAACTGTGAACTAGTGAGGAAAGCAATTGAAAACAACCAAAGCCTAAAGATAGCAAAGGGACATCTCAGTAAGGGAAGAAAACAGATTATGGCACTGAGAAAAGAAGATGGTTCTGTAACAAGAAATAGAGGCGAAATTTTGACAAGAGTGAAAGATTTCTACTCCAAATTATATGAAAGGGATGATATGTGCACTCCAGACATCATGAAAGATACCAGTACCAGAGTTCCTCCAGTCCTTCCAGCAGAAGTTGCACATGCAATCAAGAACATGAAGCGAGGAAAAGCTCCAGGAGAAGATGGAATTACTGTAGACATCATACAAGAAGCAAGTGGAGAAATCGAAACAGTACTCGCCCAAATTTTCACTCGATGCCTTAATGAAGGAAAGATTTCTGAGGATTGGAACACCGCTACAATGATCCTGCTACATAAGAAAGGTGACATTGAGGATCTCGGAAACTACAGACCTATCAGCCTCCTATCAGTAGTTTATAAAATCTTCACTAAAGTTCTTTCACACCGCTTGAAGGTAACACTGGACATGGCTCAACCGAGAGAACAAGCTGGATTCAGGAGTGGCTACAGCACAATAGATCATATCCACGTGCTGAGAGAACTAATTGAAAGAGCGAGGGAATATGAACTTTCCATTGTGCATGGCTTTTATCGATTATGAAAAGCCTTTGATTCGGTGAAACCATCAGCAGTTACAATGGCTCTGAAAACCTGCGGTATTGAAGATGCATACATTAATATTATTAACATCTATGAAAATGCAAGTGCAAAGATTAGGCTGTTTGAAAATACAACACACGTAAAAATTGGAAAGGGAGTGAGACAAGGTGACACCATATCTCCGAAGCTCTTTAATGCCACATTGGAGAGTGTTTTTCAGTCGCTGAGCTGGAAAAACAAGGGGATAAAGATTAATGGAGATTATCTAACCCACCTTCGTTATGCTGATGACGTAGTCATTTTTGCAACTACCCCATCAGAGCTGCAGAGTATGATCCAGGAACTTGCTGACAAGAGTAAAGAAGTGGGATTAAAAATGAACTTTCAGAAGACAAAAGTGATGTTCAATGCTTTTACAAGAAATGAAGATTTATCGATTGATGGAGAAAAGCTGGAGATAACAGACACGTACGTTTATCTTGGATAGCAGATATCAAGTGAGGGTCACATTGATGAAGAAATTAATCGGCGTACAAAACTTGCCTGGAGAGCTTTTGGAAGAAACAGCATAATTTTCAAGAGCAATATGCCATTATGTCTTAAAAGAAAAGCGTTTGATCAATGCATCCTTCCAGTGCTTACGTATGGTGCAGAGACGTGGACCTTAACTAAAAGAGACATACAAAGGCTGCAGACAACTCAAAGTAGCATGGAGAGGTGCATGCTTGGTGTAACCAGGAGAGATAAGAAGAGGAACTCGTGGATCCGAAAAATGACAAGAGTGGAAGACATCATGATCAGAGTTAAATCCCTGAAATGGCAATGGGCTGGACATACTGCCAGAAGGACAGATCATCGATGGACAGCCGAAATTTTAGATTGGATTCCAAGGGACAGGAAAAGACCAAGAAGAAGACCACATGGGAGATGGGTGGATGAAGTTCGAAAGTATGCAGGGGTGACATGGAGGAGACTGGCACAAGACAGACCGTTGTGGAGGAAACTTGGGGAGACCTTCGTCCAGCAGTGGATTGATAATGGTTGACAATGATGATGATGATGATATGTCAATATCTCTATTTCTAGGAGTCCGATTTGAAACATTCCTTCTTTGTTGGATGGTGTTTCCAATGTGAAATGTTTTTCCTATGAATTCAAAATTTTCAAATAATCATAGACTTTCTGCTAGGGGGCACAAAGGTAAATTGCGTTTTCTGCGTTATTTCTGCTTCTAAAACTCCGATTTGAAAAATTCTTCCTGTATCGCATACAAGACATGAGGGAAAATATTTTTCACATAATTTCTAATGTTTGGTAAAAAATGGTTTGGCCACCAGGGGGCATAAGTGTTAATTTCTGCTTCTGATGTATTTGTAGCAAAATCTGGGCTCCTGAAAACTCGACTGAATTTTTTTTTCTTCGACCGATACCGCTCATATGGAAAAACCTTTTGGAATACTTTCTTCCTAAAATAATGCATTGTTTTCCCACCAGGGGACGTAAAGTCACATCTTATTTTTTTCGATATCTCTGTTTCTGAGAGTCCGATTTGAATAATTCCTTCTATGTTGGAGAGCGTTTCCGGTGTGAAATCTTTCTCGTATAAATTCATGTTTTTCTTAACGTACAAGTCTGCAACCATAGGGCGTAAGCTCACGATTCCGTTTACAGCAATATCTGAGGAATTAAAAACCCGATTGAAAAACTTTTTCTTCCGTCAGATAGTATTGTTTTCCATACCGGTTCCATTGACTTTGAAGAGCTTTGATAAATTTAATTTGCGTCAGAACGGATCCAAAAGACGTGCTTATTACACCCGAAAATTCGGTGACATCTTTCTTGTTTACGACTACATTTGGCATAATTAAAGCGTTAAGCCTCTAATCTTTTTAACGCTTTATCGCGTAATTCTGGTGTTATTAATTTGTTAACTTCCATTTTAGAAAACAAAATGCCAACGTAACAACTAATTTAGGGCAATTAGCAGCGAAATATTCCTTTCTCAGATTCATTTCTTTTTCCACTTTTATTTTATTTTCCCCAGAAGAAATATAACATCAGATATAAGACCAAACTGTATGGCTCACCACCTATGTGTAGTTTGAACTCTCATTAACCAGACGGCTGTAAAACATTTAAACTAAACATTTTACCTGGGTGCACTTCAAAAATATTTCACTTCTCGTGCGTTTAAAGACAATTTCTGAAAGATTAACAAGCACATTCGATTTTATTAAAAAACTAGGGAAAGATTTACAAAAACATCCAAAACGTTTATTGTAAGGAAAAATCGAAAGGCTAAATGAAGAAATGGCTTTGCTGAAGAAAATGAAAAATATTGAACATCACGATCGTCTCTATGATGTTTGCAACATTTTAATAGTTCCTAGAGAGAATCTTCAAAACTTGTCGAAAAACTTGACCGAATTGCGACATGAAGAGATAGAATTCACTTAAACTGAATTTTTTTATTGAAGGCTTAACGACCACCGTGAGCAACGCAAGGGGCTTATTTAGGGCCACTGGTTCCAGGGAGGGAGAGAGCCAGTGCCGTAAAACAAACACAAAATCCATACTTCACTGGGATTCGAACCCGGACGAATGAGCAAAAACCACGGCTTAGACAACTGCGCTACCGGGGCTGCCAAACTTCATTCCATCTCATCTCTTTTGAAGCTGTAAGGAAACTTTTCAACAGGAAATGTCTGAAATGCAGGAAGCCGCCCCTGGGGCTCAGTGATCTAAGAGCTGGCT
Organism: Macrothele yani; assembly: GCA_039090855.1. Taxonomy (NCBI): domain Eukaryota; kingdom Metazoa; phylum Arthropoda; class Arachnida; order Araneae; family Macrothelidae; genus Macrothele; species Macrothele yani. The sequence goes on from CM076991.1 coordinate 84,611,785, forward strand.
TCTGACTATTCGTCCTCGTGGGTACTGGTTCGAATCTCGGTAGGGCATTAATGTTGTGTTTGTCTTACGGCACTAGCGGTCTCCCTTTCCTGAAACCAGTGAACCTAAATTAGGGGCGGGCGCTGCTTATAGCCCATCGAGTTGCCCACTGTGGTGATTAAACCCCCAAACCAAAAAGATACTGAAACTTCAAGGTTACTTGAACTGAAAAGCTTCGCATAAACTAACCTTGGTTCCCATTGATTTCAACATACCAACAGAGAAAATTTGGGTATTAGTGTAGCACGTATCCAACTCCGAGAAATTGTTTCCCCTTCAGTGTAGCACGTATCCACCTATAAAAAAACTTATCCCCGTCATTAAAGCACGTATCTACCTGTGCAAATAAATGACATACTATACTTTATAGCCTTGAAAACGGGTTTTTTGAACCCGTAGGCTTAATGTTTCAGTTTTTTGTTACATCTGAACATTGAGCTGCAAGAGCCTGTGCCTGGTTCCCAGGCTATTAGAGCAATAGTCTGGTTCCGAGACTATTACAACAGTCTGTGCGACAGTGTTTTTTTTTACTGAAATAATGGCTGCGCAGGATCCAGATATGTTCCAGTTTTGTGCCTTAACAGCAACTGAGGAATTTGCAACTGAATTTGCCCAGATGAATGGTTTACTTTTATCAAAACAGCAGCTGCAGCAGCAATAGAAATAACGATGTTTACAAGGCACACCTAGCTACACTGGCATAGTGGTACCACGTTCCTAACACATGCAAGGAAAGGATTATACTTAGATGTCCTAAATGCAAAAACTGGAGTGCAGCAAAAAATGCAGTTGTGGATGGTGAAATTCAAGGCGCATCCGAAGGATATCATTTGCTGTCTTTTTTTGCAACGGTTAGTGCTAACAGCAGACCACAAACGAAAATTTCAGTCAAGGCAGCTTTGACAATTTTGTTCTTATGGGCAAAAGGTTTGTCATTAACTAACACAAAGGCCATGATTCACAATCTGGTAACCCAGAATCATAGAATCATGCCTACGTGCACTAAATGATGCAAAGGCAATGGGCGGACCTGGTGAAATTATCCAGATCGATGAAAACTTGATGAAGGACCGTCGTAAGTATAACCGTGGTCGAATGCTACAAGGAAATCGCATGCCTCTTGCCCTTCAAAATTACGGAAATCAAGTGGTTGGACCATGGGTTTTTGGCCTGCTTTGGAAACGTTCAAATGGGACTCAAGAACTTCGAATGTTCCATGTTCTTCGACGAAATGAAGCCACCTTGTGTCCCACCATACAACGTCATGTGGCTCCTGGCACAACAATCCGGTCCGATGAATGGGCAGCTTATCATAACATTCATAACTGGCCGGATTTCAACGTCCAACACCAAACGGTCAACCACCAGCGAAATTTCATTGACCCCATAACTGGTGTCCACACTCAAAACATTGAAACCAACTGGGGTCACGTGAAAACAAAATTTTGAGAAACATGCGTGGCACCCGTGGTGTCTTGCTTCCTGGACATCTGGCCATACTGGTGAAAAGCTGAGCATGAGCAGGCACCATTTAATAGTATTGTAGCTGAAATAGTTCGACAATTTCCTTTAGTGTAAAAGTTAATGTACGTATGAGTATTTTATTTTCATTGTATTAAAAAAAATATCTTAAATTGAAAAAATTAAAAATTAAAAAACTAAATAAGACGATTTCACCAAAAATACAAAAATGTTATATAAGAAGTTCAAAAGTAGTTCTTTTCACAGATGGATACGTTCTACACTGACGGGAATAGGTTTTTTACAGGTGGATACGTGCTACACTGAAGGGGAAGCAATTTCTCGCAGGTGGATACGTGGTACACTAATACCGAGAATTTGTTTCTTTAGATTTTTTGCTTCGAAAGAGGGAATGGGTGAGATCTACTCATTAGATATCGCCAATTTATTGCCTTAAGAAAATGCTCAATTTGCAAAGATTTAAAAAAATTCAGCTTCTTGAACGGCGTCCGTCCCTAGTTGTGACATCTTGGCATTTATAAGCCTAAACAACGGAATCTTCCCTCCCCCCCCTCTTTTTCTAACCCTCATCCAGCAGGGGCCGAGAGTAATGCCCAGCCCCTTAATGTCTTAAAAATAAACACAACACCATGCTCTGTCTCATGGATATCTCATTTGTGTGCCAGTTAAACCAATGTTATCTTAAACAGCAATCAGAAAGGCGGAAAATGTTGTGTAATTTAATACGTTGTGATACATGTACGTACCAAGCGAGTTGAAAACTTGGAAGTTTCGTTTTGAACATCATGTTATGGTTCCAAACACACAACGAAAGTGCTAAAAGGGAATAATGTTCTTTAAAGAGGAGAAAGAAATACTGCAATAAAAGTCGTGATTGATTTTACTTTCATATATCTTAACTTTGTCACACTTCTTCGATGATGCGGAAAAGTTTAATGACAAAATGAAAATGACTGTAACTATTTTATGACACTTTATCCAGTATTTTTTTATTTAAATTATAGATGAATACAAATGATTTTAGCATCCGTAGGTCAATGGAAACATTTGCTTATGACTATTGCATATGCACTGCAATAAAGAGATGTTCTATGAAATTGAGTTCAGCCATGAAATCTTCAGATCCAGCTGAAGGAATTATCAGAAGTCTTTATTTCTTTTTCCACCAATCACTTCCTCCGTGGCCGCCACCAGTGGGAATGCTATGATAAGGGAAGAAACAGAAAGCTTGTGAAAATTCAGTATTTCCCTTAGATACAATTTCTTACGTAAATATTAATGGTAATGAAATGTTATTGCTTGTCAACGTGATAGCATCAAGAAAAAAAGCTCACATATCTTAATTCTTAGTAACTAAATTTCATTGCGAACTCTAGCACGGTATGATGCATATTTGCGTATTTTGCAACATTTTATCGCTTCTGTGTATTTTGCAACACTTTATCGCTCCTATATAAAATGTCTTTCAATCACTGAACTGGGAAAACAAAGGGATAAAGATTAATGGAGATTATCTAACCCACCTTCGTTTTGCTGATGACGTAGTCATATTTGCAACTACCCCATCAGAGCTGCAGAGTATGATCCAGGAACTTGCTGACAAGAGTAAAGAAGTGGGATTAAAAATGAACTTTCAGAAGACAAAAGTGATGTTCAATGCTTTTACAAGAAATGAAGATTTATCGATTGATGGAGAAAAACTGGAGATAACAGATACGTATGTTTATCTTGGAAAGCAGATATCAAGTGAGGGTCACATTGATGAAGAAATTAATCGGCGTACAAAACTTGCCTGGAGAGCTTTTGGAAGAAACAGCATAATTTTCAAGAGCAATATGCCATTATGTCTTAAAAGAAAAGTGTTTGATCAATGCATCCTTCCAGTGCTTACGTATGGTGCAGAGACGTGGACTTTAACTAAAAGAGACATACAAAGGCTGCAGACAACTCAAAGTAGAATGGAGAGGTGCATGCTTGGTATAACCAGGAGAGATAAGAAGAGGAACTCGTGGATCCGAAAAATGACAAGAGTGGAAGACATCATGATCAGAGTTAAATCCCTGAAATGGCAATGGGCTGGACATACTGCCAGAAGGACAGACCATCGATGGACAGCCGAAATTTTAGATTGGATTCCAAGGGACAGGAAAAGACCCAGAAAAAGACCACATGGGAGATGGGTGGATGAAATTCGTAAATATGCAGGAGTGACATGGAGGAGACTGGCACAAGACAGACCGTTGTGGAGGAAACTTGGGGAGACCTTCGTCCAGCAGTGGATTGATAATGGTTGACAATGATGATGATGATGATATATTTCGCAACATTTTATCGTTATTCATCTATAATTGCCCACTTAATCCAAGATTTCTTACGCAAAATCTTTAATGGTAATGAAAGATTTTCATCATGTTATTGCTTGTCGACATGATAGTATAAAAAAACTCACATATCTTTATTCGTAGTAACTAAATTTCATTGCGAACTCTAGCACGGTATGATGCACATTTACGTGTTTTGCAACATTTTATCGCCTCTGTGTATTTTGCAACATTTTATCGCCTCTGTGTATTTTGCAACACTTTATCGCTTCTACTATATATTTCGCAACATTTTATCGTTATTCATCTTTAATTGCCCACTTAAACCAAGATTTTAAACGTCTAAATAAAATTGCCATTAATAACCCCCCAAAAAAACTCTCGACAGAAGCAAGAAGATATATTTATGAAAATAATCTGGTATTCTATCGTGGCGACGTACATTCATCGGCTAGATCATTATGACTACCCTCATCTCCAATAGTGGAAGCGTCCAACAGCACGCAGCAATGACGTCCCCTTCCTGCGCGGAAGGCATTGTAAGGACCTGGCTCTACAAATGCAGTCGCGTCGCAACCGGAGAAAGTAGCTATTCTTTTTACACTACTGGCCACCCAAAATGCAACACCAAGATGGTAGCATCCGATTGGCCTGAAATTCGCGGCATGCGCCACCCGCGAGAGGGCATGCAAACGATTATCATTTCAGTCCATATGCAAATCATGAGCGCCCGGCACTCCACCGAGAAGCACTATAAGAAGAGTGCACAGAAGGCGGGGTGTAAGTAGTGGAAGTGTGTTGTGCTGCCGGACCAGTGCGTGGGAAGCTTCCTGATGCCTCGTCGCAGAATACGGCAGTCATTCCAGTACGTTTCGGAGTTCGACAGAGGAAAAATACTGGCTTATCGCGACAGCGGTTTATCGTGCTGGGACATTGGCGTCCGTGAGGGACGAAATCCAGCCACATTGAGGCGAGTACGGATTTGGTGGGTGCAGGAGGGTCGGACGGACCGACGTGAGCGATTGCTGCAGCCGCGGCACACCACCGATCGAGAGGACCGGCATGTTGTGCGGCGGGCATTGACGGCTCTCACCACCACATCACGAACGTTAGCGCAGGAATTAGGGTGTTTGCGCAACAACCTGTGTCAGCACGTACCGTTCGACGTCGTCTGCAGTAGCGCGGACTTGTCGCACGGCGCCCATTACTCCGATTACCATTGACGTTACACCACCGGCGAGTGCGGCGGCTGTGGGCCTTTGAACGCCGCACCTGAACTACGGAATGGCAGGACATTTTCTTCTCCGACGAATCCCGCTTCTGCTTGCAACACCACGATGGTCGGATACGCGTGTGGCGGCACCGCGGGGAGAGACTGTATGACACCTGTATTATGCATCGCCATACCAGTCCGTCGCCTGGCGTTATGGTTTGGGGCGCAATTGGATATGACACCCGCTCCCCTTTGGTACGCATCGCCGGTACACTCAACATCCACCGCTACATCTCCGACGTTTTGGAGCCTGTAGTCCTCCCTTATCTGCAGTACCTGCCAGCGGCCACGTTTCAACAGGACAATGCGCGCCCGCGCGTGGCACGCATCGCACAACAATTCTTCACGGCCTACCAGGTGTCATTGTTGCCGTGGCCCGCATGTTCTCCCGATATGTCGCCCATCGAACACGTCTGGTCGCTGATCGGCAACCGAGTGGCCCGCAAGCACCACCCGCGACTACGCCTGATGAACTGTGGCAACAGCATGAACCGACATAACCCCAGGTCCACATCCAAAGCCTGTTTCGTTCGATACCGCGGCGTGTAGCGGCCATTCTTACCAGCCATGGAAGCCACACGAATTATTGATGTCTGTGTGCTCCGCAAGTCGCACGGGTCTGTAAGCTCAATCGTTTTATCTTTGTATCGGTTGTTATGTGTCCAGTAAATCTGGCTTTGCTATCTCGTGTCCTTTTTGGTGTTGCATTTTGTGTGGCCAGCAGTGTATTTTCTAGGTGAAAAGTTTGCAAAAGATGTAGAAAATCCAAATCACCTTTAAACATTCCCCGCTGGAACGCATTTGACGGTACTTCTTTGCGAAGAATTGGTTCCTCCCTAATTAGTTGGGATGTTTTCGCATGTGACGGTCTCTATTATTCTCGGAAATCTTTCCATTTCAGCTCGACAACGTAAGCAAAGCTACTAAACTTATTAGCGAGGAACTAAGGTAATCATTTGTTTCCAGCTGGATGTGATTAGCGTTGTTAAGTATTACGGCAGACATTCGAAACGCAGTAAACGGAACTGTTTCCACTGGCACTGTCTGCTTTTCACAGCTGTTCCTATGAGAAGATTGAATCTGAAGCTGAAGCTGAATTTCATAGAACCTTTAAATTTAATTTCATAGTTCTGTTTCAGATATATTTGATAGCTACGATTAATGTGTTCTTCGAGGGCAGTGTAGAGGAATTACAACGACTATTTTCCAGAAAGGATAAGCAGATTAGAGTCATTGAGGTTGTGTAAGAGCGTACTGTGTAAAGCACTTAAAAAAATTTTCAGCAATATGAATTTCATTTAAAACATGGAGCTCATGTTGGATGCATTTTCTAAACTTGGTCCCTTTTCTGAAATAAGAGGTAATAAATACTCTGCAACGTCATATTTCGTTAAGGAATCGCGTTTGCAGAACATCACACTAAAACGGAAAGCGTGGAAATTAATCAAAATTAGTCTTTTCGTCGCCTTTTACAAAAGAAGTATCACACCTTTCGTTGCAATTACTAGCAAGAAAATTAACTCAGACTGAGACGCATTATCTCAATATGAATGCCACGCGTTTTTCTGTCGGTTCTGGCTTTCTCACTCTCCTAGAGCCAACATCCCTAACCTATAGAGGTTGGCATCAATATTCAACGAAATCACGCAACCTGAACACATTTGTCTCAGTTTTGCAGAATAGCTTGTTCTTGAACACCACTTCCTACCGAGATTACAATGGAGAGGAGTTACTTAATTTAAGGATCATCTGTTATTTTCACAAAATCGTAGCTAAATTTAATGAATCATCCAGCATAATTCACAATGCAGCTCAAAATGTGGTTAGTGAGCTGGAATTAAACTGGAACACTATATGGCACTGACCACTAAATTTGATCTTTTCAGTGTATACCAACCACCGGCATGGCAAAGTTAGTTAACGCCCAGTGTAGGAGGCGGACGTTTCTGTCAGGTGTTCGAATCCCGGTCCTGCACGCCATCTAGTCTGCGGTTTTTCTTGGGTTTTCCTCAGACTCCCTGCGCTTGGGAAGCGAATGCGTATATGGTTCCCTGTCAAAGTCGGCCCCGGACGCACTTTGTCCCTGATCCTCGTACTGTGAAGTGGAAGGCAACGGGAACCCACCACTGAGTACTTCCTTTCCCCATGATATTTTTTCATCATGTCTGTGCGCGGTTCTTTGTGATGAATTGCCTACGTCTCTGTCTAGGACATGGAACTTATAGAAGAAGAATTGTGTACCAATACAAGAAGAGAAAACTTCTCCGTAGTGTTCTTAATCATTTTTCTAGACGCAACACTGACGCTCGTAGGTTTGCAATCAATGTTTCTGGCGAATCTCCAGAACGTGAGAGTGCTCTAGATTACAAAAAAAAAAGAAAAAATACAGAGAAAAATGCACTGGTGAATTTGTTTGAAAAATGACACAATGAAAGATCAAATCAATACGATACATGCAAGCTGATAAGCAAATTATTCATTTTGGGGAAGAGGAGGGAAAGGTTTAACCCCCGCCGTGAGCAACTCAATGGGCTATAAGCAACCGGCCGTGACCCTAATTTGGGGCAGCTGGCTTCAGGGAGAAGAGCCAGTGCTTTAGAACAAATGCGCCCGTCGTTCGTGCCTCGCTCGGAGTTCGGACCCGGACCCATCTCTGGCGAAATGATTGCAAGCCAACCTGTACATGCCACTCGGCCAAAAAGCGCGCTGGCGGCAAAATATTTATTCAGTTTACAGTTTTCAAGAGCTCCTAGTACCTTCCGACAATGTGAGTATGAAAAAAAAAACTTTCAACCTTTAAGGTAGAGGCATGTTTTTTGATATTATGAACAGCAGAAACGCCAACGATGTGGTACAATGGGCTAAGCGCTAATTCTGACCGTTTACCAAAGTGTTGCCGTGTTCGAGTCCCGGATGAGGCATCGGCTGCAGTGGATTTACCACTAGGCCAACTAGGCCACGGCCTAGGGGCCGCAGGCTCTAGAGGGCCGCAGGTGTAGAATCCAGAAAAACGGAGAGAATAGAACAGAAAAACTTAGAAAACGGAGATACCGTTATTTTAATTTACTTTAATAAAATAAAGTAGTGGTAATTTTTTGTACTAACTCATAACTACTTTTGTCTATTAGGTTTAGTTGTATTTGCAAATGTTAGAAATAAGGGTTTCATTTTATAAAGTATAGCAAGTACTCATACTTGTAGTACATTACTTATTTAAGCTTATGATTCCATTTTTCTTATGTACAAATAAATCAAACTTGTAAAAAAATGAGTCAGTTTATATCATTTCCCAAAACACCTTGCAATTAATTTTTATATACTTTATTAATTTTTTTTGTAGTAATGCAATTTTAAAGAATCAAAACAAGAAATACTATTGTCTACTTTCGTGCTATAAGAATGCATCGTGTGTCGGTTTCAAATGTAAGTCCAAGGCTTCAAAATGTAAAATGTTGTTCCTGGATAAGCGTAAACCTTTTTGTCTATGTTTACAGATATTTTTTTTTTTTGTATAACCTTTAATTTAAAAAAAGTTAAATCAAAATAATTTTTATTTAAATAATACTTATTTAACAATAAAATTATACTACCAATTATTATAGTCTTAACTTAAAGATAAGTTTTTAGAAAATCTTATAGGAGCAAATTCAAATGTGGGTGTCGGGGGGGGCGCATAGAAAATTTGGCCTAGGGCCTCAAAAGCCTTAAATCCGGCGCTGGGCATGGGTACAGTAGCGCCAAACTCAAATTTCTTGTGTGTGGGCGTATGCGTCGAAACTTCCAAACAAATACATATATATATCAAAATCAAATTATGTGAAAAAAAAAACAACCTTTGAACAGTATATATATATATTAATCGGCGTACAAAACTTGCCTGGAGAGCTTTTGGAAGAAACAGCGTAATTTTCAAGAGCAATATGCCATTATGTCTTAAAAGAAAAGTGTTTGATCAATGCATCCTTCCAGTGCTTACGTATGGTGCAGAGACGTGGACCTTAGCTAAAAGAGACATACAAAGGCTGCAGACAACTCAAAGCAGCATGGAGAGGTGCATGCTTGGTGTAACCAGGAGAGATAAGAAGAGGAACACGTGGATCCGAAAAATGACAAGAGTGGAAGACATCATGATCAGAGTTAAATCCCTGAAATGGCAATGGGCTGGACATACTGCTAGAAGAACAGACCATCGATGGACAGCCGAAATTTTAGATTGGATTCCAAGGGACAGGAAAAGACCCAGAAGAAGACCACATGGAAGATGGGTGGATGAAATTCGAAAGTATGCGGGAGTGACATGGAGGAGACTGGCACAAGACAGACCGTTGTGGAGGAAACTTGGGGAGACCTTCGTCCAGCAGTGGATTGATAATGGTTGACAATGATGATGATGGTGATAGTAGTATCTAAATCGCTAGTGTCTAAATTATTTAATGCTTTTCATTGTCCTTTTTTTTTTTTAGCATTATTTGTATTTTGAAAATTTTTGTGACAGAGGATGTTTCTGCTACAAGATAAAGTATTTGGGCTATTAAAGTGGCTTTAATAAATGCTTCACCGAGGTAAAGGGAGAGGCATAAATGAAGTATTCTAAAATACGAGGAGTGATAAAAACGTATCGAAACTATGTGCATAAGTGTTAAATGGAGCAACGGAGCAGACTGCCATTTGGCGGCGGGTACTTTGGAGCATACGTACGTGCGCCTGCCGAGAGAACGCTGTGGGCGCTTAACTTTTTGTGCTTTGGCTAGTTGTTTTAAGTCTGGTCTAGTCGGCGTATTGCATTAACGATGACTGGCAAGCTTTCTTGTGTCATAGTGAGCTGGGGGTCTTCTACTATGAGGACTGAGCCTTTGTTTCTGGGTCACATCCATAAACCCATGTTTCATTGCTAGTAACAAACTTTTTCATAAAGGTTTTGCCATTTCTGGTCAATTCCAACAAGTCAATGGCTGCAGACAGTCCAGTTTCCCTTTGCTCATCTGAGAAGGCTTTTGAAACAAATTTTTCAGACACACATCTCATCACCAAATCTTCAATGAGCATTGCTTTTACTCATCCAAAACTAAGGCCTAAATCGACAGCAAGTTCTTTGATGGTAATTATGTAATTTTCCTTTACAGCTGAACGAACTTTTTGGACGTTTCTTTCGTTCCCGCTTGTTGAGGGCTTTCCACAACCATCGTTACTTTGGGCACTTTCAAGACCATTTCCGAAGCGTTTCTACCAGTCGTATATTCATGGGCGTCTCATGCAGTCCTCACCATACACTCTCAGTAACTTGTTAGAAGTTTCTTTGCAACAATCTCCAAGTTTCTGACAGAATTTGATGCAAATGCATTGCTCAACTTTCTCGACACACCGATCAGACTAGACTCAAAACAACTAGCCACAGCGCAAAAAGCGCTGCTCCGACAGCGTTCTCTCGGGAGGCACATGTGCAGTAGGTTCCAAGGTCACAGCCGGCCAAACGACATTCTGCTCCGCCGCTCCATTTAAGTTATAAATGCAGTTTTACTTTTTGATCACCCCTCGTGCAACATGCACTTGTAGCACTTACCGAATGGATAGCTGAATGTTAAAATTTTCCGAAGACACTTTTTCTAGGAACAATTCGTGACGCAGAGGTCCGGACTATATCATCCAGTTCCACTTCTTCTGTTTGGTCTTGGTACATGTGCACCAAGTTTTAGATTTGAAGCATGATGCAAGAAACCGAAAATAAATAATCAAAGGGCTTTCTGTTTTTGTTCAGCAACCTGAGTGACTGTACAAAATCTCCATCAGATGGATGAGGTCATCCTAATATGTCCAACCCCCTAGATAAATGCTTAGACATCAGAACCTTCACATCCCCCCGAAAGAAAAGAACAAAAAGTCCCATACATGAGAGCCATTCTCGTTTCCGTGTAAGCGATGATATTTCTCTTTCCGTTAGTGATGTCCATATTCGTGCAGATAATAGGATATATTAAAAATTTTGAATACAGTCAAAAATCTATAGGAAACAGCGTCGCTCAGTAATAAATTGCATTTACATAGAAAACTCTATAGCTGACGTTATGATAAAGATGAAAACTCCATTCAAGAATATATAAACACTATGCTAGAAGTAGAGAATGAATTACGAACATTATATGAAGAATTGAAAGACGCACACACATTTAGGTGCTATTTTATTGAATATATTACCACATTCTTACGAGAACTTAACCGTGTTAAAATCAAGAAGTGGAGAGAAATTAACATTTGATTTCATTAGGTGTAAACTAGTAGATCAGTAGAAAGCAGAAAGGGAAAGGCAGGACACAGTTCTAAAAAAGAAAAGTTCTGTACTTATTGTAACAAGAATCATATTAAAGATTAGTCCTAGCATTGTAAAAGGGAGAGAGAGATAAAAATTAAATTATTATTTTTTTTGGTGTGGAAATAGATTAATCGTCGTTTTGCTGGGATGTCTTATTGCTTCTTGCTATTAAGATATTCTAGACAAATTATTCACTGCCTACTTTCTCAGTATCAGTACCATACGATGGACGTTACTAGAAATTATTACGGTTGCTTCCGTCGTGACAATGCAAGTCCAGGCTGTCTCTCTCTCTCTCTCTCTCTCTCTCTCTCTCTCTCTCTCTCTCTCTCTCTCTCTCTCTCTGTACTTCTCTCCCCTTTCTCTCTGTATCCCTTTCTCTATCTAACTATCTATATCTTTTCCTCTTTTGTTCTCCAATACAACATCCATAGTCCTATTGCAGAAAAAACTATTGCAATATTTATAATTATAGAGTCAACGTGAAACCAAGAGAAATCTGCACCAGAGAATACGGAATTAATCAGACAGAGTAGAATGAATCACTGTTTTTATCTCTTTTCTCATGTCAGCAGCAGAAGAAATTAAAAATATCTGACTTCTTGTGTATGAAGCACATGCAGGGAGATTCATAAAACTGAAAATTCGTGAACTTTGAACTATGGAAATGAAATTACTCAAATAAGCAATTATATTTTATGTAGACCCTCTGTTATTGGGGATGTGTATAAGTTCTACCCATTTTTGTAGGCTAGAAAGGAAGGAGGCGAACACAACAAATAACGTACCTAGGATTTCACATAATTGCCATCATTCTGTATGACCTCTTACCATCTGTCTATGAGTAAGTGAACCCCACGCCAGGAAAACTCCTGTGTTTTAGAGTAAAAAAGTCATGTAATGCCGTTTTCACATCGTCTACATCATCGAATGTTTGGACAGCCATGGCGTTATGTAATGATCGAAATAGGTGGAAGTCCGTAGGTGCCAGGTCAGAGGGATACGCCGGGTGAGGTAACACTTCCCAAACAAAGTCCGGTAATTTTTGCCGAGTGATTAAAGCATCATAAGGTCTGGCGCTATCATGATGAAGGATCACGCCTTTGCGACTGATGAGTGCTGGCCGCGTCGATTTCAGTTGTTCTCGCAATCTGCCCAATTGTTGGTAGTAGAGGTCAGCATTTATCGTTTGGTTAGGTGCAAACACCTCCCAGTGGATTATTCCCTGCACATCCCACCAAACACTCAACAAAACCTTTTTGTGATGCAGTCCTCCTTTTGAGGTCGATAGAGCAGGCTTCGCGCCTTGGTACACAGTCCGTCGATACTTTACATTACGGTACAGTACCCATTTCTCATCACTCGCTACAATTCGTTCCAAAACCTCCCAGTGGATTATTCCCTGCACATCCCACCAAACGCTCAACAAAACCTTCTTGGAATGCAGTCCTCCTTTTGAGGTCGATAGAGCAGGCTTCGCGCCTTGGTACACAGTCCGTCGATACTTTACATTACGGTACAGTACCCATTTCTCATCACTCGCTACGATTCGTTCCAAAACCTCCTAGTGGATTATTCCCTGCACATCCCACACTGTAAAAAAATTACTGTAGATTTTACGGTTTTAAACCGTTTTCCAGGGTGCCAACACAAAACCGTAAAATCTACAGTTTTATGCCGTGTTGGAGCAAAGCTATAGCTTTGCTCCAACACAATCAACACATTCGTTCCAGCCAAATTTTTGTGTTTTCGTGATTATTTGGACTGTGACTCGCTCCAGCCAAATTCTGTGCTATTTTCTTCATTAATTGCGGTGTTGGAGCAAAGCTATAGCTTTGCTCCAACACGGCATAAAACTGTAGATTTTACGGTTTTGTGTTGTCATCCTGAAAAACGGTTTAAAACCGTAAAATCTACAATTTTTTTTACAGTGCACCAAACACTCAACAAAACCTTTTGGGATGCAGTCCTCCTTTTGAGGTCGATAGAGCAGGCTTCGCGCCTTGGTACACAGTCCGTCGATACTTTACATTACGGTACAGTACCCATTTCTCATCACTCGCTACGATTCGTTCCAAAACCGCCAAGTAGATTATTCTCTGCACATCCCACCAAGCACTCAACAAAACCTTTTTGGGATGCAGTCCTCCTTTTGAGGTCGATAGAGCAGGCTTCGCACCTTGGTACACAGTCCGTCGATACTTTACATTACGGTACAGTACCCATTTCTCATCACTCGCTACGATTCGTCCCAAAAACGGTTTATTTCTGTGACAAAGAAACACAGGTACGGATTTTATCCTCTTGTTGCTTTGCAGAAAGTTGGTGCGGAACCCAGTTATCGAACTTGATAAACACAAGCGTATGCATCTGCCTGTTGGCTATTGTTCTGTGTACCGACAACGTTTCCGCTAATTTCTGAACGGTTCGATGTGGATCATTTGTTATGGCTTAATCCATATCCTCGTCAGAAACCACGGACGGACGTCCAAGACGTGGTTGATCTTTACAGCTTCTGTCTCCGCTTCGGAATTTCCGAATCCAACGGCGACATGTGCTATTATGAACTGCATCCTCCCCATACACTTGACAGGTGTGGCGGCAAGCCGCGGTTGTAGTACTGCCTTTATTTAACTCGTAAAGTAAACAATGTCTAATGTGCTCCTTATCGCATGCCATGTTACACCATCCGTGATTTCCGTTACGAATGATTTACTCGGACAAACCTAGTGCCCCTATATGCATTACTACTCCACACTTTATTGGCCAAAAATTTGGCATCGCAGCAGCATCTGTGACATAATTACTACGATCGCAATTTGTATCTATTACAAAAACGGGTAGAACTTCTGCACACACCCAATCCTTTCTTAACTTTTTCATTGGCAACAACCTGTTCAGCATGTATGCCAACAATCCCTCAAAATGTCTTTTTCATTCTACTTTAGAATGATCTTTTATCTATATGATTCTCAAAAAATGAATTTCAATACAAAAAACACTTACGGTATTGGAATGTATTTTATCTTCTCTCCTCCACCTCCTCCGCCTCCACCTCCGCCGTTACCACCTCCACCGTTTCCACCACCGTTACCTCCTCCTCCTCCACCACCACCGTTGCCGCCTCCTCCTCCGCCTCCTCCACCTCCTTTATCTTTTGTAAATACAGGTACTGGGAAAGGTATTGGAATGACTGCTGTCATGCCTTTCACCTTGAGTCCAAGCCCTACTCCTTTGCTATCCCAACCTCCACCGCCGCCGCCGCCGCCGCCTCCACCCATCATGGCCGCCATCATAGCGTCGGCCATCATTTTGTACATCCCAGCTTCGGCAACTCTTGGCATATAGGCTTGAAGAATCGTCAAAGAAACGAGTGAAAAAATGTATATGTTTTCTCGGACAGCAGATTTCATCCTGAGATGGTCTAAAAGAAGGAAAGAAATCGTAAGAGCAGTAAAGTGTTAAACAAAAGATATAATCATTCACTCATTCACTTTAGTAGCAAAATCAGCTCAGTAAGCAAAACAAATCATTAAATGCATAGGCAAGGAAATAACTTTCAATACAACAAAACAAGTTAGTAAAATCATGCAATGCATTGATTATGATACGCTTTCCAACATACTAGAAATCATTACTCAAGTTATTACTCAAGTTATGAGGAAAATGGCTGTGGAATAAATCTCACTCCTGTGCCCTGACCTTTGATCCCATTTCGATGATATTCAACACAACCGGTTCAGTATACCTCCGAAATAACATGATAAAGTTTTGTCGCAATCGAAGCAAATTTACGTAAGTTAAAATGCATTAGGGCAATGGAATAGATCCCACTTTTGTGTCCTAACCTTTGACCCCATTTCGCCCATTTTCAATAGGATTCGTCCCCAGGCAGGTCCCTACAACATACTAATATTTCATCCAAATCGAGACATTTTTGCGTACGTTATGACTCATAATGGCGATAGAAGTGATTCCGCACCTATGTCCTGACCTTTGATCCCCATTTCGCCAATTTTCAATAGTGTTTGTCCCCAGGTGGTCCCCGACCACATACTAAAATTTAATCGAAATCGAACCTTTTGTACGTTAGTTAAGACGCATAAGAGCAATGGAATGGATCCCGCTTCTATATCCTGACCTTTCACCCCATGTCGTTCACTTTCAATAGAGATCCTTCCCAGGTGTTTCCCTACCACATACTACAATTTCATCGAAATCGAACGATTTTTGCGCGAGTTATCGTGCGGACGAACATACGCACACAACGCGTGACGTAATGAGGCAAATGGGAATCGCGACCATCTGCTCGCAAGAGTGTGACGTCATAAAACTTTAATAGGATCCACACACAACGCGTGACGTAATGAGACAGATGGCGTGACCGTGCGCCAACATCTAATGGGACGACGCCATGACCCTACACTAAAAACGTGGTAATTCGGGGTAGTTATTTAGCCCACTAAACGAATTTTTCTAAAGTCGAGATCAAGTTAAATCGATTTCTAGTACCAGAAAACGGTAGGTTACGGACTTTCATCAAAATCCTTAGAGCCGTTTTCAAAATAAAATTTACATACATACAAGAATTGCTCATTTAAGGTGAACGTCAAGTAATTTTGCTTTCTGTACTTAGAATGGAAAAAATTCTGTACACATTTTCTTCACAATTAATGCGTTCCCAAGGACGAAAATTTGAACATCGATTAAAATATTTTCATTTTATAACTTGCAATACTTAATATTTTCTAAAACACAGCCATAATTATGCAATCCAACATTTGTTTGTCTACTGACCTCATGATAATACAGGTCGCGCCATCTTTTTTCTGAACAATTAATGCGTTCTCAAGGATGAAAATTTGAACATCGATTAAAATAACTTCATTTTATAACTTGGAATACCTAATATTTTCTAAAACATAACCATAATTATGGAATCCAACATTTGTTTGTCTACTGACGTTATCAAAGTACAGGTCGCGCCATCCTTTTTCTGGTTTCAACACCACCAAAGGAAAAGTTATTGATTTTTAATATAATTATGGTTATGTTTTAGAAAATATTAAGTATTCCGAGTTATAATATGAAGTTATTTTAATCGATGTTCAAATTTTCGTCCTTAGGAACACATTAATTGTGAAGCAAATGTGTACAAAAGTTTTCCATTGGAAGTATACGAAGCAAAATTACTTGACGCCCACCTTAATAATATGGATCGCAATCATATGTCCTGACCTTTGACCCCATTTCGTCCATTTTCAATAGGGTTCGTCCCCACGTGGTCCCCTACCACATATTGAAATTTCATCGAAATCGAACTATTTTTACGCACGTTATGACGCATAAGGGCAATGGAATGCATCCCGCTCTTATGTCCTGACCTTTGACCATAATTCCCCCATTTTAAACAGGTTTTGTCCCCAGGCGGTTCCCTACCACATAGTGAAATTTCATTGAAATCGAACCATATTTACGAAAGTTATGACGCATAAGTGCAATGGAATGGATCCCGCTCCATTCCATTCCCCAGGTGGTCCTCTACCACATACTAAAATTTCATTGAAATCGAACCATTTTTACGCCAGTTATCGTGCGGACAGGCGGACGGACGGACAAAGCTGGAGCATATACGTTTCTTCAACTTACTGTTGGAAAGCGTAAAAAAAAGGGGAGGGGAGTATCTTATACTTCTATAAACGCTCAGTGACCGAGTGTTTTCTTTTTTCTTTTAAATAATTCGTCCGTGATTGGTCTGTGCCCGAGTCCCGTGTGAGGTATAAATGGTGCGCTTGTCCCAAGGCACTGTCTTTTTCTTTTTTTAAACCAGTGTCGCCAAATCAGGGACGGGTGAGTGCCTCCTTATAGCACACTGAGTTGGTCACGTTCTCGTTTAACCCCACTCCTCTTACAAATAAGAAAAACACTTCTATAACCTATTTTCAAATTCACGGAAAAAATTCCAACAGTTTAGATTTTCTAAACTCTTGGAATATATATATATGTAATAGAAAAACAGACGCTAACATTCAAGTAGATAAAAAAAACTGGGTAAGTAATTTCCGTAGTACTGCCATTCTCGATTCCTTTTGTTACAAACAGCAACCACGGCATGAGGCAGTTCAAGATTAAAACTTTTCATATAATGAAAAACTAAAAAATAGCTGGAAATTTGTGGAATCGTATTTTAATAGATTATCGCCCAAAAGATTGCATTCACGCTACTGATAGACCATTCGTGAACGATTCGTTCACAGTGAATGACTCTTACCTGAAAGGTGAATGAATCTCTCTCACCCCTATGAATGATCACTCAATACACTATTACAGAGGATCTCACTGAAGTCTTAGCACTTCCGCCCATGTGTTCGGAAACGACCCAGCAAAAACAGAAGTGCTGGGAAACTGCTGGCCACAAACCGGCAGTGGTGGGTAACTGCTGGCTGAAATCTGCCACTCACGGCACGGTAGGGGTCCGTTGGTGGCAGCGCCATCAGTTGGCAGCCATTGGTGGCCCTTCAGCATCGCCGTGAATTGCGGGCCACCAAGCAAGTGCCACTAGTGGCCCGTAGCTGGCAACCGAAGCAACCCCAACACGAGGTGAAAGCAACGGGACTGCGCATGCGCAGAAGCACCACGTGCTGTGTCTCTCGTCGTACTGGTTAGTTGAAAACGACGCTATCGCCATCGTGTTATTTTCGTGGATGTTAAGAAAAAAGCCGTATGTAGAGAGGCGAGTTAATTTCCTAATGAAATGCCACGCTGACGAAGATTACCATCGGAAGAAAAATATATAAATAATTATTAATGAACTGTAAGAAATAGTCAGTTACTCTTATGTATTTATAGAAACTCATTTTGTAGCAAAATTCCTGCACTAGCACACAAAGAGTCGAGAACACAAGCAGCCATGAATGCACCCACTCCATTCCCATGAATAACAAGAAATAATTTCTATGTAATTTTTCGTTTTAATATACACTAAATCGCTTCAAACAAAAGTCCCCGAAAAACGTTAAAAATGCGTTATGTTGAAAAAAAATAAGAATTACACGCGTACAAAATTTATCAATTATTTGATGAAGAAAAAAAGCAACGCAATGTGGATATAATGTGTTCATCAATGTGTTGAATACACGAGATTGGAGGAATTCGTTGCTAAAAATAACGACAAATGAAATAAAATATCTTTCCTCTTTTGAAAAAATATAGCTTCGGACAGCGAAAAGGAAAGATACAACGATAAAAATATAACAGAATGTGACATGAACGGGTAAATACATTAATTAAACAATCGCCTTTCAAGACCACAAGGACAGCACAAAACTTTAGAAAGCGCCTTTAAGTTGGAACACTGGTTGAAAATGAGTGAAGTTCCTTTAAGCTAAATAAAAACAATCGTTACGTTGAAAAAATAAATTCATGAATTATATGAAACTGACATTTATGAAACATAACTCGCAATATTGTAGAATTAAAAAGAAAGATAACCTTCGTTTCACATCGCGCTGGAAAGAGTAAAGGCTCGTGCATGTCAAACCAGTTTAGTGGGTAGAGTGCTCGCTTAGCAAGCAGACTGGCGTTGGTTCATTTCTAGACAGATTTAGGTGGGCGTTTTTCTGAACCTGTTGTAAAAGTTTCCCCACCACAGTCACGCAGAAGTTTCGTAGGACAGAAAAAAGTAGTTGTGGCTTTAGGAAACTGCGGTTACCTTTTTTTTTTTTTTCTGTGGCTACTACTGGGGAATTGGCGGACAAGATTCGGCAAGCCATCAGTTTCGTCACGTGATTGCCCGGCTGCCGCTGCCGGGAAACTAGCGGACCACAATAGGCTAGCCATAATTTATGGCACGTACTTGCAGGACCGCTTGTGGCAGCAACTGACAGTGATGGATAACTGATGGCCCTGTTCTGGCATATAACATCTGATGGGATGTCAACTGTCGACCAGCTGCTGGCCCATGTGGTGGCCGCCGGGACATTTTATTGACGGTTGGGCAGTGGCAACATAGTTCTGGGCCACTGCTGGCTTGAGTGCTGGCCCAACAGCACTGGTTTTGCTGGGGAATGCCGATAAGAAAAGTTCTGTCGAGAATTGATAAGGGCCAATCGTTATGTGAGTGATCAATCAGCAGTCAGTTAGAAAATAATGATGAAACTTAAGAATACGAATAATACCTTAATGCCATTTATTTAAATGGTGTGACGAATTGTTCGAAATCACCATGAACGGTGAATGGGTCTCCTCAGCTCCTGCTGGTTTGGGCAGTTTGCCACTTTCCGCTCTGACCTCGCGGACGCTTTGATCGTAAAGACAGGAATCCCTGCGAAATGCAAAGAATAATCTGTTCAGCGAGTGTAATGAGAGCCGGAAGTGGAAAGTGAATGTTCATCAATGAATGACTCTTTTGCGTAAATGGTGAATGCGCTCCCAAGAAGGAATGATTTTGTCATCACTATTTCACACACATGTGTGTGTGTGGCCACTCGTAATAGAAAACTTATTGTATAGGTTTTTTCAAAACTTCTGAAATGTATAAGAATAATTTCGATAAATTACTGATAATGCTTTGCAGATAGGAACAGGTCCGTACGTAAATTTCACATACGTAGTCGCACGGTTATCGTTCCAAAAAAATGTGTTTTTCTTTAATAATTCACATCGAGAAATAATTTTGAGGTAAGCATTTTTATTCAGTACTTTTTGCAGCTGTCCTGGGAAAGATCACAAAAATGAATTTATTGATTCAGTGATAGCATTTTCAGAATGAAAGAATGGCCAGTTGAAAAACCGCAAAAGTACCATACGCAAGTTTCTTAGTTTTTTCTAAGTGTCACATGAATATTTATTTATTTTCATGATTCTTCTTGTATACACCTATGGCATCTTCTTCAGAAACATAAAGCTTCATAATTTTCCTGAGTGCTTTCTTTCTTTACGGTTTAAAGCACTTGTAACTTTGATTATTAATTTATTTATTTGTTTATTCATTTACCTATTTTTGTAGGTTAAAGACGCTCATGATCAATAGTAAGCTCCCCTTACTTGGGTTTACTGACTCAGTTAAAAGATCAGTTGTTTCAGTAAAGAACTCATTAAACAGAGCTGACTACAAAACTGAATTACAATCTTTTCTGTTGTAGCGTATGGGATGTCATCAAGTTGAGAAGGGATTAAAATGCCGGATTTAATAATCGAGCTGCTGAAACTTCAATGTCGCATATCTATGTTGTGATCCTGATCGTTATGGCGAAGAGTTTTAAGAGTCAGCGTAAAGAAAGTTATGATAAACAACATCCATCAGGAAGCTAATAAGCGGGATTTTCTATGGTCAGTTCGTTAGAGTCACCTTCTTAATATTTCTACGGAATGCAAATGTAAAATTTAAACAGAAGTTCCATGAGAAATAAGACACTGAAAAGTTAAGGCAACGAAATGAAGTTCTGATTATTCACTGAGTTGCAAGAATATTGAAACTCATCCTTTTGAGATTAATACTTTCAGATTTTCCCCTCCAGTTTTGGATAAAACTTTAAAATAGTGTCTACGCACGCTAGCAGAGCTATTGAATTCACACAAAGAGCGGGTTCCTTGGCTTTTCTCCACTGCAGTGAAATATAAGAACGCAATTTCTGAGTCAAACATCCGGTTTGGTATTAATATTATCAACACAGGAAGACTTAATGTAGTAAATTTTACGTGAAACTGATATTTCAGAATTTACCCCACTTATAAGTGTTACCTTCCATAGATACAAAACAGGGTAAAGTCAAAAAAGTGCTCACAATGCATCAACTTATATAATTTACTGGGATTTTACGCATGCACGTACGTACGTAACCTATTTGAGTTGACTATCCATGAGGCTGATAAAGAAAAAAGAAAGCTGAACTTTTAAACCGGGTGAAAATTCAGAACGCTCTACAAAATAGTGTCAATATAACGCAGCATGAGCCAGACAGGGAATTGTTCACTGCAATTTATTTATGTAAATATTAAACTGGAACACATCACTGTATTCACAATACAAAATTACTGAATTCAAAGCAAATAAAATGGTTTGAAGAGGCATTGCTTCAAACACAGTTGCTTTCTTGTTTTGTTTTGTTGTATTTGCTAGAACATCAGCTGAAGTTTTCTCTTGCGAGAAGCCTTGCTTTCTTCACAGCAAGTTCCATAGCCATATTTGTATTTCATTGACTCTGCAGCTGCACAGCACCCATTGCTTTATTTTTCTATCTGTTCATATCTTTTCCTTCCAATTTCTTTACTGCCGCTCTTCTTTCTTTTTCATGCCCTCAGATGACTGTAATTTCCTCCATCATGCTAAAAAAAATTTCAGCCTAAGGACCACGAAAGCCTGATATTAAAGCTTTAGATAAATAGTGTGACTTTGAGAATATGCGCACTTTTGAACGTCATACATCAATTCTCACAAATTTTCTAACTTCATCACTTCCGTTTCCGGAAATTTTTCCCTTCCTTATCAAGCTGAAATGAAAACATTTATGGGAAAAACTAGCATTTAACAGCAACACAGGATAGTGGAAATATCGCGAGGAAAAAGTACTGCTGTATTTTACGGAAAAAATCTTCGCTCCGTCCGATTTCTGTTTCCGAAAATTTTTCCACCACTTTCAAGGTGAAATACAAATATTTTTGAAATAAAATTTGGTATTTAACAGCAATGCTGGGCAAAGGACACATCGCAAGAAAAAAAAACGATTACGGGAACAATCTTCATTCCGTCTAAATTCCATTTTTAAAAGTTTTCAAAGGCGGAAAACGAAGCCCGCCCCTCTCCCCTTCTACTCCAAAAAAGAAAAAAAATTATCTTCCGTTTTGCATCGATCTCGAGAACGTTCCGCATGATGAGGAAAAAGAATTCCTCGAATCAGTGGAACAATCTAATGAGTAAAGATTGCATGAAAATTTTCGGTCCGTCTAACTTCAGTTTCCAGAAATTGCGTTTTACAGTTTAAAGCTGAAGTACAAACATTTATGTAATAAAATGATATTTAACAACAATACTGGACAAAGGCAACATCGCGAGAAAAGTTCTTCATTCCGTTTAACTTCCGTTTTCAAAAGTTTTGAACGGTGAAATACCTTCCCCAGTATAAAATGAGCCTCTCTTCCACAGTCCCCGAAAATTTTCTTTTCAGTTTTGCATCGAACTCGATAACGAACAACACGATGACCAGAAAAACCGGATTCCTGCGAATCAGCGGAAGAATCTCATGCCTAGATGACACTTTGAATAACTTACTTTAGTTGACTTCTAACATAATAACGCAACCAATGCCACTCAAGTCTCAAGTTTTCTAAATTGAAGTGCGCTGTCCTTTCCTTTTTGTTTTCTCCATGCGTTCATTTATTAGGAATGAACATTATCTAACGTTCCTCATGGGAGAGTTGACCGTACTAAAAAATGAACTGAAATCAGCTTTTGTTCTATTTACATTATTGGAATTTGTGTTCAAAACGCTCCTCTATGGCTTCATGAAAAGCAAGACAGCTTTTTTTTTGTAAAAAGGAGGAGGGGGGGTTAACGACTACCATGAGCAACTCGATGGGCTATAAGCAGTGGCCCGTCCATAATTTATGGTAACTGGTTCCAGGAAAGGGAGAGAGCCAGTACCGTAATGCAAACACAACATCCATGCCTCACTGGGATTCGAACCCTCACCTCATCTCGCACGAATGGTCAAAAAGCCAGCGCTTAGCGTCACTAGGGCTTCCAAAAAAGTTTACTAACACGTCTCGAGAAAAGTTATTCTTTCAACAAAGAACATCATAGCTACCGAACTAAACTTCGACATTCTGAAACGTATTTCTGAAATCGGATGGAGCGAAGATTTTCTCCGTAAAATACAACAGTACCTTTTCCTCGCGATATTTCCACTATCCTGTGTTGCTGTTAAATGTTATTTTTTCCCAAAAAGGTTTTCAATATTCTTGCAACTCAGTGAATAATCTGAACTGCATTTCGTTGACTTAACTTTTCAGTGTCTTATTTTTCATGAAACTGTGCTACAAGTGTTTTGTCAGTGTCCATGTATTGATGGCGATGACTACGCGTATTGGCTCTACCGTGAGATTGAAAGAATTTATTTTCCTGAAGGCATGCAAGAAAAAATGCCTACGCATTACTGGGCCAATTGTGATAAAAAGTAGAGCTATGTCTAAACAAGAAAGATGACACCGAATTTTCGGATGTAATAAGCACGTCTTTTGAATCCGTTCTGACGCGAATTAGATTTATCAAAACTCTTCAAAATCAGTGGAATCGGTTTGGAAAACAATCAACTGGTTCCAACAATCCATAAAATATCCAGAAATAGAAACATGTACTTAGTTCCACCAGCGGCTAAAAAGCATGTTACGAAAATAAACAAATGGCGAACAAAAAGTTTCTCATACTACAAGGAAGGTACCCGAGACAAAGAGATTTTCAAATCAAACAGTTAAAAGAAAAAATATAAAAAAGGAAACATGATATAAGTTTACGTCTGCTAGCGGAAAATTTGAAAATAGGCAAACATTATTCTTCATGGAAAAAGCGTTCGACCTTTAACCAGCAAGTTAGAAATCTTTGCGTTACTTAAAGAGAATAACGCTTCACATCTCTGTTGTAACGAATGTCATACAGTGAAGAAGAAATTTCTCAATAGCCTTTTTGAAGCTGCGATACAGCTGCAAACTGAAGTACGCAAACACCACCTACCGACAGAATTGTGAAATACAAAATTCCTGATATACTAGCATTAAGTGCCCTACAAGGTGAAGGGCATCCCGTGTTGAAAGAATTTTTTAAATTGTACATGTAAAAGCAGTGATATTGAGAAAAACAGAATAAGCACATGCGCTCCTAGCGGCGAAATTGTGCATTATTTTGGAAAGAAAATACACACACACAGTTTGCATAGTTAATAGTATCTGACCGAAGAAAGAAGTTTTTCAATCGGGTTTTCAGTCCCACAGATATTGCTGTAAATGGGAACGTGAACTTACGCCATCTGGTGGCCGAGTTGTGCGCTACGAAAAATTTGAAATTATATGAGAAACATTACCCCACGGAAACGCTCTCCAACAAGAATTTTTTTTTTTTAAACGGACTCTTAGAAGCAGAGATATCGACAAAAATAAGATATACCTTTACGCCTCCGGGCGGAGAAACCATGCATTATTTAAAGGAGGAAATATTCCGAAATGTTTTGTCGATGTGAGTAGTATCGGTTCACGAAATAATTTTTCAATTGAGATTTTAGAAGCTCATATTTTGTTGCAAATATATCAGAAGCGGAAATTAACATTTACGCCCCCTTGTGGCCAAACCGTTTTATATCAATAATTAGACATTACAAGCGAAAGGTTTCCCATGCGGAGCTGTATCCGCTGCAGAAATAATTTTTCAAATCAGAGTTTTAGAAGCAAAGATATCGGGGGAAACACAATTTACTTTTACGCCCCCTAGCGGAGAATCTATGCTTAACTTGAGAAAGTGACTATACCTAAAATAATCTTCGCCATAAGTAGAATCGAAAGGCAAAAGCATTTTTTGAATTGGATGTTTAGAAGCAAATGTATGGAATAAAATGTATTTTGAATTCGATATCATCGAATTTACGCCCTGTAGCGGCGAAATTGTGCATCGTAAAAACAAATCAAAATAAAGGGTCATCATTCGCACATTTCAAGCTTCCTAACGCAAAAAGAATTTTTCAAATTGGACAATTAGTTGCAGAAATATCGTGTCTACAGACGGACAGACGGACGGACAAACCGATAACATAAGCACTATCTTTTTCTACAAAAGGCGTGCTAAAAATGTCGCACTGGTGAGATTTATATTGCATTAATTTTAATAAACACATAGAGTAAAGGAGGAAATATTGAAGCATGTACAGAGGCTCGTGAAAATGATCAGCCTGTGTAAATGCTTCATAAATAATATTTTCCAAGTTAGTATGATTTTTAACAAAAGGAATTGCTAACGTGAATTTTCGCATTTTATTACAAAATTCCGAATGAAAAAGGGCGAAATGCTTTGAAAGCCCGACTTCCGTAAGTTTTCAAGAAACGAAACACTTCATGTTATTGTAATTCCCTGAACTAAAGGCATCGCTTCACTGTCATCTTAAACCCCACAAAAATAATTGATCTCACTACATCTAATGGGCCTGAAGTATTCGTATGTCGCTAAAAATGTTATTGCAGGTGCAAAAGCCTATAGTGATGAGAGACGGACGTAGTAATAAAATCCCCATTTCATAAAGAGTAAGTCTCCATTGAGGTTATAATTAGTGCGAGAGCTTAGTGATGAGAGGACGGGCGTAGGAATGAGATCTTCATCTTATAAAATAGGAGTCTCGGCTGTGGTTATTATCATTTCAAAAGCCTAGTGAAGGGAGGACGGACGTAGGAATAAAATCGTCATGTGATAGAGTGAGCTTCGGTTGGGTGAGAGAAAATGCGAAAGAAAAGTGATGAAAGGACGGACGTAAGAATGAAATTCTCATCTGATAAAGAGTAAGTTTCCGCTGAGAATACTATCAGTGCGAGAGCCTAATGATGAGAAGACGGGCGTAGGAATAAAACCTTCATCTGATGAAGAGTGAGCTTCCGTTGTAGAAAAATTTGAAAGAAAATACGAAAGGCAAGTGATGCGAGAACGGACGTAGGAATGAAATCCCCATCTCATAAAGAGTGAGTTTTCTTTGTGATTATTACCATTGCAAAAGCCTAGTGTAGAGAGAAAAGCCGTAAGAATAAAATCCTTATCTGATATAGGGTGAGTTTCCGTTGGGGTTATTATCAATGCGAAAGCCTAGTGATGAGACGAAGGAATGAGATGCCCATCATTGCAAAAATCTCATAAAGGGAGAACAGAACAGAAGTAGAAATAAAATCTTCATCTGATATAAAATAAGTTTCCGTTGAGGTTTACAAAAACAGAATTAGCAAACTGAGCGCTTTAAAACCATCCGTTTCGAGCATTTTAGTATCAATAAAAAAATGTAACTATTATTTAAAAAGAAGTTAACTTTCGATCGCATATATCTAAGAAAAAAAGAGAAAAGAATTTTAAATGTAAAGGATGAAAAACGTTTCATTCTACGACAAACGATGTCTTGAAATATGGCAGCGCAACATCAACGTAATCCAAATACCTACATAATTTGAGAGAATGCGAAAATCTCAAAGACAAACAAAATTTTAAATTTTTTCACAGAAGTTCTAGATATAAACTCCGAATATAGCTTTTGCCTTTTTTTTAAATTGCAGAGAAGCCTATAAAAACTTAAATTCACTGAACGCATCAGGGTCTTTATATAATTTCTCATTAAATTCCTCCCACGAAAAGGGTGCATTTATATGTGCTTTTTGAAATCGTAGCAGGTGGTGAGCTGTTAAATGAAAAAGTGCTTATTAATGCATAATTTTAATTCATAGAAGCCTTCTGTCTGTATTATGTCTAAAACAAGTGACTTTATTGAATCTAGAATGAAGCGCGCAGCGTGTCTTCTGTACTGAACTTATACGAGGAACGGAGTGAATAATCTAAATTCAGATGCTATTTCTTGATTTTAGTTCCACTACTCAGAGCTTGTTGATCAGGATGGGGCAATGATCACAAATAACTTATACTTTTAACGATTGGCGCTTTAGTATTAATCGCTTAAAAGCACAGACGTGATAAAAGCTCGAACTGCGAATCACATTATTCTACACACTGAAATATATTTCCATAGTTATAGGGAAATGAACTTTGATAGAATACACTAATATGCCTTCGGCATATATGAGCAAACTCCTTCGAACAGTTAAGTTCAACAGCCATAAACAATTTTTTCAGTTTTGCGAAATTTAGACAAGCATAAAACACATTTTCATCTTTCATCCTACGTAGAATTACACTGATTCACATATTAAAATATTGTTTCGTAATTCATTTTTATGTGGTGTAATCTAATTTGGTTTGCGATGGTTTATATGGACTCGTTCCACGTGGAAGAAACCAGATAATTTCTTATTAAATTCCTCCTAAGAAAATGGTGCATTATGCTACGTTCAGCATGAAACAGAACATTTATTGCAACGTTTAGCATGAACAGAACATCTGTATATCTGGTCTGGGAAGATAGAATTTCTATAACATTATATTTTACTTAGTGTCCACTACACTTTTTTTTTTTTTTGGAACGTTTGAATCATGCGTTTTGATATCAGATCATTAAACTCCGGTTTCTTTCACATGGCACGTGTCCATGTAACCATCACAAACCCAATTAGATTGCTCCACATAAAAAATGAATTACGAAACAATATTTTAATATGTGAATCAGGGTAATTCTACATAGGCTGAAAGATGAAAATGTGTTTAGTAACAAAAGTTTTTCTCTCTCGTCACTAATGATCACGAGCTGACAATTATTTAACGCTACGTAACAAAAGAAAGTTTATTTTTAAAGTACCGAATGCTACTCGGCCTAAAACAGACGCTCCCAATAATAAACATTTTGTTAGTACCAAATACTTTGCAGTGCCGTCAAAAACTGAACTTTGAGCTGTCCCGGTGGCTCAGAGGTCAAAGCGCTGGATTCTGGCCATTCGTCCGAAATGTTTTCTTGTTCTAATCCCGCCGAGGCATGGATGTTGTGTTTATCTTACAGCGCTGGCACTTTTCCTTCCCTGAAACCAGTGGTCCTAACTTAGAGAGGGGTGACTGCTTATAGCCCATCGAACTGTTTATGGTGGTCATTAAACTCCTAAACAAATATACCGAATTTCGATTCCGACAAACGAAGAATTATGCAATTCATTAAACTGAAAAATATTAAATCTCTGTCTGCCAACAATTCTCAAAAAGTTAGTCAAGGAAATGTTTGTTGATTTCGGAAACAGGTGCCATCACTGAAAAGAGATAATCCTCTGGGATCCGGACCATCTCGAACTGATTCAAAGTCGAGTGCCAAACTCTTTAGCTGAGCTCTCCTGAATTTGGTATCCAGAGCTACCACATTAAATCATAAACACGGTTATATTGTACGCATTTAATTTTCAGTAATACAGTGGAAAACGTACCATTACTGAAAACGGGACTGCGCCAATGATAATGCTAAGAAATGTTCAGTTGTGCTTTTCGCACCTACTTCAAGGCCATTTGGTTGAGATTTTGAATTCTTCAAGTAATAGTTTAAATCATTTTAAACAACATTGCTCAGATCTTTTATTTTTCGTATTTGCAGAACTACAGAAAACAATTATTAATGATAGAAATTTGGACGGAAAGGATATGAACGCTTCATTTAAATGGCATTACGTATGTCTCATGTAAAAGCTTTAATATATGAAAGGAACCAAAAAATCACATCAAGGACAAATCAGATTTCTTAAATAATTACCATTTTTTTTCGCTGTGTCTTTTCCCAATCGTAAACGATTTGTAAAACAAAACATATGAATCTATACAAAAGTTTACAGTAAACCAGAGGTCGTGTCTGAACGTTTGAATGAAAAAGGTATGCACTTACTTTTTGTTTCAAGAGGAACGAAGGCATGTGTGCTGCCGATTATTGTTTAGAAGAAAAATGTTTTGAATATATACATGGAAAGGAGAGCATGAGAAAGGAACAGACACTGTTCTGAAATGTGTGTCCTAGTTTCTGAATTAATTTATCACCCTCTGTTGAGCACCTAATGAGACAAGGTCACGGTTACACGCTTCTTCATTTTTCAGAGAACATTTCAAGGAACTCTGAGCAGTATGATTGAAGTCGTGAGGTGGACATTTCGTGCTAAACCTGCGTTTTTCCTGGTTTCTTAAAACGCCTCCGATAAATGAGGAGGAAACGCAAATACTTTTAGGATAAATTATCTTTAACATGTCTCTGAAAGCTTTTTACGAATCCATTTCTCCTCGACGTATTTTTGGCGCACCTACATATAAATATATTATTTCTCAAAAATTTGTTTGTTTGTTAGCAGCCAAACCACTAAAATTATGCTCCCCTCTCCAAAAACATTTTGGTGCCGTTGGACAGCATAAATCTCTGGGATTGTGCAACAGCTTATACATTTTTATATTTCAGCTATAGCCGTTAGATGAATTAAGGTTCGAAAAGCATACTAAAGTAAAATAGAGTCACTGAGTAACCTTATGCCAGATCTTCAGCTGTCTCTTGTTTTTTATTCGTGAAATATCACAGCAGAGCACTTACAACTACACTGCTGGCCAATAAAAATGCACCACCACCACGAATGACAAGAGATATCAAACCAATATGTATTGTACAGAAAGTAGATGATACGAGGGGGAATCGATTACAAATACAGCACGGTGCGACTAGGGGAAATAATAACAATCAGCATCTGGTGCAGCCACCATGGTCGGCAATTGCAGCTGATACACGGCCCGGCATCAAGAGGAAGAGACGTTGGATGTGTGTTTGGGGAATGTCAGTCCACGCAGTTTCGATACTATGCCACAGTTTCTTCGTTATAGCGGGGGTGGTAGCTGGCGTACCAGTCGTCCGGCGATTATGGACTACGCGTGTTTAGTAGGCGACATATCCGGGAACCCGCGCGGGCCAGCGAAAACATGGTACATGGTGGTGATCCAAGAAGTCTTGGACGTTGTGTACCACCTGCGGTCGCGCATTATGCTGTTGGTAAATGGCACCAGACAGTCCCTGAAGATATGGTACGACAACAGGCTCCAACACTTCCGTGGTGTAACGATGACTCTTCAATGTATTGGCAATGCGGGCGAGGCGCGTGAGGGAGTGGAATCCAATGCCACCCCATACCATAATGTCAGGTGCCCCGCTGGTGTGCCGCAGCATTATGCAGGACTTAGTCATCCGGTCGCTGCGGTACCGCCATACACGGATTAGTCCAACATGGTACTGCAAACTGAAGCGGGATACATCGAAAAACACAATGCCTTGCCATTTTCTCCTCGATGCGCGACGTTCCTGGCACCATTTCAGTCGCAGACGCCTATGTTGTACAGCCAAAGATAGCCAAAGCAATGTGCTCCATGCAGAAATGCTCCGCTGCTGCAGATGACGTCAAACCGTGCGAGAGGAGATTGGATGTTGTGCCACACACACCCAAACTGCTAAGCTACGGTGGTGGATGTGGCTGTGCGATCCGTCAGAGCCATGCGCTCCAGATGTCGGTCCTTTGATTTGGTGGTGTGACGGGGCCTTGGGGGATTCCGCACGTCGGTGTGCTCCTTCCTCCGCTACCAACTGACACCATATTCTCCCCACCATGGCCTCATGCCGACCCACACGAGCACCGATGTGTCGGAGTGATAATCCGCAATTCCGATATGCTACAATTTTCCCACGATCGAAGTCGGAAACATGCTGGTAGGGCTGCCGTTGTCTTCGATGGGGCATGTGCAGCTGTCCGTGGCCAGGAACCGCGAGCAAACACACTTCGAGCGCTTAACACCGGCTCCTTTGTCTCTCCTCTCATGCGACTTCCAGGGACGATACCGTCCCACGTGATTTCCATATGTGCTGCCCGGGTAATCATTCACATGTGCGCCCAAGTTTTGCCCTTCTGCCAACTTTCGAACTACTCGCATGTGATCTTCCTGGTGTTGTACTTTTGATGGCTAGTGGTGTATTATATAACTAGTCATATAACTTCAGATTTGACACAACAGAGTGACAATACTAATTTCGAAGTCGTAACAGCATAGAATATAACTCAATTGGTAGACGCTTAAATAGTGATTTGAGCAAGAAGCGTAATCAGTCTATTACATTTCAGTTTAGTATATGTCAGTTACGACTCAATCGGTCTTCTTTTTTTCCAAGGTTCGGAACAGATAAGCCTTGCAATGAAGCTTGCTTGAACGTACAAGCATTGCAAACAAATGAACTCCATAGGAACAAAGTGAGCCATGGGCCGATTTCAAATGTACTTATCCACGTATGAATGTTCCCACATCCAGGGAGTCTACGAAAACAAACACCAGAAACCTGCAGATTCGATGACCGGCAAGCACATGGCATTAGCCTAACGTCCCTCACGTAGCGTTTATGCAAAATTAGTGGTCACGTGCGCCACCACGTGATCTAAGCAACTATTTAAGAGTGCTGCTCGTCAGTAATCGTCAGTAGCGTTGATTACAATGGGAAAACATAGGATCTTTTGGAGTTCGGTAAAGGGTTTATTGTAGGTGCCCATCTGGCTGGAGCGACGATTTTGAAAACAGCAGAGTTGACTTGTTTCTCAAAAGGTAAGACATCCCGGTCTTTAATTAGTAGAAAAATATGCACATTGCTTGTCAAAGAGGTGTAGCTGTGGCATAACGACAACCTCTCAGGAATGAGATAGCCATCTTCTAAAAAGGCTACTACGGAGAAATACGATGTCCTGTGTGCAGCAATTGACCGAAGCATTCAATGAAAACTGTCTCGACACATATTTCAGCTAACTATGAGCAGTGAATTGAAGAGGATCTGTATAGGCAGTCGCATGCCTATACGGAAACTACTGATTTCTCCAAAGAACCGGAAAGTTTGTCTATATTAGAGTCAAGAACACCATGTTTGGACACAGGAAGACTGTAAAAAAATCTTGTGGTCCGACGAGTTGCGGTGCACATTGTTCTAAACCGACGGTAGGCAGTGAATTTGGAGGGACTCCCATGATGCAATGGACACAGCTTGCCTTGTAAACACAGCTCAAGGTTCTGGAGGTGGTATATGGTGTGGGGCACATTCTGTTGGTATTGAACGGGTCCCCCGATATTCCTGGATGGTCGAATGTCCTCCAAGGATTATCTGAACATTGTTGCTGATCAAGTCCATCCTGCATTGTTGACTTTTTATCCAGCAGCTGACGGCTCTCACATGCACGACACTGCTACTGTCCATCTTGATAGATGTGTTCAGCAGCAGTTCAGCGAGAATGAAAGCGAATTCCGCCATATTCCCTGGCCACCACAAAGCCCGGGTCTTAACCCTATTGAGAATAATAGGACATGCTAAAATATGGATCCTGGAGCAAAGTCCTCTTCCGTCAAATCTAAGCCAATTAAGGGACTGTCTGGTTAACGCCTGACATGCTATAGACGTAGATACACTCCAACGCCTTGTGGAATCTATGCCAAATCACATACCTGCTGTAATTCGGGTTGAAAGGGGTACGTCCCGGTATTGAATAAAAGTTTCTAACTCAGTGACCGGTATGTGTACATAAAGCATTAGCTAACAGCCCTTGGTGACCTTTTGCGATGCGATGTAAGAAGTTTTAGCAATGGAGTATCGGACGCCTGGTCTAAAAATATTATCATTTCAGAAGGAAGCTAGAAGGGTTGGGTTTATGATCCCAGTAGAAAAGAAAACCAAACATTTTACAGACTGTTGAGTGGGGAGGCTAGTCGCTCCATTTGAACAGCTTCATCCAAAAGGAAGAAAACCATTTTGTGGAGAGATCAAAACACCACATCCGCACTACATCAACCACCGCCCACCACTCTCGGGGGAAAAGAAAAACCACAGAAGCTGTAGTAGCATCAAGTACTCACGGTCTTACACTAACCTGAAAAACAGGACATCCATCCCAGGGGTCTGCCTAACCCCTACTTTATTACTTGACAAGGAATTACTTTCTTATCTAATGCTCCATCTGATTCAAGTATAAGGGTCCTGACAGTGTCCAACAGTACCGCTCTCCTCATGTTTCGGTTAGGGGAGGTGGAGGCAGTGACCACCCACTTAGATATAGGACCCTTAAGGAATACCCTGTAGTCATAGTTGACCGCACTTTTAAAAAGCTTATTCGGATGACTGGCCGCTGTCTTAAAGAACTTCTCGGTGAGTCTGATGGTAAATTCACGTATCTTCCAACACAAAGTCAAATCCCAAGTTGGAGTCCACTGCGGAATCCCGATGATCATTCGGTGTGTTCTGTTCTGCATGACCTCGAATCTTCCTCTCTGAGCTTTACTTATCCCTGCCCAGATGGGAGCAGCATATATGAACACTGACCTGACAATCCTCCTATACAACAGTATTTGAACCTTTAGTCACATCGTTCCTATATTTACATTAGTATGCTTAGCTTGACTGATTTGCATTCAAAGCCCAAAAGCAATGACGTGCCCAGAGGGTGGGTCCTAAGCGTTCGGACCCTTCCCGAACTTTTTACCTGCAGAATTTTTTCGAGTTGTTTTTATACAGCCATTTCAAAATACACACTTTTCACTACACAGTTATGTACAGAGTGTGCAATGTTTTTCTCCTCAAGTTTGCCAGATTAATCTTTTCAACGGTACATGTTACAACTGAATTTGTATATACAACGGCCGTTCCATAAAAACTGAAAGTAAAATCACACAAAATGAAGAAATATAGGTACAGCAAAAAATATGTTATTCTTTTTCAAAGTACCTTCCCTCGGATGATACGCAATGGTCCCATCGTTCAGTCCACTTTTCAAAGCATGTGGCGAAGGCATTTTGTGGAAGCTGCTTTAGCGACCCCTGTACAGCTTGAATGACGTCAGCATCTGTGTTGAATGTTGCGCCACGGAACTTCTCCTTCATTGTTGGAAAGAACCAGAATTCGCACGGGGCGAGGTCATGACTGTAGGCAAGCTGTGGCATGATTTCAATGTTGTATAATATTTCCTAAAAAACTGCAGCCACGTGCAGGCGGGCGTTATCATTGTGCAGGGTTCACTTGCCCACCAGTTCCGGTCGCTTAATTGATATGTGTCGTCGCAGACGCTTCAAGACTGAAATGTAATACTCAGCATTGACAGTAATTTGTGGAGGAACGACATTCTGGTATATTACGCCTTTATGATCAAATAAAATTACCATCATCATCTTCCCAGCTGATTTGGCTTGGCGGGCTTTTTTCGGAGGAGGCGAGCCTGTGTGTTTCCAGACACTCGTTGCGCGCTTCATGAGGGGGTCGAAATAGTAGACCCATGTTTCATCGGCAGTTATTACTGTAGTTAGAAAGTTCGGATCCTTTGCAATCATTTGTTTCCACTCATGACATACCTGAACTCTGGCTAACAATTGTTTTCTCGTCAGGTGATGAAATGCCCATCTGGAACACACGATGCAGCAGTAATTTGTCCCGTAGAATGCGGAATGCCGACGTTTTTGAAATATTAGTTGACCTCGCTATGTCTTTCCACGTCATTCGTCGATCTTCTTGCAGAACTTCCCAACCAATGTTAACAGTACGTCCCGTAACAGCACTTTCAGATCGACCAGGCCTAGGAACTGGTCTGTCGACAAACGGCCCTTTTCTGAAATCATGGTGCCATTTAAAAATCGTTGCCTTACCTAAACATTTATCTTTGTAAGCTTTTTCATTAAATCGCCTGTTTCAGGAGCCGTTTTACCCAAACATAGCAAAATTTTATCGCACAATGCATTCCACTTCTTAACTGTGAATCACTCACCTTCATAGCTGTATGGCGAAATGCAGACGTACCTTAAACAACTGCGCAGTAATAACACCAGAATCATCTGCCACGGCTAATAACTGTTGCCACAGATACTTCCTTGATTCAGTTAGTCGTTTGCTTGGTTATTTTTCCTCTTCGCTCTGTTGACAACTAAAAATAAATTACTCTCAGTTTTTATGGAACGGCCGTTGTACATTATGCTACACTTTCAACAAGTTTCTCTGATCATTACACTTTTTATGTCTGTTCTCTTTCCCTGTTTCTTTCTCTACTAGTGCGAGAACACAGCTGTTTCTGTGCAGTAGAAACAGTAAAGTATCGCCGGACAAAGTTAATTTACCTCATCACTTAGAGCCTTATTTGAACATATGTGATTGGTACAACGGTAAAGTCAGAACTTCTTATGTGGTGTGAGAAATGGAAACGGAAATTGGCAACGAAAAAAATTGACACCCGCCGACATTACAACTCTTGTTGACGTTCAACATGTTTCTCTGATCATTACACTTTTTATGTGTGTTCTCTTTCCCTGTTTCTTTCTCTACTAGTGCGAGAACACAGCTGTTTCTGTGCAGTAGAAACAGTAAAGTATCGCCGGACAAAATTAATTTACCTCATCACTTAGAGCCTTGTTTGAACATATGTGATTGGTACAACGGTAAAGTCAGAACTTCTTATGTGGTGTGAGAAATGGAAACGTAAATTGGCAACGAAAAAAAATTGACACCCGCCGACATTACAACTCTTGTTGTCTGTGAATAGAAGTATTCGGAAGCTATTAAAAGTTCCAGGTTAGATGCAGATCTCAACGTCAAAACACCGATCTTTTTCGATGAAGAGGTCTACAGCTGCTTTAAAAAATTGGACTACAATGACTGAATATGGTTTTATTATTCTTTCAGTGCATTCAGACGTTCCTCTTAATGCGGACAAAGTTTTAGATGCAGTACCTCTTCTCCCAGGGTGTCTCCTCTTTGCTCTCCAATTAAATATGTTTATTGTGATGAAGAGTTTCCAAACATTAGCTAAAGAACGCCACATGGAATTCACACATCTTGCGGGATATACAGTAGAACAAATAGACAAAACTTCAGTTACTTGTGGTAAGTTCATAAAAATATGATTAATATATATGTCATCATTATCATAATTTTCAACAAATATCAATCCACTGCTGGATGAAAGTCTCCCCAAGTTTCTCCTCCAACTGTCTTTCTTGAACCAGTCTCCTCGATGTCATTCTGGTGTGATTTGAAATTCCATTCACCCATCTCCCACGTATAGTCTTCTGGGTCTTTTCCTGTCCTATGGTATCAAGTCCAATAATTCAGTTTGCCCACTGGTGGACCGTACTTCTAGCAATATGTCCGGCTCATTGCCATATCAGGGATTTTATTGTGATAATGATGTCTTCCACTCTTTTGGTTTTCCTGATCCACGAGTTCCCCTTCTTATCTTTAATGTACCAGTGTCCTTAAATTAGGGACGGATTACTGCTTATAGATCATTGAATAGCCCACCGTTTTCGTTAAATTTCCAAAATAAATAAATAAATGAAAAGCAACGCCATCTTTTTCCATCTCAGGGATTTTACTGTGATCATCATGTCTTCCATTCTTGTCATTTTCCTGATCCACGAGTTCCCGTTCTTATCTTTCATGCACAAGTGTCCTTAAATATGTCCAGCTCATTGCCATCTCAAGAATTTTACTGAAGAAGAATTCCCTTGCTCATGAGCAGAATTTTGTATCCTGCAGGCACAGTTTCTCTTGTCACTGCCTGCAATAAATGACACGAAAAGCGAGTGCACAGAGATTTTGTTTGCACCTTCAAAAAGTTAAAAAATTTCGTGCTTTTATTTATTTAATAACATATTGTAGCTTTCTCCGAAAAAGAAAACTTTTTCAATTTTTCTTCTCACAATTGTGGGGTTTTAATTAACTGCTTAAACCTGACTTCTCAACCCTTTTAACCGGCTGGAACGAAATAACTCAGGGTTGATGAAATGGGCTGAAATAAACTCGGACTAATGTACAAAGTGTCCCAAAAAGGTGTAACCAATTTCGAATGATGATAACTTCGGATACAAAACTAATATCAGCATTCAGTTTGTTGCAGGTGGTAAGGAACACCGTCAAATTGTCTAGAAGTTTACCCAATGAACCCTGCGGGAAGAAAGCACAGATTGTGGAGTGGTTTATTGAAACCCGATCCGAAACGCAGTTTGAGCGGAGTTTCAGAACAAAATATGGGAGCAAACCGTCCACACGTAACAGCATCAGAAAATGGTACAAGTCATTCAAGGAAAGAGAGCTTTTCTTTGTAAGGAAACGTCCTTACAAAAAAAAGCTCTGGATGACCATCACTGGTTCCAGAAAAGGAGGACGTTGTGAGACATTCACTCGTAGCCTTCGAAAGTCATGAGACAATCAGCACGACAGCTGGCGATCCCCAAGTCGTCAGTACACAGGGTATTACATCAAAGATTGGAAATGCACCCGTAAAAACTGCAGATAACCTATCACATAACCCCAGATGATCATGTGAAACGTAAACAGTTCGCTGAAGAGATGTTGGAGAACATTGTAAATGCTGAATCTTCCCTGAGACAAATCTGTTTCTTGGATGAGTGCACTTTCCATATTTCTGGAAAGATTAATAAACAGAATGTGAGAATTCGGGCAACTGAACACCCGCATTTCACAATGGAACATGAACATGCTAGCCCAAAAGTGCATGTTTGGTGTGGCATAATGGTCGACCGTGTTATTGTGCCATTTTTTTCAGGAAACGACCGTGAAAACTGATAGATACGAGTAATTACCTGGACATGATTGAGCAGTTTGTGTATCCCCAGTTGGATGAACTTGCAACTCCGGGCATTTTCCAACAAGATAGGGCGCCACCTCATTCGGCTTTGATTGTGAAGAGGTCTCTAGATACCAAATTTTTCAATCGATGGATTGGTGATCCCGTTGCATGGTCCCCACATCGGACTTAACACCCTGTTACTTTTTTTATGGGGATTCATCAATTGTGAGGTTTACAGCACCCCTGTTGCAGACATTGCTGACCTAAAGGGAAGAATTACACACGCACTGCAGAAAGTTAATACGGACATTCTCGAACAAACATGTTTGGAACTGGAATACCGTTTAGACATTGTTTGGGTGACAAATGGTGCCCATGTCGAATGTCTATAAAACTTCAGGATCTCTTCTGTCAATTGACACAAGTTGTGTATTGAGATCATTTATATTAAAACTGTTATGATTATTTGAAATTGGTTAAACCTTTATGGGACACCTTGTATATTCGCTGTCTAACCCCGAATGCGACCGGAACAAGTGAACCTGCGCATTAGAAAGCGTCGCTTTATTTATTTATTTATTTATTTTGGAAGTTTAACAACTACGGTGAGCTACTCAGTGGGCTATAAGCAGTCGCCCCATCCTTATTTTAGGGCCACTGGTTCCAGGAAAGGGAGACAGCCAGTGCCGTAAGACAAATACAACATCCAGGCCTCATCGATTCGAAGCAGGACACCCAACTTAGGAGGAATGGTTAGAAGCCAGTCCTACCAAGGAGGCAAATAGTTGTTTTCTCCTCCGCTTTATATTCAATTAGCCATTTGGGGTGATGACTGACACTATTTCCTTCTGACTGATTATCTGCTAAAAGAGTGATAGCAATACGAAGAACTTTAGGAAGGAGAAAAATGTTTGAGTCACTTGTTTCTATCCAGTGGTATGATGTTCTTGCCAGGGGGACTATCCCTTTTCCATCATGCATTGGGTCATGGAGAAGAGAATAAAAGACTACGAGGGAGCGCCTATCACCAGTGACATATACACTGCTGGCCAACCAGTGGTATGATGTTCTTGCCAGGGGGACTATCCCTTTTCCATCATGCATTGGGTCATGGAGAAGAGAATAAAAGACTACGAGGGAGCGCCTATCACCAGTGACATATACACTGCTGGCCAACCAAAATGCAACACCAAGAAGGACACGAGATAACAAAGCAAGATTTACTGGACACATAACAACAGATACAAAGATGAAGCGATTGAGCTTACAGGCCCGGGCGACTTGCGGAATAACGGCCGCTACACGCCGCGGCTTCGAACGAAAAAGGCTTTGGATGTGGGCTTGGGGTATGTCGGTCCAGGCTGCTTCCACGCGTTGCCACAGTTCATCAAGCATAGCGCGGGTGGTGTTTGCCGGGTCACTCGGTTGCCGATCAGTGACCAGACGTGTTCGATGGGCGACATATCGGGAGAACAGGCGATCCACGGCGGCAGTGACACCTGGTGGGCCGTGAAGAATTGTTGCACCATGCATGTCACGTGCGGGCGCGCATTGTCCTGTTGAAAAGTGGCCGCTGGCAGGTCCTGCAGATAAGGGAGGACTACAGGCTCCAAAAGGTTGGAGATGTAGCGGTGGCTGTTGAGTGTACCGGCGATGCGTACCAGAGGGGTGCGGGCGTCATATCCAATTGCGCCCCAAACCATAACGCCAGGCGACGGACCGGTATGGCGATGCATAATGCAGGCGTCATACAGTCTCTCGTCGCGGTGCCGCCACACGCGGATCCGACCATCGTGCTGTTGCAGGTCGAAGCGGGATTCGTCGGAAAAGACAATATCGTGCCATTCCGTAGTCCAGGTGCGGCGTTCAACGGCCCACAGCCGCCGCATTCGCCGGTGGTGTAATGTCAATGGTAATCGGAGTAATGGGCGCCGTACGACAAGTCCCCGCTCCTGCAGACGACGTCGAACGGTACGTGCTGACACAGGTTGTTGCGCAACACACCCTAATTCCTGCGCTAACGTTCGTGATGTGGCGGTGTGAGCCGTCAATGCCAGCCGCACAACATTCCGGTCCTCTCGTTCGGTGGTGTGCCGTGGCTGCGGCAATCGCTCACGTCGGTCCGTCCGTCCCTCCTGCACCCACCGAATCCATACTCGCCTCACTGTGGCGGGTGTCGTCCCACACGGGCGCCGGTGCTTCAGTACGATAAGAACACTTCAACTAAACAGCAAAACTGATTTTAACAAATATTAGTGCAGGTTTATAAAACAATTAACTACGACTTTGGCAATCAGAATAACGTCAGGACAATCGAACAGCAAGTGATCGCAAAACACGTGGATAGCATCTTACCACGCATTTCCTATCACATACAGTGCTTCTATATTGTATGTTTTATTTCATCTTTAACTCGCTGACAGTACTGCCACATAGAGAAAAACTTTTGGGGAGTTCAAATGTGAGGATAAGTTCGGAAAATGAAATGGAGAGATAAATAAAATTTACACAACACGTAGCTACAAAAATAGAAAGTTAGAAAGATTGAAAAAAAAACACAGCCTTGTTTTTTTAAATGTTGAATTAAAAACAGAGACGTTAATAGGATTATAGGGTTTATGCTTCAAATATGCAAAACGTTTAGATGATTATTTAAGTGTTTCTGCAAGTTAGTGTTCAATGAGCATATATTTTATTTCTATAACTATTCCCAGAATAAGGATCTTAACGGCCAGGTTGAAAAATCCGTATAAGTGACTTGCATACAATTCCAACATGTTCACTCTTCCACTTGCTGTACTTCGAGACATCAATATAATCCTCAGCCAGAATACAACCTCGACATCGATCTTACAACAGTGACATTTGATTGTCGATCACATATACCTCAACGGATTTTATTTCAACGTTAAACAATCTACTCTTAATCTCTTGATATCTGTACAACTCTGCGAACTCCACGTTCTATTCATTCAGTGTAGTCATTTTGTGGTACTCTGAATCACTGTCCTGTTTCCAAATTGTGAAAGCTGTTCTGGAAAGTAATGCCCCGTTTTGTAGGAAAATGTTTAGCCAAGTCGTAGCTAAATTTACGTAAAAAAATCTAAAACTCAAGAGAATGGTTAAATAGAGATACATTACAGTAATTTAAAGACCATCAATCAATTTTGCAACGTTTTTACCTTTTTACGAATATGAAAAGCCTGACAATGGTATAATCAAATTTTGGACTGACGTAAACACTTTCCCTGACAGAAAAAAATGCTTTATTTTTTGTACCAGATTACTATATAAAACTCCATCCTTTTGAAGCACGCAAATTTTGATCTGGTGTAGTGGCAAAAGAATTTCGATTTAACCAAAAATCTGCAGCTGGAAAGAAAAAGATATTTTTTCTGTTTTTTTTTTCTTTAATTTTAATTTCTCTGAAAGGTTTAAAATGTCACTGGGAAACAATACAGCTTGCTGTCCCTGTTTAATAGCTTGAAATAATTCATCCAAAATTTGAATTTCTTATTCTTTTTTTTTTTTCGTTTCGGGGTTCAAGGAGTTCCGTGAGTTTCTTAGGTGATAAGGAATCGCTCATCCTTATTCTAAGACAATAGGACAAACGGAGCATTCATGTTTTTCTCCGCCGTTCAAACCCAGAAGTATGAGAAGTCAACCCCCTAGACCACTCATTCAATAAATAACAAACACCAGCTCATTCAAAACGTGCCCTGTAGATACACTGTTTCAGCAATAATTTTTTTCTTTTCAGTCTTTCACTTCCTTTGTTATTTCCGCAATTAGCAAAGTTTTTTCACGTAATCATATACAATAGTAAAATTAAATTCAGATATTCAACAAATTACAGTTAGCTTCTGATTCTTAAAGCGAACAATGAAACCGCTCAACAAGGACTACCAATGTTTCTGTAATGATTTATTGATTAACATAAGAATCAAAGATTGAATGACACTTGTGATGAGCATATCTGAATACTAAGAAACTTTGAAGCAAAGATGAGTACCTCAGTTGAGCTTTTGTACAAGGACGGCATTCGATAAATTCTGATCTCCCAGAGTGCTGTCATTGTCTAACAGCTGTATATTAGGCACTGCTGTCATCAGAGAAAACGTATCCGATTTGTACTCTGGCCTTACCGTTGCTATGTATTTCTTGATATTTCCGATCGTGTGACTCGCGTTGAGCCTCAGGGTCAGTTTCGACGCATCAGCAAGACGCACTTGGAGGCTTGTTACTGGCTGAGCCTCATCCACTTTTAATATCTGAAGATCATCTGCTTCGTCGTTTTCCGATAACTTCAAGCAGTCGGGTTCATCCACTTCGAGTACCTGTCTTTCACTTTCGAAGTCTCTCGTTGCCTGCAAACGGTCGTCCTCACCGTCCTCATGCATCGACTGATTTTCCTTTTCATTATTCTCCAGTTTCTGTGCTTCATCTTTTTCATTGTTTTCCTCGTGCGGCTGTATAACGACCATTTCGGATGGAACCAGCGATGTTCCACCTAATATATGCCCCACCCCTGGGAAATCCCTACTAGGTACTTGCTGTACATAGTCCTCATCACTGTGATCTTCAATATTCAAACACAACTTTCCGCCTTTTATTTTCTCCTTTAGTTCGTAAGGAACTTCGCCTTTCCTTACGGATCTTAGAAATTCTCGGTTTTCAGGCTCTGTGTATAGCCTAATAGGTCCATTGTCAACAGTAAATCCAGTTCTGTACACTCGAAGATATAGAACCAAATGTCCTTCTATACTGAGGTCCGGAATCGAAATTTCCTCTGAACGTCCTTCAGAAGACCCCAAAACATATCCTTTCCCTCTAAATGTTTGAG
Source organism: Macrothele yani (assembly GCA_039090855.1). Taxonomy (NCBI): domain Eukaryota; kingdom Metazoa; phylum Arthropoda; class Arachnida; order Araneae; family Macrothelidae; genus Macrothele; species Macrothele yani. The sequence goes on from CM076991.1 coordinate 84,654,318, forward strand.
GCTGAGGACATTTGAAGTCAATTGTGAACGAATTAACTGCTTCTTCCGCTTGACGTCTGGACTCTTTGATAGCTTCCCTCATTAAAGAAACATTTTCGTCCTCTTCTGGTGGCTGCAAAACCAGCTGTGATGATCCAGTGTAATGTGAGTGCTCTTCGTCGTTGGAATCGATATCATCGTTATCCTTAGCCAAATCCGACAAAGTAGCAAACCCCGGCGACGATTTAGATACTTCTGGTTGTTGGCGATTAGCGCACGACTCCATGGGGTCGTTTTTGTTCTCTGTCTCCTCAAAATCGGACATTTCTGAACTGCTGTTTTTCTTGCTGAAAGCAATATAGGATGTAATTTTGTTGGTATCTAACTCAGCTTTTCTTCAGTTTGTTTAAAAAAAATTTTGCCACATCTCATTTTCAATATATTTTTAAGGACGGTTCGTGTTACAAGGGAGCATTTTTTTTTATTGTTGGAAAATTACGAGATGTTCAGTACGCGATATGGCGATAAAGGCTTTATTTAAACGAATTAAACTTCGTTCATATACGAACTTTGGTATTCGTTCTAGCAGATTTCTTAAGTGCGATGCCTAAAAATCTGGGAACATTGTATCAGATATTTGTTTAACTGAAATTACGCTTCAGTGATTATTTGCGAAACACAGAACTGGTACAATATCCTCACTTCTCAAATGCTACTGTGCCCTGACTTCACCAGCAAAGATTGAGCAATTCAAAGTCATAATCTGATTGCTACGTGAATAATTATGGGACTTTCCCATGCATTTATGAAGAATATTTTTCTTTGATTCCTTAAATTGTGGACTCATTTCTTGTTAACAACAATGCGATATGCCAAATTAAGAACGGCAATAAGCACTTTGATTTTCCACCGTACGTCTAGTTCATTCTGAATCAGTAAATATAAAAAAACTGAGACACGATATGAAATTCGGTTTTAAAGGTCGTTTAATCGTTCCAATGCCAAGGTGGCCATTCATCAGCTACATATGCAAAGTAATGTTCTACACATGCTCCAGAATTGTAATGAGGAATGGAACAAAAATTTTGACAAAAATTCATTTCCATTAAAACATCGAATTCGTCCAAGTTTTAAATGGCTAACAGATAATCGGTAAATTATTTTTTGTTGTGGATTACGTGAGAAAAAACCCTGGATATAAGCAGCGTGCCAGAGAAATGGGTGCATTTTACCCAAACACCTTTAGTACCAAAATGCACACAAGAACAAAATCAGCATTCTTGAAAAGACTGAAAATTTCGTGCCATTTGTTTCCCAATTTTGCCATTTCGCTTTTGAGTGAATGCACTCCTACCTGTAAAGTTGTGCTAATAACAGACCAACTTCATCTAAACGGGACATACAAGCCTTTGCCATTAGATGAGGCTTCTATGCAGGAGTTTATCTAGGAATTTCTGGGTGCTGAAGAATTTTTGAGGGTGGGTGTTGGATGAAAGGAAATCGATGAAGAACAATTTTGCAGTGAAATATTTAGGCTTTAAACCCAAAACTAAAAATGTTTAAACTTTAAAAAAATGGAGACATGTTGAATGTTTTATAGTTATAAGGATGGATAAAGCCCGAATCTGTTTCCCAAAACTACCGACGATGAATTTCTTTTTGTGCTGTTGTTATTTAAAATGTCTAAATGCTTCCTTAAACAAAGCAAAGCTGAAAAGAAAGAAATACGTCTGAAAAAAATATGGTTCGCTGAAACAGTAGATAGTGATATTTCAAAAGTCTTGTGCTTATTGAAATGATTCAGAAGTATATCTGCAAAATTTGTAGCAGACAAAAATGAAGAGGTGCGTGCTTATATTTTGTGGTTGCAATATATGCTTTACAAGACTGCAACACATGCTTTAAAAGAAAAACGAAACTTTGAACTACTAAATACATAGACTTCAAATTAAAAATATATTACGTTATGGTAAAAGCTACTTGAAAGTGTGTGTGTGTGTGTGTTTGTGTGTGTGTGTGTGTGTGTGTGTGTGTTACACACCTTCAAATGGAGAGATGTTCCGATATTTTTAAGGAGGGGGTTGTCGGAGGAAATTTTCTAAATATTGGAAGAGTGTTGGGGAAGGTGTGAATAAATCCCTGCTTGAAAGTCGTTAAAAGCATTTTGTACTTTCCCCAGCCGCTTTTGGATAAAGTTGATGCGCTATTATCACAGTAAGACGTTCTAAAAGAATTTGAGAAAAAAGTCGTCCACAGAATATTAGCAATATGGTGGCATGCCAGGACATTTAAAAACTGAAGTCGATCGCAAAAAATGACAGCGCAGGGCAGCCCAAGTCGGGATTCTTTCAAGCTAATCAGCTGGCGGATAAACCATATCGTACCTATCGTATCGTATCGTAATTTTCTGGCTACTAAAATCGTTTCTGAAAAGAAAAAAGTGTTATCTGCATGCTGATGAGATCACACCAAGAGAATGCTATTCAGAATTGCAGCATAGGACCAAATTTTTACACGTAGTGGTGCAGATTTGAAAATTCTTATTCAATAATACCCTTGGATTTTTTCTCATTTCCAGTTCACACTTCTATCAGGAGAGGAAACAAAAGCAATCTGTCTTGCAAAAAAATCTAACGCAGTGTTAGGATCAGCATTTAATTAAAAATACGCGAAAGTGAGTATTCAGTTGGGCAGCCTGATTTGCAGCCTGGAAAATTTCATAACCGCAGTGAAAATACACATCACTCTTTCAAGGGCAGGAAACTTTTTCAAGAAATTCCCAAAGAAGAATGAAGACTAAGAAATGGCAAATATAATCTAAATTCTAAAGCTTCTCAAGTAATGCCAAAAAAGTGCTTTAAATGAAATGCATCATCATTGTTGTGAAAGATACACTGCCGGACAATTGCTAAGGACGGATGACAATAGCAACGATAGCAACCATAAAATGGAAGGCAGGAAAATGTGGAAATTAGCATAAGTGCGGGATACAGTAAGACGTGTTGTACGTATGCAAATTTTGGATTACCGAACTTGTTCGTGACGTCATAGCGCTGATAAGAGATATATAGGATTTGACGCGTATTGACCGTTGTTGTTCAAACGCAAAGTTGAAAGGGAAAGAATCAATTGACGAACTTGCAATTTTCAGTATGTCTTCCCGACATCACTTAGATGATTTCACGCGTGGCCGTATTATTGGCAAGATTGAAGAAGGGCGAAAAATAACAGATGTTGCCAGGGAGTTCGACGTCAGCCACAGTGTTGTTTCAAGGCTTTGGAAATCATTTCAAACAAATGGAGAGTGTAGCAAACCTCACGCGGGAGGTCGTGTTCGCAGTACGACACCTGCAGAAGATCGGTACATAGTGCTATCAACAAAAAGACACCGGCGCAGCACAGCTAGTGAGGTAGCAAATCAGTTTATGGCTGCTACTGGCAAGCGGATCTCCCGAAAAACTTTCGCCAGACGTTTGCATGAAGGAGGACTATACGCCCGCCGTCCTGTTGTGTGCATCCCATTGTCCAGACGTCACCGTACCGCCCGTTTGCAATGGTGCCATCAACATCGCAATTGGACTTATAACGACTGGTCTGCTGTCCTCTTTTCAGATGAGAGTAGATACAGTCTATCGTCTGATTGTCGACGACAACTGATCTGGCGTGATAGTGGTACTGCATATTGTCCAGCAAACATACAGGAAAAGGACCGATATCCGACATGTAGTGTCATGGTATGGGCTGGCATCATGATCAATGGCCGTACGTCCCTCTATGTGCTTCCAAATGGGACTATGACTGGCCAACGATACATTAATGATGTTCTGCTACCTCATGTTCGCACGTTCCGGGGTGCTGTCGGTGATAGATTCATTTTCATGGACGACAACGTAACATGTCATCGAACAGTCGCTGTCCAGGAGTGTCTTGAGAGCGAGGATATTCAACGCCTCGTATGGCCAGCACGTCTTCCAGATCTGAATCCCATTGAAAATGTGTGGGATGCTTTGGGGAGGAGTCTTTCTGGTCACCAATGCCCTCCAATAAACAAGGACACCCTCATCCGTGCACTGACAGAGGAATGGGATAAATTACCCCAGCAGCTGCTTGATAATGTTGTGCAAAGCATGATACGACGTGTGGAATCTTGCATCGCCCTCCATGGTGGCCATATCCCGTATTGACATCTTACGCCGGAACGCCTGCCGACGGTAATTGCATTTTTTTTTTCACGTTTACGTATTCTGCACAAAATGGCCTGTTTGTCCCCTGAACACGTTCCAAAGCCTTCTGGATTTCAGAGCACAATAAATTGTCTTTCTTGTAATGTCCTGGCATTCTGACATTATTTTATTTCACTTGGCATCCAACCACACTTACTTTTTTATGCGCTATATAGCCGTTTATGATCCGTCCTTAGCAATTTTCCAGCAGTGTATAACGAACCAAATACGCATTTGTTCTTACCGGTCGCGTTATTAAAAAGGCATTATTTTTATGTTTATCATTATAACCCGGATAGTTTTTTCTTGTTTTTTTTTCGGTTTTAATGACCATCATGAACAACTCGAAAGGCAATAAGCAGTCACCCGTCCCTAATTTAGGGCCACTGGTTCCAGAGAAGGGAGAGAGCCATTGACGGGATTCGAACTAGGGCTCACTCGGACGAACGTGCATAAGAAAGGTGAGAGGTAGCAGTGACTTACGTTTTAGAGACTAGATGCATGTAATTACATGTTTCACAACATTTTTTCTTATGTTTGCAGTATCATGTTATTGCTCTGCAAAGCTCAGTTTAATCAAGACTTTGTCCTTATTAAAATTCATCAAATAATATGTACGTATATTTGTGAAGCTACTGAGTCATTAATCAATGGGAGCAGAAAAGCAAAACCAGATACAACACACGAAGGTAGAAGAATAAAATCATTACATTTTATTTACTCCATGAGAACACAGAAAGTACAGGACAGTGGATGATTTCTTTTGTACTGCTGAACGGATGAGTTTTTTCAGACCAGCTGAAGAGCAAGAGATTTTTCGTCACCACCAGTCATCACCCATCATCCTAAATAATAAAATACAAGTAAATGTTAAAATATCAGATTAAGAAAATCTCGGAAAGTCCCGCCTTCAAATAAGCGTACAAAATGAAAAACGATATTTCTGGAGCCAAATTTATATTAAATGCTTTCTAATTATGGATAACTGTTATAAATATATATAATATCCTTGAAATATAAGTTAAAGTATACTGACATGTTAGATAGATCTACTCTTTTCTGAAATGTTGAAAAGGCACGAAACAAGACGAGTTCGAGTTATAACAATTTAGAGAACTCAATAAAGCGCATACATGTTAAACAACTTCTCTTTTCTGGAAAATAATGATGCACACATAAAAAATCGGCATTTAAAGCTTACAAATAGTTAAAAGGAAGATGAACAACATAAGGAGCGTTTCCTGAATTGAAGTCAATGATTTCATAAATTACCGCTGTACAGCTTTAAAATTGTACATATCATCTCTGGCATCATTTCATTCATCACCCGACTGACATGTAAGACCCCATCGCCTTGCCGTTGTGCCTTTGTACCCAAAGCACGTGGTGCAGAATCCGAAAACGAGTTAATGTGTCACAGGAGTTATTGTATTTTTTTCTCTAAGTTTACAAATTCAAGCTCATTGGGAAGATGCACATCATTTTTGGCAATGGCTGGATTGGAATCACGGACATGATTGGATGTTGTACTCGCTTTTTTTTTCTTTTTTTTTGCTCTGATTGTTTTATTTCTATTAGATCACAAAACTTAACTTTCCGCTCTAACCTATATATATATACTGTATTTTAAATTATAAAAAAAAAACAATTCTGGGAGGTACTGGGAGCTTAAGAGGGGGGGGTCTTAAATTAGATCTACTTGGTCTATGAAGAAGGCAGCGGCATTCCTGGGTCCCGGATCAGACTGTGTCAAACTCCTTACAGTGCAAGTACTTGAAAAAAATACAATAGCAAATTTTTTGAGTTAAACAGAAAGGTTAATGCTTCATTTTAGGTTCATGGTTTGTTTTCCTGAACAGAAAGGTTGATGCTTCATTTCAGGTTCATGGTTTGTTTTCCTTAACAGAAATCATCACTTTTGTTAAGTACTAGAAGTAATGTTTTAATTGCTTGTTAAGTAGAATAATTGTGCTCTTGTTTGAATGGAAGAAATTCAAGTACGGCAAACAGTAAGGTTTATTTGAAGATCTCAGAACGGCAAAGGTTTTATCCAGGTGTGCAGGTGGCCGAGAAGTCTCAGACGCTAACTTCCTCCCATTAGTCCGAGATGGCCCGAGTTCGAGTCGCGGATAAGGCTCGTCCCAGTCGTGTTGTGCTCGTCCCAGTCGTGTTGTGCTCGTCCCATGTCTGCTTCCGTTACCTGGATCCAGTGGTACAAAAGAAAATGCGACTACTTATAACCCTCAGAGTTGATTATTGAGATGATCATTGAACACCGAAACAAAAAAATATTATTCAGGTTGGTTCCAAGTTTTCTTTCCCTGAGAATTTTCATTACAAGGCCACTTCCCTGAAAATTCCAGTTTTAAACTTCTCGTTCCAATTCTACTTTCCATGAAAATTCTTGTTGCAAGGCATCTTTCTCTGAAATTCCTTGTTACAAAGCTTCTTTCTCTGAGAATTCTTGCTCCAAGGCTTCTTTCAATGAGAATTCTTGTTCCATGGCTACTTTCCTTGAGAATGTTTGTTCCAAGGTTTCTTTCGCTGAGACTCCATGTCCCAAGGCTACTTTCGCTGAGACTCCATGTCCCAAGGCTACTTTCGCTGAGACTTCTTGTTTCCAAACCTTCTTTTTATGAGAATTCTTATTCCAAGGCTACATTCCCTGAGACTTCTTGTTTCCAAAATGTTTGTTCCAAGGTTTCTTTCGCTGAGGCTTCATGTCCCAAGGCTACTTTCGCTGAGACTTCTTGTTTCCAAACCTTCTTTTTATGAGAATTCTTATTCCAAGGCTACATTCCCTGAGACTTCTTGTTTCCAAAATATTTGTTCCAAGGTTTCTTTCGCTGAGACTCTATGAGAATTCTTATTCCAAGGCTACATTCCCTGAGACTTCTTGTTTCCAAAATGTTTGTTCCAAGGTTTCTTTCGCTGAGGCTCCACGTCCCAAGGCTACTTTCGCTGAGACTTCTTGTTTCCAAACCTTCTTTTTATGAGAATTCTTATTCCAAGGCTACGTTCCCTGAGACTTCTTGTTTCCAAAATGTTTGTTCCAAGGTTTCTTTCGCTGAGGCTCCATGTCCCAAGGCTACTTTCGCTGAGACTTCTTGTTTCCAAACCTTCTTTTTATGAGAATTCTTATTCCAAGGCTACATTCCCTGAGACTTCTTGTTTCCGAAATGTTTGTTCCAAGGTTTCTTTCGCTGAGGCTCCATGTCCCAAGGCTACTTTCGCTGAGGCTCTATGTCCCAAGGCTACTTTCGCTGAGACTTCTTGTTTCCAAACCTTCTTTTTATGAGAATTCTTATTCCAAGGCTACATTCCCTGAGACTTCTTGTTTCCGAAATGTTTGTTCCAAGGTTTCTTTCGCTGAGGCTCCATGTCCCAAGGCTACTTTCGCTGAGGCTCTATGTCCCAAGGCTACTTTCGCTGAGACTTCTTGTTTCCAAACCTTCTTTTTATGAGAATTCTTATTCCAAGGCTACATTCCCTGAGACTTCTTGTTTCCAAAATATTTGTTCCAAGGTTTCTTTCGCTGAGGCTCCACGTCCCAAGGCTACTTTCGCTGAGACTTCTTGTTTCCAAACCTTCTTTTTATGAGAATTCTTATTCCAAGGCTACGTTCCCTGAGACTTCTTGTTTCCAAAATGTTTGTTCCAAGGTTTCTTTCGCTGAGGCTCCATGTCCCAAGGCTACTTTCGCTGAGACTTCTTGTTTCCAAACCTTCTTTTATGAGAATTCTTATTCCAAGGCTACATTCCCTGAGACTTCTTGTTTCCGAAATGTTTGTTCCAAGGTTTCTTTCGCTGAGGCTCCATGTCCCAAGGCTACTTTCGCTGAGGCTCTATGTCCCAAGGCTACTTTCGCTGAGACTTCTTGTTTCCAAACCTTCTTTTTATGAGAATTCTTATTCCAAGGCTACATTCCCTGAGACTTCTTGTTTCCGAAATGTTTGTTCCAAGGTTTCTTTCGCTGAGGCTCCATGTCCCAAGGCTACTTTCGCTGAGGCTCTATGTCCCAAGGCTACTTTCGCTGAGACTTCTTGTTTCCAAACCTTCTTTTTATGAGAATTCTTATTCCAAGGCTACATTCCCTGAGACTTCTTGTTTCCAAAGTGTTTGCTCCAAGGTTTCTTTCGCTGAGGCTTCATGTCCCAAGGCTACTTTCGCTGAGACTTCTTGTTTCCAAACCTTCTTTTTATGAGAATTCTTATTCCAAGGCTACATTCCCTGAGACTTCTTGTTTCCAAAATATTTGTTCCAAGGTTTCTTTCGCTGAGACTCTATGAGAATTCTTATTCCAAGGCTACATTCCCTGAGACTTCTTGTTTCCAAAATGTTTGTTCCAAGGTTTCTTTCGCTGAGGCTCCATGTCCCAAGGCTACTTTCGCTGAGACTTCTTGTTTCCAAACCTTCTTTTTATGAGAATTCTTATTCCAAGGCTACATTCCCTGAGACTTCTTGTTTCCGAAATGTTTGTTCCAAGGTTTCTTTCGCTGAGGCTCCATGTCCCAAGGCTACTTTCGCTGAGGCTCTATGTCCCAAGGCTACTTTCGCTGAGACTTTTTGTTTCCAAACCTTCTTTTTATGAGAATTCTTATTCCAAGGCTACATTCCCTGAGACTTCTTGTTTCCAAAGTGTTTGCTCCAAGGTTTCTTTCGCTGAGGCTCCATGTCCCAAGGCTACTTTCGCTTAGACTTCTTGTTTCCAAACCTTCTTTTTATGAGAATTCTTATTCCAAGGCTACATTCCCTGAGACTTCTTGTTTCCAAAATATTTGTTCCAAGGTTTCTTTCGCTGAGACTCTATGAGAATTCTTATTCCAAGGCTACATTCCCTGAGACTTCTTGTTTCCAAAATGTTTGTTCCAAGGTTTCTTTCGCTGAGGCTCCACGTCCCAAGGCTACTTTCGCTGAGACTTCTTGTTTCCAAACCTTCTTTTTATGAGAATTCTTATTCCAAGGCTACATTCCCTGAGACTTCTTGTTTCCAAAATGTTTGTTCCAAGGTTTCTTTCGCTGAGGCTCCATGTCCCAAGGCTACTTTCGCTGAGACTTCTTGTTTCCAAACCTTCTTTTTATGAGAATTCTTATTCCAAGGCTACATTCCCTGAGACTTCTTGTTTCCAAAATGTTTGTTCCAAGGTTTCTTTCGCTGAGGCTCCATGTCCCAAGGCTACTTTCGCTCAGACTTCTTGTTTCCAAACCTTCTTTTTATGAGAATTTTTATTCCAAGGCTACATTCCCTGAGACTTCTTGTTTCCAAAATGTTTGTTCCAAGGTTTCTTTCGCTGAGGCTTCATGTCCCAAGGCTACTTTCGCTGAGACTTCTTGTTTCCAAACCTTCTTTTTATGAGAATTCTTATTCCAAGGCTACATTCCCTGAGACTTCTTGTTTCCAAAATGTTTGTTCCAAGGTTTCGTTCGCTGAGGCTCCATGTCCCAAGGCTACTTTCGCTGAGACTTCTTGTTTCCAAACCTTCTTTTTATGAGAATTCTTATTCCAAGGCTACATTCCCTGAGACTTCTTGTTTCCAAAATGTTTGTTCCAAGGTTTCTTTCGCTGAGGCTCCATGTCCCAAGGCTACTTTTGCTGAGACTTCTTGTTTCCAAACCTTCTTTTTATGAGAATTCTTATTCCAAGGCTACATTCCCTGAGACTTCTTGTTTCCAAAATGTTTGTTCCAAGGTTTCTTTCGCTGAGGCTCCATGTCCCAAGGCTACTTTCGCTGAGACTTCTTGTTTCCAAACCTTCTTTTTATGAGAATTCTTATTCCAAGGCTACATTCCCTGAGACTTCTTGTTTCCAAAGTGTTTGCTCCAAGGTTTCTTTCGCTGAGGCTCCATGTCCCAAGGCTACTTTCGCTTAGACTTCTTGTTTCCAAACCTTCTTTTTATGAGAATTCTTATTCCAAGGCTACATTCCCTGAGACTTCTTGTTTCCAAAATATTTGTTCCAAGGTTTCTTTCGCTGAGACTCTATGAGAATTCTTATTCCAAGGCTACATTCCCTGAGACTTCTTGTTTCCAAAATGTTTGTTCCAATTTTTCTTTCGCTGAGGCTCCATGTCCCAAGGCTACTTTCGCTGAGACTTCTTGTTTGCAAACCTTATTTTTATGAGAATTCTTATTCCAAGGCTACATTCCCTGAGACTTCTTGTTTCCAAAATGTTTGTTCCAAGGTTTCTTTCGCTGAGGCTCCATGTCCCAAGGCTACTTTTGCTGAGACTTCTTGTTTCCAAACCTTCTTTTTATGAGAATTCTTATTCCAAGGCTACATTCCCTGAGACTTCTTGTTTCCAAAATGTTTGTTCCAAGGTTTCTTTCGCTGAGGCTTCATGTCCCAAGGCTACTTTCGCTGAGACTTCTTGTTTCCAAACCTTCTTTTTATGAGAATTCTTATTCCAAGGCTACATTCCCTGAGACTTCTTGTTTCCAAAATGTTTGTTCCAAGGTTTCTTTCGCTGAGGCTCCATGTCCCAAGGCTACTTTCGCTGAGACTTCTTGTTTCCAAACCTTCTTTTTATGAGAATTCTTATTCCAAGGCTACATTCCCTGAGACTTCTTGTTTGCAAAATGTTTGTTCCAAGGTTTCTTTCGCTGAGGCTCCATGTCCCAAGGCTACTTTTGCTGAGACTTCTTGTTTCCAAACCTTCTTTTTATGAGAATTCTTATTCCAAGGCTACATTCCCTGAGACTTCTTGTTTCCAAAATGTTTGTTCCAAGGTTTCTTTCGCTGAGACTCCATGTCCCAAGGCTACTTTCGCTGAGACTTCTTGTTTCCAAACCTTCTTTTTATGAGAATTCTTATTCCAAGGCTACATTCCGTGAGACTTCTTGTTTCCGAAATGTTTGTTCCAAGGTTTCTTTCGCTGAGGCTCCATGTCCCAAGGCTACTTTCGCTGAGGCTCTATGTTCCAAGGCTACTTTCGCTGAGACTTCTTGTTTCCAAACCTTCTTTTTATGAGAATTCTTATTCCAAGGCTACATTCCCTGAGACTTCTTGTTTCCAAAGTGTTTGCTCCAAGGTTTCTTTCGTTGAGGCTCCATGTCCCAAGGCTACTTTCGCTTAGACTTCTTGTTTCCAAACCTTCTTTTTATGAGAATTCTTATTCCAAGGCTACATTCCCTGAGACTTCTTGTTTCCAAAATATTTGTTCCAAGGTTTCTTTCGCTGAGACTCTATGAGAATTCTTATTCCAAGGCTACATTCCCTGAGACTTCTTGTTTCCAAAATGTTTGTTCCAAGGTTTCTTTCGCTGAGGCTCCATGTCCCAAGGCTACTTTCGCTGAGACTTCTTGTTTCCAAACCTTCTTTTTATGAGAATTCTTATTCCAAGGCTACATTCCCTGAGACTTCTTGTTTCCAAAATGTTTGTTCCAAGGTTTCTTTCGCTGAGGCTCCATGTCCCAAGGCTACTTTTGCTGAGACTTCTTGTTTCCAAACCTTCTTTTTATGAGAATTCTTATTCCAAGGCTACATTCCCTGAGACTTCTTGTTTCCAAAATGTTTGTTCCAAGGTTTCTTTCGCTGAGGCTCCATGTCCCAAGGCTACTTTCGCTGAGACTTCTTGTTTCCAAACCTTCTTTTTATGAGAATTCTTATTCCAAAGCTACATTCCCTGAGACTTCTTGTTTCCAAAATGTTTGTGCCAAGGTTTCTTTCGCTGAGGCTCCATGTCCCAAGGCTACTTTCGCTGAGACTTCTTGTTTCCAAACCTTCTTTTTATGAGAATTCTTATTCCACGGCTACATTCCCTGAGACTTCTTGTTTCCAGGCTACTTTCTCTGAGAATTCTTGCTCCAAAGCTTCTTATTGAGAACGTGCAAATACTTTCGAAAGGAAACAAGACTAAGGTTATTCTACATTCCCCAGACACGCCTGTTCTTTCCCTCGTTAGTGTTAGTTGTTCGCCACATTGAAGGATGCTCTTTGTTACAGAAAATTTTCCTGTCGACAAGCAGCTGCTTCTTTCATTTACCAATAGACTCAGCATACCTTCAAGGACACTTTCGCAGCTGCATACACAGCTCGGAAGAAATGACGTAAAACGCTTTTAAGAAACTCTGTTCATGTCTGTATTTTGTGGTAAAAGAAATATGGAGACCTTAGAACTTGAACGAACCTCGCATGTTAAATATCATGCTTCGTTCACCTAGGCAGTTTTACACACCATTTCAAAACGAAGAGACAAGAACATTTTATTCAAAGGCATATTATGTTTACTAAAATACGAAGTCTTCCGAAATTGTTGTGAAAAGCATTACACTCTGACTGACATCTAAACAACGAAGTAGCAGCACAAGAATATTCTAATTTCAAATCATAGACCTCAATGGCGGCAAAATCTTGCTACTTTTTGTGACCCGAGGCCAAAACCGATGTCTTCTAAAAATTGAAATGATATCGTAAAGAAATTACAGGTTGATATATCACAAAAAATTACTCGGCAAAGTTTCTTGTAACTGTGAGAAAATGTAAAGATAAATATTTAATTTAGTTAGTTACTTTTCTTTCAGCACAATATGAAAGCTTAGACGGACTATTAAAATTTTCATTTCTCCATCATTCCGGATGGGCAGATTTATTTCTGAAGCCCTAACAGCAATACTTTAATCACAAAGGAGAAATACGACATTGGTACTATTTTTTCGTGCTTCGGTTTACTGAGATCATAAGAAAATTTTTGTATCTTTTTTTTGACGTCGGACTACGTCTAACTCCGCGGGTAGTATGGGGCCACCTTCAGCAGACCATTTATGAAAAAAGTAGGTCCCAATTGAAACCGTTATAGTGTTAAAAATGCGTGACGCACAATAATCGTGTTAGCATATTCGTAAACAGTATTCAGCCCAATTCGCGTCGCGCGCGATACATTGTGCGCGCGACGCTTCGCTCGCTCCGTGTGCGCAGGGAGATGATGCAATATTTCTGGATGTGCCGCCACGTTTAGGCAAGAGCAAGTTATGAGGAATGTAAGAAGCCTAAGAAGAGCATCACGTTGGGTATGATGGCCCTACAGTAGGATTGCCAAAAGGTCACACATGTATTGTTTTATTTTGCAAATATGTGGTAGAATTGCCGAAAGGTCACACATGTATTGTTTTAATTTGCAAATATGTGGTAGGATTGCCGAAAGGTCACACATGTATTGTTTTGATTTGTAAATATGTGGTAGGATTGCCGAAAGGTCACACATGTATTGTTTTAATTTGTAAATATGTAGTAGATTGCCGAAAGGTCACAGATGTATTGTTTTAATTTGTAAATATGTGGTTTTATGACTGAGGATATGTGAATTAGTCTTTTAATACATCATGGATTTTTATTTTTATTTTTCATCCACAGTTCTAGATCGTGCAATTACGGATAATAACTTAATACTTCTACCATGCTGGGTAATTCGTGTATCGATCTGCTTTGTGTTCGCAATGTATCCAGGATTATTTGTAAAAATTATATTAGCTACTTTTCATATCATAGACCTGTGTTGGCTATAACAAATTAAATAAACGCTTTGAAGCTATATTCGGCTAGCTCATTTTAACTCTCCTATCTGAAAGTCGTAGTCCTGCGTTCCAAACTGACGGTTCAATCAGAACTGAGCCTACCTGAATTTTTTTCTCTTTTCGTTTTGAATTGTTTGGATGAGGGTCATAGGCATCCGGCGGTCTCCCTAATTTGGAGCCGCTGGTTCCGAAAGGAGGGGAAGCCAGCCCCACCGAGCAAGTGCACCATTTATGTCTTATCTGGAACTCGAGTCTGGCCCATCTCGGTGGAATAGTCATCTCAAACCACTCGATCACAAACGCGGGTTTGGCCCCAAAGGAGAATGCTGTACTTTTAGAAGAGAGACTAAGCAAATAGATTTACAGAAGTTAGATTACGTTTTTTATTTCGAGGTGCTTTAGTTCCTTCTTAACTTGCCTACTGTAGTTCAAAAAATGCGATCATTTCATAATGTGTTATTGCATAATCAGCTCATTTCAAAAACATTTGTTTATTTGTTGTATTTCTCCAAAGACTTTGTTTCCCTTGCAAAAGTATATCACGTAGAAATTTGTGAAGACTTTCTACTGTTATCTGTGCAATTCTGAATACGAGTATTTACACCATCATTTTTAAAACTCTAAACATTCCTGCCATTATTACTGCACCTCTGAACACTTTCTACCATTGTCTTTGCAGCTCTAAAAATTTCATAAGATTTTGTTTACAGTTATGAACACTTTGTACTATTTTATGTAAGACGCTGAATATTTCCACCATAGAATCACGCTACTATGATTGGAGAATTTGTTCGAACGCTGCTCTTGAGAATTATGAGTATAATTAGCCAAAACAGAAGTTCAGGGTTGTAGCTTTCTTTAGCATCTGATTTTCCCAGACGTATATACTCAGCCTCAAAAAGAAATTGGTGTCTATTTCTCATGATAGACCACAACTATCTAGTAATTAATGAAAAAAAAAGTATTTGCTCAGATCTTGCGGCAGGTCACTGAAAAACATATTTTCGGATTTGAATCTCTTTGCACCGCATTACCTGCTATTCAGTTAGAATGCAGTCCTTTCTAAAAATGCTACATTTTATTTAAGGACAGGTGGATGAATATCATATGTGCAGATATGAACTTTCTTTAACCTGTTTTTCTTATAGAATGCAGACTTGTAGAAAAGGCACGCTTTATTAAAGAGAGGTAGGTACAAGTCATGTATCTTCCCAAAATAACCTGCCAAACTGTTTCCTCAGACTGTGTCGTGCCAGAACAAACTATCTGTGCCCTCCGTATCGTATGTTAAATTAACAGTGATGAAGCTTGCTTCACTGAATAGCAATCAAGTGATTTTTATAACAGAAATTTATTAATCAAGACTATGTTTTTTTGGGGGAGGGAGGGGTTTACGACCACCCGGGCAAATTTAAGAACTACAGACGTTTCCTAATTTAGGGTCATTGATTCCAGAGAAGTAAAAGATCCAGCGCCGTCAGTCAAACATACCACCCATGATACATTCGAGATCCGAACCAGGGCCCATATCTGGCGCATAGTCAGAAGCCCGCCCCTCAGCCTTGAACAATTATTTGTCAGTTTCAGCTTCTTTTCAGAAACTAAGTGATCTGCACATAATCTGCCTTCTTGATAGAATAACAACGGTTCATGTATTAGCTTATGTGCCTATCAACATGATAAGGGGACACTACATAAAATTTTGAGCAGTGCATTCTAAAGCAGCAAGGTCTATGTCCGGGAGGCAGTTTTATTTAAGCATCCAGTGATTTAAAAGATAGCGCATATTTCTATTTTCCGATGAATTCTATGCAGTTTTGTGCTTCTTGTGAAGATTTATCCAGTAGCTTTTGAACAACACAAGTACTTCTATTAGAGGCTCGGCTCCAGACAAACTTTTCTATCCTCATAGCATTTTGCGCATTTATGTTCAAGTCAGCGTTCCGGTAGTATTTTGCTTTACGAAATGTACTTCTATCTAATTAATAACAAGGAACTGTACACCAACTACAGTTAAAATAGTACTAGTGATCCGAATTTCTTGGCGTAGAATGCAAATCAAAGTTTCCAAGCTCTCGCACATCAACCAGATGGCTTTTTCAAGGAAAGTAGACATCTAACTGTAAACTGGATAATGGAATACTTCGACAATTTGAACGTGGTGACTTGACTAGACAATAAATGAATAGACGTAAATGTGATTAGACATTCAAAGAAAAGAGGTCACGTTGGTTGGTCGCGCCTTCGAATGTCTAATGGGCGTTTCTTCGAATGTCTGATCACGTTTGCGCCTATTCATTTATTGTCTAGTCAAGTCATCACGTTCAAATTGTTGAAGTGTTCCATTATCCAATTTGCAGTCAGCTGTCTACTTTTCTTGAAAAAGCCATCTGGTTGATGTGCGAAAACTTGGAAACTTTGATTTATATTCTACGCCAAGAAATTCGGATCACTAGTACTATTTTAAGTACTTCTCTCTGTTACACAATCTATGTTCTGATTGTTGACTTTTATGCATACATCTTGACTCCTTTGTTGCCCCTGTGGCCAAGTGGTCTAAGTTATTGTTCATTCTGATATGGGCCTGAGTTCCAGATAAGGCATTGGGGATGTGCTTGTCTGATGGGGCTGGCTGTAACTCATCTCCGGTACCAATAGTCCTAAATTAGGGAAGAATAACTGCTTCTAGCGCCACGAATTGCTCATGGTAGTCGTTAAACACCAAAAAAATGCTATCATTGGGAACTTTATATTTTGGTCATTTTTTGCCCTGTCTTGTCTTTCAAACTGGGTTCAATCTTTGGTTTCTTTCTTCTGCTTTGCATTTCTATTGTGCAGCTCCAGTGACGCCGTGGTCTAAGCGCTTGCTTTCGACTATTCATCCGAGATGGGCTGGGTCAAAATTTCACGTGAAGCTTCGATAGCATGCTTGCCTTACCTCACTGGCTCTTTCCCCTCCCTGGAGCCTGTGCCCCCAATTTTGTGCGAGCGACTGCTTATAGCATATTGAGTCGCTCACAGTGGTCGTTAAACCCCCAATTTAAAGAATACATTGTACTCTCATATTCTAAAAGCGAGTGATCGTTAGCTTGCTTTCCTTTAGTATTCCATCCTCTTCCCATACCCCTCTTAGGCATAATACATTTGGAAATCTCTCACTTTGGAGAATGCTATGAGGTACTACTCCAACAGAGAAATCGCGTACCTGAATTGAAGGACATCCGGCTTTTTACACAGTGTGTACAGAATACTGGTATATTGGGTACTTCAGAATGTAATTTCCTCCTTTCAGCATACTTTTTCTTGCTTTTGGTACTTACGTGAAGCAAAATGGGGCATAAAATTAAGCGTTTTGTGTAAGATTCATTACAAAAGGTTTTGGAGAGACGACTGAACCTGCTAACTCTCCTGCTAAAATTATTCGCCTTACCGGCATTTTAATTTTACAACACCTCCCACTGGTGGCTCTGAAACTACACCACTCATCTACAAATTAGTATGTGTGTATAACTTTATCCCAAGTGATGATATAATGCCCTTTTTTTCAAAGTCTGTTCCGTAATTTTAAGATTAATCCTGCTTAACATAAAGTTTGTTGCAATATATGAAACAACTGATTAGTCCATACGCAAATTTAGTATATCCTAGGACTTTGGAACATTAGTTCTTTTGATGAACGAAATTTTTGGATTGACATTATACAATAATGGTACGTCATACCTTGTCAGCATTAAAGATACTACTCATTTAATGAATTGTCCATGACCCAGCAAAACAGAAACAGTTCTTGTGACTGATTACATGAATGAGACAAAAAAATAAGTAACGGGATAGATAACGATTCTGAATTCTTTGTGACATTCATGAAAGTAATCATCCTTCCGATAATCTGGTACATACGTAACGTTATGTTTTACCGTGGTTCATGTGCCTGATGAGATGCATCAAGACATTTTCATAACGATACTGGTAAATATGAGCATTCGTGAGCAGCCTGAATTGCTACCACTACGTTCCGTAAACATAATAAAAGCTTAATAAAAGCAATAGGCATTATTTACATAAATGAGAAATTGGTTGTTACTTCTAAAAATATTTGGCATTAGGAAATTACTACTTACATAGATGGCCATCCCTTTCCACCTCCTCCTCCACTACTTCCTCCATTACTTCCTCCACCACCACCTCCACTGGTACCTCCATTACCGCCGTTCATGCTGCCACCTCCAGACATTTGCATACCACCTCCTTTGTCTTTAGTAAACACTGGAATAGGTAGAGGAAAAGGTATTATGGCTGTCATCCCTTTTAGTTTTACTCCTAGGCTGACTCCTTTCTCCTTCCATGGGTCCCAACCTCCTCCCATCATGGCTGACATCATGGCGTCCCCCATCATTTTTGAGATACCGGCGCTTACAGGGGGAGGTTCCAATAACAGAAATGGCAAGACGACCAAACTGAACAGAAAGAATGCACTGCTCCTAGGCCCGAAAGGCATGGAGTCTGAAATCGTAAAACACATTAATGAATTTTTCATTAAACTACGAATGGCACTGTATATCGTAAATCAAATTGAATCATACTTGAAAAAATCGATCGATCTGAAATTAGATTAACACTTTTGCTTATTAACAGTATCCATGAGCGTAGATGGCTAGGAAAAATCACTTGTCCCTAATTTAAAGTTACTGGATCTGGGGAATGAATGAAAACAATAACTGAAAAACCAAAAACAAAGGCAGCGGGAGAAGCTCTCCAGAGACTCTAACCCAGTTGCACATGATGTAATGTAGGGGAAGTGCCCATTCCAAATTGTCTAATTTTCAAAATCTCAATTCAACCGAAGAGAATTATATCTACGTCTATTGAAAAAGTATCGGGATTATATTTATAATACAAAAAACTTACAAACTACATCGAATGCATCTACTTCAAAATGTTGCCTTTCTAAGCTAATGCAGAAGTTCCAGTAACTTGTGTCGTATTCTTGGTGGTGCTGCCTACACTCTAAAATATTCGTCTCTCAACAGATTTTTTTTTCAGTTTGAGAAATAAAAATAAATCGTAGGGGTGGGCAAATCAGAGAACTGAGGTTTGCTGTTTGGTTAGAAAATTGCGGAAAGGCAGAGCGGAGTTTTTAGGTGTATTATGAAGTAACAGTGTTGTGTATTTTTAATTGTATCATGTTGTGGAGTTTTTAGGTGTATCATGAAGAATTGAGACTTCCAGTGTTGTGGCTGTTTGCACAAATGTTTTCCCTTTGTCTGTTCAAAACATCTTTATGATAAATCTGGTTCACAATACTACCAGTAGGAGCAAATTTATATATATATATATATATATATATATAGGTAAGCAGCACTTGAAAATAATTATGGGAGATTTCAATGCAAAAATAGGGCAACGGCAACCGAATGAAACTTCAGTAGGTAAATTCGGTCACGGCAACAGAAACCAGCGTGGAAATACTCTCGTTGAGTTTGCAGAGGCAGAAGGGTTTTTCATCTTGAACTCCTTCTTCAAGAAAAAGCCACACAGGAAATGGACATGGAGACATCCAAATGGGACGACAAGTGAAATTGATTTTATTATGTGTAACAAAAAATTCATCATAGAAGACTGCAGTGTGCTAAACAAGTTCAACACAGGTAGTGACCATAGATTGGTGAGATGTAAGATGCACCTCAACACTAAACTTGAACGTGGCAAGCTCATAAGACAAACAAAATCTATTGACATAACCAACCTTAAAAAACACCATAATACCTTCAAGTTGGAACTAAAGAACAGGTTCTCTGCTTTAGAAGGCCTAGCATCGGAAGAAGTGGACATCTCTGAAGTTAACAGAAAAGTAACCAAAGCTCTTATGGAAACAGCAACAAAATTAGCTGGGTCTAAGAACAAGTGGCATGTAAATAAATTATCAGGAAAAACGAAAATGTTGATGCATAAAAGAAGAGAGATGAGGACAACTAAAGAAGATGTGACTTCCAAAGTGGAATATATAGAGCTATGCAAGACAGTACGAAAAAGTATCCCTGAAGACGTAAGAAAATTCAACTGTGAACTAGTGAGGAAATCAATTGAAAACAACCAAAGCCTAAAGATAGCAAAGGGACATCTCAGTAAGGGAAGAAAACAGATTATGACACTGAGAAAAGAAGATGGTTCTGTAACAAGAAATAGAGGCGAAATTTTGACAAGAGTGAAAGATTTCTACTCCAAATTATATGAAAGGGATGATACATGCACTCCAGACATCATGAAAGATACCAGTACCAGAGTTCCTCCAGTCCTTCCAGCAGAAGTTGCACATGCAATCAAGAACATGAAGCGGGGGAAAGCTCCAGGAGAAGATGGAATTACTGTAGACATCATACAAGAAGCAAGTGGAGAAATCGAAACAGTACTCGCCCAAATTTTCACTCGATGCCTTAATGAAGGAAAGATTCCTGAGGATTGGAACACCGCTACAATGATCCTGCTACATAAGAAAGGTGACATTGAGGATCTCGGAAACTACAGACCTATCAGCCTCCTATCAGTAGTTTATAAAATCTTCACTAAAGTTCTTTCACACCGCTTGAAGGTAACACTGGACATGGCTCAACCGAGAGAACAAGCTGGATTCAGGAGTGGCTACAGCACAATAGATCATATCCATGTGCTGAGAGAACTAATTGAAAGAGCGAGGGAATATGAACTTCCATTGTGCATGGCTTTTATCGATTATGAAAAAGCCTTTGATTCGGTGAAACCATCAGCAGTTACAATGGCTCTGAAAACCTGCGGTATTGAAGATGCATACATTAATATTATTAATAACATCTATGAAAATGCAAGTGCAAAGATTAGGCTGTTTGAAAATACAACACACATAAAAATTGGAAAGGGAGTGAGACAAGGTGACACCATATCACCGAAGCTCTTTAATGCCACATTGGAGGGTGTTTTTCAGTCACTGAGCTGGGAAAACAAAGGGATAAAGATTAATGGAGATTATCTAACCCACCTTCGTTTTGCTGATGACGTAGTCATTTTTGCAACTAGCCCATCAAAGCTGCAGAGTATGATCCAGGAACTTGCTGACAAGAGTAAAGAAGTGGGATTAAAAATGAACTTTCAGAAGACAAAAGTGATGTTCAATGCTTTTACAAGAAATGAAGATTTATTGATTGATGGAGAAAAGCTGGAGATAACCGACACGTACGTTTATCTTGGACAGCAGATATCAAGTGAGGGTCACATTGATGAAGAAATTAATCGGCGTACAAAACTTGCCTGGAGAGCTTTTGGAAGAAACAGCATAATTTTCAAGAGCAATATGCCATTATGTCTTAAAAGAAAAGTGTTTGATCAATGCATCCTTCCAGTGCTTACGTATGGTGCAGAGACGTGGACCTTAACTAAAAGAGACATACAAAGGCTGCAGACAACTCAAAGAAGCATGGAGAGGTGCATACTTGGTGTAACCAGGAGAGATAAGAAGAGGAACTCGTGGATCCGAAAAATGACAAGAGTGGAAGACATCATGATCAGAGTTAAATCCCTGAAATGGCAATGGGCTGGACATACTGCCAGAAGGACAGATCATCGATGGACAGCCGAAATTTTAGATTGGATTCCAAGGGACAGGAAAAGACCCAGAAGAAGACCACATGGGAGATGGGTGGATGAAATTCGAAAGTATGCAGGGGTGACATGGAGGAGACTGGCACAAGACAGACCGTTGTGGAGGAAACTTGGGGAGACCTTCGTCCAGCAGTGGATTGATAATGGTTGACAATGATGATGATGATGATATATATATATATAGGAAAAGCAAACAAGGATACAGTTAAAAACGCATTTGAAGTTCTAAAGCACAAAAAAGCTGCATTAAAGGAAAATCAAAATAAATACGGAATACACCAAGACTGTAAATTTCTTTAATAAATACTGAATAGCAAGACCAAACATTACTAACCACTGGGATAAGAGAGGGATATAGAGCAATGTTAAGCCGTTCTCCGTGGCTTTGTCAAGTGCCAGGCATGGACAACACCCAACCAGGCTCTACAGAGACCTGAAAGTGTGGGTTTATGCGAGAATCTAGTCTGCAAGGTAACGGCAACGAGCCTGCCTGAAGCAGTAACAGAAAAAATGGCAAAAAAAATAAAAAATCCCACTAAAAAATAATAAGCAGACTAGATCCTCGCAGAAACGAACGCTTTCAGGTCTCTGTAGAGCCTGGTTGGGGGTTGTCAGTGACTGGCCCTTAACAAAGCCACGGAGCTTACCATTGCTCTATGTCCCTCTCTTATTCCAGTGGTTAGTAATGTTTGGTCTTGCTATTCAGTATTTACTAAAAAAAATTTGCAGTCTTGGTGTATTCCATATATATATATATATATTCCAAAAAAATATTTATCTGGTACTAAAACAACTAAGAAATACTCAAAAACCAACCGGTATGAGTAAAAAGGAGAAAAAGTAATAGCAACCTGAATGTAGAAAGTGTCGAGAATGCCGAGCCTTGGCTTTATCAAGGACCAGCAAAACTCTGCATTTTCTCACTTCCACAAAGACCTAGTTGGAAATGGGTTTCTGCAAAGCCATGGATGCAAGTTTAAAGCCCACAAAAATATTTTTATAATTATCATAACTTCCTCAGAGTTGCATGAGGAATCATATATATATATATATACGGAAAACACCAAAAAAAAAAAAGAAATATATATATATGTTTTTTACCATTGAAAAAACATTTTTAGCTGTTATCTTGTTTGCTTTTTCCATATATATATATATATATTCTATTAGGGATGTAAGGTCAGGTGATGCGTAACATCACAGCCTCTCCTTGACAAATGTCAACCCCGCCTTCTCGTGGTACATCCTGTTCCCACTAAAGGGGCTCTGACGACCGCCAATAGCGGTATAACTATACCATCGGGATTAGAGGAAATTCTATCCCACACTCACCAACCCGCTTGGCCAGCGTGGTGAGTTATGGCCAAACCCCTCCAAAATGATTCCACAACTTAAATCTTGGCCCTCAGTCTCCGGCAGCTGGAATGTACCTGGCCAAGGCAGCGGCCAGTGCGACATGAAGGCAGAGGGTGCTAAGAATCCCCGGAGGACCGGACTAGGCTGCCATCTGATGCTGACCTTGGCTACGTACAACGGACGCTCCCTATCTTCTGATTCAAGGCTTCTTGAATTGGAAGAGGAACTACAAAGGATCAAGTGGGACATCGTGGGGCTAAGTGAGGTAAGGAGAAAAGGAGAAGATCACATCGAACTGAAAAGTGGACATCTCTTCTACTATCGTGGGACAGATACTGGCAGAACTAGTGGTGTTGGATTTATAATAAACAAGAAACTGAAGGATAAAGTTGTAGAAGTTGAAAGTTCCTCTGACAGAGCTGCACGACTCGTTATCCAACTCTCGAAAAGATACCAGGCTCAGATTATTCAAACTTATGCACCCACCACAAGTCATCCTGAAGAAGAAATTGAAGAATTTTATGAGGAAATTTGTCATCTAAATAATAAAGGTAAGCAGCACTTGAAAATAATTATGGGAGATTTCAATGCAAAAATAGGGCAACCGCAACAGAATGAAACTTCAGTAGGTAAATTCGGTCACGGCAACAGAAACCAGCGTGGAAATACTCTCGTTGAGTTTGCAGAGGCAGAAGGGTTTTTCATCTTGAACTCCTTCTTCAAGAAAAAAGCCACACAGGAAATGGACATGGAGACATCCAAATGGGACGACAAGTGAAATTGATTTTATTATGTGTAACAAAAAATTCGTCATAGAAGACTGCAGTGTGCTAAACAAGTTCAACACAGGTAGTGACCATAGATTGGTGAGATGTAAGATGCACCTCAACACCAAACTTGAACGTGGCAAGCTCATAAGACAAACAAAATCTATTGACATAACCAACCTTAAAAAACACCATAATACCTTCAAGTTGGAACTGAAGAACAGGTTCTCTGCTTTAGAAGGCCTAACATCGGAAGAAGTGGACATCTCTGAAGTTAACAGAAAAGTAACCAAAGCTCTTATGGAAACAGCAACAAAATTAGCTGGGTCTAAGAACAAGTTGCATGTAAACAAATTATCAGGAAAAACGAAAATGTTGATGCAAAAAAGAAGAGAGATGAGGACAACTAAAGATGATGTGACTTCCAAAGTGGAATATATAGAGCTATGCAAGACAGTAAGAAAAAGTATCACTGAAGACGTAAGAAAATTCAACTGTGAACTAGTGAGGAAAGCAATTGAAAACAACCAAAGCCTAAAGATAGCAAAGGGACATCTCAGTAAGGGAAGAAAACAGATTATGGCACTGAGAAAAGAAGATGGTTCTGTAACAAGAAATAGAGGCGAAATTTTGACAAGAGTGAAAGATTTCTACTCCAAATTATATGAAAGGGATGATACATGCACTCCAGACATCATGAAAGATACCAGTACCAGAGTTCCTCCAGTCCTTCCAGCAGAAGTTGCACATGCAATCAAGAACATGAAGCGGGGAAAAGCTCCAGGAGAAGATGGAATTACTGTAGACATCATACAAGAAGCAAGTGGAGAAATTGAAACAGTACTCGCCCAAATTTTCACTCGATGCCTTAATGAAGGAAAGATTCCTGAGGATTGGAACACCGCTACAATGATCCTGCTACATAAGAAAGGTGACATTGAGGATCTCGGAAACTACAGACCTATCAGCCTCCTATCAGTAGTTTATAAAATCTTCACTAAAGTTCTTTCACACCGCTTGAAGGTAACACTGGACATGGCTCAACCGAGAGAACAAGCTGGATTCAGGAGTGGCTACAGCACAATAGATCATATCCACGTACTGAGAGAACTAATTGAAAGAGCGAGGGAATATGAACTTCCATTGTGCATGGCTTTTATAGATTATGAAAAAGCCTTTGATTCGGTGAAACCATCAGCAGTTACAATGGCTCTGAAAACCTGCGGTATTGAAGATGCATACATTAATATTATTAATAACATCTATGAAAATGCAAGTGCAAAGATTAGGCTGTTTGAAAATACAACACACATAAAAATTGGAAAGGGAGTGAGACAAGGTGACACCATATCTCCGAAGCTCTTTAATGCCACATTGGAGGGTGTTTTTCAGTCGCTGAGCTGGGAAAACAAAGGGATAAAGATTAATGGAGATTATCTAACCCACCTTCGTTTTGCTGATGACGTAGTCATTTTTGCAACTACCCCATCAAAGCTGCAGAGTATGATCCAGGAACTTGCTGACAAGAGTAAAGAAGTGGGATTAAAAATGAACTTTCAGAAGACAAAAGTGATGTTCAATGCTTTTACAAGAAATGAAGATTTATTGATTGATGGAGAAAAGCTGGAGATAACAGACACGTACGTTTATCTTGGACAGCAGATATCAAGTGAGGGTCACATTGATGAAGAAATTAATCGGCGTACAAAACTTGCCTGGAGAGCTTTTGGAAGAAACAGCATAATTTTCAAGAGCAATATGTCATTATGTCTTAAAAGAAAAGTGTTTGATCAATGCATCCTTCCAGTGCTTACGTATGGTGCAGAGACGTGGACCTTAACTAAAAGAGATATACAAAGACTGCAGACAACTCAAAGAAGCATGGAGAGGTGCATGCTTCGTGTAACCAGGAGAGATAAGAAGAGGAACTCGTGGATCCGAAAAATGACAAGAGTGGAAGACATCATGATCAGAGTTAAATCCCTGAAATGGCAATGGGCTGGACATACTGCCAGAAGGACAGATCATCGATGGACAGCCGAAATTTTAGATTGGATTCCAAGGGACAGGAAAAGACCCAGAAGAAGACCACATGGGAGATGGGTGGATGAAATTCGAAAGTATGCAGGGGTGACATGGAGGAGACTGGCACAAGACAGACCGTTGTGGAGGAAACTTGGGGAGACCTTCGTCCAGCAGTGGATTGATAATGGTTGACAATGATGATGATGATGATATTCTATTAAGAAGAGACCTAAGCAAAAAAATACATATATATTTTTGACTCATACCAAGTACAACATAGAAAAGGTTATGTATCTACCGGTGTGAGTAAAAGGAGAAAAGATAAAAAAATAAAATAAAACAACTGAATGTAGAAGGTGTCGAGAATACTGAGCCTTGGCTTTATCAAGGACCAGCGAAAACTCTGCATTTTCTCACTTCCACAAAGACCTAGTTGGAAATGGGTTTCTGCAAGGCCATAGATGCAAGTAACATGCCCACCAAAAATTGTTTTAAAAAATATATATATGTCATGTCCTCCGCAGAGTTGTATGACCTAGCACTAGTTAACAATTTCGCTTGCATCCATAACCCTCCTGGCCCGACCCATGCTCTTCATCTGTTACTATTAAACAGAGAGAAGAAGATTAAAGAGAACTCAAGCTGTGAGAGTGACATAATAATTAGAAATAATTTTCAGCTATAACAAAATGCCAAGTTCGCCTGAGAGAGAATTTAAACCTGAAAAACAATGCAAAAGAAATCCAAATTTTTACATTGCAATTAAAAAAGGAAATATTAATTTTTTTAAAAATCAGATTTTTGAAAGAAAACTTGATTCTAAAACCCCGTACTCTACAACTTCTGACAACACAAAAACGAGAATAAGTTAAAGATGCTGGTCCTTGATAAAGCCAAGGCTCAGTATTCTCGACACCTTCTACATTCAGTTGTTTTATTTTATTTTTTTATCTTTTCTCCTTTTACTCACACCGGTAGATACATAACCTTTTCTATGTTGTACTTGGTATGAGTCAAAAATATATATGTATTTTTTTGCTTAGGTCTCTTCTTAATAGAATGTGAATTCTGAATTTTCAAAACTGCTGCGTTGCGCGTTTTGATCTTCAGGTTATTTTGCAACTTTCGTTTTAAATTCTAAAGTTTTTCCTTAGTTTTCAGTTTTGCTCTTCAGTATATATATATATATATATATATATATATATATATAGTAACCAAAGCTCTTATGGAAACAGCAACAAAATTAGCTGGGTCTAAGAACAAGTTGCATGTGAACAAATTATCAGAAAAAACGAAAATGTTGATGCAAAAAAGAAGAGAGATGAGGACAACTAAAGAAGATGTGACTTCCAAAGTGGAATATATAGAGCTATGCAAGACAGTAAGAAAAAGTATCACTGAAGACGTAAGGAAATTCAACTGTGAATTAGTGAGGAAAGCAATTGAAAACAACCAAAGCCTAAAGATAGCAAAGGGACATCTCAGTAAGGGAAGAAAACAGATTATGGCACTGAGAAAAGAAGATGGTTCTGTAACAAGAAATAGAGGCGAAATTTTGACAAGAGTGAAAGATTTCTACTCCAAATTATATGAAAGGGATGATATATGCACTCCAGACATCATGAAAGATACCAGTACCAGAGTTCCTCCAGTCCTTCCAGCAGAAGTTGCACATGCAATCAAGAACATGAAGCGAGGAAAAGCTCCAGGAGAAGATGGAATTACTGTAGACATCATACAAGAAGCAAGTGGAGAAATCGAAACTCGATGCCTTAATGAAGGAAAGATTCCTGAGGATTGGAAAACCGCTACAATGATCCTGCTACATAAGAAAGGTGACATTGAGGATCTCGGAAACTACAGACCTATCAGCCTCCTATCAGTAGTTTATAAAATCTTCACTAAAGTTCTTTCACACCGCTTGAAGGTAACACTGGACATGGCTCAACCGAGAGAACAAGCTGGATTCAGGAGTGGCTACAGCACAATAGATCATATCCACGTGCTGAGAGAACTAATTGAAAGAGCGAGGGAATATGAACTTCCATTGTGCATGGCTTTTATCGATTATGAAAAAGCCTTTGATTCGGTGAAACCATCAGCAGTTACAATGGCTCTGAAAACCTGCGGTATTGAAGATGCATACATTAATATTATTAATAACATCTATGAAAATGCAAGTGCAAAGATTAGGCTGTTTGAAAATACAACACACGTAAAAATTGGGAAGGGAGTGAGACAAGGTGACACCATATCTCCGAAGCTCTTTAATGCCACATTGGAGGGTGTTTTTCAGTCACTGAGCTGGGAAAACAAGGGGATAAAGATTAATGGAGATTATCTAACCCACCTTCGTTTTGCTGATGACGTAGTCATTTTTGCAACTACCCCATCAGAGCTGCAGAGTATGATCCAGGAACTTGCTGACAAGAGTAAAGAAGTGGGATTAAAAATGAACTTTCAGAAGACAAAAGTGATGTTCAATGCTTTTACAAGAAATGAAGATTTATCGATTGATGGAGAAAAGCTGGAGATAACAGACACGTACGTTTATCTTGGACAGCAGATATCAAGTGAGGGTCACATTGATGAAGAAATTAATCGGCGTACAAAACTTGCCTGGAGAGCTTTTGGAAGAAACAGCATAATTTTCAAGAGCAATATGCCATTATGTCTTAAAAGAAAAGTGTTTGATCAATGCATCCTTCCAGTGCTTACGTATGGTGCGGAGACGTGGACCTTAACTAAAAGAGACATACAAAGGCTGCAGACAACTCAAAGAAGCATGGAGAGGTGCATGCTTGGTGTAACCAGGAGAGATAAGAAGAGGAACTCGTGGATCCGAAAAATGACAAGAGTGGAAGACGTCATGATCAGAGTTAAATCCCTGAAATGGCAATGGGCTGGACATACTGCCAGAAGGACAGATCATCGATGGACAGCCGAAATTTTAGATTGGATTCCAAGGGACAGGAAAAGACCCAGAAGAAGACCACATGGGAGATGGGTGGATGAAATTCGAAAGTATACAGGGGTGACATAGAGGAGACTGGCACAAGACAGACCGTTGTGGAGGAAACTTGGGGAGACCTTCGTCCAGCAGTGGATTGATAATGGTTGACAATGATGATGATGATGATGATATATATATATAATGCAACGCACCTTAAATTAAAAAAGAACACCCAAAATCATCTTCACATTTGATTTCATCTGCTGAGCTCCTTTAAAGTCGAGAAGAGCTTATTGTCTTCCATTCAAATGACTGGGATTTTGTTTCAGGATTATAATAATAGATTCAGGATTTGTCACATGAAAATGTTTTCTATAAAGTGTGAATCCATTGTTGCACGATTTTTAAGCTCCTGACGAACTACAACAAGGTGTTCCTACGCAAGAAACGCATGTAGCGTATATTAAATCCATTTATTTTTGTGGTGTAATAGGAACAAAGATTCATCGGCCGCTCCTGTATGGAATTATTATAGAAGAATTGCCCCTTACACGAGCTTTAAAGAGACTGCCATCAGGGAAACATTCGAAATCCTCTCCAGCAAACTAGCATGCAATGATACGGTCTCTACTAAACTACCAATGATTGGCATGCGTTATTAAAAGATGGAAACACATCGCGGCGCACCGTATAATTACGTGTTAAAAATTAATGTAATCTTTGTGTTTATTACACCACAAAAAAATAAATGAACGGATTTAATACGCTTTATGCGTTTCTTGTGTATTCACAATCTGGTGTGTTTAAAAGGTGTTCCTTCTGATCACGTATGAAAAGCTTAGACACAAACTTTGCTGTCATTCTTCCCATCCCAGAATCTGTGTCGAAACTGCATGATATGATCCAATTAAGATGCCGTTTTTGCTAGACACCTCTCTAACATTGCGATTACTTCATTCACGCGGGATATGGAATCGTCTGTTCTTGAAATTAATGGGCGTCCAGAACGAGAGTCATCTCCAATCGATGTTCGACCTCCTTTAGATCACTTAAACCATTCAAAAGTTTATGAACAGATTTGAGCTTCTTTTTTAAATTCTGTTGCAACAGTTAAGATGTTCGGAGGCAGTTTTACCACGTTTTAGATAAAACTTGATGCATATTCATTGCTCTTTCACATCGGCCATTGTAAAACCTGCCAAACCACTAAAATACAGTAACACTCAATAGATCAACTGACGAGAATAAGGCAGTGAAGACCTGAAATTATTCATGATCTTAAGCTACTCCGCCTCCTTCATATCTATAAATAGAATCCAGTGTCGTACAGACAGTACAATATTTACAGCTGTAGTCCCGGTAAGGTTTGAGCATATTTCGTACGTTAATTAATTATTTCTACAAATCTTTCAGACTCACAGATAGATTTCCATTTTGTTTTACTTTCCTACCCCTTCAACCCAGATCTTACGTGATTTTTAAAGCTCTTTCAGAAAGAAATTTGAAAAAACATTGTTGGCTGGAAGCGGGAACATATACAAAAAAATTATCTGGGGGAGGGACAAAAAATTGAAGTTTTTGAAATCTTTGAAGAAAATATTAAAACATTTCTTTTCTAAAGTAAGTCACATTTGAACCGAAAAAAATGAACACTTTCGGAGGTCCCTCTCAAATACGCCCCTTGCTAGAAGAGTTTCAGATGTATCACAGTTAAATTTTGTTTGTTTGTTGAGATAAATTATTGCCTTATCTGAAACAGGCGTCTTTAAAAATTAACTTGAAAGTTCGTTCTTTTTTTACTGATTTGTTTCATTTTGATCTACCTCTTCGATCCTGACATCACGGGATCTTAAATGTTCCTAAGAGAAAGAACTTTTTTTTTAGAAAAATTGTTGTTTGGAAGAATTTCAAATGTACCACAATTAGCTTTTTTGTTTGTTTTCTAAGAACTTGTTTTATCCGTAACAGTCTTATTAAAATATCTGCTTGAAATTTCACACTTTTTTTCTTCATTTTAGCATTCGTACGGGAAAAATCATGAACTAAGAAATTTAATGACACCGTTATTATTGATTTCACGGACGCGTCTATTCAGAACAAAAAAATACTGTTGTTGGTGGTGGTGGACGTAGTGTCACTGTCAGCTTAAAATTTTCAAGTTCAGCATCCCTACTGAAATATTCATCAATATGGAGACTGTAAAATTCGTACCTTTCCAAGACTCACCAGTGTAAGAATAAGGTCTTTACCGCAAATCAACATAACAGCGTTTTACAAATTTTTATTTGAAGTTTTTTAATTCGAAATTTTATATTTCCTGAATTTCGTTATTTCTGGCAAGAAATTTGCAAATTACTGAAGCCATGCGCAAAAGCGCTCAGAGTTATGAGTTGCTTGACTCGTGAAGTAAAATTTCTCAAATAAGTGAATGAGCAAAAATAGAGGGAAATGAAATAAGCAAAAATAGAGGGAATAAGTGAATGAGGGAAAATAGAGGGAAATAGTCAAAAAGTTTTAAAATTTACATATTTGGTACTATTTATTTTCAGCTTTTTTACTTTGCATGTAAAAAACAATTTGAGATTTTTTTCATATGATTTATCAAAATATGGTTATAATTGAAAATTCACGGAAAAAAGATTAAATGCAAAATGAACAAGGTGTGACTCTCAAGATACTAAAACAGACGTAATTTCTAGCTTTAAATGTTCCCATGAGCTTGTAATCTTAAAAGAAATAGGATACCTATAAAGACAGCAAAAGTGAAAAAGATTGATTTCATTTTACTTCACGTGAGCGAAAAAGGAAACAGGAAATCCATCAAATAAAAAACGCTCATTAAATTTTCTATTTTTTGCTCTGTCTAAATTAACTAAAGCGCTGCATTAGTCGAAAACACAATAACGTTTATAAGGACCAGACTGGGAAGGACAAAGAGGAGACCAGATTCATTTTTTCTTTTTCTTTTTTCGAATTCCGAAGGACATTTTGAACACCAAAAATTTGGAAGATGAACCTTTTCCTTGTTTATGCCACTAGCCCTTTCTAAAGTCGAGAAGCAAATCTGAAAAACGTACACTGTTAGAAATTTTCGTGAAAAAAGCCTTGTTACCCGTGTTACGGACAACGCTCATTTTACTATTTCATGAATATGGCGTACTAATACATTGATCTTGTGGTAATACAAGTGTCGTGGCATCGGCATTGGAAAAGAATTTCGCTTATCGATCATTAACGGTAAATGCTACAATAAATACACGCTGAGATATGCAAAAAACACAAATTCGCGGTGCGGGGCTCGAGCCCGCATTCTTCCGCTCCGGAGCCGTGCTTTCCCAATTAAGCTACACCGACGGAATTTATCGCTGTAAATTTGCCGTATTGACATGTTCTTCACCTCTGTAGTACGTCACATGTATTTCTCTATCCCTGAGAAAGGCGAGGGCAAGAAATCGCAGGTTTCGGGTCCGCTGCAAACCATGCATGAAGTAACTCCCTGTAGAAAAGGGAATTTTAACTAATTCCATACGACATGTGGAAGAAGCATCATGCATTTTTGAAGCATAGAAGGAATTCTAATTAATTCTAGATGATGTGTGGAAAGAGCATCACATATTTTTCGAAGAACCCGATGGTCAGTAGATCCATTTGCCCAATTGGGCGCCATTGTGAAAACTCAAATTTGTGGGTCACAGGGATCAAACCTGCGTCCTTCTGCTCCGGAGACGAAAACGTTTCCAATTAAACTACACCAACGAATTTATCTCTGTAACTTTGCCGTCTTGACATGTGCTTCACCTCTGTAGTACGTCACAGATATCCAAAGCCAGTTGGGAGTGTCGGTAGTCCAGTCATACTGGGAATCTAACTCAGAAATCTGGCATAGGACTACATCCATAACCACTGGTCTGGTTACTCCCTTTACTGAGGCCGACTCAAATTATTCCTCCTAGTCTTACATGCCCGTGGGGAACAAAAAATATGGCAAGTAACTGAGGCCTCACGTTGAAGCAGTAAGAAGTTTGCTTAAAATGAAAAAACAAACAACGATTCCAAACCTACTTAAAATGTACCGAAACAAAATGAAAACCACAAAGCAGAATTAAAAAAGAGAAACACTTCTATTAAAATAGCTTATCCATTTCAGACCGCTGCGATTGTAGAAATAGTTTCTGTTTTATCAACAGTTGGCAGAGAAAGGGAGATTCTCCTGAAACGGAATATTTTCATATAATTTACTTTCGAAAGTTAAGGAGCATAATAAAAAATACATTTCATGCTGTTACTTGTAAAACAGCATTTTCATGAAAAAAAAAACAGCATCTCAGCAAAAGAAAAAACCACAAAGAACATAAAGAATTGGCTAGAAAACAATTAAGAAGTCGTCGAAATGGTATTCATGCATTAAGGTTATTTTTCTTTGCAAAATTTCGATCCTGCAGTATCTACACTGACAAGTTTCATTCACAAACCTTCGTTTTCTGTGTGAATTAATGTCATCACATTTTGCTTCTCTTTTAACTGTTACATTCATCCATCATGAAATCTAGATCACAGTCGAATACACTGTCGGTCATAAATTCATCACAAAACGTTCTTCTTCCTTAAGAAGCGTGCTTTGCAAAGACACATTCCAAATTAACCAAGATTCGCGTTTACAAAATATTCATTCAGAGTCTCACGAGTAAAAGTTCTTTACCTGAAAGATTAATTTCCGAATTGCAAATTACATTTCTCTCACATCATAGCATCGTTATACAAAATCTCGCCACGTATCTTCAATACATCAAGCAGAGGTCATCGCTCTTTCCACGTTTATAAGTGAGTCACGGAAAAGTTATCATTGACCGCCACCGGGAATCGAACCCAGGGTCTTCCAGTTACGCGCCGGATATGCTTCCGTTGCACCACAGCTGCCTCGAATTCCTCCAGACTCACGCATACTATCTGCAAAGCCAATTTGGCAGGTTGCTTCTTGGAGCGCCGCACAATGCTGGAGATTTACCAAAGATGGTAAGCAGCACCTCAACAAATAATTAGAAGGCGAATGAATATAATTAATACAGACATTTGACGTGGACTAGGAACATCAAACAGAGGTCTTTGCTCTTTCCACGTTTATAAGTGAGTCACGAAAAAATTATCATTTGCCGCCATCGGGAATCGAACCCAGGGTCTCCCAGTCATATCCGGCGCGTAACTGGAAGACCTGGGTTCGATTCCCGATGGCGGCAAATGATAATTTTTTCGTGACTCACTTATAAACGTGGAAAGAGCAAAGACCTCTGTTTGATGTTCCTAGTCCACGTCAAATGTGTGTATTAATTATCTTCAATACATTGGCTTCCATAAATTAAAGGAAAAAATAAAAATCGAGATAACTCAAAAGTACATGATGAAATTTGTGAAATTTGGTGAAAACCTGTAACATATTGTGCGTTAGAGAAAGACCCTAGAACATTTTGCAAGAAACACTTCATTCCGACAAAAATGACCACATACAGAATCAGGTGAAAAATAAGATGTCAAAATAAAATAGCCAAAGTACCTCAATAGGGAGTGTGGTTATTCCTCACAGCAATGTTTCATGCTGTTGAAGATGGTGTCTAGAAGCTCAGTAGGTAGCAATGACCATTATTCGTGAAAAGCTTCTCTAAGCCTCTCCAGGTCTTAAGGTGGGATCTTGAAGGCAGCAACATGTCTCCCTAGAATATCCTACACATGCTTGATCGCATTAAAGCCCGAAAACCTGGCTGTCCTCTTGAAGATATTGCATTACTAGCATCACTCGATAAGGGTGAGCTTTATCGTCTTGTAGGAGAGAGATGTATTTCCCGTGGCACTTGCATAAGGACGAACGTAGGGGTCTAAGACATCATCCCTATAGCATCTATCTTCCGTGGTTCCTCTTGGAAGCATATAGAGGTCTGTGCGTCCACCTAACGAGATGCCACCCCAAACCAGCACGCTACCACCACCATAAGTGTCCCTTTCACGGGGGGTTATAGAGGGATGACAGCGTGTCCTCTGTTCTCTCCAGATCAGAGCACACCAGGAATCGCTCTGCAAAGCAAATCTGTACACACCTGCGAAGAGTACTGAGCTCCATTAGTTTTCAGTCCAATAGATGCGAATCTTGTACAGTTCAAACGTTCTACCCGTCCCTTGTGACGGGGTTTAAGGGGCACTCAGAGTACTGAACGCTTATCATAAAGACCTCCAGCTTTCCGTGCACAATGCAGGCAGATACCGGTCCTGGCAGCCGCAGCTAGGACGGATGGCAGCTATGTCGGGATAGAGCAGTCCTGCTCCCCCGCGCAGTTAATCAGAAATATCGGACATCCACGGGTATTGTAGCACTAAGCATTCCTTCACTGTACCTCCACAAAGCTCCCTGCGTATTTTGATGTTGATTCCACAGTTTGTAGCCCACAGAAGGACTCACATGCAGCCATCTTGCAACATCCACCTGACTTTGGCCTGCCTCTAGTCTCCCGATCGCTCTCCATTTCAGTTCATCTGTTAAATGATGTTCCGCAACCGTTACAACAAAGCTGCTATCTCAGGATATTTCCTTTAAAGTCCCGCAAATAATGTGACGTCCACCTTCGCAACAGCTCCTTTTATGCTGCTGATCATTTGCGCAAACCAATGCCATCGCCACTTGCTTGCATACGGTGCCATGATCCCGTATTTCATTTCAGGTCATATACCCAAGCTTCGTGATTTTCTTACTCTTCTTTCACAAAGAATCGCAATTTTTCTGTTTTCTCCTTAATTTATGGAAACCTGTTGTAAGTACACGGGCGAACAACCAAACCTTAAAACTTTCTTCTCGTAAGAAGAGCTTTACAAAGAGTATTCGGAATAAAAAAAAAAAATTAGCTGAGGAAATTACACCACCACGTACTTGCTTTTTCTTCGGGAAAGGGTGAAAATTTATCTGTTCTTTTCTAACATCCCTTTGGGTTTTAAATTTTTTAAATAATTGTAAACAATGCATGCAGTTTAAGTTTTAAATATCATAACTGCGAGCTACTTGGAGTAAAATAGGAAAACAAGTAGATCGATACATACATTGTTTTCCAAAAGATTAATGAGCAAATGTCAGGGGCAGATCCATTTAGCGACAATTGAAATTAAATTATCTCGATTTGCCCAGAAGATTAGTTGACTATTGTTTTTTTAATTTAAAACATTTTAAAAGAACTTTTTTCGAAACGTACAAGCGATCACTCACCGAATTTATGACGACTGATGAGAACGAAATCTTTCTAATAAAAAAAAACGACAATTCTCTGTCCTTATTTATATATCTGAAGGAAAATTTTGCATGGTTCTTCACCTCAGGAGGATTTCTGACCTTCACGGGCTGTTCTCTTCTAACGGAATTGGGCGTTACACTTTGATGAACCTTGGCAGTCACGAAAACATTTTTCAGAATTCTGCTCTCCAAAGGAATGTATATTAATAACATTTTTCCTGCAGATGCACTTGACTTTCCTTTAATGTGCGTTTCTAAGCGTTATGAATATTCCTTTTAAAATGAGATATATCCAAATATCAAAGGAAAAGTGTGTATTATTTGCTCAAGTGCATTTGCGGATCACAAAAGCGATGCACGCAATGTCCTTTCTTTTGAAACAATATGTCTCCAATTTTAATTTATGATCCTCTGCTGGGAAATATTTCACAAAATGCGAGCGCTTAAAACATTAAGAGACATCTCATGCTGCAAAAATAAAAATTCCAAAAAGACAAAAACGCAGTAATTTGATGTTACAGTACTCTTGAGGGAAAACTGCTAACGATTTGCATTGATGAGCTATATTTAGGAGCTTTTGTTTCCGAATGAATAAAAGAATGCTAAAGTTTCTAAAATGTTTTCTTACTCATTAGGATATAGTAGTGCCATTAAAGATGAAATTAGAGAAAGTAAAATAAGAACAATGATTTTGTAACAACTGAAAAGTTAGAGGTTGTTGGAGCAAATTTAGAAGTAGCGGATGCCTGCCTTTATCTTGGGCGATAGATATCTAGCTAGATCCAGGCCCAAGAAGAAATAAATAGGCGTATATCCGCCACTTATTAAAAATGGCGAAAGTCTTCTTTTAGAGCAGGGATCTACAGCCCCGGCCCGCGGATCACTTTTTAATGGCCCGCGAGACATTGTCCACAAAGAAAATTCTAAAATGAAAAGAACTACATTTTCGAAGTAGAGAAATGAATATCCAAGTGCCTTGGGTACAAAGGCTTTGAATTCCCAAATGTTCTGTGAGCTCTGCTGCGATAAATTATATAATTGAAATTTTTAAAGAGTACTAGAGTACTAAAAAATATAGGCATATCAGGTACCTAATTCGGGTTTCTTTGAAAAACATATATCATGTTAGCATCATTTCTTTTTCCGAAAGTTTTAGAATTCAACACTTCTCTGAAGTAATCGATATTCATGATAAAAACGTGCGTTTTTTACGCTTTCCAACCGTAGGTTGAAGAAGCGTATATGCTCAAGCTTTTTCCGTCAGTCTGTCTGTCTGTCTGACGGCACGATAACTCACGTAAAAATGGTTCGATTTCGGTGCAATTTTAGTATGTGGTAGGGGACCACCAGGGGACGAACCCTATTGAAAATGGGTGAAGTGGGGTCAATGGTCGCGCTATAAGAGCGGGATCCATTTCATTGCCGTTATGCGTAAATATGGTTCGATTTTGATGAAATTTCAGTATGTGGTAGAAAACTACCTGGGCACGAATCCTATTGAAAATTGGCAAATTGGGGTCAAAGGTCAGGCATGGCATAAGAGCGGGATTTATTCCATTGCCCTTATGCGTCATAACTTGCGTAAAAATGGTTCGATTTCGATAAAATTTTGGTATGTGGTAGGGAGCCACTGGGGAACGAACCCTATTGAAAATGGGCGAAATGGGGTCAAAGGTCAGGGCATAAAGGTGGAATCCATTCCATTGCCTTTATGCGTCACAACATGCGTAAATATGGTTCGATTTCGATGAAATTTTAGTATGTGGTAGGGAGCCACTGGGGAACGAACCCTATTGAAAATGGGCGAAATGGGGTCAAAGGTCAGGACACTGGAGTGGAATCCATTCCATTGCCCTTGTGCATCATAACTTACCAAAAAATGTTTCGATTGCGACAAAACGTTATCATGTTGTTCCGGAGGTATAGTGAACCGGTTCTATTGAATATCAACGAAATGGGGTCAAAGGTCATTGCACAAAAGCAAGATTTATTCCACAGCCATTATTCTCATAACTTACGTAAAACTGCTTCTATTGCGACAAAACTTTAGTATGTTATTCTTGAGGTGTACTGAACCGGTTCTGTTGAATACCATCGAAATGGGGTCAAAGGTCAGGACACAGGAGCGAGATTTATTCCACAGCCATTATCCTCATAACTTGAGTAATAATTTCTGGTATGTTGGAAAGCGTATCATAATCAATGCATTGCATGATTTTACTAACTTGTTAGTGATGGCGTTGTTCCATTAATGTTACCAATGCTTAGAAATCTTATGACGTCACAACTCGCGTTTCAGAATGTTGGCGCGCAGTCACGCCATCTGTCTCTTTACGTCACGCGTTGTGTGTCAATCCTATTAAAGATTTATGACGTCACACTTGCGGCGGGCAGATGGTCGCGATTCCCATCTGCCTCATTACGTCACGCGTTGTGTGCGTATTTCCGTCAGCACGATAACTCGCGTAACAACCGTTGGATTTCGACGAAATTTTAGTATCTGGTAGGGGATCACTTGGGAAGGAACCCTATTTAAAGTAAACGAAATGGGGTCAAAGGTCAGTACATAGGAGAGGGATCCATTCCACTGCTGTTATGCGCCATAACTAACGTAAAAAAGGTTCGATTTCGATGAAATTTTAGTATGTGGTAGGAGACCACCTGGCCACAAACCTTATTGAAAATGGGCGAAACGGGGTCAAAGGTTAGGACACAGGAGCGGGATCTATTCCATAGCCCTTATGCATCATAACTTACGTAAAAATGCTTTGATTGTGACAAAACTTTATCACGTTATTTCGGAGGTATACCAAGCCGATTCTGTTGAATATCATCGAAATGGTATCAAAGGTCAGGGCACAGGACCGAGATTTATTACATAGACATTATTCTCATAACTTGAGTGATAACTTGAGTAATGATTTCTGTAATGTTGGAAAGCGTATTATATTTAATGCATTGCATGATTTTACTAACTTGTTTACTTTTCTTCTTCATGTGGTCTGCGTATCCTGTTCCATTTTGTCATGTTCTTCGCGATTTAGAGAAGATGAAGAACCCCTGACAAAGATGCTTTACAACATAACTTACTACCTTAGTAGTAAAGGGAATGTCACGCAGGGACACGTGCCATTTCTCATAGGAATTCCTCCCATGCGAGCGGTTTAGACCTGACTACATACTTCTGTTACAAATGTAGATGTTTTTCCTATTCCACACTTAAATTTAAGCCACGTAATCCTCGATCCCCAAATATGTAAACAAATACCATATAATATATAGCTCTCTATCTCTAAAGATCTGCTGTAGCAATAAATGGCACCAGATGCTGGTTTGGGTTTAAAACTCTGTTTACATAAACATTTCTCGAAAAAAAAAGTCACGTGCTTTAGCAGCTAAAGCCAACGAAGTTAAAAAGGAATTTGATTTCAATCTTTAAAGCAATAAACCGTCCCATTTCAGGTTCTCGTCTGAAAGCCCAGCTTGTCAGTCTCAGTTGTAATTAATCAAAATATCCGGTGGCGGATGGGGTCTTTCATTTCACTCAGTGAACTTCGCCATCTGATTATTTAGCAAGTCAGTCTTCATTTTGTGAGACGTACAGATTTTTTGAATGCAAGAGCAAAATACTAAACTTTTCAATAGAAGCCCGGCCCAAGCCCATAATTTTTTACTTAACTGACGAAAAGAAAAGCGTGGCCTAGCCCGTGCAGGCTTACACACACACACACACGCACGCACACACACACACACACACACACACACACACACACACACACACACACTTCAATTCATAGCCCTTCTATTAGATACTATACCGTGCAAATTAATTGGGACAAGCTATTTTATTCTCAGAATTGTAATGTGATCGTCAGTTGATGTCGGAAACCCACGTAAACCGGTTTTATCAGCTGTGAGGTGGTGTGACTGTTAGAACTTGATAGTAAGAATATGGTTTGACCGGTTTTAAACAGGAAATA
Source organism: Macrothele yani (assembly GCA_039090855.1). NCBI lineage: Eukaryota > Metazoa > Arthropoda > Arachnida > Araneae > Macrothelidae > Macrothele > Macrothele yani. The sequence goes on from CM076991.1 coordinate 84,694,006, forward strand.
GGCACTTCAGCTTCAGTTGTGAGCTTTCGTGTGTGACAGGTGGATGTTAGTTTTTGCTTTCTGTGAGTACGTGTTGCTTTCGTGTATTGAAAAATGAATATTCACCCAAGGAAGCGTGCAAAAATAATTGCTCTGAAGGATCACACTTCTATGACAGTGAGAGATATCGCTTCTGCAGTTGGTGTAGGCAAATCAAGTGTATCAAGACTGCTTACCCGATACAATGCATCTGGATCATCGTCTCCAAAAAGGAGAGGTAAATGTGGAAGAAAACGAAAAACAACTCCACGAACCGATAAATATCTAATCAGAAATAGTAAAATGAATCCATAAAAAAACAAGCACCGACCTTTAAAGAGATTTATTGGCTAGTGGTTGTGATGTTAGTGATTCAACTGTACACCGTAGGCTTCTGGAAGTTGGCCAGAAGGTAAGAAGACAACGAAAAAACAATATTTGAATGCGAAAATGAAGATAAAACGTTTAGCATGGGCCACAAAATATAAATCATGGACTGCTGACGTCTTAAAAAAGGTAATTTTCAGTGATGTAACTCATTTATTTGTACAGGGTTACCAAGCAAATGTCGTTAGACGAAGCAACTGTGAACCTTTAAAACCTGAGCATGTCAAACAAACTGTAAAACACCCTCTGAAACAGATGTGTTGGGGTTTTTTTTCACATCAAATGGCACTGGAAGCTTAGTTCCTGTTCAAGTTATGGTGAATTCAGCCAAGTAGGCCTACGTAGAAATATTACAACGTAGGATTATTCCATTCTTCCAAACTTTTGACGGGACATTTGAACATGACTTGGCCCCATGTCACAATTCGAAATCGGTCAAGAATTTCATGCTGGAAAATCAAATTCATTTGCTTGATTGGCCTGGAAATTCACCAGACTTAAATCCCATAGAAAACTTGTGGAATATTTTGAAGAGACGTTTAGGTAATATGGACTGTACAACCAAAGAACGCATGATAACGAATGCTTTAAAAGTGTGGTTCCACGATTATGAAGTCAAAAATATGTGCACTCAATTAGTGGAGTCAATGCCAAAACGAATTCAAGAGGTCATTTCTGCCAAAGGAGGACATACTTCATACTAATACAGGTATTTATCAGTGTATGTCAAGGCATAGAATGATATAAAGGCATAGTTTGGGAAAAAAGAGTGATTTTTACTTTGTCCCAATTAATTTGCACAGTATAGTAGTTAGATAGGTACTGACTGACAAAAATTATTATGTACTAGACACCTACCTCATAATTTTAGATGGAGATTTCCAGAATTACTTTTAGGAACGCAAGGAACTCTCACAGCAAGCTCAACATCAGTACCTTTTGGTGCGTATGTTCTCCTGCTTTCAAAAAATAACTTGGCTCTCGAAACCGTTTGCGGTAAATATGAAATTTTCTGTATAGCATTTAATAACCGGGCGTAACTATGACACCACCTTTTCTCTTTGTGAGCCCGTCCGTTCGCTCGTCTGTCCTGTGTTTCCGATGAATGTCGCGGGAGAAATTTGTGATGAAAATTTTAAAATTTCTGTATAGCCTTTAGGAACCTAACATAACTCTAACTCGATGTAACAGCACTTTACTAATTCGTCTCAATATCCGTGAGCTTCGATTAGGGTGTGAGTCGAAAGTTTTGCAATATATTCGTCTCAATATCCGTGAGCTTCGAGGGGGTGAGTAGAAAGTTTTGCAATATTTGGATCACTTTTTGTCTTCATACGTACCTTTACGACGCAAGCTGACTAGCATTCAAAGTATAGGCCATCGTGTTGCACCGTCTTTAGCCATCTGTCTGCCAGTTCTTTGATTAATACAGGGGTGAGTCGAAAGTTTTGCAATATTTTGATCACTTTTTGTCTTCATACGTACCTTTACGACGAAAGCTGACTAGCATTCAAAGTATAGGCCATCGTGTTGCACCGTCTTTAGCCATCTTTCTGCCAGTTCTTTGATTAATACAGAGGATGAGTCGAAAGTTTTGCAATATTTTGATCACTTTATGTTTTCATACGTACCTTTACGACGAAAGCTCACTAGCATTCAAAGTATAGGCGATCGTGTTGCACCATCTTTAGCCAATTGTCTGCCAGTTCTTCGATTAATACAGAGGGGAGTCGAAAGTTTTGCAATATTTGGATCACTTAATGTCTTCATACGAACCTTTACGACGAAATATGACTAGCGTTCAAAGTATAAGCCATCGTTTTGCACCGTCTTTAGCCATCTGTCTGCCAGTTCTTCGATTAATACAGAGGATGAGTCGAAAGTTTTGCAATATTTGGATCACTTTATGTCTTCATATGTACCTTGAGGACGAAAGCTGACTAGCATTCAAAGTATGGGCCATCGTGTTGCACCATCTTTAGCAATCTGTCTGCCAGTTCTTCGATTAATGCAGAGGGTGAGTCGAAAGTTTTGCAATATTTTGATCACTTTTTGTCTTCATACGTACCTTTACGACGAAAGCTGACTAGCATTCAAAGTATAGGCCATCGTGTTGCACCGTCTTTAGCCATCTTTCTGCCAGTTCTTTGATTAATACAGAGGATGAGTCGAAAGTTTTGCAATATTTTGATCACTTTTTGTCTTCATACGTACCTTTACGACGAAAGCTGACTAGCATTCAAAGTATAGGCGATCGTGTTGCACCATCTTTAGCCAATTGTCTGCCAGTTCTTCGATTAATACAGAGGGGGAGTCGAACGTTTTGCAATATTTGGATCACTTAATGTCTTCATACGAACCTTTACGACGAAATATGACTAGCGTTCAAAGTATAAGCCATCGTTTTGCACCGTCTTTAGCCATCTGTCTGCCAGTTCTTCGATTAATACAGAGGATGAGTCGAAAGTTTTGCAATATTTGGATCACTTTATGTCTTCATATGTACCTTGAGGACGAAAGCTGACTAGCATTCAAAGTATAGGCCATCGTATTGCACCGTCTTTAGCCATCTGTCTGCCAGTTCTTCGATTCCGCGGCGGTACCAGTTCTTGTCCTTCGAGGCGAAGAGCTCCTTCACCCCAGCTGTCACCTCCTCCTGGTTTTTGAAGTGCCGCCGGCGAGGGAAGTGGGCCATGAACCGGAACAGGGATAATACGACGGGGCAAGGTAGGACTATATGCTGGGTGTAACATCAGTTCGATGCCTTCAAGTTCCTGGGGTTTTGCCTTGGTGATATGAGGCCGAGCGTTGTCCTGCTGTAGGAGAGCACGCCTTCTGTTCACCAGGGCCGGGTACTTCACCTCCAAAACGGCATAAATCCGTTCCAGCTGTTCAGAGTAGAGGTTGGCGTTGATGGTCCGACCGTCTGGAAAAAATTTGCAATGGATTGTCCCCTAGAAATTCCACCAGACGCAGAGCATCACCTTGTGTTCGAAACGCCTACGTTTGGCAACAGGTTCATGAAGCTGTCCTGGGCTCAAACACTGCCGTTGTGGGTTAGAATTACGGAAATAGACCCACTTTTCACTGCACTTCACAATTCTCTTGATGAAACTTACATCTCCCGGGTTTTCTAGGAGTTTCGTGCACACTTCCACTCGGCGGTTTGCTTCAGCTGGCGTCAGTTCGTGAGGGAGAATGCGGCAGCTCCTGTAGACCTTTCCGAGGTCCTGAAGGTGAAGAACCACGGTGGTCTGTGATATGCCCAGCTCGCCTAATAATCTCTGAATGCTGATTGTCGGATTTGCCTCTACGGTCTGGAGAACGACATCTGAATCCACGGTTGAAGGCTTACCTGACCTTGGCTGATCGTCGAGGTTTCTGTCACCTGAGCGAAATTTCTTGAACCATCTGGTTGCGGTGCTGTGGTCCACGGAACCTTCCCCTTTCGCATGACGACAAATGTTTTGTGTTGCTTGAGCAGCGTTATGGCCGAGTTCAAACTCGTAAAGCAAAAGTTCCTTAATTAGCCGATTGTGGCTGTTCATCTTTTAGGCGTCCCAACCACAGACAGAACGACGACATGCAATGATGTTCACAGCAACGACGACCACCTTATATCCTTTTCGACTGACTGCAGTGCGCGACTTGAACTAGTTTAAACACGTGACATACCCGCCACAGCACATGCGTTTATGCAAATATTGCAAAACTTTCGACTCGTCCTCTGCATTTGGCGAACCGTTTCAGGTAGAGATTGGGATGTTCATAAAGAAGGGTAAAAATCGTATGGGTTGTTTTTATAGAGCAAAATCAAATCTCTTCAGCTATTTTCTCATTCTTAGTGTCATAACTATTTTAAGGGGGTATCCGACTCGTTGGTGCACCACTAAATCAGAGATACGGACCTTAACTAAAAGAGTCATTCAGAGGCTGAGGGTATCTCTAGAAATGGCCCGCGATTTCTCCCACCACCGAAACATCTGCTGCCTGCAAGAACTTTAGTTTGACCAGCTGAAACCATCCCAATTAATGTTTTGAGAACGATCGCCTGGGCAGCAGTCATAGAACTGAAGGATTTCCCAATGAACACTTTCATGCAAGTGGAGAAACCGTAGCATTAGCTCATACAGGGGATGGAGTACCAAAACACTTATCCTCGCTGCTGGCCGGCATATCCGCAGATGTTGGGAAGGACTGGCGTCAAGCATTCAAAATTTTTCTGTGTTTCATAACTCTTTCTCGACGGCAGGAGGTTATGGTGAGGTCGATGCAGTGAACAGAGGCGTAACTGGGGCGGGGCAGGTGGGGTGGCTGCCCGGGCGCAGATTAAGAGAAGGCGCAAAAATTACTACTTACTATCTGGCTAAAACTGAGATTGAAGCTTTTTCACTAATTTATTGTTTAGTTTTTGTTGATGTTCTGAACAATAACATGTTGATGTTTATTGTTTAGTTTTTGTTGATGTTGTGAGCAACTAACACACCCTTCGTCAAAATGTCCAGGGTGTGTTAGTTGCTCACATTTAGAAATGAAAGTGCTGTTGTACTTACGTTGCAAGATAAGGATATCGTTCATACTATTGACGAATCTCTTAGGGATATTCGATCATTACAGAGACTGCGAGCCACGGCTTCCAGCTGTATTCGGTCCGTTTGATGTCGTACCGAAGCTTCGAACTCCAAAGCAGCTGGGAAAGGTGTACAGTCACAGTTTGATTGTGCCTCCCATGTTAATTATGTCTTGTCGAGCGGTATGTGTATAGCAAGAGAGAGAGAGATATAGGATCGCGGTATTTTGATTTTTGTGGCTTATCTAGGGTGCAGATAATCCTGGTTACGCATCTGCAGTGTAGCATTCATACAGGTTACAACTTACAACACTCGAATCTAGAGACCGCCTTGGCGATTACCTCTTACTAAGTGTGACGTAGCGGCTGGCACTATTGTAAAAATTCGATGGTATAATAAAGCGATTAAATAGTACAACAGCAAAGCATTTATCTTTGTTCTTACATTAAAATCAGATAGACTGAGATACTTTGACACCACTAGGTTTGCTGTCATGTCCGTTAGAGTATCCTGAGGGCAGCTGTATTCCTAGTATGATGATGTACTGAAAAGAGTTGGTGTTTCCCCAAATGATCTAACTTTCGGAATGCCGGAGAGTCCCGTTAGCTATGTAACCACGTACGAGCACGGCACGAAAAACACGAAAGATTACTGAAGTTGCATAATTTAGCCAGAAAAAATGCTAAATTTCCAGAGAACGCATCAAAAACACCATATGACGCACAGCTGAAAAAAAAAAGCTACTAAAGAAAGATTTGGTGTCGCTTGCAACTCACGATGAAGGAAACTGCGATCTCCTAAGCTACAAACACTGCGAAAAGGCTCTTATAAAATTGTGAAAGGAATTAACGACTTAGTTTACCTGGCCTTATACCCCAATAAGATGCTGAGGGTCATCTAGTTTCACAAGATGAAACCGTAGTGCAATGCAACTTTAAATGTTGTATGAGGATGAAGAAAAGAGTTTTTTCATCTTAAAGTTTCACTGCACCTTTTAAGGACAAAAATATTTCTTTGACAAGAGAGAGAGGCAGTGCATTTTTTGTTTTGTTTTGTTTCGGATTTTAGAGACCATATAGTAAGCAAATCTAAGATCTATAAGCACTCGCCCGTTCCTAAGTTAGTGCCACTGGTTCCAAGGACTGGAGAGAGAGACAGCGCCTAAGACCAGCACACTACTCATACCACTCCCGGAAACCGAGCCCAGGCCCGCTAGGACAAGCGGTCAGTAGACCACTGTGCCTCCGGGGAAGCAGGGGGAAGCAGGGGGAAGCGGTCAGTAGACCACTGTGCCTCCGGGGAAGCAGGGGAAGCGGTCAGTAGACCACTGTGCATACGGAGAAGCAGGGGGAAGCAGGGGAAGTGGTCAGTAGACAACTGTGCCTCCGGGGGAAGCAGAGGGAAGCGGTCAGTAGACCACTGTGCATACGGAGAAGCAGGGGGAAGCAGGGGAAGCGGTCAGTAGACAACTGTGCCTCCGGGGGAAGCAGAGGGAAGCGGTCAGTAGACCACTGTGCCACCGGGGAAGCAGGGGGAAGCGGTCAGTAGACCACTGTGCCTCCGGGGAAGCAGAGGAAAGCGGTTAGTAGACTACTGTGCCTCCGGGGAAGCAGGGGAAAGCGGTCAGTAGACCACTGTGCCTCCGGGGAAGCAGGGGAAGCGGTCAGTAGACCACTTTGCCAACGGGGAAGCAGGGGTAAGTGTTGCAAATGTTTGTAAAATTTTGTTTGGCTAGTGATTTTCCTTTTTGAAAAAACAATCATAAAGGAAGGTGCTTTTATTTAGTTCAGATTTAGTCGGCTTTCTCCTGGCAAAGAAAGAAAAGGGGGGGGAGTATGATAACGGTCGTATTCTAAGCCTTTTGCCTTTCTATTCGTTTTAACACTGAAAGAAGATGCGTGTGGCTGCTTATCGGCAGATGTGTGAAGTTGGGTTTTCCTTGTCTTTATTTCTAAACAAATAAGTGCATCGCTCTTTCCACGTTCCAGATACACATAGCAATCGAAAAATTGTTTTCAGCCGCCGCCGTGGAATCGAACCACGGATCTCTCTATATCTAGCCGAGCGTGTTAAGCTTTACACCACGGTGACCTTGTAAACAATTTTTCGGTTGCTATGTGTTTCTGGAACGTGGAAAGAGCGATGTACTTATTTATGTACTGACGCCACGTATTTGGAGGTTTATTTCTAAATATTTTGGATCAGCAGAAAATGGCAGTTGTTATTGAAGTGCTGGAAAAGGACGCTTTTTCAAGAGAGAAGATGGTTTGATCTGTTCTCGTAATGTTCGGGGTAAAAGTGTGAGCTACAGCATATGTTTTAATAATTGATAAAACACTTTATCTTTTGCTTATGACAAAGCTTTGAACTGCTGGAGGAAGTTAATTCGCAGCATGCAAGATCCTTGGAATCCCATCATTAAACTACGTTGTCTCACAGTGAGTTGAATAAAATAATGAGACAAGAATTCTCCTTCAGACTAAATAAGTTGTTTATCAGAGGTCCTTTATCTTGTTGCATGTACGTGAAAGACTTAATTTCACAGAATTCTCTAACATTCACCCGTACTTGTTTATTTCAATGTCCAAAACAAGTGACTTTGCGTGTTGAAGAAGGACAAAATATTATGAAGGCCTAAATATAATAGTAATAATCTTGGAAGTTATCATGTGTTAAGTACTTTATAATGTGGATTGATGATTATATTAAATTAAATAGTTTGCTTGTGGGTTAAAAAATCGGATTGTCGTTTGGGTGCTGATGTCTTCTTTATTGTACCTCATCTAGTGGCACGAACTCGTTTCCGGTCTCGTCCTTGACGTTACGTCGTAATTTTTATCAAGAATTTTTTTAATGTGATTATCGGCCCAGATACGCAAAAATATTCTTTACGAATAAAATGCTTTAAAAATTCAGCGTCACAGGGTGTTTTTAAGTTTTTAGTAGCTATTTGAAATAGTATGGCAATTACTCATCTTGACGGAATGGGTCCTCCTTTCACTTACATGTTCGCCAAACCATGAGACGCTATGAACTGCATTCCTCGAAAAGCCATACTTGGAAGGTACTTGGAGGAGGGTGAGTGAGGAACTGAAATTTTCGTCGTGAGCACCATGTTCAAATAGGTTAGCATCAACTGACCTAGTTTGTCGCTACATTCCTTTGATATCTTCACTACCGACGAAATCATTAGACGTAATAGCTCTGTGATGATCTTTGTTATGCTTCACAAACTATAAATTTGGAGCCTTCTGTACCTCACATTTAAAAAATAAGAGGAGGGAATTCACGGAAAATTCCTGGAAATAACATGCAGATAAGCTGCCGGTAGGTTTCCCACTTTTAACGAAATTTCTATTTCTCCCGGAAACTTCATATTTTGACAGATATTCCGTTTCCACTAATTCCGCTTTTTTTTAAAGAAATGTCAGATTTGGGTTTTTGGGTTCTTATACAGAAATTTCCGGAGTTTCCAAAAATCTCGATTTCGACTTTTTCAGTCTCTTTACAGAAAATACTTTTTTTTTTTTTTTTAAGATTAAATAAACCAGATGCATTGCAGGACACTTTTCTGATACATGAAATGTGCCCGCGGTGGAGACCGAGCCCGTTGCAGCCTGGACGCCAATAAGTAGGGATACCAACTGATCTAACAAAACACAGCAGCTCATGCTTCAGGTAGAAACCAAAAGGATTGGATTCGCTCAATGATGAAATGTTTTTTGCCACGAATGAGGGTAATTAATCATTTTATTTCCTGTGGGTGCTTTTTATTTTACTGAATAGGTTTATAATAATTTTAATTTTTCTGCCGGAGGACTTATCACAAATTATACTTTTTTCATCATAAATTTTCGAAGCCACAGTATGTCTTGAAACTGGAGATTCTTTTATACTGACGATGACTTTCAATTATGTTTAAGAAAAGGTCAAATGTACTGCTTCATATTATCATTTCACAAAAGCATCACATATAAAATTCATTCTTGATAGCTGTAACAGGTTTTGTGTTAAGGGGTCCACAAGCTGATACACAGGCATCATATTATTACCATATAATACTTCAATTACCCTTCAAAGTATTCCTGCGAACAGCTCTTATTACCGGAATTTTTCTGTTAATATACACTCAGGATCACGGAAAATTTCCCTGAAATTTTAGGATTTTCCGTTAACACCTCTTAAAAGCTGCAGTTTTCCGTAAGTTACCGAAGAAAGATTAACAGGAATACTTTCTGTCAATTCATGAATGAGAAATCCTTGCAATACCGTCATTTCACGGAAAAGGTTGAAACAGGAGCATGCTTCGTTAATTCACCAAAAGGATCACGGAAGATGGCTCGTAAATTGCAGAAAATGTTTTGCATTGCAATAGCACGCTGAAAATCTCGGGTTCTTTTTATAAAAATCAGTATTGGTTTTCATAAATAAATTTCGCATAAATAATTCTGTTATAAGATTTTGTTTTGTAATTTTAATTATTTAAATTTTCAGATTCCACAAATATGCGTTTTACGTTAAACCAAAATCTGCATATTTTGTTACGTAAAATACGCACGTATGTCTTTTGATACAAATCATCGCCTTAGTTTTACAGATATGGCCTACTTTTTCCGAGGCTTAGTGGCGTTAAGGCACTTTTTATGGTTAGTTGGAAAGAAAAACAGGAAAAAGGATTTTTTTAATTTTTAAATGATCATGTAAACGGAATGCTGTGTTTTATATGCAAGCATGCTCGTGTCTTAACCGAATGTTCCTATTGATTGTAGAATGAGACTGAATAGTCAGATCACGCAGTGGTTTCTCAAGAATCGCAAACGTTGGAGTGTAAAAAGAGTGGGAAATCCTTTGTCTGGACTCTGGATGACATGTATCAAAAAGTTAGTAAAATCATGCAATGCATTGATTATGATACGCTTTCCAACATACCAGAAATCATTACTCACGTTATGAGGATAATGGCAGTGGAATAACTCTCGCTCCTGTGCCTTGACCTTTGATCCCGTTTCGATGATATTCAACAGAACTGGTTCAGTGTACCTCCGAAATAACATGATAACGTTTTGTCGCAATCGAAGCATTTTTACGTAAGTTGTGATGCATAAGAGCTATGGAATAGATCCCGCTCCTGTGTCCTAACCTTTGACCCCATTTCGCCCATTTTCAACAGGATTTGTTACCAGGCAGGCCCCTACAACATACTAACATTTCATCCAAATCGAAGCGTTTTTACATAAGTTATGACGCATAATGGCGATGGAAGTGATTTCGCTCCTATGTCCTAACCTTTGACCCCATTTCGCCCATTTTCAATAGAGTTTGTCCCCAGGTTGTCTCCTACCACATACTAAAATTTCATCGAAATCGAGCCTTTTTTACGTTAGTTATGACGCATAAGAGCAGTGGAATGGATCCCGCTCTTATGTCCTGACCTTTGACCCCATTTCGTTCACTTTCAATAGGGTCCCTTCCCAGGTGTTCCCTTGCCACGTATTAAATTTTATCGAAATCGAACGATTTTTACGCGAGTTATCGTGCTGACGGACATACGCACACAACGCGTGACGTGATGAGGCAGATGGGAATCGCAACCATCTGCTCTCAAGAGTGTGGCGTCATAAAACTTTAATGGGATCCACACACAACGCATGACGTAATGAGACAGATGGCGTAACCGATCGCCAACTTCTCAATCGCGAGGGTGTGACGTCATAAGATTTCTTAGCATGGGTAACATTAATGGGACGACGCCATGACACTAAAAACGTGGTAATTCGGGGTGAGTATTTAACGCACTAAACAAATTTTCCTAAAGTCAAGATCAAGCTAAATCGATTTCTAGTACCAGAAAACGGTCTTTCACTAAAATCCTTAGAGCCGTTATCCAAATAAAATTTACATTCATACAAGAATTGCCTTTTTAATAGTATGGCATAAGGGCTATGGATTGGATCCCGATCCTATGTCTTGACCTTTGACCTCATTTCGTCCATTTTCAATAAGGTTCGTCCTCAGGTGGTCCCCAACCACATACTAAAATTTCATCGAAATCGAACCATTTTTACGCACGTATGACGCATAAGGGCAATGGAATGCATTCCACTCCTATGTTTTGACCTTTGACCCCACTTCACCCCTTTTCAATAGAGTTCATTCCCAGGAGGTCCCCTACGACATACTAAAATTTCATCGAAATCGAACCATATTTACGCAAGTTATGACGCATAAGAGCAATGGAATGGATCCCGCTTCTATGTCGTGACCTTTGACTCCACTTTACCCATTTTCAATAGGGTTCGTCCCCAAGTGGTCCCCTGCCACATACCAAACCTTTCGTCGAAATCGAACCATTTTTACACGAGTTATCGTGCGGACAGACAGACGGACGGACGGAAAAAGCTGGAGCATGTACGCTTTTTCAACCTACGGTTGGAAAGCGTTAAAAAACGAAAAAGTTAAGTATGTGGTTTCTCCTTAGGTTAAGACTGCACTGCTAGAGGGAAATCAGGACAGAAAAAGTACAGCAGGCATGTAGACACATTGGAAAGTGTTTCATGGTTGAGAAAGGCATTACTGTTAAACTCTCCACCGGTTCCAAAAAAAAGTAATCACCTAATCCGATTCTCTGATTCTTTATGGGTAGCATAAAAGGACGCTCCTGTAGCAGAGTGATCAGAAGCGCTTGTTTCTGGATAATCGATCGAGATGTACACGGGTCAGAGGCATGGATCAGGTATGGGCGGTGCTGCCACTCACGGCCCTTTCCGGAATTAGAGGCCTCGAATTAAAGACAGGCAACTGTCTATCGCACTAGAAGCTTATGGTGGTAGCTAAACCGCGAAAGAGGCAAAAATAACACAAAAGATATCTTCTGCTCCCGCCCCATTATCTCAATGAAAGCGGCGTAAAACTCACGTGTATCCAGTGGGACTAATTCGTATTATTCATACTGAATGTTTGGAATCGGATCGAAACCGCTCCCCCTCCTCCGGAGTACGTTGATCTCCCAACTAAGCTACACGGATGAATTTACATCTGTTGTACGTCACAGACTGTCTCCCATGTATGGCTAACAATAGTATCACTCTTCCCTGAGACCATAGGCTTCCTGATGGCTATACAAGATCAAGTTGTAAACACCACAAACTATCGGAAGCATATCCTGAACGACACGTCAGTGGAAAGCGACACACGTCGGCAATGTCATCAAGCGCCAGAGACCATCCAACGTATCACAGCAGGGTGCAGAGTCCTCACACAAACAGGCACAAGCAAGTCGCCAAGATCCTTCATCAGAAATTGGCAAGAAAGTCCACCGCATTACAACTGAGCCTGTCCCTTTCTACAAGTATGAGCCAACAACGTTTCTAGAGAACAACACCCACAAGATGTACTGGGACAGATCGATCAGAACAGATAAGACCATACCCCACAGTCTGCCCGACATGGTCGACAAGGAGAAGTCAATCGTCCTAGTCAAGGAGAAGTCAATCGTCCTAATCAAGGAGAAGTCAATCGTCCTAGTCAAGGAGAAGTCAATCGTCCTAATCAAGGAGAAGTCAATCGTCCTAGTCAAGGAGAAGTCAATCGTCCTAGTCAAGGAGAAGTCAATCGTCCTAATCAAGGAGAAGTCAATCGTCCTAATCAAGGAGAAGTCAATCGTCCTAGTCAAGGAGAAGTCAATCGTCCTAATCAAGGAGAAGTCAATCGTCCTAGTCAAGGAGAAGTCAATCGTCCTAGTCAAGGAGAAGTCAATCGTCCTAGTCAAGGAGAAGTCAATCGTCCTAATCAAGGAGAAGTCAATCGTCCTAGTCAAGGAGAAGTCAATCGTCCTAGTCAAGGAGAAGTCAACATACCTGACTGACACAGTCGTGCCCAACAGATGCAACATCCAGAAGACGCACGGAGAGAAGCTGTCATAGTATAACGACCTACGATACAAAGTCAAGGAAATGTGGCATATGGAGAACGTCACTACGGTCCCCATAGTAATACACTGGCGGAAAGTGAAAAAAGAACACCAAGAAGGAGACGTCTGATACCAACGAAATTTATACAGCATAATAACGGAATACAGAGGATAACGTGATCAAAACATTATGGCAAAATACAGCTGTATTTGCTAGTAAACTGAAAAATAACATTTCCATGTAAGATGGTTAGTACGAGGTTGAACCGCCATGAACTGCGTCACACTGTGCAATTCTGGCATCGAGTCTGTCGTACAGATGTTGGATGTAAGTTTGGGGTATTGAGTTCCAAGCATCATCAACGTGGACGCGTAAATCGGGGATGCTCGTGCCTGGCCGTGGAGACCGGATAAGTCGTTGCCCCATAAAATCCAACACGTGCTCAATGGGGGACAAATCCGGTGAACGTGCTGGCCATGGAAGTTGTCTCACACCCTGAAGTGCATGTTGTGTTGCACGTGCCGTGTGTGGGCGTGTGTTATCTTGCTGAAAAACACCACGATGGACCGACCTTACAAATGGCACAACAACGGGCTGAATGATGTTGTTGATGTTGGAGGTGCTGTTTAACGTATCCGGTACAAACACTAGTTGTGTACGGGAGCGATAGCTGATCACTCCACACACCAGGAGACCAGGTGTAAACCCTGTGTGTCGCTGGCGGATGCAAGAAAGGTGGAGACGCTCACCTGTGCATCTGCGAACACGCATATGGCCATCGAAGGCTCCCAAGCTGAATCTGCTTTCATCGCTGAACACGGCAGATCGCCATTGCGTTCTCCAGTGCAGACGTTCGCGACACCACTGCAGCCGTTCCTGACGGTGGGCTGGAGTCAGAGGTATACATGCCAGAGGCACACGTGCACGTAGTATTGCATCCAGTAGACGGTTGCAGATTGTTTGCATATTCACCTCAGGTGCAACGGCAGCTCGGATTTGTGTCGCAGTGGATGTTCTGCTTGACAACGTCGCTCTTCTTATGCGTCGATCGGTCCGCTCATCAGTCCGTCTGTGACTCCCTGTTCCACGTCTTCTCGTGTGGGAATGTTCCTCGGACCATCTACGCCACCATCATACCACCACCGATACTTCCCGTCCAATTCGCTCCGCAATACGACGATACGACCACCCGGCCTCGCGGAGTCCGACTAGACGACCTCGCTCAAAATCCGATAACTGCTGAAATCGTACATGTCTTCCATGTCCAGGCATTGCAGCTTCTTGAGGGTCTTCGCACGTGTCCGTACGCCGACGACTGATTACATTCACTTCTCCGTACTCCTTAAATACCACCGACGATAATTTGCATATTACGCCGTGCTGTGGCGTAAGCGCTCACCGGTTGGTCCCGAAATTAACATCACACCTACGTAAACTCGACCCCATTAACATATGTAAATTTCATGATCGTTCGCCAATTCCTTCTTGGTGTTCTTTTTTCACTTTCCGCCAGTGTATATGCACGGGAGTCGTACCTAAGACTATTCACAGCTCTACACAGACACTAGACCTTCAACGTAACAGCTACATGGAAATACAGCTGGCAGCTATTCTGAACACTTGTAGAGTAAGGAAGTTCCTGGACAACTAAGAAAGAAATATTACTTCCCAGACTTAATACGTCGTACCTGTCTCGGAAGGAAGAGAAAAGCATCTCAGGGAGGGAATATGTGACACCAGAATAAAACTGAAATATTTTATTAAAAATCAAATATATGTATAAAAATATTTTCATTAACTGCATACAAAGGTAATGTAAACAGCTTGACGTTCTTTAAAATTTTTTGAATAACTTCGCGATCGATGTTCTTTATAAATTTTCAAAATCAATATGCAAACAAAGTAAATTAGAAATAAGCAAATTCGTCTATTAAAATCAATTATAATAGACGAATTTGCTTATTCATAAGTTATTCACTAAACATTGGTATTGAAAAAGTGATAAAAAAAACAAGTTAAATATCAATACAGCGTACTTGACTAATGGTATTGATAAGAAAGCTTTTTTTTTAATTTAAAAAACAGCAAATTTAGAAATAAGGAGCTCAGTTGATAATTAATTTTAAGGAATGTGAAAAGAATTTAATGGGGCCATTTCTATAAAACAGCACGTCAAGTTTCCCTATAAATGCTTCAACTTTTTTTTTTGTAGAGATATTTCAACAAGTGAGAGGACTCCACTGTTTCAACACAGGGTCTGTGGGACTTATCGATACTTCTCTAAAAATCCCCACATAGGATTCTGTGATGTAGTCACTGTATCGTTCGCCAGTTACGCTCGAACCCTGCAAGACATAAAGGGTTGTGCGACTTTCATATTTCTTGAAGAATCGGAAAGCATTCGGCTCGCATTTGTATGAGGTAAAGAATTCTGTTGAAATAATATTAAACATACTTAATCTACACCCAAAGGAAATTGATTTTGCACTCATTTAGCGATCTCCGAAGAAAGCATGATCATGATAAACTGATCGAATAAACGAGATACTACACACGAATGCAAATATGCCAATGATCATGTGAAGTCATATGGAGGGGAGGGAGAGAAGAAGAGTGAGTACTTTCCCTCTCCTTAAAATCTGTTTATACTATTTCTGTTCCAACAAGGTACTTCAAAGAGTTTTGCGATAACACTGATTCTCATTGGTAATTTTTAAGTTGAACTTCTGGGTTCGAATGTATGCAGTAAAAACGTCGAATATTTACTGCACAAAAAGGCAGAAATTTTCAGAAGATAGAAATAATGAAATTTTGCATTGAGTGTTGGAGCATAGTGTACATACATACATGTAGAACAAATACATCCTGAAGTTTTTCCCACAGATTTGCCTTGAGGATATTTTATCCTTTTTCATCACAGATTGAATGATCGCTTTGGTTTCGTGACACATTTGACACAACTGGTTTGAAACAAAGGAAGAACAAAGGAATTTCGTTGTTGTCCGAACAACTAATTTCATTTATCCATCCCTTTTATGTAGTTCTTAGTCTTCTGGTTACAGTTAAATTTCTGTGTTGTGTGGAGAAAAAACGATTAGGTAAGAAGATGACACAATGAAAATTTACTGATGATGTTTGTGTAGGTTATTTTGTTTGTGTAGGTGATTTGAACTGAAAACTATAGTGAGCTAGTGCAATGGCGTAGCCAGAAATTTCTTAAGGGGAGGGGGAGAGTCCATGTGTTTGGTTCATTGGTGAAAGCTTCGTATACAGGTATATATCGCTTTAAATTCATGCTCAGTCTCCCCTCAAGAGAGGGGTTCACCGACCCCCCCCCTATGGCTACGCCACTGAACTAGTAGCGCCCATGTGCTAATGATCAGTTCATGCACTCGAAAAACCTCAGTATGCATCGCGACAACTGTCAGTGTGAAGAAGCGCTCTTGCTAACTAGCTCATTTCAGAAAGAAAACATTCGTGTTTAAGTCATTTAACCAGTTAGTTAATGGTTTCAGCTCATTTTCGCCCTAAAACCGTAACCAAAAGGTATTTTACCCGTTTGTTTAGTTTTGTATGTTGCCCTCTATTTATCCTGAAAGATAAGTAAATTAACGATTCATTTTCCTATATTTCCTTTAATGGAATCCTCTGTTTAAATATAGTTTTCAGCCCATGAAAAACGCCCGATGAAACCAAAAAACACTAAGTGTAGCTCAATGGGGTAAGTAGTGCTTTACTCAGCGCAACTTGTTTTTAATGTCTCTTTCATCAGAAGCTCAGTGTTCTACAAAGAAACACTTGGACTCACTGCAAAAGGTGTATAATGGGTGTGTGTCTCGAGTGGTCCTTTGAAGAAGACTCAGCTCTCGGTGAAAGACTCGCCAACAAAAAATGGTGAAAGACTTATCAATGAAAAATGGTGAAAGACTCACCAATAAAGCTCAGATCACTCCAATCGAGCTCTACTTAGTCTTTTCAGGTTTCGCCTGTTTTTTAATGGCTTAGGAGGTGGTTTTATGCCTCCTGTGGAATTTTGATAGTTCCTTAATGAGTAACAAATAGAGGAAGCTGTTGGGTTGGCGTGCTTCAAATCATGTTTAAGAATATATGTAATTCCAGAGTAAGTCATAAAGATTCAGAAAATCATAACTCAGCAAATTTTTAGCCTACAAATTTCCATACTGATTATTGACAACTTTGAAAGACGTCAGATTAAATCTGAATTCAATCAGACAATTCGTTGCTGAATGCTGAAAAAGGTTGCCAAAAGGCTGAAATTGGCTATTTTTTCGGTTACAGCATCCACAATTTAAAAATGCTTTAACCTTTTACATCAAAGGTCCCGAATATTGGGCCAGGACCATACGAACGAACCACCGACGACATCTGTATCTTCCGCTGGCTTTCGCTTTGGGTTTGTTGCCCATTCCCTTTCCCCTTACAACTTTTCGCCTCTCTCAATAAAAAGGATAAAACGTACCTCAAAACCCACTGGTGCTCCGAAAGAAAATTGTGCGTACTTACTAAGGACTAATAGAACACCTCATATTTGCAAAATTTGAAGTTAATTCATCCACTCGTTCCCAACTTATAAAAAATAAATATCCTGTGTTTTTACATTACTCCTTATGAGCTGTACTAATGGGCGATATCAACTCATTGACAGTAATCCTGTAAGGATTTGCTCACATCTTTTTATTGAAACTTAAAGAAGCGAAATTTTGCATACAAAAAGCATTTAAGAAAATGTACTAGAGCTAGCTTGTAAAAATATATTTCAGAAAATAAATGTGCAAAATTGCACGTGAAGAGAACTTTTTTTGGAAAATATTTTCACTTTGGGCGGGTTAACGCGAGCAACTCGACGGACCATCAACATTCGCCCGTTCCCGGTTTAGAGACACTGGTTGCAGAGAGAGCCAGTGCCGTAAGCCAAACACAATACCTATGCCTCAGAGGGATTCGAACCGGGACTCTTCTCGGACGAATGGTCAGAAGCCAGCACTTAGACCACTGCGCCACCGAGGCGACTGAAGGTACTCAACATTCAGAAGTTTAAAAAGATGTTCACAGTAAAGACTTGTTCGCTTTAATTTTCATCACTAACCTAATGTTTAATTCATGCAATGAAGTCAAATATTTTAGGGTTTAACGATTACCATGAGCCATTCTCAATGCCATAAGCACTTTCCCAACCCTGATTCAGGGGCCGTCAGGCAAGCGTATACTCATGCCTCACCCGGGACTCGGACCCTCTAGGACAAACGGTCAGAGGCCAGCGCTTAAATCACTGATCCACCTGGGCGGCGAAGTAAAATGTCCTTTAAGCATGTGTTATTGTTTTTAAAATCAGTTTCGTTTTATCATTCAGATATTCTTTCTCGAGACTTCGGTCAGCTTTTGAATTCTGTGATGCGTTTACTACTATAATATTTCAGATAACTACGATTCTACGTATAAAAAATTTATAGTTTTTGACAAAATATTTGAAGATGCAACAGTTTCTTCGACTTTTGAGATTGCATCTATGGCAAAGTAAAATATTTGAACACGCAGTAATTTGCACCCTTTTGAGGAGACATCCATACTGAACCAAAATATTTGAACACAGTAATTTTATTAAGTACCTTGTTTGTTGTTGTTCATTAAGCACCTTGTTCAGTTTTGTTGTCCTGTTTTTCATCATTAACCTTGTTTCTATTCATTTGGAAGAATTCCATGCCTCAAGGAATGCCGTCTCCTATGCGAATAACGTGCATGTGGCACGGAAAAGTGTTCACTCAGAGGGAACGTCTGCTTTTAGCAATTCCCGCTGAAGTGTGGTGCTGAAATGAAAAAACACCGCAAATGTGACCCTATTTCTGTATGTTTGATTTCGTGTGAGAAAGCTGCAAGTGTTGATCGATGATTTCCGCCAATGTTTTGGATATTTCTCAACATCTTCAGGTGTTTGACCTGATTACCCATGATTGCACAAAGTGGTTTGGAATATTGCATCCAGTCGGAAAATCACTGAGTTTCCGAAGGTCAATATACTTAGCTTTGCTTAGGGAAATCGAATAAGTATTAATAGAATTTTTACTTTGCAAACACAATTTGTTCGATTGTTAAATCAATCGGAAAATGGGAATAGTTTGTCCTACCGTTATAAGTTACTGATTTTTGAGAAAGTATACATATTCAGACTTATGTTTTTAATGCATGAGCGTGTCTATGCTAATAAGCATTTGAATCTAATTACTGTGTGTTGTCCTACGCATGCTTATCACACTCGTGGATATACCGATTTGGTGATACCCAGAGCTCGGACAAACGTTTTATATTATATCAATGCCACTTGCCCTCACTCTGGAACGGATTGCCGATTTATATTAGATCAGTTGTTAACAATGCCTTATTTAAAAGAGAGTTAAGGTGGACGTCTAGTGATTTTGCTTCCTATACTTCCAATGGGCAAACTTCTGTACACATTTTTTTCATAGTTAATGCGTTCCCAAGGATGAAAATTTGAACATCGATTAAAATAACTTCATATTATAACTTCGAATACTTAATGTTTTCTAAAACATAACCATAATTATATGAAAAATCAATAACTTTTTTTTGGGTGGTGTTGAGACCAGACAAAAGACGGCGCTACCTGTACATTGTTGACGTCAGTAGACAAACAAATGCTGGATTGCTTAAATATGGTTATGTTTCAGAAAATATTAAGTATTCCAAGTTATAATATAAAATTATTTTAATCGATGTTCAAATTTTCATCCTTGAGAACGCATTAATTGTGAAGGAAATGTGTCCAGAAATTTGCCCATTGGAAGTATAGAATGCAAAATCATTAGACGTCCACCTTAAGGGAATACTTGATTTACAGTTAATATGTTTCTGGTTTGATTATCTGCAATTGTGATTATGTAAATTGCAGTTCTTTAGGAGGATAATTTCTTGACTTGGCACTTTTGTTTTTTATTAAGGGACCAGGGGCTCGTCAGGCTTACACTAGCTTTTTCCCTGGCTCCCTGATATGTTGCACTAGAGTTGATTGAATAAGTGCTTGTAATATACGTGGTACTATTCGTATGTATAATTCAAGACTACACACTTGTGGTGCTGATTAAGAATAAATATCAACGTTTATTCACAATTAAAAGCTTTGTTAGCATCGACTATAGTTTCGCGGAGCTTCGGTTCGGCTTCATCAGGACGAATGGAGCGTAAATATTCAAATCATTGTGACATCATCAGAGCTTCAGATACAAAATTCGAGCTTCAGATACAAAATTCCTTACGTTTTATTAGGTTTAGCTCTAGTTGCAAAAAATAATGAGGACAAATGTGCTATTATTCATTTAATTTAGAGAAAAGAAATTCATTTAATTGCGTTCAGTGAAGCTAACTTACGGGAAAGAGGGGAAATAAGGGAGAATAACGTGGAAAACGGAGCATAGTTCGAAACAGCTCAACTAAATGTTTTTCTTTGTTGTTGTTGTTGTCGTTGTTGTAGTTTTTCACTTTATAGTATACGCCACAGGGACGTACTGAATTTTCAAGTGCTAAGAGTTTTACTGCAGGAATAGGAATATTTTTCGTTTTTCTTTCTTTATGGTTTCATAAAAACAGTACCACGCCTAGAGTTTTTCTATTTATGCACCTCTGCTCATAAACTTTCATCTAGAGTCTTGCGGAGTCATCATATAAAAGATTTTACTTTCGTATATCTGAATATGAACATAGACAGACGATGCGATTAAGACAGTAAGGATATTTTCATGTTGGCATGGGCAGCTACGTACTCGTATATGTATTATAATCTTTCGCAATTTTTTTCTCCATTTAAAACTGAAAAAACATATGTAGAAACTTACTTACTGAAAAAATTAGTAAATAAAAGGTAATTACACACTAAAAATATATATGAACTGACAGAAAGCAACTGTTACGTTGAAAAGTTTTTCTATCTTTGAAGGAGGAAAATTTCAACATTGTTTTCGGCTTATTAATAAAAGAAAATCATATCTGTGCATGAATATGAAATTCTGATTTTTCCCTCGTAAAAATTACAGAAGGAAGATTATTATGATCAAAATACATGCTTACCGTATTATTTCAAGGATGCAAACAGACCTCAAAACCAAATTTTCTCATGCATATCAGTATTAAATTAGCGATTAAAGCTTTTCGTCTGTGTAAGATTAAGTATACAAGACACGAGTTTTCAAATAGAAAGCATAAAACGATCGGTTTTAACGATTTTCACTTCCCCACTGTATGACCGTGCTTGCAATGGTATTTCAAATAAGAATTCAGAAATATCTCTTTGCAGTTTGTCCATCTGATGAATCGTTTATTTGAATCAAACTTGGTGCTCACTTTTCTCGGGGAAAAGCGAATTATCTTCGATGCATTCAATGCGTGTAGAACGCAGATCAAATCTCTTTTATTATTATATTTTATTTAATTTTCTCATCTACAGCAATGGCATCTGTAGCATGGTCCGCTTGTCAGTACGGACATGAAGTCAAGTAAAGACATAGCCACTCATGGTTTAAAAATCGTCGAACAATGTGTCATGATCGAGAATCACTGCTTCTTGGATTTTGAGCATTACGTATTGTAGATCTAAAGCATCAAGCTGAGTTACAAGAGTCTGAAGAATTATACCAGTTGCAGAGATAATCAGTGGATGTATGTGAACTGTTTTCAGCTTCCACATGTGTTTAATCTCTGCAGCCAGTTCCACCTACCTGTTGATTTTTGTTGCATAGGTATTCTGAATATTGCGGTCCAACGGTACCGATATGTCGATAATGACTGTTTCCTTCTGCCTTCTGTCTGGACAATTGGCAGAGATAAACGTTACGTCTGTTTTAATCTCACGGTCCCAATATTATTTGTATTGTTTATTATCTAGTACCTCAGTGGGTTGATATTTATATTATGGTACACCTGACACTGATAGTTCTGTATCGTGCGCTAAGTCCTGATGTATCATCTCAGCAAAATTATTATGTCGCTGCATATAATCAACGTTTGCTAGCGTGATGCATCCTCCGCAGATGTGTTCAATGGTCTCACCGTACCTACCACATCTTCTACATTTGTCACTTTGCAGATCCTCCTTTAAAATGTATTTTCTATATAGAACTTTTGGTTGCAATCAATTTGTCTTGAACAGCCATCATAAACCCAAAAGTCTCTATTATTATTATTATTATTATTTAATCCTACTTTACGGAAGAAAAGAAAAAACAAATTTCGGCGTTCTTGCTCCATATACTGTATATTTGCGCTATGCTGTTACTATGACTTCATGTCTCTACCTCTGCTATGAGATCTGTTAGACAAGAATACTCCAGCATCACATCCAGGGACATTCTTGAACAGTGATGAAAATCGAAGCACCTGCTTGCATAAAATAGGGTCATAGCACACTCTTACACTTCAAGTAAGGGATGGGAACGAACTGTGATGTCCTTTTGTGTGAAACTAAATCGTCAATGCCATACTGCTAAATCTTCCTCTAACCATAAAGTCGACGAGCATATTTCAACATGCAGATCAGTCTCACCTGCAGAGAGTGATTCAAGGTTCATACAGTATATGGTAATAAAAATGCGTACATCAAGAAGTCTCTCCGATTCTTTGAGAAATATATACGTATCATCATCAACAACCAATCTCGATCCAGTGCTACTTGGAGGTCTTTCCAATTCTCCTCCACAACTCTCAATCCTTACAGTTCTACTCCTTGTCACTCCGGCGTGCTTCCGAATTTTACCTACTATCTTCCACGTGGTCTTCTCAGTATGCTCATGCCCCTTGGCAGAGGCGTAACTAGGGCGGGACAGACGGGGTTGCTACCCCGGGCGCAGCTCAAGAGTCACTGCTTGCAATCTGATTAAAATTGGAATTGAAACTTTTACACCAGTTTCTGGTATACTTAAAATTCGAATTTCTTCCTTCTCAGAATGTTCAGGGGACTACAAGAATGGAACTTACACCTAAGCATTACAAAACTTCGATTATTCAATCCGTTTTTATTAGTGTAACAATTTACAAAACGCAATGACTAAGTGCCGAGCTTTCGCACTCCAAGCGGGAGGCTTTATCAAGACCATTGAACACTAAAACGTCTTTTGGAACAACAGTTGTTTCCCAAGGCTTTCTAGTGTTCACTGGTACACTGGTGTCCAAAGTTTTGGAACAACAGTTGTTCCCAAAGACGTTCCAGTGTTCACTGGCCTTGATAAAGCTCTCCCGTTTGGAGTGCGAAAACTCGGCACTTAGTCATTGTGTTTTGTAAATTGTTACACCAGTGAAAACGGATTGAATAATTGAAGTTGTGTTCAGGGGATGTTAGTTACTTACATTCAGAAATAAAGGCGTGGTCCTATAGTCCGTCTAACTAAAGAAGAACTACGATCTTTGTCTACAACGATGTAGCGGCGGTTCTTCTTTAGTTTGATGGATAAGGATGTCGTTTTTTCTTAGTTGATTAGATAAGATAAGGATATCGTTCACATTGTTGAAGATTGTCTGGGGGCTATCCGGCCATTACTGTGGCTGCAAGCCACGACTTCTGGCCACAATCGGTCCGTTTGATGTGGCACCGAAGGTCCGAAGCAGTTGCAAAACGCTGTACAAACAGTCATACTGTAGTTCGATTGTGCCTCTCTCACAGAAATAACATTGGGATATGACGTTAGTTTTGCTTTGCCAAGCTGTGTGTGTGTGTGTGTGTGTGTGTGTGTGTGCAGATGGGGGCGTGATAATTTGGAGTTCACCCCAACCGCAGAAATGCCTGGTTACGCCTCTACCCCTTGGTACCTAGTCTTGTGTTTCAGCTGCTCAAGAGTGGTCAATTCTCCTAGCAAATGTCTGTCCCATTGCCACCTGATGGTCTTTATTTTGATCATGATGTAATTTTCATGATCCACGAGTTCCTCTTCCTATCTTTCTTGACAACACTCTATGCTTCTTTGAGTTGTCCGCAGCCTGTGATTGCGTTTTTCAGTTAAAGTTAACGTCCGTCTGATCCATAAGTAAACACTGGAAGGATGCATTGATTCAACAATTTTCTGCTACGACATAAAGGTACACTGGTGTCCAAAGTTAAACATAATCAACAAAAACTGGAAGGATGCATTGATTCAACACTTTTCCGCTAAGACATAAAGGTACACTGGTGTCCAAAGTTAAACATAATCAACAAAAACTGTTAAATTACAAAAACGACAAGGCACAATGAAATAGGTTGTTTACTATACAGAGATATCTTAGTGAGGAACTAAAAAATGATGAACACATAATAAAAATGAAGAACCAGGAAAAAGTACCAATAGTCCGAATTGTGAAAATAGCAGGAATTTTCCTAAGGAATTCCTGATTTTTTACAGCAGTCTAGTAAGATGTATGGTGACCTCTTAAAGCGATAGAAGTGTCACACCATTGTCTTCTGCTGTTGATAACATAAACAAGAAGACTCTGTGGTAACAAGTCTCACTACTGAACAAGAGCAGATCGGAGTTCCTCAAGAGTTCCGGCAGCAGGTCGAGGACCTGCAATGTGTCTCCCCATGCATCCTGCACATGCATCCTGCACATGCATCCCACACATGCTCTATTGGATTGATATTTGAGGAATGCGTTGGCCATGGCATACATTGGATATCTTCACTTTCCAGATAATCATCGACAATAGCAGCTCTATGAGGTCTCGCGTTATCGTCCTTGAACGGGAAATCTGGGCAAACAGCACCCCAAAAAAGCCTCACGTAGGGATCAAAGATTTTGTCTCTCTATCTCCGACCTGTTAAAATCCCACCAAAATTGACATGAAGCTGTCTGCTCCCGTTGGACACAATGCCACGCTAGATATGTACACCACCACCTCTGTAATGGTGCATTTCTTGGATATTTGTGGGGGAATAACAGGCTCCAGTTTCTGTCCAGACGAGGACACGACGGCTGTGACATTTGAGACTGATCTTGGATTCATTGGAGAAGAGGACACTTGGTTATTGATTTTCATCCCGGTCTCGATTTTGTCTGCACCACAATACCCTGGCATTTCTTGGTGATGGAGTGAGTGGGATGCAAACTGCAGGTCTTCTCGTGTATAGTCCTTGTCCATTGAGCCATAAAGAAGACATTGGCCCATTGATTTTCATCCCAGTCTCGATGTTGTCTGCACTACAGTACCCTGGCATTTCTTGCTGACAGAGTGAGTGGGATGCAAACTGCAGGTCTTCGTGCTTATAATCCTTGTTCGTTGAGCCGTCTGCATACTGTTTGCTTTGAAACAGCTAGTCTCCCAGCCGCAGACAGCTCTTAAACAAACGCTCTCATTGACATCGGCCTGCTACGCCTTATTGTTAGTGCCACAAACCTATCCTCCAGAGCCTTTATAATCCGTGGCAGACCTGCCACAGGTTGACGAATAACATCTCTGGTGTATTCATACTTTCTCCAAAGTCTGGATACAGTGGATTGATTCGCATCAGTGGCTCTAGCAATATTTCTCTGAGTCTGGCAGGATTCCAACATTCCGAAAATCTGACCACGTGTAAACATGTCCGCATGTCGTCTTTCTGGCATACTTTTTTAATAAAACAAAAATTCTACTGCAAGAGATTTCAAAGACGTAACTACTGGTGGATTACAAGAATCAAGAAAGCCTTTACACAATTAATAAGTCATACATGTTGGAAGTTCGTTTACTCTTTCAATTAGCTTTCTCAGCGCATGGATGCGATCATTAGTTTCATTAGTTCTATAGCCACTCAAGAATCCATCTTGTTCTCTTAGTTGAGCCATATTTAATGTTTCCCTTGCAGCGGTGTGACAGTTCCTTAGTAAAGATTTTATAAACAACTGATGGCGGATGCTGTTGGGTATGTACTGTAATTTCCAAGCCCCTCGGAGCCCTCTTTTATGTAACAGGATTACTGAAGCATTTTCCAGCCATCAAGAATATTCTCTTCGTCTTCGTTGAGGCATCTACTAGAAATCTCAGCGAGTGAGTTTGTATTTCTGCAATGGCTCCTGTACAATAACTATGGTAGTTTCATCTTTCTCAAGAACTCTTCCCTGTTTCATATTCTCAATTGCATGGCAACTTCTGCCGGCAGAATAGAAGGCACTTTATAGTCGGTATATTGCTTTTTGTCTGTAACAGATCTTTTTCATATAGTTTTGTTTAGAACTCTGTAATTCTCCTCAAAAATTATCCCCCTTTTTTTACTCTTTCCAGCCGTAGGTTGAAGAAGCGTACATGCTCCAGCTTTCTCCGTCTGTCTGTCCGCACGATAACTCGCGTAAAAATGGTTCGATTTCGATGAAATTTTAGTATGTGGTAGGGGACAACCTGGGGACGAACCCTATTGAAAATGGTCTAAATGGGGTCAAAGGTCAGGACATAGGAGCGGGATCCATTCCATCGCCCTTATGCGTCATAACTTATGTAAAAACGCTTCTATTGCGACAAAACTTTATCATGTTGTTCCGGAGATATATTGAACTGGTTCTGTTGAATATCATCGAAATGGATCAAAGGTTGGGGCATAGGAGCGAGATTTATTCCACAGTCATTATCCTCATAACTTGAGTAATAACTTAAGAAATGATTTCTGGTAGGTTGGAAAGCGTATCATAATCAATGCATTGCATGATTTTACTAACTTGTTTGTTACAGTACCATCTTCTTTTCTGAGTGATATTATCTGTTTCCCTCCATTGCTATGAAGGCCCTTTGTTTTCTTCACGCTTTGGCTGTTTTCAATATCTTTTCCAGTAGTTCACAAATGAATGTCATTATGCTTTAGAGTGTAATACATTTTCGCACTACTTTATATAGTTCTTTATATTCCACTTTGGAAATTACATTTACTTTTTAATCTTTATCTCCCTTCATTATTGCATAAGCAGTTTACTTTGTTCTGATATTTTCTTCAAATTGGTTTTGTTCTTTGTTTTGGCGCTATTTCTGTAACATTTCACCATAACGTTCTTTACTGAGAAATTACAACAAAATCGATACATACATGTATAAACAAAAAAATCAAGCACATTAGCTCCCTTTCACAGCTGAGAGGTAAGAGAATTCGTTCAACCTAATAGTTCCGTTGTAGTCCTAGTCTGTAAGACTCTTCGTAAGCCCATTATTTGTGACGTCATCAGTAATTCGCCTGTCCAGCGAAGAAGGCTTTTGTTTTGACGATTTTGCCCAGTCCCACTAAATTGCCATGCTTTATGTGGTTTTACGATCGTTCTACTACAAACATGTAATTGCTTAGTTACTGCTACCAGCTTCGGGAAAGCGTTGAGTCTGGATATAGTTTAATCTCAACTCAACATTTATACCGTTTCAACTAAATTCTCAATGTGCTGGGAACAACTCAGAAAGAAAAGGGAAAGCATAAGGAAACGAAGAATTAAAAAGAGAAAAGAAATTCTGAAGTTAACAGAAAAAATTTATTTTATAAATGAGACAATTCGCGACTCTACTAATTCCAGGGTCTCCAACCTTGAAGGGTAAGGAAGCTGTTTTCAAAGTCTGGCATCTTTTGAAGAAGTATTATTTTAAATTTTTGTGAAGGCTCATGTCCCAGTCAATTAATAGGTGCGCAACTTATGTGTGTACTTGTGTAGAAGAAGACGGGGACGGAACAGTTTAAATGGCAAATATTAAAATTGCAAAGACTTGCCGTTTTGATGCCAAGATATAAGCTAAATATACTTTCGGATTCTAAGAAAACAAATGTAAGGCTGACAGTCATTTTGTTAACATTTTTTTTAATTCGTTGAACTGAAGTGAAAAACAGCAGCTAAAATCCAAGTCTCACACACAAGTCCACACACAAGTCTTTTCTTGTTTTTCTATCCAACTCTTCACATCACTGTGTCAGCAGAAATCTGTGTGGTTTTCACCGAGTAGAGCTTTATTTTTCAAACTATCAAATAATGCATCTGCATCTCCAGAAAATGCTTCTTTAATCAATTTGCTATCTTCCGAAAGTTTCTTTTTTCTACCTATTATCTAAGAAACATAATAAGACGCGAGAGTGGCAATTTTATTTTTATCAGTAGTTTTGGAGAACAGACACTGCTGTCTAATCAGCTGGTTTTTTAACCGCTTCATTTCTCCCCTACCCCACCAGTTTTTTTTTTTTTTTTTTTTTTTTTTGCGTCTAACGATCACCATGAGCAACTCAATGGGCTGCAAGCAGTAGCCTATCTCTAATTTAGAACTACTGGTTCTAGGGAAGAGAGAGAGAGAGAGAGC
The DNA here is from genome assembly GCA_039090855.1 of Macrothele yani. NCBI lineage: Eukaryota > Metazoa > Arthropoda > Arachnida > Araneae > Macrothelidae > Macrothele > Macrothele yani. The sequence goes on from CM076991.1 coordinate 84,722,174, forward strand.
CAGTGCCGTAAGACAAGCACACCCAGGACTCGAACCCGTGCCCACTCGGAGCAACGATCAGAAGCCAGTGGTTTGACCGCTATACAATAGGAGCGACAGTTTTTGTTTTGCATCACTATTTCAGCAATAAGTTCGTGTTGATCTCAATATGCGCTGTTTTGAAATGTCTCTCAACATTGTTTGTTGCCTGCAGAAACACTAGCATTGCACAGTAAATGAAGGCAATTTCCTTAAACTTCGAGATAGTTATGTTCTCATTGTGCATGGAAGTTTTAGGTTTCCTTTTTAGTAGGAGAGAGCACTTGCTATTCTTCACTTTGCCTAAATAGCATGCATGGTAACGAAAAAAAAAAAAAATTGCGTCAAGCGCGGTCTGGGCAGCCGGGACACCGGGAGAATTCCTGCGGGCTTACGTGTTCTAGTTGGGTAGGCCACATGCACTAACTCAAAAATATAATATATATATATATACACACTGTTTTCCATGCAAAGCTTGTTCGTTAAATTATACTAGGGATATCCACACCACTGTCCAGAAAAGTTAGTAAAATGTTGCCTACAAATTATTATCTCATTACAAACGCTGCAGAAATTCGTGGACTTCTGTTGAAAAGATCTTTAAATAGCAAAGAATGATAGGGACATACTGTCAGTTTTAGGGTTGAGGTACCTTAAGAACCCTTCCCCAAAAGTGGGCCGCACAAAATCCGCTTCCAGGGCCGTTTATGGTTCGCCAGTCCTCCATTGATTTGCATTGGCATACGAGTTTGCCTGAAAAACAATGATTTTGATGGAATAACTGGTATTCTCGGATATCGCATTAAAAACAAGTTCGTCTGCACGACATGTACTGGAATATTTACCAGCACAAAAACTTCCGCTTTACTGCAGGGTTATTTATTCTAAAGCAATTGTCAAAAGACGGGCGAGAGACAAGAAATCAGCCGGAAGGGACGTAACTTTGAAATTCGGGGGGGGGGGGGGCATAAAAAACAATATTTTACTCAACAGATCACTTGTTACATAATTTTTTTCTTCTTTTCAAAGCCGTTAAAGTTTAAAGTGGTAAACAAACTTGGACTTTTCAGTGTAAATTGATTTTGTTCCATAAACATGGTGAAACGAAAAAAAAAAAAAAAAATGTGCGGTTTTTTTTAAATAACATGGGGCCTACTGGCCCAGAATACGGTGATACACCGGGACTGTATACAAAGGTGTAGCTGAAATGATTTTTAGAACGTCTTTTGTGAAAAAAGATCGTGCTTATGTTGTCGGTTTGTCCGTCCGTCTGTAGGCACGATATCTCTACAACAAACAGTGCGATTTGAAAAATTCTTCTTGCGTTAGGAAGCTTGAAATGTGCGAATGATGATCCTTTATTTTGATTATTTTTACGATGCACAATTTCGACGCTAGAGGGCGTAAATGCAGATAATATCGAATTTAATATACATTTTATTCCATATATTTGCTTCTAAACTCCCAATTCTAAAAATTATTTTACCTTTCGATTCCATTTATGTCGAAGACTATTTTAGGTGCAATCATTTTTTCCGGTTGCGCATAGATACTCCGCTAGGGGGCGTAAAAATAAATTGCGTTTCCCCCGATATCTCTGCTTCTAAAGCTCCGATTTGGAAAACAATTTCTGCAGTGGATACAGCTCCTGATAGGAACTGTTTTCCATATAAATTCTAATTTTTTCTATAAAACGGTTTGGCCACCAGGGGGCGTAAGGGTTGATTTCTGCTTCTGAGGTATTTGCAACAAAATCTGAGTTTCTAAAATCTCAATTGAAAAACATCTTCCATGGACCGATAATACTCACGTTGAGAAACCTTTTCGGAATGTTTTCTTCTTAAAATAATGCACAGTTTCTCCACAAGAGGACGTAGATGCATAACTTATTTTTGTCAATATCTCTGCTTCTAATGGTTCGATTATAAAAAATTTCTTATTTGTTGGGTAGAGTTTCCGGTGCGACATGTTTTTCACGTAATTTCAAAATTTTGAAGTAATTCATTGACTTTCCGCTAGGGGGAGTATAGGTAAATTGCGCTTTCCCCAGTATCTCTGCTTCTAAAGCTCCGATTTGAAAAGTTCTTCCTGCATCGGATACAGCTTCTGGTGGGAAATGTTTCATTGTAATTTCTAATTTTTTGTAAAATATGGTTTGGCCACCAGGGAGCGTAAGCGTTCATTTCTGCTTCGTAAGTATTTGCAGCAAAATCTGAGCTTTTAAAAGCTCGATTGAAAAAATTCTTTCGTGGACCGATACAGCTCATGTCGATAAACATTTGAGAATATTTTCTTCTTAAAATAATTCATGGTTTCTCCTCCAGCGGCGTAGACGTGCTGTATATTTTATTTCTGTCAATATCTCTGCTTCTAAATGTCCGATTTAAAATATTCCCTTTTTGTTAGATAGCGTTTCCGGTGTAAAATGTTTCTCATATAAAATTTTCAATTAATGCATAGACTTTCCGCTAGAGGGCGAAAAGGTAAATTGCGTTTTCCTCGATATCTCTGCTTCTAAAACTCCGATTTGAAAAAAATTCTGAACCGGATACAGCTCTTGATAGGAAATGCTTTGCGTATAATTTCTAATATTTGATAAAGAATGGTTTGGCCACCAGGGGGCGTAAGTGTTAATTTTTGCGTCTGGTGTATTTGCAGCAAAAGCTCAGCTCCTGAAAACTCCATCGAAAAACTTATTTCGTGGACAGATACCGCTCACATCTAAAAACCTTAATTGACAATACTTTCTTCTTAAAATAATGCATGGTTTTTCCACCAGGGGGCGTAAAGTCATATCTCATTTTTGTTGATATCATTGCTTCCAAAAGTCCGATTTGAAAAATTATTTCTTCGTTGCAGAGCGTTTTCGTGGGGAAATGTTTCTCATATAATTTCAAACTTTTCTTGGCGCACAAGTCTGCCACCTGAGGGCGTAAGTTCACGTTTCCGTTTACAGCAATATCTGTGGGACTAAAAACCCGATTGAAAAACTTCTTTCTTCGGTCAGATCCTACTAACTATGAATACTCTGTGTGCGTATTTTCTTTCCAAAATAATGCACACTTTCGCCGCTAGGGGCGCAAATGCCTATTCTGTTTTTCTCAATAACACTGCTTTTATGTGTACGATTTTAAAAATTATTTCAACACCAAATGCGATTTCCCTTGTAGAACACTTTAGGCTAGTATATGAGAAATTTTGTAGTTCACAATTCTGTCGGTCGGTGGTGTTTGTGTACTTCAGTTTGCAGCTGTATCGCCGTTTCTAAAACCGCTACTGAGAAATTTCTTCTTTACTATATGCCATTCGTTACAACAGAGATGTAAAGCATTATCCTCTTTAAATAACGCAAAGATTTCCCGCTAGCTGCGTAAAGGTCGAAATGCCCTTTTTTAGCACGTCTTTTGTAAAAAGATCGTGCTTCTGTTATCGGTTTGTCCGTCCGTCCGTCTGTACCCACGATGTCTCAGCAACTATTAGTCCGATTTGAAAACTTCTTTTTGCATTGGGAAGCTTGAAATATGCAAATGATGATCCTTTATTTCGTTTTTTTTTTTTTTTACGATGTACAATTTCGCCGGTAGAGGGCGTAAATGCAGATGATGTCAAATTCAAAAATACGTTTTATTCCACATATTTGCTTCTAAACATCCGCTAGGGGGCGTAAAAGTAAATTACATTTTCCCCGATAACTCTTCTTCTAAAACTCCTATTTGAAAATTTTTTTCTTCAGCGGATACATCTCCTAATGGAAAATCTTTTGCATATAATTTCAAATTTTTGGTAAAGAATACTTTGGCCACCAGGGGGCGTAAGTGTTAATTTTTGCTTCTGATGTATTTACCATAAAATCTGAGCTTCTATAATATCGATTAAAAATTATTTCGTGGACTGATGCCACTTACATCAATAAACCTTTTCGGAATATTTTCTTCTTAAAATATTCCACAGTTTCTCCGCCAGGGGGCGTAGATATACATCTTATTTTTGTCAATATATCTACTTCTATGAGTCCGATTTGAAAAATTCCTTCTTTGTTGGATAGTGTTTTCCGTGCGACATGTTTTTCATATAATTTCAAAATTTTCAAGTAATTCATAGACTTTCCGCTAGGGGGCGTAACGGTATTTTGCGTTTCCCCCTATATCTCTGCTTCTAAATCTCCGATTTGAAAAATTCTTTCTGCACCGGAAACAGCTCCTGATGGGAAATCGTTTGCACATAATTTCTCATTTTTTTAAAGCAATAGTTTGGCCACCAGGGGGCGTAAATCTTAATGTCCGCTTCTGATGTATTTGCAGCAAAATATGAGCTTCTACATTCTCGATTGAAAAAAACGTCGTTTGTTGACCGATACTACTCATGTCGACAAACCTTTTAGGAATATTTTCTTCTTGAAAAAATGCATGGTTTCTACGCAAGGGGCGTAGATGTATATCTTATTTTTGTCAATATCTCTACTTCTAGGAGTACGATTTGAAAAATTCCTTCTTTGTTGGATGTGAAATGTTTTTCCTATAAATTCAAAATTTTCAAGTAAATCATACACTTTCCGCTAGGGGGCACAAAGGTAAATTGCGTTTTCAGCGTTATTTCTGCTCCTAAAGCTCTGATTTGAAAAAATTCTTCCTGTATCGCATACAAGACCTGATGGAAAATATTTTTCACATAATTTCTAATGTTTGGTAAAGAATGGTTTAGCCACTAGGGGTCATATGTGTTAATTTCTACTTCTGAAGTATTTGTTGCAAAATCTGGGCTCCTGAAAACTCGACTAATTTTTTTTCTTCTACCGATACCGCTTATGCGGATAAACCTTTGAGAATACTTTCTTCCTAAAAATAATGCATGGTTTCCTCACCAGGGGACGTAAAGTCACATCTTATTTTTGTCGATATTTCTGTTTCTAAGAGTTCGTAAGCTCATGATTCTGTTTACAGCAATATCTGAGGGATTAAAAACCCGATTGAAAATCTTCTTTCTTTGGTCAGATCTATTGTTTTCCATACCAGTTCCATTGACTTTGAATAGCTTTGATAAATTTAATTTGCGTCAGAACGGATTCAAAAGACGTGCTTATTACACCCGAAAATTCGGTGTCAACTTTCTTGTTTTCTTTATTTTCCCGGGGGATGTATCTGAAAAGTTCTTTTCCCATAGCATACCTTTTTCCATGACGAATATTTTTCGCCTATTTTCAAATTTTCCGTTAAGTAAAATTTTTCCACTAGCAGACGTAGATTTATATCATATTTCCTCCTATATTTCTTCTCTTAACTGTTCGATTTGAAAATCTCTTTTTCTGTGGTACCTTCCTTGTAGTGCGTGAAACTTTTTGTTCCACATTTGTTAATTTTCGTAACATGCTTTTTAGCCGCTGGTGGAATAAAAGTAGATATTTCTATTTCTGGATGTTTTATCGATTGTTGGAACCAGTCGATTGTTTTCCAAACCGGTTCCACTGATTTTGAATAGCTTTGATAAATTTAATTCGCGTCAGAACGGATTCAAAAGACGTGCTCGTTACATCCAAAAATTCGGTGTCACCTTTCTTGGTTGTTGTTTTCGTTTTTTTTTTTTTTTTTTTGAAAAGATAAAGATCCGAACTACGAACAGATTGTAAGCAATATGCTAGAAAAGCATGATTCTTTTTCTGGATGGAAGTCTTAATGACTGACATGAGCAACTCTAAGGGCTATAAGGAATCACCTGCCTTTAATTTAAGACCACTGGTTCCAAGGTAGAGAGAGCCAGTGCCGTAAGACAAACGCACCACCCATGCTTCATCAGGGACTCGATCCTGAGCCCAGCTCGGTTGACTAGCCTGAATCCTACTTCTCTGGCCTTTTGGGCACAGGAGCGGAGACCAAGCGATTTCAGGATGTAACATGAATCACACCTAGTGCGCTTCTTTTCCTCTCGTTTGGACCGATTACCAGAGAATCTTAGAGCAGTCAGCGAAGAACAGTGTGCAAGGCATCACCAAGATACCAAAGAGATGGAATGGCCGAGCGATACGAGGCGTTATTCTTTTCATCATTTGTCTAGGATGAGTCCAGATTCAAATCCTGCTTGAGCCTAAACTAGGAGCCAGCGACGTCTTATAGCCCATTGAGTTGCCCTCAGTGGTTGTTAAACCCCCAAACGAAGCAATAAATAAAGAGGCGATACCAATGATGATGAAACATCTCTATGATAGGAGATTACTGCCGAGTGTTGCAATGTGTCGCACCAAATGCATAAAACAAAAACTCTGCTGAGTTTTCTAAACAAAAACCAAAGGTTTTATTCGAGAAAATAATACAGTATAATTTTATTGAACACATACATATCTTTTTTTTTTCATTTTTGCTCATATTTTAAGTATTAAGTTGCATATAAATTTCCAAATTCAAAAATTTTAAGTAGCATGTACTAAAAATTATGATTGTGCATTTTTCCCCGCCCTGCTTCGAAAAAAAAAAAACATCATACACAAAAGCAAATATTATTTCCATCATCACCCCTCTTGAATTATATAAAATCAGTATCAAAACTGAAACAGGTCTCTAAAATAGCATAACTATACTAGTAATCCGAATTTCTTGGCGTAGAATAGAAATAATAGTTTCGAAGCTTTCTCACATCAACCGGATGGCTTTCTGAAGGAAGGTAGACAGCAAACTGCAAACTGAATAATAAAACTTTGGAATTATTAATTAGGTCTCTAAAGATTTTTTGGTTTGCTTTTTTGCAGAAAGCAAGTACGAACAACAATACAGATCCAAATATGTGCACACTTTACAAGACAATAACCCGGTTCTTTATACAGGTGCAAACGGGATCACACAGAATCTGCCGTGCTTTCTTTCCACAACGGCATAATTTTTTAAGGCACTAGAAATAAAATTAGAGAAAAGAAATAAATATAATAAATCAAATCAAATAAACGATGGTCGCGTGAGAATACATCAGCTTAATATCTCGTGGTGTATATAAGATACAGTTATAGTGTGTTTAGCTCTAAAAGCGAAGTCCATGAACGTGGTGGATCCATTGAGACACAATCGTTACACGCCTCTCAGTGAAACAGAATTTCTATGGTCTCCCTTAATCAGTGACGTATCCACATCGGGGTTAGTTGCGGTCAGGACCTCAGACCCTCTTCGGTCTACGACTCAGCGTTTTTATTTAAAAAATTAAACGTTTTGATACGAAATGAAATTTAAATTTGAAAAAGAAAAGTTTTACGGTTTGGTATAGGAATGCAGAAGTTTACACAGACTTTCACGAACATGAAGGAGAAAGCCTTCAGACAAAAGTCTTCTGTGACGTCTCCGTATTGCTGGCTTCAGCTCCTTCTCCAACTTACGCTGTATCGGGCAACATTCACTGTTTCCCTCTTTTTCTGAGAGTGCACTAAAGTTGGTCCATTCAAATCCCAGAAGAGAGTGAACAGGACCTTTCCGGCTGAGGGTTGAGGCTTGAACTTCTCCTTGATTGGAGAAGATGTGTGCCGCCATTCTGAAAAGTGTCTCTTGCTTTCGGGCTCATAGTGATGCACCCAGGATTCATTCCCTGTGACAATGCGTGCCAGGAAGTCGTCTCTTTCGTTGTTATACCGCGCCAAAAAGGCTGTGGAGGTCTGCATACGAATCATCTTGTGCTCATCAGTCTCCCAAGCCATCCTCCGTTTATGTGCACATTTTACATTGAGAAACTCTATATGGATATGAAACAATGTTTTTTTATAGGTGAATATTTAATGGAAATAATCATTTTGTCGGCAGATTTTTCTAATGACGTCAGCACGTCTTGTGTTACAGTAGTGCTATAAATTTTATGCTGTGATCAAATACGAGTATTTTGCTCTCTGACAACTTTCCCCAGCTGTCAAAAAATAGTTCCGATGAAACTGCACCACGAGCAGTTGCGCGAATTTGAGAGAGGACGTATAATTGGGCTGAGAGAGGCCGGTTGGTCGAGTCGTCGTATCGCCAGGCATTTGGGCCAGAGTAACACTGCAATCGGGCGATGTAGGCGCTAATGGATCGAGAAGGGCACAACCCAGTCGTACGCGGGCAGTGGACGGCCAAGGGCAACGGCAGAACGCAAGGATCGAGCGGCTGTGAGAGCCGCGCGAACAAAACCGAAGTCGTAGCTCTCAATCATTCGTGCCCATGTTGCGTCGTCTACAGGCACGGAAGTGGTCATCCGGACCGTTTCCAGACGACTTGCAGCACAGAGACTACATTCGGAGAAGCCACTCCGCCCCTACCACTGACCAAGAGCATCGCCGGCACCTATTGCAGTGATGTCGGGCTCGATCAACGTGGGATAGTGTGCAGTGGCGTCGTGTTGTCTTCAGTGATGAGTCATGGTTTGCACTTGGTGCCCATGACCAGAGCATACGTGTCTAGAGACGAACCGGCCAGCGCACGAATTCTGCTTTTATCGTGGAACGGAACTGAGCTCACACAGCGGGAATGACTGTCTGGGAAGCCATTTCCCACACTGAACACATTTGGTAGTCCTCCGTATGACCCTCATGGCTCAACGGTACGTGGACGACATTCTTCGACCTGTTGTGTTTCCATTCCTGTCGCAGCATCACGGAGCAATTTTTCAGCGCGATAATGCCCGTCCACAGACAGCACGACTCTCCCAGGCCTGCCTCCGTAACGTGGATACCCTTTCCATAGCCATCCCGATCTCCCGACCTCTCACCTATCGAACATGTTTGGGACATCATGGGTCTCCGCCTACGCCCATCCCGTAATGTCGGTGAACTGGCCCACAATTTTGACACCATCTGACATACTCAAGGAGGTTAGAATAATACTTCTGGAGATTCCCTCAGTGTCTTAACCGTGAAGCCGCCAGGTGTGGGAATTTGACGTTGTTTACATGACACCTATATAATTTCAGCTGTGTGTATTCTGGAATGTGTGGTTTGGGGTTACAGAAATCGTGTTAATATCAAAACGGAATTAATTATACTTCTTACACGAGTGAAATTTTCAGTTCAAACGTTATGTTTCGTTTAGAATTCGCACTAATGTTCGTGTATTTCAACTTAAAATAAAAATGGGAAGGAGCCTCAAAATAATTAAAAATTTCATAAATTCAGCATTATTTCACACATCGGCAACAAATTACGACACGAAATTGGAAACATTTGCGACGAAATTAGGCGATTCGGCCAACAAAAAATGCATTGCAATAGTCTTGAAAACCATCAACTTCCCCACACTTTGACGGCCATTGCTCGCGGTTATATGCTTCACTTCACGCAAAGTGGTACTGCTCCATTAACAAGGGCATCCTCAGATATCCTATTCTAACCACCTTGGGCATACTATCCCTCAGGACGGTATCCGTGTACTGTATGCGTCTATGACACGCAGGGTAACCGCTTGCATCCGAGCCACTGATGTAGCTGTTTTATCCGAATGCATGGCCCAACTCCCCTAAAATTGAAATCATTTCCTTTCCTATACATGTGCATTGCACATATCAATTTTCATCTAGATTCGATGACTCCTTCTGGGTGCTTCGTTTCTTTTTCTTTTCTTTTTTTTTTTTTTTCTGTGCAAAGAATCTGTTTGTATATATAAATTTTTCCAACGGTGAATGCTGTTCATATTGTATGATTTCAATCAAAGTTTTGTTCAACATAAATGCTTGATTGCAGACTGCTTAAAGCCACATTCAAGCGTAATAATCTGATTCCCAAAAAATAAATAAATAAATAAATAATTTAAAAAACAAATTAATTTTTGGAAAGAGATCATGGAAAATCTGAATTTAAACTGATCACAATAATGACGAAAAGTCAGTAAATCAAGACATACATCATGATGACGTCACATAATATCCATCCTAGACAGCAATATTCAGAGGAATTGAAATATTTCTTAAGCCTTAGATCAAAATTACGTGATTTTTTTAATTGGAGGTTTAACGACCACAGTGAGCAACTCGATGGGCAATATAAGCAGTCGCCTGTCCCTAATTCTGGACCACTGGTTCCAGGTAAGGGAGAGAGCCAAAGCCATATGATCATGATCATATGTAGATAATTTTAGGAAGGGAGTGTCTGACCCCAGATCTTAAACAACCCTTAGAAATAGGAAGCTAGGAGATTTGGGCTAGAGTGCCCGATAGGAAAGTGACACGGAAGCGAAGTAGAAAGGGGGAGGAAGACGCCCTTATTTATTAACGGGAGGCCAGTACCCGGGATCCGACGGCTTAACGTGCCCATCCGACGCACGGCGGATATTTAGTGGATCGAGCGTTCGTACCTGCCTGGGATCGAACCTGAGGTCCTTTCCGTGGCAGTCACGAACGTTGCCCACTCGGCTACCAGCGGCTAAAGCCATAAGACAAACACAACATTCATGCCTAACGGGATTCCAACCCGGACCCATCACGGAAGAATGGTTGGTAGCGAGCTCTTAGACCATTACGTCACCGGGGTGGTCGTGATTTCTTGAATATAACCATTTAAAATATTCTGCACCTGACAAAACATTGAAATAGAGTCCATTATGAAGCACCTTGCAACGGTCAATCCTAGCTCAGATTCTCAGTTGTCCTCAAAGACCTCCTTTGTTATACTACAGCACCCGACAAACTACGACCTTCCCGTGGGACTATATTTATGGTATGAACAATACAAAATAAAATGTTGTCGTACATACTTAAACGGCGCCCCTGTGGCGCATTGGTCTAAGCAATGGCTTATGACCATTCGACCGAGATGGGTCCGGGTTCAAATCCCGGTGGGGCACGGATGTTGGTTTGTATTACGGCGCAGGCTCTTTCCTTTCCCTGGAACCAGTGACTCTAATTAAGGACGGGAGACTGCTTATAGCCCATTGAGTTGCTCACGATGGTTGTTAAACCTCCAATAAAAAAGTTGGTAAAACCATGCAATGCATTGATTATAACACGCTTTCCAACATACCAGAAATCATTAGTCAAGTTATGAGGATAATGGCTGTGGAATAAATCTCGCTCCTGTGCCCTGACCTTCGATCCCATTTCGATAATATTCAACAGAACCGGTTCAGTATACCTCCGAAATAACATGATACAGTTTTGTCGCAATAGAAGCATTTTTACGTAAGTTATGATGCATAACGGTTGTGGAATAGATCCCGCTCCTGTGTCCTAATCTTTGACCCCATTTCGCCCATTTTCAATAGGATTCGTCCCCAGGCAGGTGCACACAACATACTAATATTTCATCCAATTCGAAGCATTTTTACGTAAGTTATGACGCATAGTGATTCCGCTCCTATGTACTGACCGTTGACCCCATTTCGCCCATTTTCAATAGGGTTTGTCCCCAAGTGGTCTCCTAGCACATACTAAAATTTCATCGAAATCGAACCTTTTTAGTTAGTTATGCAGCATAAGAGCAGTGGAATGGATCCCGCTCCTATGTCCTGACCTTTGATCCCATTTCGTTCACTTTCAATAGGGTTCCTTCCCAGGTGGTCCCCTACCACATACTAAAATTTCATCGAAATCGAACAATTGTTACGCGAGTTATCGTGCGGACGGGCATACGCACACAACGCGTGACGTAATGAGGCAGATGGGAATCGCGACCATCTGCTCAAAAGAGTGTGATGTCATAAAACTTTAATAGGATCCACACACAACGCGTGACGTAATGAGACAGTGGCGTGACCGCGCGTCATAATCTCAATCGCGAGCTTGTGACGTCATAAGATTTCTAAGCATGGGTAACATTAATGAAACGACGCCATGACACTGAAAACGTGGTAATTCGGGATGGTTATTTAACTCACTAAACAAATTTTCCTAAAGTCGAGATCAAGCTAAATCGATTTCTAGTACCAGAAAACGGTAGGTTAACGACTTTCATCAAAATTATTGGAGCCGTTTTCTAAATAAAATTTTCATAGATACAGGAATTGCTCCTTTAAGGTGGACGTCAAGTAATTTTGCTTCCTGTACTTCCAATGGAAGAACTTCTGTACACATTTTCTTCACAATTAATGCGTTGCCAAGGATGAAAATTTGAACATCGGTTAAAATAGCTTCATTTTATAACTTGGAATACTTTCTATTTTCTAAATCATAACTATAATTATGCAATCCAACATTTATTTGTCTACTGACGTCATCAATGTTCATGTAGCGCCATCTTTTTTCTGGTTTCAACACCACCAAAGGAAACGTTATTGTTTTTTTATATAATTAAGGTTATGTTTTAGAAAATGTTAAGTATTCCAAGTTATAATATGAAGTTATTTTAATCGATGTTAAAATTTCTATCCTTGGGAACACACTAATTGTGAAAGAAATGTGTAGAAAAGTTTTTCCATTGGAAATATAGGAAACAAAATTACTTGTCGTCCACCTTAATAGTATGGGTAAGGGCGATGGAATGGATCCCGATCCTATGTCCTGACTTTTGACCCCATTTGTCCCATTTTCAATAGGGTTCCTCTGCAAGTCGTCCCCTACCACATACTAAAATTTCATCGAAATCGAACCATTTTTACGTGAGTGACAGACGGATAGACGGACAGACGGATGGACAGACGGACGGACGGGAAAAGCTGGAGCATATACGCTTCTTCAACCTACGGTTGGAAAGCGTAAAAAAGACAATACGTAAACAGCAGTCGAAACATGAGATTAATTCTTTTATTTACTCTCTCTTTCTCTTTCTCTCTCTAGGGGAAATGGCTTCTAACTAAATTTAGACATGTAAGGAAACTGGGCTCTCGCCAGTAAATAAAAGAATTAATCTCATGTTTCGACTGCTGTTTACGTATTGTCTTTTTTACGCTTTCAAACCGTAGGTTGAAGAAGCGTATATGCTCCAACTTTTCCCGTTCGTCCGTCTGTCCATCCGTCTGTCGGCACGTCCGTCCGTCTCTCCGTCTATCCGTCTGTCACTCACGTAAAAATGGTTCGATTTCGATGAAATTTTAGTATGTGGTATGGGACCACCTGCTGAGTCTTGAGCTCTAGAGCTCAAGACCCTTACCCGAGAGAGAGAGAGATTAGGCGCAATAAGCGCTAGCTGGAGGCCTCAAGCTGAAGTACAAATGTGAGTCTCCTTCGTGGAAGGTCGGCGGTGGGATTCCGGCTCACCAAGGAATGATTACTTTAGGATTTCAGCTTTCTACATCGCGGCTAATATGGAAAAAAAATCCGCCGTTTTGATTGTCTTCCACGTCACGCACTGAACTGACTTCCCGCCCCACGCCGTCAAAGCCTTTCTTAATTGACTTGACTATATGCGTTCCCATCATCCTAGTGTGTGTTCGTTGCACACGTAGTTTGTGTTGTGTCTTTGCTCGGTGACGTTGATAATTTGTAACCAAAATGATGAAAAGAAAATTTAAATCCGGTTCGTTAAAACATAAACGTAAAGAAAGTAAAAGCTCATCATGCCCCCAAAAATTATTTTTTCAATGGGATTTAACGACCACCGTGAGCAACTCAATGGGCTATAAAAAACACCAGGCAAATTCCGTGCTAACTATAATGAAATTAAGTAAAAATCCTCTGTCTTATGCACGATCTAACAAACTTGTCAAACATTCAAACAGTCGTGATTCCAAGCCTACGTTACACTTATGTTTCAAATGACAGGTTAAAAACTTTAAAGAAGATGACATTAAAATTCGAGAACTTTTCGAAGCCCCTGTGCCTTCAGCATCAGGAAATGAACACATGCGGCGTTCAGCAAACACCCAATGAGTTATATAACTTCTTTCGTAAATGACGACATCCATTGCATCCGCGCATGCTCAATGTGTTGCGGTGGGCTCCATTAGGTTAGCGCTCAATATTAAGTTGTGGGGGTGGTAGGGGTAAAGATAAATCAATTGGTGCCATACAATTGGTAACATAGGTCAGTGATACAATTTTTTTAAGTAAAGGTAACCAAGATTGAGGAAGTTCGCATGGTGCATCATCATTACAACATACAAGATGCAATATATAAATGTACATGTACATTGCCTCAATCATCAAAGATATAGTCTTATTTTTGGGTGTCGCGAGCAGTTTTATACATATTAGTCCATTCGGATTGGTGAGTTCCATTGGACACGAGACGTGATAATGATGTAGATTGCGATTTCCTTCGCACATCGTACATATTGTAACGACAGTGGGTCGTTACCCACCACGTACCACCAAATGTAACGACCTCGGCCGCTGCCAACAAATGTAACTTTCGTGGTCTCGATCCCACCGCTGACCACCAATGTAACGGTCACGGCGGCTATCTCACTGCGGTCATATGACGTTGTTATTCGCGTGAAGACTGTTTTTTTTTTTTTTTTGATTGGAGGTTTAACGACCACCTTGAGCAACTCAATGGGCTATAAGCAGTCGCCCGTCCCTAATTTAGGGTCACTGGTTCCAGGGAAGGGAGAGAGCCAGTGCCAAAAGACAAACACAACACCCATGCCTCACCGGGATTCGAACCCGGACCCCTTCGGACGAATGATCAGAAGCCATCGCTTAGACCACTGCGCCACTGGGGCGGCCGTGAAGACTGTATTATATGGGCATACACTTAAACGATTTGAACCAATTACATGCGTACACATAAATAATGTGTTCTATAAACGCGCCAACTGTACTAAACAACATTTAATTGGCTATAAAAAAACATAACAATGGCTCACATACGAATCAAAATTAGTTGTCTTCTGAACATTGGTATGGGGTCAACTTTGACCAAAATCTGTTCCAGCTAGATAACTTTAATGAACTTGAATTCCACAGTTCAATTCTTACAATATATCAGTGCAGTTCCTCAACTAATCACGTAGCAGATGTATCTATCGACAATAAACAAAAATGTTTCTACTTACATGGATGCTGTCAAGAATATATCCAAATTTTGATTGCACCTGTATTACCACCCCTACTCGATGTGAGGGCGAACCATCTGCTGCGTCCTATTCGCTGCAGTGGGATTAATTATTAAGAAGGCCGTTAATTTTCGTAACTCTTTACTCTCTATTATCTTCCGCCTATGGGTGTCTACCGTGAAGTTGGGTTCCCTAATGGAGGGTCTCCAAGTTCAGGGTTGACGGGTGCATTGCGTTGTGTTTCATATGGGAGAACATGGGAAACCCATATTCCTCCATATGCCGCTTGAAATTTAATAAACTCATGTCAGATTTGGACCTTTTATTTTCCTGCGACTGGGTTTGCTAAATGTTAAAAGTTATTTTCTTCTTAAAATCTTGGAGTTGTTACTCTACCAAAACTTTACGATTGTTCTACTTAATTATTCAGGTTAAAATAAACAAAGATTCACTTATTTTGAATTTTCAAAGATTTGAGAAACTCGGGTAAATTTCATTATAAAATACAGAATTTATTTTCATTTGTGTTTCCTTAAAATCTATTACACTGATCGGTGGAGATTTCAATTAATTTAAACCAAAATATATTTTAAGTTCATTATGTTTTTTTGATATTCGCAATCATATTTGAAAGTTCACCTTCCGCAAAATATAAGACACATTATGTTATTCAGCACTTGCAAGAGATTAAAATTATCTTTTCTACCGAGGATGTATAGGAGACAAAATCATGATCATGCTAACGAGATATTGGGAATTATGAAATTTTTCTCACCAAATTCTTTTCTTTTCATCTATTTCGTTGTCGTCCGGTATTACTTATAGGTATAAAGTCTATGGTTGGGACCTCATCCGGTCCTGCTGAATGCACACTGCCCGCATAAGATCACTCGATGCTTCACCCAAAATTTGCGTAAAAACCTCTCAGGGAAAACATCATACTTCCCTTCACCTGGAAATCATCTTGCTCAATTTTGAGCGTCCTCCCAGGAAAACTCCTAACTTAATTCTTTCTGCGATATTCTGCCCAGGATTCATCTAGAGTCCATCTTTCCTCTCTGCGTTCACCCAGAAATAGCAGTCATCATTCCATCCCGTGTTCTCTCCAAATCATCTCCGCCTAAAAAAAAACTTTTTCTCTCGTCTATGTTTAAGGGGTTCGGGGTGTTCCTGTCCTACCCAAATGGTTCTCCCCTTATTGGTTGGGCCGCTTTTCCTCGCTTCGGCATTGGTTTACATCCCTGTATGGGAATCCCTCCGATTCGTTGGCAAAGGCTTGAGAACATCCAGTTTTCTTGAAGATGAATATTCCTTTATCTTGTCAACTGCTCCGCGGGATGTCCGCGCTGCCTTAGAATTTTCACGTACGCTTCCTGTATGACTCTTTCTGTTGGTGTCAACCAGTTACGCCCACTACGAGAAATATGCCCTGTTCGTTGCCCGCTAGCGTGCGTAAAACGTGACTTCGTTAATAGCGAAAGGTCCAGTAAATTGGCCCCCACCTGTGATTGCGAGCATTTCATTCTCGTAGCGTTGCTTGCTAAAACCTCCGAGTTTTCTCTTTACTAACCTAGGGGTGTGTTTCGTGCGTATTCTTACTGGAACTTCCGGAGAGCTCGGGGAACACAAAATAAAATAAAAAAAACAATTCAAAAGAATGATGAAAAAATAAGGAATTTCCTCCTCAAGAAAGAAATCTGCTCAGCCAGGTCTTAGAAAAATTATGAAATAGGTATTATAATTATCCTCTTAGAACGCCTGTCCACATTATGCTTCTCGGATTTTCTTTCCCAATTCCCGCGCTCTCTAAATTGTTTACTTGGTAACTACTCTTCCTCGTTTAACTATTTCCTCGTACTATGCGATACCGTAGGAATTATTTGGTGAATATATTGCTTTCCCACACTTACTAATTTGTAGGCCCCCTTTCCGAAATTCATACCTACGAAATCATGGTCCTCCAATGTTACACGATATTCCGGAGGACATACGGGTAACATTATCTCCCTCTCCCATAGGGTTGAAGAGTTTTGTCCCCCAAAGTTAGGTGCTGTGGATTCCTTCCTCTCTTGCAAGGCTGCTCGTTTTCGCTCATTTCAACATGCGATGAATTACAATTATTTGCGAAAACTTATGCGCATATATGATACATAATGTAATTATAAGCACATACAATAAGCATAAAACTACGAGTAAGATTATTATAACAATGTTCAATAAATATTAAATTCCTCCACCGAATCTAATTCTAAGTTTGACATTGACAGATAACATATGCACTGTATATATATATATATATATATGAATTCTTTCCGATAGTGACAGATTTCTTCAGCCGCCGTCTTCTCGGCGACACACAATATTTGCTCGGGTACGCGCCTCCGTTGGGCGATATGGTTTCGGTTTTGGGCGTTCCCATCTCTTAAGCACTCAGCTAGTTTCTCAGAGTTCCTTTGGAGATCAGCCTCCCAGACGGGAGTGATGTAGGCTAACACCATCTCCACGTTCAGTTCATAAGGGTGCCGTACCATTACGCCGAGGAATAGTTCCCGGTAACATTTACCGCCTGCAGCAAGTGATGACCGACGAAGCGATAAACAAAATTATTATTACCGCAGCGGCTCCGGCTGCGATTATTTTGAAAGCTCCGAACAGGGAAGTGCCGAAGGCGTTGAACAGTAGCCCACTGCTCCATTCGGGTGGGCCTGCTGGTTGCCAGTATGCGCTGGAGATATTAGGATAAGTCAGCTGAACTGAAGGTTGTTCTACGCAAAAGTCTAAAGTGGTACAAGCGGTAACGGTTCGGGCCTTTAAGCAGAGTTTTTCGCTGTGGCACTTAGCGTCCGTCTTTAGATTTATCTTGATCGTTCGTCTTTCCGTCTGTAGTTTTACCGATCGAGTGTGCACCGTGAGTTTTTCGAAGTGAACGTCCACAATCCCGGCTGCGCACGATGAGAAAGCTTCGATCTCTACCGTAGCCAAGGGCTCGCATGCAAAACAGCCTGTTACCTTGATTTCTGCCTCCGTGAATTTTGGGCAGACAGTTCTGGTTTCGATCGAGTACTTGTACTTCTGGAATTGAAGATTTACCACTATAGGGGCTGAGTGTAACAGTTCCGAAACAAGTTGGCCATTTCCGTCAACCTTCAGTTGATGCCATGCTGATGCCATTGGTAAGGCGCTCTTTTTTGTTCTATCATACTCAGTAAATACGACTGTTGTCGGTGGCATTTCATAGAGTCCTCATAATAGCTACAAGAAAACATGCTTTCGTCGAAGATAAAATTTTTCGACATCGATTCGTTGCTCTGCGTATCGCCGATATGTCCTTTCATCGGTCGTGAAGGTAAGCTTGCCCTTTCAATATAACTCTCTTGAGGGTTTCCCACTCGAGAGATCAGATGGGTGTTCACGATTTGTGTAGGCTGGTCCAGTGATCCGACTACTTGCACTGTGATGCCCGTAGAGGTCGTGGCTTGGTTCTTAACCGTCAGAGTCTCTACGGTGTCGTTGTTGTGCTGTTGAATTAGTAGCTGATAACTACACTGCATCGATACTATTCTGCGTACGTCGTATGCTCGCAGGAAATCTGCTTCCAGCCATATTCGAAAGAAATGGCAATGTTGCGAGTCAATGATCCAGCATGACGTGGACCCACTGTCGGACGGCTGACAGCCTGTGATGCCGGGCCAGTCTAGCGATTGTTTTGTCAGTGCGTCAAATTGTTTTGATCGCACACATCCTTTTCCCCAATTGCAAGTCTCGTGATTTGCACAAACCAATTGGCTGAGATAAC
Organism: Macrothele yani; assembly: GCA_039090855.1. NCBI lineage: Eukaryota > Metazoa > Arthropoda > Arachnida > Araneae > Macrothelidae > Macrothele > Macrothele yani. The sequence continues at coordinate 84,740,846 of CM076991.1, forward strand.
GCATTGTAGTCACGTGCGTAAAATAGTCTCTCGTCGTGTGCCAGATACAGTTTGCCTGCTGGTAGGTTACTTTCAAGGAAAAAAGTGTATGGTCATTTTCCTGGTCCGTAAACCATATGCATTGTTCATGCCCCAAATTCATTAGGGTTACCTGCGCATTAGTAGTTAGACGGCAGTTGTGCTCTACCTCTGAGTCCGTGCACTCCTTCACCTTTGATGCAACAATCGAATGTGCGTTACATTCCGCGGAAGTTCCGTTTACCAACAGAAATAAGCTCAAAAGTACCAGTCCGTGTAAAGGCGGTTGCGCCGCTGGACGGGCAACTTGCCTCTCCAAATATTCGTGCATCTGATTTACTCCGTTACGTAAAACATTTCCTGTTAGGGCTCCTGTCTTTACTGCCACAAACGTTGTTCCTCTGAGGAATCTATATGACTTCCAAAGAATTATTCCGACTCCACACAACAGCTTCCAGATGCTAATTACTACTTTCCTGGCATATAGAAAGGTTACCGCTGAAATTAAAACTAGCACAATATACACTACATAAGTGACTGCGTGGGGTAAACACTTTAGCTGTCGTAGCATCTCACGACACAGTATGCACTGTAGGGGTCTACACGTTGTTCTACCTACGATTTGCAAAGCACCCCTTAGGGTTTTTCCATCCGTGGTAACGAAAATCAAAGTTAGTTCCGCAGAAAGCTCTAGTAGTTCCGGTGGCAATGATGTCTGATACGGAGCGTTCCTTAAAGTGATAACCCGCTCCATACCTCGAACTCGAATCACCAGGGTTCCTGGAAGTGAGCTGGTGATGATTGGGTCGTTGTATGATACTTTGATATTTTCCCTTTGAAATACTGCCTCTTCGTCAGACAGCAAATGTCTCTGGTGACGGCGCCGAGGTAAAATATTAGTGCGCGGTTTTCCAACGCACTCTGTGAAAGAGATCAGCGCTGGGTTCGAAATCCGTAGTCCTTCCGCTTCATGTATCAGTGTAGATACTGCTGGCGTCAGGCGGCAGTTGCACGTAGTGACGGATTTATTCACACAGCTCGCCAGTGCACAATATTCGCTCGTTCCACTGCACGGTGCATCGGCTGTGCAGGCACAGTGTAAACCGTCTCTTGTGCACTCCATTAATGAAAGGGCTCCTTGTGGGTTCGGTTCCTGCTGAACGAAGAAATTTCTCGGTTCGATAAGCTCATGGTTGTGCGTAATGAATGTCCTCCAGGCTTTCACGCACTCGTCGCATGAATGTGCATGACAAGCACTCCGCGGCATTCCTAGTTTCAAAAGTTCGGCACGAGATGCTACAGTGCACTGATATTTATCTCCCTTGAAATGACAAAGTTCGTGATTAGCAGCTACTCCGCTAACTGTCCAGATTACCACGGCGAACGCAATCACGTTCATCTTGTCCATTTTATTGACGAATGTCACTCTCTTCAAATACCCTAAAAGTGGTAATGGTTCTGTCAACACTTGTCGGCCATAATTATCTCAAAACAAACATACACATGAAATCACTCCTTATCACCTCGGTATTTCTCTTGCACATGCATTATATACGCTTTACATTAAGAACTAGTAATATTTCCTTCGAAAAGCTCGTTTCACTCTGACCTACGAGAAGTGAGGGGTTTTTATGTGCATATTTATTTATATATACATATATATTTTTCGAAATTCCGAAGCGCATTCCATCCCAGGCTTCCCTTTTCTCTAATTGTATTTTTTTTCTTCCTACTTGTAGGTTTTCTCCAACAAAACAACAAAAATAAAAATCTCATCACTCGTGTTTCTTAAGCTTACTAAATTATAATTAAATAACGGTTGTTTACTTCCCATTTATCTCTTCTGCAGCTATTATTTCCATTCGCTGGTGCGTCTACTACTTCTAAAAGAAAAATTATTAATTTCCCTTTTCGTGTTTGTCGTATTGTCTACCAGATATTACCCGCGTATAGTCGCTTATTTCCCTTTTACGTTGTTTAACTTAATCGTTAGTTCTTTGCTGAACTATTTCTTGCCATTTTATCTTTAGTGCTTTACTCTTTTTTTTTTCTTCTCTCTCTTTTTTTTTCTCGCGTATTACCATTGTATTCTCATTCCTGGCTATTTCTGATTTCACGACCAGATGCTTTTCTCGTGTATTCGCAGGTGTGCGGCGACCATTTAAGGAACGCCGATGATTTCGGAAAATAGGGATTTCCTCGAAAATGCTTGCGAGGGTCCCCTTTGGGCGATGTCACCCCTGCAAATTCGTCGCTCCAAAAATTTTGGGTCGTTCCTGTGTTGACCGTCTCTCACGGCTCGAAATCTGAAACACCTGCGCTGATGATGCCTGTGGGTGTAAGTGAGCGCACAATAGCGTAGCCTCTTGCATGTTTTGCTTACATCGGAGGCTTCTTGTTTAGCCTATGTAGAAGCATCCACTTAGTATTCTGTTACCTGGGGCTAAAACTACCCCTCTAATTTCTGCAGGTCAGTGCTCAGTTCGCTGACGGATTTCATTGAAACAACACGCTTCTTTTGGTCTGGTGAACTTGTCATTCAAATTTCCTCTTCTGCTTTATCTTTTTTTTTTTTTTTTTTTTTTTTTTTTTGGTATCGTTGCACCATGTCTGCACGTATTAATCCTCATCTCACCTCGTCGCATTTTTCGCATGCTCGACGCCAGTTGTGGTTTGGGAGAATCTGCAACTGCTCCTCGTGTGCTGCGGTGGTAGAGGATGGGAGCTGGGCCTGGTGAATTTGTCATTCACATTTCCTCTTCTGCTTTACTCAACCTCTAACCTCACGATGTACCTAGTGCATTTCTACCTCGATTTCATTTCTATACTTTTCCTTCCGTTATACTTGCCTTCCTTATCAATTAAAACTGAATTTTCCTACTATCCACAAAACAAAACAAAAAAAATATAGTACCTTTGGATATTTCACTTCAAGGTAAGTGCTTTTTACTGTCATTTCGATAGGTTATGGTTAGGCTATGTTAGGTGACGTTTAGGCTACGCGTCGATCATGTTTGTTGCTACTTTCTTATACCATGTTTTGTTTCAGGTTCGCGTATTTTAATTGCTTTGAATACCTGCCATGGATAGTAATTTTGAACCACTGCATTATCCGATACGCTGTTAATCTCATTGCATTCCGTCGGTGTTTCCGCACGGCTATTTCTCCGCAGAAGGTGCTTACGTTTTTTTTTTTTTTTTTTCTAGTGATATATTACTCCGGCCTATGCTTCTGCTACAGAAAGTTTTGAGAGAGAAAAAAAAAATATTTTTTTTTTTCGTCGTGCTGTGCTCCCGTTTATAGTTTCCATCCTTTGAAATGCTCGGCCTTTGCTGTACAAATTATTTTACTGAGCGTTCCCGTTCTTTTACCGATAAATTTTCCTTCTTTGCATTCTTGCTTCAAGATGGCGGCCCAAGATGGCGTCTTCCCATTCTTCCTTTTGCTCCTTGCCAGCCAGTTTGAGTACGGGGTTTCTCAAACTGGAAACACGGTCCGTCCGTTCCTCTACTCTTGCAAGCCCCGTGCATGAGCGACGTCATTCTGCCTACGATTACCTTCGCTTATGCTCCTACTGCCTATCATTAATAAAATTCGAGCGGAAAAATATTTTTTTTTTTTTTTTTCTTCCAACAAAAAAAAATATTTTTTTGTGAAAGGAATGATTGCTACCAGTACCGTTCAGTCTTTCCATGAAATAAAAACATTGCTTCCTCCGCAGGTTCTTTGCTGGGTGCTTAATCCCTGACCCATTCTTTCTCTTTTTTACTTACGTAATGTATTTTCCTTACTTAATATTAATTTTCCCCTTATCGTAGCAAAACAAAAATTTTTTTTCTAGTTTTCCGTGGTTCGTGAACTCAAAACTGGAAAGATTGCGATGCACGTACTAGGCTGCGGTCCTCCTATGAATATTATTAATTACTTCCTGCATATTCTTCCATGTTTATACACCATTTTCTAGCTAGACTCTTTTACGAATTATTTTCGATTACTGATCAGATCGCAAAATTGTTTTTTTTTTTTCTTCTTTTTTTCACCTATCAAATTTATTTTCTGCTAAACGTTTACCGTGAAAATTCAGGATCTTCCCTCTTATTGCGCATCGCTGTTTCCTTTTTTTTTCTTTTTTTTCACAACACACACAAATTTTTTTTTCTTCGCCCAGCGTTCTTCCTACTTCCTCGGCTTAAACCAATGATTCCTGAGGTTTCGCCACGATTTTCCTCCACTGTGGATAAAGATTATTGACGGGTGCTCCTTCTGGTGTCCCTGCGCTTAGGTTTTCTTGAATGCGCTGCGACAAATAGCGGTCGGCTAAATCGAACCAAGAGGTTCCTCTGGATTACTGGGTTGACTGAGACTTTTCAACATTCTATTTACAAAGCTAGTATCTTCCGGCTGCTCAAGTCTTTCGGTCGAGTCGCTGACCACAATTTCCTTTGGGTACGTGCGATTCAGGCCTATTTCCAAAGTGTTGGGCCCTTGTGAATTTGCTGTGGGGTGTATTGCTGCTGTTTGCTGAATTCTGTCCTGCGAACGTAGTAGATATGGATCTCTAATAACCCTTTGGCGCGTTGCTTCTTGTGTTTGTCGGCTGCTACTTTCCTGATAGGAATCCTGTGACGGCATGGTCTCCTCCGTTGGTTCCGCGATTGCCTGTGTGCGCCTCGGCTCTTCAACATGTTGCGAGGGCAGCGGTACTTCCCTGCTTGTCTCCCTTCGCGCTGAACTCGACGTAGCGGGCGGCGAATTTATCGGTACTCCGATGTTGGGCGGTTGACTTACGGGCGGCATTGCTCTACTGCTTGTCGGTTGCGGCATGACTACTCTGGGAAAATCGACCCAATCCAGATAGTCGTAGTCCTGTGTGCTCTCCGATCCGTCGTCAGAGAAATCCTGCGATTGTCTGGGTACTTGTACCTCTATATTGTCCTGTACCGGTGACTCTGCTATAAGCTGGGGTAGGCGTTCAGTCCGCTTGAAGACTCGATTTTTATGCACGGTCTGATATTTGTTCGGATTTTCGACTGACCTCAACTGAACATTTACTGGGGTGGGGAACGAAACTATCTCCCAATCTCCGCAGTTAGTTCGAGCTAGCTTACGCGATAAATGTGGCTGTGAAAAAGGGGTGTGCAAAAATACTCTGTCACCTAAATGTAGATTCTTTTCAGCAGCGTGCCTGTCTGCATACTTCTCTTGTTTCGCCGCAGCTTCTTGCAAATTTCCGTATACAATTTGGTATGTCTTTCTCATCCGTTCCACAAATGACTCCAGGTAATCATCTGGGTCGTAATAAGTGATCCTTCGAGGCGGAATCAAAATATCAGAGGGTACATTAAACTCTCTTCCAAACATCAAGTAGCTGGGAGCGAACTTCGTAGCTGAATGCACTGCAGTGTTAAATGCAAGGTTGAGCATAGGTAGGTAATTATCCCAATTGTCTTGTCTATCGTTTACCAATGTGCTGAGGGCTTTATTTAGCTCGGCATGCTGTCTTTCGTTGATCCCATTACTAGCCGGATGATGAAAGCTGGTATTTAATCTCCGAATTCCCAGTCTAGCCAATAATTCGGTGAATAATTGTGAGGTGAAACAGGGCCCATTATCCGTGAGATTGCTTTCCGGTACACCGAAAAAAGCTACCAATCTTTGGATGTACGCGTCAGCTATCGTTGAAGCAGTTTGGTTTGGAATGGGTACCAAAATTGCATACCGCGTGAAAGTATCCATTATGACTAATATATACTTATTTCCTTGCTCTGTTACCGGGTAAGGACCCGAAACATCCAGAGATACCCTCTGAAATGGGTAAGTGCAGTTTGCTGCCCTCTGCAATTTTTCTTTCCTTCGAAGGGGGTGAGTAGTCCTTTCGTTGCAAATCTTGCACGATTCCACATAGTTGCGGACATCAGAAAACATGTTTAGCCAAAAATACCTGGGTCTAATGGTCGCCAAAGTTCGTTCAAATGCAAAATGGGGTGACGAAGGAATATCGTGACATAACGCCAAAATCTCTGGCTTTAATGTTGTAGGAATCACCAGCTGTTCCCAATAATCTTCCTGTGAAGTGCCCCGATCTGGCTTTTGAAAGTGGTACAGCAAACCCTTGTCGTTTAAGTAAAAACTATCCTTCACTTTCTCTTTTGCATTAGTGATTCGGCGGGCCTCCAACGATTCTATAAGGCTCTTGAGGTCCGGGTCTGACCGTTGCAGTGCCCTGATACGCTCCGTTTCGGGGTCGTGAGTGAGACGATCGGTGGCGCTAACCCTCGCCGGGGTGATATCTACGTCTCCTCTTCTTCCGGATCTCCGTACTGCCTACTTAACCAATCTGCTACTACATTTTGCTTCCCTTTCTCATAACCAATCTTGTAAGAAAATTCGCTTAATGATATGCGCCAGCGATTCAAACGACTATTTACATCCTTTAAGTTGTGGAGGTAGGTGAGGGGCGATGATCGCTGATGACGTGGAATTCTTTTCCCAATAAGTAATGTCGCCAGTGGCGTACTGCCGATACGATAGCCAGAAGTTCCTTCTCAATCGTTGGATAATTTCTTTCTGCAGCGATGAGTTTCCTAGACATGAATGTTACTGGGTGAAGGTTTCCCTCTTCGTCCATCTGTTCTAGCACTGCTCCTATCCCAGTTCCGCTAGCATCTGAATGTAGGTAAAATGGTTTCTGGTAGTCCGGATGAATTAATACCGGGTTATCTAACAGGCATGATTTGATCCTGAGAAAAGCTTCGTCTGCCTCTGAGTTCCATTTAAATTTTCCTTTCTTAGTGAGTTCGGTTAAGGGGGTCACTATGTCCGAAAAAGTAGGGATAAACCTCCTGTAATAATTGCAAAGCCCCAAGAATCCCCTCAGCCTCTTGAGAGTGTTGGGTGTGGCGAAATCATTTACTTTGCATAAATTCGACGGGTCGGGACGAATGGTTTCTCCATCTACTATATGCCCTAAGTACTTCACCGCTGACTGCATAAACGTGCACTTCTGGGGAGCTAGCTTTAAATCGTGCTTTCTGAGGCGTCTGAAAACTTCCTCCAATTTTATCAGGTGTGTCTCCTCGTTCGTGGATGCGATTATGATGTCGTCGATAAAGCACATGATATTATGCTCAGCTAATCCGAAAAGTAAGGCGTCGCTTAATCGTTGAAAGCTACTGGGGAGTTTTTGGAACCAAAGGGTAAACGCTCGAATTGAAAAGATCCCCACGGTGATGAGAAAGCTGTCTTATGCTTGTCCCTATCTGCTATAGCCATCTGATGAAAACCGCTCTTTAAATCTAGGGTGGTAAAGACCCTATTACCTTTTGCTGTCTCAAGCAAGTCCTCGATTCTGGGTAGCGGATAGGGATCGGGAATTACTACCTCATTTAGTCCACGATAGTCTATAACTAATCTAAAAGAATTGTCTTTCTTTTTTACGAGAAGAAGGGGGGCGGAATAGGGGGATGCACTTTCTGTGATGATGCCCGCCTTCAACAATTCGTCCAGTTGCTGCTGCGCTTCCTTTCTCAGATGATGTGGAACTCGGTAAAATTTTCCTCTGATGGGGGTATCCGTAGTTAAATTCATTTCGTGGTAAATTAAATTACATTTACCCAATTCTGCTAACGAGCGAGCAAACACATCCTTGTACTTCATGAGAAGCGTCACTAACGGTTTTCTCCAATTTGGGTTGACGCCCTCCAAATTTAAGTCCCTTGGGGTGAGAGGTGGCAATTTCTCCGACTCTTGACACTGTGTCGTGTTAACCTGAACGATTGGCTGCACGGTCACTAATTTAGTCCTTTTATTAAAATGAAAGGGTTGATCTGTAAGGTTAGCTACCAATACGGGCATGATGCCTGATCTGTCCAGCGTGTTTACTGAACGACCCACACGTACATTTCCTTGGGCGTACCTCCCTAACGGTTGTACGAGTACTTGGTTAACGTGAAAACCGGAAAAATTCTCGCAACGGATTTGGATAACCCTTTCCGAATACGGTGGGATGAGTTCCTTATGGACGGTCCTTCCTATCTTGGTTACGTCGGAGTTAATGGGATTGGTCCTTTCCGCTGAAGGCACGGACAAGACCTGGGTTCGAATTTTCGACTGACGTGCTTTTCCTTTAAAATTTCTTTTCCGGTTATTCCTTCCTCTACCGTACTCTGCCGTAGCTAAATTTGCTCTGCTTTCCCGTTTCAAAATTCCTTTTCCTGCGTCGAATACGTATCCGTGCTCCTTCAATAGATCCCAGCCTAAGATTAGAGAATAATCTTGATGCAACTTCCGCTGAGTAACGTGATAGGGATGTAAAATGGTTTCTCCTCCGATTTCTACCGGTATCTCATAGCACTGAGATGTAGGTAAAGTGTTTCCAGTAATGCCTTTCACTAAAACTGCTGATCCTAAGTCACGTATACGAATCTTTCCCTTTATCTCCTTTAATAGTGAAGCACAAAAGATTGAGATACAAGCTCCGCTGTCGATGAGTGCAAACGCGTGAGTATCTCCTATCCTAACTTTCACCAACGGGAGTGCTCCATCACCTCGGACGTAACAATTTGTTAAAGTAACTCCACGGACCTTATTATAATTCCGGCCAAGGGCGGTCCCCTTATCTTGACCCGAAATTAGTTTAAAGGACGCGAATTTTGCCTGGAATACCTATTGCAATCTCTTCCTGGTGCATCCTCTTCAAAACGAACGCGGTTTTCTCTTCTGTTCCCCAAATTCCTTGGATTCTGTGGGACGTGAGCGTCCTGTCGGTAAGTGGCGCTGTAGTTCCTGTAGGAGCGATACTGATTACCGCGGCTGTCGCCAGGGGAGAAGTTATTCTGCTGTCGCGGGTACGAAGGGTTGGGTGCCCTGTCCCATGAACCTCTTTGAGCTTGCTGCGATGGTTGCGTATAAGCTGCTCCTTCCCGATTATTTAGATAACAAAATCGCTTGATATGGCCAAAATCGCCGCAGTTATAGCAGATGGCCGAAGTAATGCCTACGTCGGGTAAATTTCCCCTAGATTGATAATTAGTGCTCTGAAAATTTCTCATGCGATTTACGTGCGTCCGATGCGAATTCTCTGCTTGCCTTAGCCTTTCCCTCAAATTATCTGCCTCACTTTTCAGAGCGTTCACCTGCATCTCATGAGTTGCTAGCTGCTTCGCCATCATAGAACACAAATCGGCTATCTGGTCCGTTGAATTGCTCTGTTGCCCTTGTGAAGTCCCTGGGATCGAACTCGATTCCTGCTGTGCATCGTAAGCGTTAACGTCCCGGTCTAATAAGAGATTGTGAGACTCTTCGGCCAGCGCTCTCTGAACTGCTGCCTGAAAATTTTCCGGGGCGAAGGATAAAACCGTGCGCCTCAATTTGGGGTTTAATCCATTCAAAAACTGCGACATTTTAGTGCTGTCTACCAGTCCTCGCACTTGCTCATTTTCTAAATCCATCGTCTCCATGTAGGAATAAGCTAAGCCGTTAAGACGAGCTACATACTCGGCCACCCGTTCTCCTGGTTTTTGTCGGCAAGTCGTAAATTTCTGCATTCTCACGGTAACCGGTTGCAATGCGTCGAATCTTTGTACTATCGCCTGCTTAAATCGTTCGTACTCGGTCTCCCTCCTAATATCGACGGCCTCCGAAAGAAAGTGACTGGCGGCTCCTTTGAATTTTGCTTTAGCTGATAAAATTTTAACGGCGTCGTTCCATCCTGACAGTTCGGCGGTGCTCTCCAACGTTTCGAAAAATTGACGTGCGGTCAGATTTTCATCCGATCCGCTGAATGTGGGGATATACGCCAACATTCCCGCCATTATTGGTACGTTCTGCGGGGCTACTACACAATTTTCTGACACGGCTTCCCCTTCTAGAGTGCCCTGAAGGTCGTTCTCCTGGTTCTGTTGATCAACTATGCAATTTTCCGAAACAAAATTCTGTTCACCGTTGCTCTGTTCTCCGTTCTGTTGGTTAGCCATATATTTATTTTTTAACCTTACTAAATTAAATCCTCACGGCTTCTACTATATGCTTCGTAATCTCGTAAAGTCGCATAAAATTAGAAAAATTCCGGTGAAGCTACCACGTAAAAATAAAAAATTCACTCTAACATAACTCGCTGCTTCGTCTGCTAACCCACTTGACTTATGATCAGAAAACAATTGTCTACGAATAAGATGATTAACGTTCCTAGCTTACTCCTAAATTGCATTCGGCTTTCAACTTAACTCTACCTAACTCGCGACACACTAAACAAAATTCCCTCAAAATATGCACATATACAACCAGCACTTCACACTAAGATATGTAATAAATTTGAACGTCTTAAATATATATATAAATACACTAGAAACATTTGAGATCAAATTATGCACTTGTAACAAAATTAATACGATAACCACTTTTTCAAGAAATTAGAACCACACCTCAAATACTTATGCTGACTTCCTAAATTCATTAAATTTTAGTATACTAGCAATAACCTCTGTCTACTTCCCTTGGTGGATGCAATCCCACATTTAAAGCACAATAAATCACACTTCCATAAACACTATTTTCATTTCAAAAATTTGTTCCAGCATTATCCAATTATTACTCCTACCAATTCTTCTTGCACTAGTCCTTTTTATTACTCTTTCCCAAATATTAATCCACTTAACTACTCTCTGTCTACACTCCCAAGTACCTCTACACATTTAAATGCACAATAAAACACACACTTAGATATTACATTCCCTTTTAGTCTTCCAAAACAAATCAAGATTACTGCTTAACCTTCTATTAGCTCCTATATCTTGCAGAAAAAAAAATTAATTCCTCTTATCAATAATTAACCTGCCTATTCCTTCTTAAATTATCAGTTTCTTATCAATGCATCAACACACATAATAAAATCACACTTCAATAATAATGCACTTTTGATTTTAAAATATATATCACCACAACTTCTCATCACTACTCTTCTATCAGTGCCTCACCGTTAAATTATACATTCCCCAAGTTATCAATGAACCTATTATTCCTCCTAGTTACCGATTTAAAATCACAACACTCAAATGCACAAATAAACAACACATCAAAAATAATTTCACTTTGATTTGCAAGGAATTTTCCCTTGATTTTCAACGATAAATCAAAATTATTCATGAATTACACTTGTATAAATTTATTTTCTCCGTACTATTAATTTTCATGTATTTTCTGTAAGATTTCATCTATTCATTTGCTAAATTAGCAGTATCACTCTTATTTGTTTTTCTGCCTATTTCCTTAGAAATTTAAATTTATTTCAGCATAATCTGATTTCCTGCAACTTATTTACTTGCATTTCACCTTCACTATTTTTTTTTGAAGTTAAAATCTTGCTACAATTTCCTTAATTTTTCTATAAAACCTGCATCTTGTTACTCAGAATTGAAGGGGAGATAATAGAAACACATCGCATTATTCTGCTAATTCTGTATACTTGATTAATTATCCTGACCACCGAAAACAAATATTCTTTTTTTTTTTTTAACCACAGGATCAAAGAAATCCTGGTCCTAGCACAAATTTTATATTAATTAACCAAAGAACTGAAAAATCCTGGTCACACGGCACCAGTTTTATATTACCACCCCTACTCGATGTGAGGGCGAACCATCTGCTGCGTCCTATTCGCTGCAGTGGGATTAATTATTAAGAAGGCCGTTAATTTTCGTAACTCTTTACTCTCTATTATCTTCCGCCTATGGGTGTCTACCGTGAAGTTGGGTTCCCTAATGGAGGGTCTCCAAGTTCAGGGTTGACGGGTGCATTGCGTTGTGTTTCATATGGGAGAACATGGGAAACCCATATTCCTCCATATGCCGCTTGAAATTTAATAAACTCATGTCAGATTTGGACCTTTTATTTTCCTGCGACTGGGTTTGCTAAATGTTAAAAGTTATTTTCTTCTTAAAATCTTGGAGTTGTTACTCTACCAAAACTTTACGATTGTTCTACTTAATTATTCAGGTTAAAATAAACAAAGATTCACTTATTTTGAATTTTCAAAGATTTGAGAAACTCGGGTAAATTTCATTATAAAATACAGAATTTATTTTCATTTGTGTTTCCTTAAAATCTATTACACTGATCGGTGGAGATTTCAATTAATTTAAACCAAAATATATTTTAAGTTCATTATGTTTTTTTGATATTCGCAATCATATTTGAAAGTTCACCTTCCGCAAAATATAAGACACATTATGTTATTCAGCACTTGCAAGAGATTAAAATTATCTTTTCTACCGAGGATGTATAGGAGACAAAATCATGATCATGCTAACGAGATATTGGGAATTATGAAATTTTTCTCACCAAATTCTTTTCTTTTCATCTATTTCGTTGTCGTCCGGTATTACTTATAGGTATAAAGTCTATGGTTGGGACCTCATCCGGTCCTGCTGAATGCACACTGCCCGCATAAGATCACTCGATGCTTCACCCAAAATTTGCGTAAAAACCTCTCAGGGAAAACATCATACTTCCCTTCACCTGGAAATCATCTTGCTCAATTTTGAGCGTCCTCCCAGGAAAACTCCTAACTTAATTCTTTCTGCGATATTCTGCCCAGGATTCATCTAGAGTCCATCTTTCCTCTCTGCGTTCACCCAGAAATAGCAGTCATCATTCCATCCCGTGTTCTCTCCAAATCATCTCCGCCTAAAAAAAAACTTTTTCTCTCGTCTATGTTTAAGGGGTTCGGGGGTGTTCCTGTCCTACCCAAATGGTTCTCCCCTTATTGGTTGGGCCGCTTTTCCTCGCTTCGGCATTGGTTTACATCCCTGTATGGGAATCCCTCCGATTCGTTGGCAAAGGCTTGAGAACATCCAGTTTTCTTGAAGATGAATATTCCTTTATCTTGTCAACTGCTCCGCGGGATGTCCGCGCTGCCTTAGAATTTTCACGTACGCTTCCTGTATGACTCTTTCTGTTGGTGTCAACCAGTTACGCCCACTACGAGAAATATGCCCTGTTCGTTGCCCGCTAGCGTGCGTAAAACGTGACTTCGTTAATAGCGAAAGGTCCAGTAAATTGGCCCCCACCTGTGATTGCGAGCATTTCATTCTCGTAGCGTTGCTTGCTAAAACCTCCGAGTTTTCTCTTTACTAACCTAGGGGTGTGTTTCGTGCGTATTCTTACTGGAACTTCCGGAGAGCTCGGGGAACACAAAATAAAATAAAAACAATTCAAAAGAATGATGAAAAAAAAATAAGGAATTTCCTCCTCAAGAAAGAAATCTGCTCAGCCAGGTCTTAGAAAAATTATGAAATAGGTATTATAATTATCCTCTTAGAACGCCTGTCCACATTATGCTTCTCGGATTTTCTTTCCCAATTCCCGCGCTCTCTAAATTGTTTACTTGGTAACTACTCTTCCTCGTTTAACTATTTCCTCGTACTATGCGATACCGTAGGAATTATTTGGTGAATATATTGCTTTCCCACACTTACTAATTTGTAGGCCCCCTTTCCGAAATTCATACCTACGAAATCATGGTCCTCCAATGTTACACGATATTCCGGAGGACATACGGGTAACACCTGTAAATTGGCATACCTCCTTTTACATTGAAGATTTCATTGCGGGAGCTGCGTCCCCTGGCACTGACGCTTAAAGGATGCTCGGCTAACGTACTCACACACACACACACACACACACACACACACACACACACACACACACACACACACACACACACACACACACAGGTTGTTGCTGATAGCGCCTCGCTTCTCCTCGTAAGATAAGCTCTCCTGTTCACTTCCTCCAGTGGGGGATGATTGGGATAATGATTCCACACAGCCGTAGTTAGCACTCGAACCCGCGCTTCGTCTTGGCTTCGCTTCTCCTTAGAACGACCGACGTCCAATCGCCGTCTTCTGAACTTCTCCGAAGCGTCGCTTTTCACTGGGCCTACCAGTCGCAATTACTGTATGGTTTAGCAGCACAGGCTTTGCTACTTTATGCCGCAGATATAAGCATTCCGCCATCCCAATGGCAATCTTGCCGATCCAGACAAACTACCGAGTTGTTGAATCTCTGTTTCCTTAAAAATGCGGGAGGGTAGCTGCTTCATATTTCCCAAATCACATAGCAACTCCAAGGCATCTCGCCTTTCACATCGGAAAGCGTACAGACAACTGAAATTTCTTCCTTATTTTCATGCCAAGTGCGCAACCTTATTTTTCCGCACAGACCACACAAAAAGGAGAGCAATTGTACCCGAAAATGCTCTAAACAGTCGACGAATTTACGATTATTCGCTCAACCTCTTGTCCCCCTCTTCATTCATTTCTACAAGTGGCCCTCACAGTCTGGCGTCGAACCATTCTTTCCTCCCGTGTTGCTTAGGCTGCACGTCAGCTGCGACCTGCGATTTATGACCTAAAAGCGCTAAACTCCGACCACCCAGCCCGAGGGAGAACTCTCCGCCTCTTTTTCTTTCCTATCCCCAGATAAAACTTTCTCTGCTGTTGACACTTTCAAACTCCAATACAGCCTCGCACTTAATTAATACTTAATTAATTTCACACATCCACCACGCCCATTAATTCCCTAATTAATGGCTGGGGTGGGTCGTAACAATATGCTCAGTCCTTTTTATGTGAACCGAACGCATTGTAGAGCCTATATAAAAGTCTACTGCGCCAAACAATGGACTGAAATCAACGTACTTAGAAAAAGATTTATTTTCCGCAATATGTCAGAAATGTTTGACCGCCTAGGAAATATCCTTCTCTAAGTAATTTATGATGTGACCACCGTGTATAAATAGGCATACACAAGATGCATTTTCTCTAGTTGCGGACCGAACTCTTGCCGGATTCCTTCTACAAATGTCTTCAATTGGCGTGTGAGTATGTCTCTTTTTTTCTGCTATTTTGCTGGCGTCGCTATACAGAGTTATCTCTTTAAAATGTTTGGGCATGAATAACGCAAAGCTCGCGTTTCCACGGATTTTTTTCTTCCCAACTGCGGAAATTTTTTTATTGACGGCCTTGAGATAGGAATATTATTAGCACTCTTTTCGCCGCAAAATTCTCCCCAGATCCTGTAAAGCTATGCTCGTATTTTCAACAGATTTTAGCTGACAGGGTTTTTATTCTTCACACTCCTTTCCCAGGCAAATCCGACGCACGGCGGTGTACTGGCCCGATAAACTAAATAGCCCAAATTTCTAAGGGGGCCTCCTTTCCTAAAATCCACTACATATGATCTGATCTAATCGGCGCGCAGATCTGTGTCAATGGGGCGTTCACTTTAAAACAAAAGTAGAAAACCTCTTGTCTAAAATTAAATTGCTGTAGAAATACATCTGGGGCCCCTAAAATTCACGTCCGGCGACGCGGCGCTATCTTTTGCCTTTAACAGGCCGGAATGTGCAGGGTGTTCGATCGTCTGCTCTCGTCAGTTTTAGGCCCGTTTTTAATTTATTTACTTCAAGTGCTATTTTATATGTTGATGACACAACTACTTTCGTTGGAACTATAAATTGTTTCCAAAACTTTTGCGAAGTATTGCAAATGGGATATTATTTAATGAAGTGTCCCTTGACTTTCAGGCTGTCTTCTTACGTTTGGTTAACTTTAATTTACTGCATAATTTGTTTTTAAGAACCTGTTGCAGTGCTTCAATTTACTAATATTACGTGTTTTCCCTCATTTTTATGAGTTTTTGCATTTATGTGTTCTTGTGTTTGCATATGGAGCATATTTTTTTTGTGTGGGCAAAATTCCTGATTAGGGGAGCCGACCATTTTTTGAGACATCGGAAAAAAAAAACTCCCTATTTTGCCTTGAACCGTATGAAACACGTGCATCGGGTCGGCATTGGATCCGAACTTGCCCCCTGAGAATCTCCACTTTGCTACTCGAACGTACTCATTCCATGGTGACGAACCTCTGTATAACTGCGGCCCGGAGAACTACGAACTGAACAGAGCACCTGGAGACCGAACTGTCGCGCAGGTCAGAAAAAGCTGTTGGCTCGCTTTTAGAACCGAGCACTTCCGTGGGGCGCCTGGAGACCGAACAGGTCAGTTTCCCCACCGAGCAATTCTCAAAAGCTGAGCAACTTTCTCTTGCTTTGTTCATGGCCGACCCAGCGCTATCGAGGCGCAAACGTTCTTTCGCCGCTAGCCATCCGTCCTCACAAAAAGTGTTGCATTATACACTGCTGGCCACCCAAAATGCAACACCAAGAAGGACACGAGATAGCAAAGCCAGATTTACTGGACACATAACAACAGATACAAAGATAAAACGATTGAGCTTACAGACCCGTGCGACTTGCGGAATACGCAGGCATCAATAGTTCGTGTGGCCCCCCATGGCTGGCAATAACGGCCGCTACACACTGCGGCATCCAACGAAAGAGGCTTTGGATGTGGGCTTGGGGTATGTTGGTCCAGGCTGCTTCCACACGTTGCCACAGTTCATCAGGCGCAGCCACGGGTGGTGCTTGCGGGACCACTCGGTTGCCGATCACCGACCAGACGTGTTCGATGGGCGACATGTCGGGAGAACAGGCGGGCCACGGCAGCAGTGACACCTGGTGGGCCGTGAATAATTGTTACACTATGCGTGCCACATGCGGGCGCGCATTGTCCTGTTGAAACGTGGCCGCTGGCAGATCCTGTAGGTAAGGGAGGACTACAGTCTCCAAGACGTCAGAGATGTAGCGGTGGCTGTTAAGTGTACCGGCGATGCGTACCAGAGGGGTACGGGTGTCATATCAAATTGCGCCCCAAACCATAACTCCAGGCGACAGACCGGTATGGCGATGCATAATGCAGGCGTCATACATTCTCTCGCCGCGCTGGCGCCACACGCGGATCCGACAATCGTGGTGTTACAGGCAGAAGCGGGATTCGTCGGAGAAGACAATGTCATGCAATTCCGTAGTCCAAGTGCGGCGTTCAACGGCCCACTGCCGCCGCATTCGCTGGTGATGTAACGTCAATGGTAATCGGAGCAATGGGTACCGTGCGACAAGTCCCGCTCCTGCAGACGACGTCGAAGGGTACGTGCTGACACAGGTTGTTGCGCAACTCACCCTAATTACTGCGCTAACGTTCGTGATGTGGTGGTGCGAGCCATCAATTCCCGCCGCACTACATACCGGTCCTCTCGTTCGGTTGCGCGCCGCGGCTGCAGCAATCGCTCACGTTGGTTCGTCCGTCCCTCCTGCACCCACCGAATCCATACTCGCCTCACTGTGGCTGGATGTCGTCCCACACGGGCGTCGATATCTCGATACGATAAACCGCTGTCACGATAAGTCACTATTCGTCCTGTGTCGAACTCCGGAACGTGCTGAAATGACTGCCATATTCTGCAACGAGGCATCAGGAAGCTTCCCATGCACAGGTTCGGCAGCACAACCCAATTCCACTAGTTACACCCCGCCTTCCGTGCACCCTTCTTATAATGGTTCTCGGTGGCGTGCCGGGCGCACATGATTTGCATATGCCCTGCAATGCTGATCGTTGGTATGTCCACCCGCGGGCGACGCATGGTGCGAATTTCAGACCAATCGGATGCTTCCTTCTTGGTGTTGCATTTTGGGTGGCCAGCAGTGTAGATTGTTTCAAAATGCGTCCACCCCAATTTTTCACCAATGCTTTCAGCAATTAATATGACCTGTGACATGATTTGCTACATTTTTTGCACACCTTTTAATTAAGAAAATGCATCCTTCCAGTGCTCCCTGTGTCGAAACTTCGTTTTAGTGATTAAGGGGGTGGATGAATACAGTCAATCCTGCGTTTACACTTTATTTCTCTGGTCCGCTCATTGCATTGGCGGTGGTGTGGTCTCCTGATTCACCTACTTCAGAATGAGTACCATTCGAAGATTGATGGCGTTTTGCGGAGATCCCCTCATCGGAAAAAACTCCCTGCGTCTTACAGGGCTGGTATAACGTAATCTCTTTTCGAGGTTGAACTTTTGTCGTTCTTCTGACATTATTTTAAAACATAACCATACGATGAAAGAGTTCCTAAATTAAACCTTAACGGCCAGACGAAACATTTAAACAGAAGTCAAACTTACGGAAATTGGCTTTATTCTAGAACTATTTCATCAGCACAATATAGCACTTTACATTTTTCTTAACAAATCAGTGTCAACCACACATCCAACACCCCACACGAGCAACTCTTGTATCGTAGTTTTTATCTATCGTTCTTATCTCATACAGTTACACGTCAACAGTATTCGTTTGAGAGAGAAGATATCACGTTAAGTGTGAAGTATAACTGAGAACAAACTCAAAATTTACATAGGGAAAGAAACTAAAAAGGAAAGTTCAATTAGAATATACGTCACACTGGCCAAAAAAATTGATTCTTTCAACATGGCCGAAGCATCTTGCTAAATTATTGCGACAAATCTGCTGATTCAGTGCCATATTTTTTTTAACTTCCAATAATTTTGTTGTGATCTATGAAAAAAAAACGTATTATGTTACAGTTGAATCTGACATGCAACCCTTGTGACGACGCAACAAAAACACGCTAGGGGGGGAAGAGAAAACTTTTAGTTTGCAGTCTTCCAAAGTCAAACTTTTTTCTGATTTTTTCTTGCAATTGTGGAAAAGAAAAGTTTGGAAAATGCGGAACCAAACATAAGACTTTTTTTTTTCGACTTTTAAATGCATTTTACGTTTTATTGCAGTATATGCCGTTGGTTTTCAGTCAAAGATGCGAATTCGCACGCGTTTTTTTTTTTTTTTTTCGCTAACTGACTTTTAATTCAGTTTTATTTGTGCATTCTCTGAGCTAGTCTCGAATATACGTCACTGCTAGTAAATTTCGCAACTGCAGAAACTAAAATGCCTTGGAACGGAACGTCGTTTTTTAGAGCACCTGTTTTTAACAAGAAGTAACTCAAGTTATGATGCTGCGGAAATTTTTCTCACAGCGGAACAATTTTGCTGCGTTGCACCAGCAGAAAAAAAGGTGATTTCCCCAGCTAAGGATCTCGGGCGGGTGGGAAGATGCCACCAAGCGTGACCAAATTTCTCAGTTTAACCCCGTGCACAGCAAAACCATCCAAGCAGGTGTTGCCACATATCCTGCTTATTTGTGAAAGTATGTAACGGTCGCTTCTCCACCAGTCGCCTTGTTTCCACACAAATAGGCGTGGAATTCATTTTTCTAAATCGGCTTTTTTCTAACTATATCAAGTGAGGGTATGAAATCGGCGTATTTGAGAGTTGATCACTCTCTGAGATTAGCTCCAAAAAGAAATACCCAGAAAACTTCTCCACATTCTTTCAACATGGCCAAACCTTAGAAGCATATTAGTCTCCACCTTGCTTCACACGTTTGCAAACCGGCAGCCATCCCCTTGCTGGACACCCGCTTGGAAGTGCGCCCGCCCGGGATCATCCACCCTGCCGTACTCCTGAATGAAGTTCTAAAATAACGGAAGTCCCTCTTTGTGAGTGGATTGTGCTCGGGTTTTGTCTGGGCATAGCGGCAAAGGACTTTTGCAGTCTAAAGGGTCCAAAGTTTAAAGGAGAACAATGTAAGGAGTGGGCCCCCAGAAATAGCCAAGCGAAAACCGCTCACCTTTTTTTCCTAGAGCAACGCAGCGAATCAGTTCATTTGCTTTTCAAGAGGAATTTTTTGTGATCTAATCGTTTCTCAGTTCTTAAACATAGCGCGCTTCGGACAACGTGATCTGCGCGGATCATTAGAATCGCAAAAGAAACTCAAGCAACTGATCTTAAATTATTTCATTAACTTCTTTTAATAGTTAAAAAAAAGGTTCACTTCTGCAGACCCCCCCCCCCCTTTTTTTTTTATTACAAGAAAAGGAATGTTGCAAGAGGGCCCCAGGACGGACTGCCCCACACGAGTAATCCCGTTTTAGACCCAATGGACCAACAGTGCGCAATTATAGCCCGGGAGTGACACGTGTTTTCCAAGACCAGACTGCAAACCGGCAGCCACCTTAGTTCCGCACTATCTGCTATGGAGAGTTACGTTATTTCCTTGCGTTGAACCCAGGGGAACGTACCTCGTGGGATCAGATGGAAATTTTGAAGGTTTTAGGACACCGTTATCGCTGCACCAAGTTGTTCCGCGTCGTCTTACAAATAGCCACTCTCGGGTCCGCAGCGCCCTATTAACGTATTTCTGTTCCTTAAATGAGGTCCTTGGTAATTTTTAAAAATCAGTAAGCTCGCTGTATGTTCACTGAACTGGGAAAACAAATATTCGTTTTTGCTGATTCAGGGACGCGCAATTCTCGAACGTCTAGCAGTGGAATGGTTGACAATACACTTTTAATACGAGCTGCCTGTTTTGAAAGGACTCTGGGAAATCAAAGTGATGGAAAATTGATTGATGTGGAATGCAACCTTTGTGCAGAGTTTGGAGCTACTTTCGTCCACCCATCTCCTACAAGGTATGCCCTGGGTCTCAAGTTAAATGGTGCTTGTGTCTGCAGCAGCTCTGAAGGGAACATAAGAAAAAAAGTTGGAGATGGCTGGACGAAATTCGAAAGTAGCTCCGGAAGTCCCACATTGGCGGCAACAAAGGGGTAAAAACGTTAGGTAGGGGGAGGGACTTTTGGTTTTAACAGTGCAAGGGTATAATATTGTTTATCCAAAGTTTTTAATTTCCAGGACAGGAATGAAGACCATCCCAACGATTGGTCATCCCCGAACTGGTGCAGCAACAGGAGAAGAACCTAGCCTCCGAAAGAGACTTGATACCCCAGCAATGAGGTACAATTTGAGAAACAATAGAAATAAAATGTATTACATTTCATTTATAGCAGATGAAAATATTTTTGGCAAGTCATCTATTTTTCTAAGTAGGCACTTCCCAAATCTCGTGCAGACAAAAATGATTCATTTTTTCGATATCCATTCGCCTAGCGAATCAAAATTTTTCTTTCTTGCAAACAACATTTTTTTGTTGTTGTTGTTGTTGTTGTTGTTGTTGTTTTTGGTGGGAGGGGGTTGCATGCGGAAAAAAACAGATTATTTAACTAAATAATTTAAAGAGCTACATGTCATTTTAAAGTGAATTGAGGTGTAAAAGACTGTTTTTTTTTTTCGACGTTTAAAACGTTATTCGCTCAATTCACCGTTGTTACACGCCGTTACCTGCATAAACAAAATATCCTTTTTTCTGTGCCTTTATTAAAAAACAAGGTTGCTTTGGAACGGAACCTTGCAACGTTTAGGTGTTGTTGTTGTTGTTGATGATGTTTGGGGGGGGGGGGATTTGCATGCTGATCAAACAGATTATTTAACTAAATAATTTAAAGAGCTACATGTCATTTTAAAGTGAATTGACGTATAAAAGACTGTTTTTTTTTTTCGACGTTTAAAACGTTATTAGCTCAATTCACCGTTGTTACACGCCGTTACCTGCATAAACAAAATATCCTTTTTTCTGTGCCTTTATTAAAAAACAAGGTTGCTTATTAAAAAACAAGGTTGCTGGAACGGAACCTTGCAACGTTTAGGTGTTGTTGTTGTTGTTGTTGTTTTGGGGGTGAATTTGCATGCGGATCAAACAGATTATTTAACTAAATAATTTAAAGAGCTACATGTCATTTTAAAGTGAATTGACGTATAAAAGACTGTTTTTTTTTTCGACGTTTAAAACGTTATTCGCTCAATTCACCGTTGTTTAGGTGTTGTTGTTGTTGTTGTTGTTTTGGGGGGGGTGAATTTGCATGCGGATCAAACAGATTATTTAACTAAATAATTTAAAGAGCTACATGTCATTTTAAAGTGAATTGAGGTGTAAAAGACTGTTTTTTTTTTCGACGTTTAAAACGTTATTCGCTCAATTCACCGTTGTTACACGCCGTTACCTGCATAAACAAAATATCCTTTTTTCTGTGCCTTTATTAAAAAACAAGGTTGCTTTGGAACGGAACCTTGCAACGTTTAGGTGTTGTTGTTGTTGTTGATGATGTTTGGGGGGGGGGGATTTGCATGCTGATCAAACAGATTATTTAACTAAATAATTTAAAGAGCTACATGTCATTTTAAAGTGAATTGACGTATAAAAGACTGTTTTTTTTTTTTCGACGTTTAAAACGTTATTAGCTCAATTCACCGTTGTTACACGCCGTTACCTGCATAAACAAAATATCCTTTTTTCTGTGCCTTTATTAAAAAACAAGGTTGCTTATTAAAAAACAAGGTTGCTGGAACGGAACCTTGCAACGTTTAGGTGTTGTTGTTGTTGTTGTTGTTTTGGGGGGGGTGAATTTGCATGCGGATCAAACAGATTATTTAACTAAATAATTTAAAGAGCTACATGTCATTTTAAAGTGAATTGACGTATAAAAGACTGTTTTTTTTTTCGACGTTTAAAACGTTATTCGCTCAATTCACCGTTGTTTAGGTGTTGTTGTTGTTGTTGTTGTTTTGGGGGGGGGTGAATTTGCATGCGGATCAAACAGATTATTTAACTAAATAATTTAAAGAGCTACATGTCATTTTAAAGTGAATTGAGGTGTAAAAGACTGTTTTTTTTTTCGACGTTTAAAACGTTATTCGCTCAATTCACCGTTGTTACACGCCGTTACCTGCATAAACAAAATATCCTTTTTTCTGTGCCTTTATTAAAAAACAAGGTTGCTTTGGAACGGAACCTTGCAACGTTTAGGTGTTGTTGTTGTTGTTGATGATGTTTGGGGGGGGATTTGCATGCTGATCAAACAGATTATTTAACTAAATAATTTAAAGAGCTACATGTCATTTTAAAGTGAATTGACGTATAAAAGACTGTTTTTTTTTTTCGACGTTTAAAACGTTATTAGCTCAATTCACCGTTGTTACACGCCGTTACCTGCATAAACAAAATATCCTTTTTTCTGGGCCTTTTATCGCAGAATTATTAAAAAACAAGGTTATGCCATGGTACGAAACCTTGCAACGTTTAGGGTATCGTCAGAAGAAAGATTTGGTAAAATATATACCTTTTTTTTAACAAGAAGAAAAAAAGTTAACGTATGCATCTTTCTCAATCAGCTACGAATGGAACAATTATTTCTTTTGCTGTCTTCTGGAATAATGCAAGGTGATATACTATATCAGTTGACATTTTGTCTCACGTGTCCGAAGCGCGCTAAAACGAATTGTCTAGAAGCGCCCCAACACCCTTCTAAGCGGGTGGCGCGCAGCAGATCAGCTCCCCGACTTTGTCTAAAAGTCCATGCAAAATCCCGGGCGGGCGCACTTCCAAGCGGGTCTCTTTAATGCCACAAACCTGCTTGGTTTCAAAATCGCTTTATTATTATTCATCAAAAGAAAACATAAGAGGGAGACGTACAGCGTTGGGCGTCTCACTGAGAAATAATACAAACTGTTAAAACATGATGGTATATACACTGCAATGACAATGGGGATAAATAACAGATGCTGCAAGCAAAGCTTATTGCATAAAAATTGCAGAAGTGACAGAGAGAAACACATCGTGTCACATGACATTGGCTGGGCATGATTTACAGGATAACACAGGCGAAACAATAGTACACAATTAGAAAAAGAACAGCACAAACACCGCCGTGAAGGTAAAACATTACATACATGAGATAAAAACACAGCGTGCACAATTGTGCAAGTTATTTAACGAGGGCACCAAAGCAACATAATACAGGCGGGATGAAAGTAATTAATGTACACGAGTAAGCATGAAAATACACTGAGATGACATTAGCATTCACAATTCAACGGTAGCGTGGATTGCACGAGTCGTAGAGCGGAGGAGGGGCACCAGGGTGCCACAGAACTCAGCAAAGGAGGTGTAGAATGTCCTAGGGTACTGATAGGTGTAGCAGTCCACAATCAACCGCAAACCATGGAGCGGCCGGCGCCCAGGTAGCATAGAAGGTGGCTTCTCGACGACTGGAAGAAGCCGACTGGTACTCCAGGCGGAGTCGAGAAAGCAAACGATCTTGAAATTGGCACAAAAGTGCTGCGCTGGCCTGGTGTAAAGAGACCGGCGAGGAAGCGCTGCGGAGTTGTTGAAGGTATACGTAAATAACGTGTTCCCCGTGGTCCTTAAATGAACAGGAACCGTATGTAATGAAGCTCGCTGTACACCCGGATCTTTTGCGCTTCCAAGTTGATACGCCGCAGAACAAGATTTTCCATATTATTTTCCTCATTCTGAAATGATTTGATAAATCATTACAAATGTTAGTGCAATGCACCTTTCCAGAATGGAATAAACCTCGCTCCTGTGCCTCATCTTAAATTGTTGGAAGGCGCATTGCATAATTTTACTAACATTTTTTCTTCTTTTACTATTTCTGTGTTGGTTACAGCAAAAAAAGACCCGTCTGCGGGAAGTTCCCACGTTGAACTGCGTTCGTGTTCGGTGCACATGAATAAATGCACTTGAATTAAATGCCATAAAGACGCAAATATTGAATCTAACTGTTTTGTTTAACCACTGAAATAAAAATTAATTTCTTTACCTAGTTAGATTAAACAGGAATGAACCAATGTATCCTCCCCCACATCGTCATTTTTTTTTCACTTTTAACAATATTTGCCTTTTGTTTAACTTCATAGATCCATTAATTTGCCTTATAATTTTAGTAGCAATTTTGATACTCTTTGTGGAAAATTTGAAGGTCATTTGACAACAGATTGAGAACACAATTTTCAAGAGTCCCAGCAAAAAACCAAGGGTGGGAGGGGTGGAGATGAAATTTGCAAGTACAGCAAAGGAGATTAGGAGGAACCAAACTCTTCAATGCCACATTACAAATGAGAGTATTTTGCTGAAACAAACTTGATTGATGTGGAAATTTTGAATAGTGCAGATCAGGCCGAACGCAGCCAAGAAGCATTTAGGGCACCGTGTTACCACGTTGCAACCCCCTCCCCATGGAGGAAATTTGCTGGGAAACACGCAGTCCTTAAATGAACATCACCTTTATGGAATCCAGTTCACCGCTTCCAAGTAGAACAGCGGCCTCTTTTGACCGAACATTGCACCAGCCCCACGTCTTATTATTTTTTTAGTTCGCTAAAATTCTCCCTACGTGAACAAAACAGATTTGTCGCAATAGAAGCACCCCCATGGAGGAAATTGCGGAAGTCGGCGCTTTTCCAGCTAAGTTTCGCTCATACCCGCCCGGGTCAGATTCCAAGTTGATACGTCAGAACAGCGGCCATCCCGTTTTATTATTATTTTTTTTAATTTTGACTCAACAGTGCACCCCACGTTGGGTCAAAAGAGATATTATTGTTGTTGTTGTTTTTTTCTATTGTAACTTCGCTAAATTTTCAGACGTATCCCGCTAAAATTCTCCCTACATGAACAAAACAAATTTGTCACAATAGAAGCATCCCCATGGAGGAAATTGCGGAAGTCGACGCTTTTCTAGCCAAGTTTCGCTCATACTGTAAAATACGAACTTCCACGCACAAAAATGCGGAATGATACATGGAAGAAGCCGACTGGTACTCCAGGCGGAGTCGAGAAAGCAAACGATCTTGAAATTGGCACAAAAGTGCTGCGCTGGCCTGGTGTAAAGAGACCGGCGAGGAAGCGCTGCGGAGTTGTTGAAGGTATACGTAAATAACGTGTTCCCCGTGGTCCTTAAATGAACAGGAACCGTATGTAATGAAGCTCGCTGTACACCCGGATCTTTTGCGCTTCCAAGTTGATACGCCGCAGAACAAGATTTTCCATATTATTTTCCTCATTCTGAAATGATTTGATAAATCATTACAAATGTTAGTGCAATGCACCTTTCCAGAATGGAATAAACCTCGCTCCTGTGCCTCATCTTAAATTGTTGGAAGGCGCATTGCATAATTTTACTAACATTTTTTTCTTCTTTTACTATTTCTGTGTTGGTTACAGCAAAAAAAGACCCGTCTGCGGGAAGTTCCCACGTTGAACTGCGTTCGTGTTCGGTGCACATGAATAAATGCACTTGAATTAAATGCCATAAAGACGCAAATATTGAATCTAACTGTTTTGTTTAACCACTGAAATAAAAATTAATTTCTTTACCTAGTTAGATTAAACAGGAATGAACCAATGTATCCTCCCCCCACATCGTCATTTTTTTTCACTTTTAACAATATTTGCCTTTTGTTTAACTTCATAGATCCATTAATTTGCCTTATAATTTTAGTAGCAATTTTGATACTCTTTGTGGAAAATTTGAAGGTCATTTGACAACAGATTGAGAACACAATTTTCAAGAGTCCCAGCAAAAAACCAAGGGTGGGAGGGGTGGAGATGAAATTTGCAAGTACAGCAAAGGAGATTAGGAGGAACCAAACTCTTCAATGCCACATTACAAATGAGAGTATTTTGCTGAAACAAACTTGATTGATGTGGAAATTTTGAATAGTGCAGATCAGGCCGAACGCAGCCAAGAAGCATTTAGGGCACCGTGTTACCACGTTGCAACCCCTCCCCATGGAGGAAATTTGCTGGGAAACACGCAGTCCTTAAATGAACATCACCTTTATGGAATCCAGTTCACCGCTTCCAAGTAGAACAGCGGCCTCTTTTGACCGAACATTGCACCAGCCCCACGTCTTATTATTTTTTTAGTTCGCTAAAATTCTCCCTACGTGAACAAAACAGATTTGTCGCAATAGAAGCACCCCCATGGAGGAAATTGCGGAAGTCGGCGCTTTTCCAGCTAAGTTTCGCTCATACCCGCCCGGGTCAGATTCCAAGTTGATACGTCAGAACAGCGGCCATCCCGTTTTATTATTATTTTTTTTAATTTTGACTCAACAGTGCACCCCACGTTGGGTCAAAAGAGATATTATTGTTGTTGTTGTTTTTTTCTATTGTAACTTCGCTAAATTTTCAGACGTATCCCGCTAAAATTCTCCCTACATGAACAAAACAAATTTGTCACAATAGAAGCATCCCCATGGAGGAAATTGCGGAAGTCGACGCTTTTCTAGCCAAGTTTCGCTCATACTGTAAAATACGAACTTCCACGCACAAAAATGCGGAATGATACATTGACATTTAATGACTTGAGCGTGTGGTGAGTGATGTGAGGAGTTGCGTGAGAGATATTGAAGGAGTAGTACATGCCGAGCTTTGGCTAAGACAACAAGTTCAGTTTGTACCGCGGAGTGTATTCCAGTTTATGTTTTTGTGTAAAGTAATAAATGTTTTGTGTTGTGATCGAGTGTCTGTGATGTTACAGACCAAAGATAGAAGTGGAGGGACCGGTGAGATTCGAACTACCAAAGATAGGAAGTGGAGGCGCCGGTGAGACGGGATTGCGCAACTTCAGTGGCGTTTTTTATGACCGTGGGAATCGATGAGTTGAAAGATCTTCAAGCGTGAGAAAGAACCAACGTGACAGGGATATATTTTTTTCCCTCTTTGTGTTGGGAAGAACAACGGATAGTGACTGTTGTTTTCGAAATCAGTTCGTGAGAAAAAAAAAGTTCCGTGTCGGATTTACACCACATTAGATGTTTATGTAAGTACTGTTTTTGTTGTTGTTCTTAGAGAATTATCCAAAGGAATGAAATATCAAAGCAAGTTTTTTAGAAGTTTCCGGGCACGGAATTAAATAGAAGGAAATAATTTCTGTCAAGAAATAGTACATTCAGATCAACTGTTTGAGCCTAGAGTACAGGTAAATGTAGAATATTGTTGTAAACAATTTCTGTGAACGTATACACATATACGATAATAGAAGGAAATTATTTCTGTCAAGAAATAGTACATTCATATCAACTGTTTGAGCCTAGAGTATAGGTAAATGTAGAATATTGTTGTAAACAATTTCTGTGAACGTATACACATATACGATAATAAAGAAACATTGGGTACACGTAGAGCTTGTTGAAATGGCTTTCTTAGGAAGAGCTCGAAAAGAAGAACTTCTGCAGTTGGTGGAAGAATTGGGTATAGAAGTTATGCCAAATCTCAAAATTCTGGAATTAAAAAAATAAAATTGTCAACTTTGAAGGTTATGAAGAGGATTTCGTAAAAGAATTTTTTGGCAGGTATAAAAGAGCGTAGAGAAACAGAAAGACAAATGGAATTGGAGCTTGAAAAACGTAGACAAACAGAAAGACAAATGGAATTTGAGCTTGAAAAACTCAGAATAGAAGCTGGACGTCAGCCGCTGGGAGGTAGTTTGGAGCAAAATGGAAATTCTCATAAACCGAGATTAGAACTTCGTCATTTGATGAAAACATTTGACCCAAAAGACAGTGATATAAGTATTTACTTAGTTTTATTTGAAAGGCAAGCACAACAAGCAGAAATAAAAAGGGAAGATTGGGTCACGAATTTGATAGGACTTTTGCCCTACGAAATATCACAATTGAATGCCAGAGAAAATGTGGAAGATGCTAAAAACTATGAATATGTTAAAAGGTTACTTCTTAAAAGATATAAGTTAAGTCCAGAAAAATTTAGATTGAAATTTGTACAACACATGCGTATATCAGAGAAGACCTGGAGAGATTTCGCCTTCGAGTTAGAAAATTATTTTAATGAATGGATTTCAGGACTTAAAATAGGCGATTTTGAAGGGCTAAAAAAATTAATGATCACAGATCAATTGAAGCGGAGAGTGCCTATAGAAATAAGGGAGCATTTTATTGATAAATGGTCAAATATTGTCTCCCCTTCAGATTTGGCTGATGTGGTGGACAATTATGAAAGTGTAAGAGGAGGAATCAAGAAAAATTCGTCGAATGAATTTTGTGCTTCAAAGAAAATGCAAGGCAGTGAGAAAAAAACTAGAAATAACTATGATCGGGGAAATTTTATGAAAAATGGATTTTATAACAAAAATTATGTTAAGTCAGATGTAGGACAAGGGTGGTCAAACCGGAATGTATCTCAGAATGAAGAAAAGTATGATCGCAGACGGAAGCTTCAGTGTTACGAGTGTGGATCTTATGATCACATTCGACCTCAGTGTCCAAAGCTAAAACCACAGAACTCAGGAAGCGTAAATAGAATCAGAGAGGAAACTGAAGGGGATCTCTTGGCACCATACACCTTTGAAGGAAAAATAAATGGAGTTACCATGCCTATTCTCCGGGATACAGGTTCATCAGTTGATATCATTTGTCAAGAGTATGTGTCGCCAGGTGAGTTTACTGGAGAACATGTGTGGTTACAGCATCTTCTGGGTGAACAAAAGGTTTGTTTACCATTGGCAGAAGTTGAACTAGAATGTGAATTAGGTCATATTGTAACTAAGGCTGCAGTGATTAGAAAGTCGCTAGATCAAGGTAGATATTTACTTGGAAATAAGACTGCCGCTTTGTTAAAAAAAATTGATATGGAGTGGCCACTTAATTCAGAACAGGTAAATGTTGTGATTACTCGGTATCAAGAAAAACAGAAACGAAACAACGAAGAGAGAAATTCAGTAAAGAATGATTCAGGAAAGAAAGAAAAACAAGCCCTTGAAGGAGAGGCTGTGGGCTCCGAAGAATCAGATGAATTAGAAGAAGAAGTTCTGCCATTGAGGCATGATGAAGATAAAGCCATGTTAGAGTTGGTAAAAATGGATTCAAAAAGTTTCATGAAAGATCAACGGCAAAGTTTGGAATTGAGAAAAATTCTCAAAGAAATAGAGAAAACAGATTTTAAAAAGGCAAATGGTTATGCTGTACTAAGCAATGGGATGTTGGTGAAGAAGAAGATCAACAAAATTGGCGAAGAAGGAGATCTTATTGTTGTTCCAGAACAATATAGAGAACAAATAAAAAACATATGTCATGAGGGAACTTCGGGGCATTTAGGAGTGACAAAAACCAAAGACAGACTAGCAAAGTATTTTTGTTGGCCTAACTGTTATAAAGACATTGAAGAATTTGTAAAATCTTGTGATTCATGCCAACGTGCTGGAAAAGCTGGGGACAAAAAGAAAGCACCTTTAAAAATAGTTCCAATTATTCCTGAAATTTTTACAAAAATCAACGTTGATGCCTGTGGGCCTTTGCCCGAGACTTCAAGCGGAAATAGATACATAATTACAGCTATGTGTTTGTCGTCCAAATATCCAGATGCAGTACCAGTACCAGACATAGGATCCAAGTTGGTAGTTGACGCTTTGTTACACATTTTTAGCCGCATGGGATTTCCGAAAGAAATTCAAACTGATCAAGGAGCCAGTTTCGTAAATTTCTGTAGCGGTTTGGAATAAAAGTTACTCGTAGTTCTGTATATCATCCCCAAAGTAATCCGGTAGAACGATTCCATCGAACTATTAAAAGGATGTTGAGAGTTTTATGTCTTGAGTCTGCTCCGGGTTGGGAGAAACAGTTACCGGCGGCGCTGTTTGCTTTGAGAACTGTGACACATGAAAGCACAGGGTTTACGCCTGCTGAATTGGTGCATGGAAAAAATTTGAGGACACCAATGACACTATTGTATGAAAAATGGATGGGTCATCCTGAAGAAGAAAACTATGTCACTGAATATGTATTTGAATTAATAAATAGGATGAAAAGATGGCAAGAACTTGCCATTAAAAACATGGAAGTGGCTCAATTGAAAAGAAAATATTGGTATGACAGAAAGGCCGTAAAACGTGAATTTCAAGGAGATTTAGTATTGGTTTTTGTTACCTGCATGCCAAATAAGTTAGCGGAACAGTGGAAGGGACCAGGGAAAATTGAGAAAAAAATTTCTGAGACTAATTATGTAGTAAGTTTTGAAGGTAAAAATGTAAAGCATCAAGTATATCGCATTAACATGCTGAAACCATACCATAAACGACCATAATTTGTGAACTTATTGCCCGGTTGTTAAAATGGTGAAATGGATTTAGAGATTAAATTTCCGCAAGTTGAAAAAAATCCCAATATATTTAACTTCTCTGATATCGAGGAGAAGAGTAAACTTCGAGAGCGCCTAAGTGGCCAACAAATTCAGGATCTGAAAAAACTATTATGCTATTACTTGAAAATGTTTTCTAATATTCCAGGAAAGACTCATTTGGTCGAACGTGATATCGAGCTAGCTAGTAATGCTATTGTAAGAGTTAAGCCTTATAGAATGTCGCCCAGGCAGATAAATATTCTTAAAGCCAAGATAGATAAAATGCTGCAGTACAAGATTATACAAGTTGGTGAATCAGACTATACATCACCCATGATTTTGGTAGAAGTACCCGGAAGAGATCCACGCCCATGTATTGACTACAGGCGATTGAATGAAGTGACAAGGACCCAGTTCTATCCATTGCCCAACATAGAAGAAAGAGTCGAAAAGGTTTCTGGAGCGAAGTATATTACAGTATTAGATTTAACAAAAGGGTACTGGCAAATTCCATTAAGTGCTAGAGCTCAACGATTGGCAGCGTTTGTGACTACTTTTGGAACGTATCGGCCCTTAAAGATGCCATTTGGCCTTAAGAACGCACCTTATTTCTTTAGCAAAATGATGTCGGAACTTTTGAGAGGCTGCGAAGAGTTTGCCGTACCATATCTAGATGATGTTGCCATTTTTTCCGAAAACTGAGGGGATCATTTGATACATCTTGAAGAAGTGCTACAGAGGTTGCAGAGGGCTTCCTTGACCATAAAACCTTCCAAATGTAAGTTTGCTCAATATCACGTCTTGTATTTGGGTCATATTGTTGGACAAGGATATCGAAAACCAGCCGAACGAAAGGTTCAGGCCATACAAAATTTTCCTACGCCAAAGAACAAGACGCAAGTAAGATCTTTCTTAGGCCTGGCGGGATATTACAGCAGATATATTCCAATGTTTTCTTCGATAGCAGCTCCCTTGACAGACATCTTGAAGGGTAAAAATCGTAAAGAGGAAATTATATGGTCAGAACAATGTGAGAAAGCTTTTGTGGAACTAAAAAAATCTTTATCTAGTTTTCCTGTTCTGTATGCCCCTGACTATGAACGTAGATTTATTCTACAAACTGATGCTTCAGATCAAGGAATGGGAGTCGTCCTCTCGCAAGAACAAGAAGATGGCGCTGAACATCCTGTACTCTATTTAAGCAGAAAACTTTCGACAGCAGAGAAGACATACAGTACCAGTGAAAAAGAATGTGCCGCCATTATATTTGCGGTACAGAAACTGAAATGCTACCTGGATGGTCAAAATTCCCTCATACAAACTGATCATAACCCTCTCGTTTGGTTACGCACCAACGCAAGTTCAAATGCTCGTCTGATGAGATGGGCCCTTGCTTTACAAGCATATGATTTTGTTATAATTCATCGATCGGGAACTACGCACAAAAATGCAGATGGACTGAGCAGAGTTCCAACTTTAGATGATCCACCTTGATCATGCTATGTGTCTGCTAGTGAAAACATTTTTTTTTTTTTTTGTGGTATATAATACATAGAAATTGTTGGAAAACACGTAAAGATGATTGTTAAATTAACTCATATATTTCTCTTTGTAAATGGATTATGACTCATTATGTGAACTATGACTATTGTATTGTAAAATGACAAGAACTTTTTACCACTGGAAAAAGTTCCTCTGGAGTGAGGAGGGGTTGTAAAATACGAACTTCCACGCACAAAAGTGCGGAATGATACATTGACATTTAATGACTTGAGCGTGTGGTGAGTGATGTGGGGAGTTGCGTGAGAGATATTGAAGGAGTAGGACATGCCGAGCTTTGGCTAAGACAACAAGTTCAGTTTGTACCGCGGAGTGTATTCCAGTTTATGTTTTTGTGTAAAGTAATAAATGTTTTGTGTTGTGATCGAGTGTCTGTGATGTTACAATACACGCCCGGGTCAGCTTCCAAGTTGATACGCCAGAGCAGCGGCCATCCCGTTTTATTTGTTTTTTTAATTTTGATCCAACACTGCACCCCACGTTGGGTCAAAAGAGATATTATTGGGGTTTCTTTTTCTATTGTATCTCCGCTAAATTTTTAGACGTATCCCGCTAAAATTCTCCCTATCTGAACAAAACAGATTTGTCGCAATAGAAGCACCCCCATGGAGGAAATTGCGGAAGTCGGCGCTTCTCCTGCCAAGTTTCGCTCATACACGCCCGGGTCAGCTTCCAAGTTGATACACCAGAACATCGGCCATCCCGTTTTATTTGATTGTTTTTTTTAATTTTGACTCAACAGTGCACCCCACGTTGGGTCAAAAGAAATATTGTTGTTGTTGTTTTCTATTGTATCTT
The DNA here is from genome assembly GCA_039090855.1 of Macrothele yani. Lineage (NCBI taxonomy): Eukaryota > Metazoa > Arthropoda > Arachnida > Araneae > Macrothelidae > Macrothele > Macrothele yani. The sequence continues at coordinate 84,774,022 of CM076991.1, forward strand.
CGCTAAATTTTCAGATGTATCCCGCGTTGGATTTCGCAGCCAAGACCTTAGTGAATCTGCGTATAAAACTTTGAGAGCACCTTAAGATGTACTTGTCGGAGATGGATGGATGAAATTCGAAAGTACGCCAGGAAAGCGTCAACTGCTGGGTGTGCCACTGGCTCCAGGCCAGGAACGTAAGACCAGCAGGAAACCCCCGTGGGGGGGCGGACCTTGAGGACTCCCAAACTCTTCAATTGCATGCGAATCAGATGTGGAAATTTTGTAGGACATGAAGAGATGCGTATCCCAGAGGGATTCTGCTAAAACTTCCCAAACCCTTCAATGCCTCATTGCAAATCAAATTGAAAAAGGTCATTTGATAACAAGTGAGGGTCCGAATTTTCAACAGCGTGCCATGGTGGACGCTGGGCTGGGATTAGCTGCAGAAATTTCAGAAGATACAAGAAATGAAGAGGAATTCCTCCTTTATTTTAAAACTGATGAACTTTTCAAACCACTGCGCAAAATTTCTTTTACTACAGACGAGTGTATCTTTCGGGTGACATCCTCTGAGTGGGAGATTCAGGCTGATTCTTCCAGTTCTTGCTTAAACTGAGAAGAATGCAAAGTTTCTTATAATTGTCCTACGCAGCTATTATTGAAAATTTATGTTGATCTTGGAGTATTTTGATTGTAACTCAATTAAATTTCATTAGGAATGTTGCAAGGTCTACGAAGCGGCCCCTGCCCAGACTGGAGCCTCAGGTGCCCGGTACGAGTGGCACTGGACTGCCCGGTACTACGAAGAGATCGAGACCGCAGGTGCCCGGCACTGGACTGCCCGGTACTACGAAGAGATCGAGACCGCAGGTGCCCGGCACTGTACTGCCCGGTAGATCGAGACCTCAGATGCCCGGCACTGTACTGCCTGGTAGATCGAGACCTCAGATGCCCGGTACTACGAAGAGATCGAAACCTCAGGTGCCCGGTACTAGACCTCAGGACAGCAGTGATCCCGACGGCAAGACAGCAAGCAAAGGAATGAGCCTGGAAAAAGAATCTTTTATGCAACTTATATAGATCTTATGCGATAAGAAAAAAATTATTATATTTCTTTTAAAATCTCAAGAAATTGAACAAATTTATGATGAAATACCAACATACCAGAAGTATGTTTTTATTTCAAGTAAACTATTTCCAAATTTAGTTTATTTGTTAAACGAATCTGAAGATTCGTCATTTTTTGAACAGGATTTTTTTATTATCAAGGCTTTGAAACGGGTTTTTTTTTTCCTAGCGAAACCAGAACAAACTTTCCAAGATTTTTTTTACAAATTTGGAAAACAAAATTTAAGGGTTTTTTTCTAGAAATTTGCATGAAGAACAAAAAAAAATTACTTAAATCAATTATTTACAGAATTACAGCAAATAAATCCTGAAAAAAGCTGCTATTTTAAAATAATTTAATCTCACGTATGAAAGACTCTTTTTCGAATGTCATCCTATCCTCAACGACATTTTAATGATCTTTCTTGGTCGGGAATGTCTTCCATGATCAGCTTTGTTCGTTTCGCCAAGCCGTCTCTTGAAGCTATTATGTGCAACAGCCACGGCCACCTCATGTATGAGACAATGAAATGCTCCAATGTTTGTTGTATTACGAAATATGTAGAAAATAAAAAAAAATTCCTGTTTCTCTATTGAATGCGTGCGTAGGTTTTTTATTTCAGGGCCAACTTCTAACCAGAGTCCGTGTTTGCAACGCCCCATGATTGCGGAAGTCGGCGCTTTTCCGTTCGCTAGGCACAGAAAAACCTGTGCGGGACCTTTATGTTTTTTTTTTTTTTAATATTGACCCAGTGGACCACCATTGATAGCCCCACGTTGGGACACGTAAAATTATTATTTTTTCTATATAGCTAGATTTCTCCCTTGATACAGCATCGCATCTTTTGCCAAGAATTCACCACTCCTGGATTCCTAAATCCCGCGTTGGATTTCGCAGCCAACCTTGTGGGAGAATCGGCGCCTTCTGCTAACCAGGAATGAGGGCCGACCTTGTGGGAGATGGATGGATGAAATTCGGAAGTACACCATTCTGGGGGAGCGCGCTATTGGCGTACGGTGATTTCCATTGGTGTGGGTGTTTTTTTTTTTTTTTTTTTTTTTTTTTTATTGGAGGTTTAACGACCACCGTGAGCAACTCAAATGGGCTATAAGCAGTCGCCCGTCCCTAATTTTGGGTCACTGGTTCCAGGGAAGGGAAAGAGCCAGTGCTGTAAGACAAACACAACATCCATGCCTGACCGGGATTCGAACCCGGACCCCTTACGGACGAATGATCAGAGGCCAGCGCCTTAGACCACTGCGCCACCGGAGCGGCATGGGTGTGGGTGTCCTGCGCAGCAAAGTTTGTTATTGCAATTTATACATTATTTGTTTCGGATTTATTTGTTTGAAGAATAGAAGGTTTTTCAATCTGCGCTACAAAATGTAACCATATTGCTCAGTCCTTAGATGGAGAGGAACCGTATGTATACATTTTTTTACAGGCAAATTGTCACTTTTATGGATCACTGGTATCATGTCATTTTTTTTTTTAAATTTGACAAATCCAGTTCGCATAGCTCTCTATATAAACACGACCGTGTCTTAAAATTTTTGCGCTTCCGAGCTGATATACGTTCGCCACAGAACCGTCTGCCAGAACAGCTGCCATCGTATTTTACGAAGCTCATGGCAAGAAACCTTTCCATTGTGTGTGCTCCAGCGAGCTTAGCGCTCGATATTTATATGAGCCACTGCGCCACCACCGCAGTCGGGCGTTTTTTGAACGCGAATTACACGAAATGAGACGGTAAGGTCGCGCGGATATAGGCCTCAAAACACATTGCTCTATTTGAACATAATATGGAACATTATCATGTGTTCGAAGATATATTTGGGGGACAGTACAATTTTTGAACATTTATTGTTTCTGGCATTTATTAAAGTAGATAGTATTTATGTATTAATGCAGCACTTCTTGTGTTTTATACAATTATACGCGCAATTATAGAATAATTGCGCGAAGCACAAGGGCTGCTGCCTTAATACGCAAGTACCATTGTTAATTTATTAAGAGTACGATTCATACCCGGGGATGGGGGCCCCCAAGTTGTTTGTGCCCAAGGCCCCACTAGTCTTCAGTCGGGCTCTGGGAGTAATACCATAAAATTATATATCAGTGGAAAGATAATCTCATCAAGAATGTAATTCGATAACTTTTATGAAGGAGTTTTTATTAGAACAGCAGTTATAAAGAATAAAAGTGAAACACATAGAAAAAATGAGATATACAAAAATTCTCACCATTTCAGTTAATACTTTTTTAGCTTTAATTACGGCCTTACAACGCCTTCCCATGGAGTGAACCAAGTTTTTTAGTTCTGCAGCTGTTATAATGTGAAACCAAGATTAATTTTATGCTTCCATTAATTGAGTTTTATTGCTGGGTTGCTTCTGACTAACAAGTTACTTTAATCGGCTCCATAGATTTTCGATGGGGTTAAGGTCTGGGCTGTTCGCATGCCATTCCAGCAGTGGAATATGATTATCTTGAAACCACTTTTTGCTAACAGCAGCAACATGACATGGAGCTGAATCCTGTTGAAATATAAATGCTTCATTATCTTGGAAAAGATCACGTATGGAAGGCTTCAGTTTGGGCTCAAGTACTTCATTAATGTATTTTTAGCCATTTGTATTCCCATTAATCACGTAAATTCTGCCCACACCTTTGATGTCATACAACCCCAGATCATAACACTAACTGGGTGCTTCACGGTACGTATAATGCAATCAGGATGCAAATCTTCTCCGATTCTTCTCCTTACGTATTTTATGCCATCACTACCAAGCAGGGAGATTTTTGTCTCATCACTCCAAATAACACTGTCCCATAGTTTCGCTGTCCAGTTAACATGGGTTTTAGCCCAGTTTAATCTTTTTCAACCTTTGTTTGAGAGAAAAAAAATGGCTTTTTTCGTGGAATTCTAGCTTTTAGACCAAATTCCCGCAGTCTGCGCCGAACAGTCCTTGCACTCAACTTCACATTGCATTGCGCCATTTCATCTTGTATACACCCAGATGATTTTCTTCTGTCATCTAGACACAGTCTCTTAATTCTTCTATCATCACTTGCTGTTGTGCACCTTTTCCTGCCTTTACCAGTCTGGTTTTGTAGTGACTGAGTCTCCTTATACCTCTTCAAATATTTAGAAATGCCACCTTTGATTACGTTTCCACCAATTTTTCTTCTAATTTCTTCATAACTGAAGCCTTGTTTACTTAATATAGTACTATCTTACATCGCTTTCTGGGTGACCAGTCAACTCTTTGCGTCATTTCTTTGACTTTATTAAGTTTTACAAGCTCACTAAATGAAAGAACAACAACAACAAAAAAACTTTATAGAAATCATATAACATATTGACAAATGTTCTCCTCTCAGCTCCGTTACATAAGCTGACCAGAAGTCCCCAATTCTTGAGGACAGTCCTCGAATTTAGTTTACTGTCCCCAAAAACGGCTGATGCTTTTGGGTACAGTGCCTAGAAGAATTAGTTTGACGTGCTTCCTAAGATGTCCCTCACGGTTTTGTGACCAATCGTCATGAAATGACAGAGGCATCGGAGTTACGTTAGGATGCTTCATCGGCTTCATGCTATTCAATGGTGGGAAGTTTGTTTGCCAAGGTTTTACTGCCTTACGAAACTTCAAATTTTCACAAAACAAAGGTTAGTGGAGGGAAATCTTTTTGGCAGTATCTTTGCTAATTCGTTGTAGCTCGATCATAACAGTAATACACTAGGTAATTCAACAGTTGATCACTAACACGCAATAGGCTTATTCGGGTGTTAGTGTGCTAGTTTTATTCAACTGTGGATTGTTTATAACGAAATTTATTTCCGAAATTAGTGACTTTTTTTTTCGTGAAGATGTAGAAGTTGATCAAGTATTGGCTGTCACGCGCAGTGTTTCTTCCAGGAGGGCCAAGCCCTCCCGGAAACGACCATTCACCCTACCCCCCCCCCCCCCCCCCGGATACATTTTAAGTTACTGAACCAAATTTTAATAAATTCAGGCTATGATGAAAAAGGAAGTTTCGTTTCTTTTTATGCTACAAATATTTCTCCAATTATACTTTTTTTAAATATTTATTAAAATGGTACTAGTTATAGTTTATTTTATTAAAAAGTATATTACGACACACGATATTCTTCAAAATATAATAAGTAGACTAATCATATCTAATTGTCTGAAAATCGAGATTCAGGATCAAGAGTGCGTTGAATGCATTTTAATTGATAAAAATTTCAAGCCTGTGGACCCCCCCCCCCTTCCTTTAGCCGAAAAAATTTTGTTATTCCTGAAATGTTTGAAAAAGTAATTATTATATCAGGTATGTATATAGAATTTTTCTTCGGGGGAAGGGGGGAGGAAGTTTTTGAAATCCACCATCTGGAAAAAATTAAAGTTAATGAAAAATTAAAGCATTTTTTTAAGTTGATACATTTTTATAAAATTAAGGCATTTTTTTCTAATGTAAGTCGCATTTTAACCAAAAAACAAAAAAATTATACATTTTCCGGGGGGGGCAATGCCCCCTCTAAATGCACCCCTGTGCTGGATATATAGTAATTACTTCTATATATGTAAATATAGTAGTTAAAATTATATATATATAGCAAATAGAAAACTTGCCCCCCTCTAAGATTCCATTTGCCCCCCTTCCGGCCAAAAAGTCCTGAAAGAAACACTGGTCACGCGTTAAACCTACTGTGTGGTTAAACTTAAGTGCAGTACTGAAATCGACTGCAACAGTTATAAGATCATAGGGAAATAATGTCAGCTATGAAAGGACTGGGAAATTCTGCATTAGCAAATAATAAAAAACATAGAAAGCGGAAAAGGCGAAGCAGCTGTTTTGTGCCTGGATGTAATACTGGCTATAAATCCTGCAAAAATAAAATATCACTCTTTGCTGTCCCCAAAATTCCTGATATGTTGAGCAAATGGGATAAGGCAATTCCCAGAGCTGATAAGAAACTTGATGAAAGTTGTGTTGTATGGAGATGCATTATCGTTCCACTATTCAAGGTAAGGAAGTTCTAACATGCCGAGACAAACCATTACTCAAGCTTGACGCCATACATACTATTTTCCAAAATTTAAAAGACATTTAAAAGGCTAACGACTAATTAGTTTTTCCAATTTTTAAGGAGGGGGGCGGCACATGCCCTACTGTGCCTTCCCCACGTTACGCCTGTGTGTATGCTACATTAATAATTTCCTCTTTTTAAGGGTAAAAATAGTTTACAGGAACTGCATAGAATTATCCCATTTAGACAGACTCCATGAACACCCACTTCTTAATTTTTACCTTATTAAACTTTTTACTTAAGGTGCAAAAGAATTTTCCTCTCTTCACTGCAAACCCATTTGAATAGCAAATTTAATCACATAATTATTATAAGGTGAAGAAAAGTAAAGAAAAATGTTAAAATTATTTTTCTTTAAAAGAATGTCATCATATACATTCAGTTTTTGTTTATCGTATCATAGGCAAAGTTTTTTTAGGAATGATTTTTATAAATGGATTACAGTTGGTATATTATTATAAAATAGACCAATTTTAAAAATAGTAATCGCATTTGTTGTATTCTATTTTCACCTCATTGAAAGGCTTATTTTCAAAGCCAACTAAATGGAAAGCATTAAGTTTCAATATTTATTTTGATCCCATGTCCTTACCAAGAAATTTAGTCACTCATTGCTGAAAAATGAAATACATTAATAAATAATTTATAAAGTTTTTAGGTTACTGAACTTCAAGACCTAATTGGATTATTGGAATGCAAATTATAAAGCCGATGTCTCATTGAGAAAATATTTCCCCTTTTTTTTCCGGGAAGGTTTTGAAGGGCAAAACTTTTCTTTTTTTTTAATATTTACTTTATACTGTAAGTCGATGTTTCATTGATTGTAAACTGCATATTGGTCTCCAGTATTTTTGCATAATGTAACCCATGTATGAGTATAAAACTTCCGAAATATCTAACATTAATGTTGACGTTAGCACAATGCAAAGCTTAACTTAAACTACGATCCCTTTATTAAGGAATCTTGAGCACCCCGTTCGTTCTTTTTTTTGGGGGGGGGTGAAAGAGGTGTGTCGATTATTTCGTATATACTTAAGTTATCTGCTTATAAAATATCGTTCCAGCAGTACACATTATACTGACGAGCTGGGTGTGTGTCATAGAAAGACGTGCGTTTTCGTCGTCCTTCATCCCTGAAAAGCGACGTGACATCCGATGGCAGCGCCATCTACTGCTTTCATGAATGCGGGCAGCAAGTTTTTCTGTGAGTACGACACACTAATTCTTCTAGGCACTGTACTTTGGGGACGCAAATTGTCCTCAAATGTTGATGTTTGTCCTCAAATCTCCTCGAATTTACTCTTCCTCATTAGCTCGTTAGATTTCTAATGAAAGATGTTCTTTTTTTTTTTTTTTTTGATTGGAGGTTTAACGACCATCGTGAGCAACTCACTGGGCTATAAGCAGTCGCCCGTCCCTAATTTAGGGTCACTGGTTCCAGGGAAGGGATAGAGCTAGTACTGTAAGACAAACACAACATCCATGCCTCACCGGGATTCGAACCCGGACCTCATACGGACGAAAAAGATGTTCTTAAAAGTAGTTTTCATTGTACTAATTTTCCGACATGCTTCTTGTGAAAAGAAATTTTGACTTTTTTTTTTCTTCTTTCCGAGTTTAACGACCACCGTGAGCAACTATAAGGACTATAAGCAGTGACCTGTCTGTAATTTGGGGACATTCGTTCTAGGGAAGGGAGAGAGAAAGTGCTGTAAGACAAACACACCATCCATTTCTCAGTCAGGACTCGAACCCGTACCCGCCGCCCCGGTGGCGCAGTGGTCTAAGGCGCTGGCCTCTGATCATTCGTCCGTAAGGGGTCCGGGTTCGAATCCCGGTCAGGCATGGATGTTGTGTTTGTCTTACGGCACTGGCTCTCTCCCTTCCCTGGAACCAGTGACCCTAAATTAGAGACGGGCGACTGCTTATAGCCCATTGAGTTGCTCACGGTGGTCGTTAAACCTCCAATCAAAAAAAAAAAAAAAACCCGTACCCACTTGAACGAATGGTCAGTGGCCAGCACTAGGACACTGAACTACTGGCGCGGTCAAATTTCGACTGTACTTGATCTAAGTTTCTCCAAAAACTTTGGCAAAATGAAAAATTCGCCATGCCATTAGTTTCGTGTGCAGCTCGATTTTGATTCGGCACATATACGAGGTAGAGCATTTCACTTTTGCTAATATGTTCTGGCCATCATAATTCTACTTTGTCAATACAAATTTCCAACATTCTATAAGATATATCTTTTTAAGACATACACTTTCATATGTAATATCACACTAATTGAAGCAATGCAGTTTTGTGACAAAAAGATTTGCATATTTATTTTGAGTACGTATATGTCCCCAAATGAACTGCCGATTTGGGGACGCCACGCCCTTTTGTCCTCAAATCAGTGTTCCAATATCTGGTCACTTTACCGTTACATGACATCAATAGTTGAATCCTACTGTGACCTGATTGGCTCATTGGCAAAACAACATGAACCTGATTGGATCTTTAAACACTCATGCTCATTGGCTACATTCACTTCACATCAACCTAAGCAAGTTGTGCTTCCTTTTTCTGGTTATTTTTTTTTTTTTTTTTTTTTTTTTGATTGGAGGTTTAACGACCACCGTGAGCAACTCAATGGGCTATAAGCAGTCGCCCGTCCCTAATTTAGGGTCACTGGTTCCAGGGAAGGGAGAGAGCCAGTGCCGTAAGACAAACACAACATCCATGCCTCACCGGGATTCGAACCCGGACCCCTTACGGACGAATGATCAGAGGCCAGCGCCTTAGACCACTGCGCCACCGGGGCGGCTCTGGTTATTTGGCTATAACTTTTCATAGAATACAGATACTTTAGCAAACTTTGTTGCATTACATTCTTGATGAAATTTTCTTTCCGTTGATATATAATTTTACGATATTACTTTAAAAAAAGTGGTGTTATGAGCCAATGGCGGCGGAATCGCCCGGGCCTCCAGGGCCCCGGCCCGGTCAATAATTTTAGCCAAGATTTTTATTTTTATTTTTTTTATTTGGTATATGTACGATTTTTTATTGGGATGTGCCTTAGAAAGTTCCTTCAGGTAAGTGGTCAGGTGGTCCTAATCCCTAACAAAATTCCTTAGGCATCGTTTTTCTTCTGTTTGTTCCGGAAAGCGGGGAGGAAGGGGGTGCACCACGATTCAAAATTTCAGGCCCGGTCAATGAACTTCACTTTCCGCCGCCCCTGTTATGAGCCATCAAACCTCAAAAATACACTTTTTCCAAAAGGTTTCCACATTTTTGGCCACTACTGTATACCGAATATACGGGTTCATCCTTGAAACCTCACTGATATCGTTTTTAAGAACGACCCCAACTTCCGATAACCGAAAGGTCACCTTATAGCCGCGGTGGTGCAGTGGGCTAAGCATTCGCTTATTTTTTTATTTTTTTTATTTTTTTACTTGGAGGTTTAACGACCACCGTGAGCAATTCAATGGGCTATAAGCAGTCGCCCGTCCCTAATTTAGGGTCACTGGTTCCAGGGAAGGGAGAGAGCCAGTGCCGTAAGACAAACACAACATCCATGCCTCACCGGGATTCGAACCCGGACCCCTTACGGACGAATGATCAGAGGCCAGCGCCTTAGACCACTGCGCCACCGGGGCGGCTCTGGTTATTTGGCTATAACTTTTCATAGAATACAGATACTTTAGCAAACTTTGTTGCATTACATTCTTGATGAAATTTTCTTTCCGTTGATATATAATTTTACGATATTACTTTTAAAAAAGTGGTGTTATGAGCCAATGGCGGCGGAATCGCCCGGGCCTCCAGGGCCCCGGCCCGGTCAATAATTTTAGCCAAGATTTTTATTTTTATTTTTTTTATTTGGTATATGTACGATTTTTTATTGGGATGTGCCTTAGAAAGTTCCTTCAGGTAAGTGGTCAGGTGGTCCTAATCCCTAACAAAATTCCTTAGGCATCGTTTTTCTTCTGTTTGTTCCGGAAAGCGGGGAGGAAGGGGTGCACCACGATTCAAAATTTCAGGCCCGGTCAATGAACTTCACTTTCCGCCGCCCCTGTTATGAGCCATCAAACCTCAAAAATACACTTTTTCCAAAAAGGTTTCCACATTTTTGGCCACTACTGTATACCGAATATACGGGTTCATCCTTGAAACCTCACTGATATCGTTTTTAAGAACGACCCCAACTTCCGATAACCGAAAGGTCACCTTATAGCCGCGGTGGTGCAGTGGGCTAAGCATTCGCTTATTTTTTTATTTTTTATTTTTTTACTTGGAGGTTTAACGACCACCGTGAGCAATTCAATGGGCTATAAGCAGTCGCCCGTCCCTAATTTAGGGTCACTGGTTCCAGGGAAGGGAGAGAGCCAGTGCCGTAAGACAAACACAACATCCATGCCTCACCGGGATTCGAACCCGGACCCCTTACGGACGAATGATCAGAGGCCAGCGCCTTAGACCACTGCGCCACCGGGGCGGCTCTGGTTATTTGGCTATAACTTTTCATAGAATACAGATACTTTAGCAAACTTTGTTGCATTACATTCTTGATGAAATTTTCTTTCCGTTGATATATAATTTTACGATATTACTTTAAAAAAAGTGGTGTTATGAGCCAATGGCGGCGGAATCGCCCGGGCCTCCAGGGCCCCGGCCCGGTCAATAATTTTAGCCAAGATTTTTATTTTTATTTTTTTTATTTGGTATATGTACGATTTTTTATTGGGATGTGCCTTAGAAAGTTCCTTCAGGTAAGTGGTCAGGTGGTCCTAATCCCTAACAAAATTCCTTAGGCATCGTTTTTCTTCTGTTTGTTCCGGAAAGCGGGGAGGAAGGGGTGCACCACGATTCAAAATTTCAGGCCCGGTCAATGAACTTCACTTTCCGCCGCCCCTGTTATGAGCCATCAAACCTCAAAAATACACTTTTTCCAAAAGGTTTCCACATTTTTGGCCACTACTGTATACCGAATATACGGGTTCATCCTTGAAACCTCACTGATATCGTTTTTAAGAACGACCCCAACTTCCGATAACCGAAAGGTCACCTTATAGCCGCGGTGGTGCAGTGGGCTAAGCATTCGCTTATTTTTTTATTTTTTTTATTTTTTTACTTGGAGGTTTAACGACCACCGTGAGCAATTCAATGGGCTATAAGCAGTCGCCCGTCCCTAATTTAGGGTCACTGGTTCCAGGGAAGGGAGAGAGCCAGTGCCGTAAGACAAACACAACATCCATGCCTCACCGGGATTTGAACCCGGACCCCGTTCGGACGAATGATCAGAGGCCATCGCTTAGAACATTCGTCCAAGAAGGGTCCGGGTTCGAATTCCCGGTGAGGCATGGATTTTGTGTTTGTCTTACAGCACTTACTCTTTCTCTTCTCTGGAATCGGTGGCCCTAAATTAGGGACGAGCGATTGCTTATAGCACAGTGAGTTGCTCACAGTGCTCGTTAAATATTCGATTAAAAAAAAGTCACCATGCCGCAGCGGATGACAAATGCCGAAAAAAAAATAATGTAAATTTAGCTTTCCAAAATGTTGTTGAGCGGAAGTTGAAAATGTGTAGGTCTTGCGTTCCAAAAATTGGTACTCGTCACCTTCGAAGATTAACTTTGTACTGCCCGGAGCAGACAGCTGGCAGATATAAGATAAATACAACACTGTTAATATTTTAATCTCGAATTACAGGACGTTACAATCTGCCGAAGCTATGCAATATCAGTTTTTATAAGCAAATCGCTGTGCTCTGATCAAAATCCATAGTCTAAAAAGATTTCTCGACGAAGCACACGTAAGACTTTTCAGAACATTGCAAATATATATTATCTATGGTGTGTGGAATTAGTTTAGGAAGAAGATGTAGGATTACATACCCTTTTCCAAGGAGGTTATATTACTGTAGACACCATTGGCTCAGCCGCCATAGGTCACAGCTAATCTGTGGTGTGACGTCACAAGCAGGCAAAAAATAACTAAATTATACCGTTGATAAAACAGTAAGCTTGTGTATCATTGATAAAGATTATTGAATTACTCATTTTATCTGTTTATACGCTTAGAAGCTTTTGTTCCACTGGTTCCCAAGGAGCTTCTCTTCTGTGGCTGTGTCGTGCCTGCTCATGACGTCATTTGAACACGGACGGTGACTTATGGCGGCCAATGCTGCGTGGATAGAAGTGGTGTCTCCAGTGATATAACCTCCTTGCCCTTTTCCGTTCTACCCCAAACTTAATTGCAATAACAGAGGCTTTTTTTTTTTTTTTATTGGAGGTTTAACGACCACCGTGAGCAACTCAATGGGCTATAAGCAGTCGCCCGTCCCTAATTTAGGGTCACTGGTTCCAGGGAAGGGAGAGAGCCAGTGCCGTAAGACAGACACAACATCCATGCCTCACCGTGATTCGAACCCGGACCCCGTTCGGACGAACGATCAGAGGCCATCGCTTAGACCACTGCGCCACCGGGGCGGCACAGAGGCTTTAGTATGCATGCCCGTCAGCTGCTGTACTAAATGAATGTAACATAGGCATAACTTAAACCTATTATTACAGCTCCGATGGAACAGTGGTTCCAGGTTGGCATCTGACGATTCGTTTGAGATGGAGTCCGGGTTCGAACGGTGCCGTCGAGATCATGTCAGACACGGCCCCGGTTCGAATCGCAGTAAGGCATGGATGTTGTGTTTGTCTTACGGATCTGTCTTTCTCCCTTCCCTAGAACCAGTGGACCTAAAAATCGGGACGGGTGACTGCTGATCACTCATCGAGTTGCTCACGGTGGTCACCCAGAGCAGGCAGCTGTCAGATATAAGATAAAAAAAAATAATAAACCGATTGTTATTTGAATTTTCGCTCTAATTGTAAATCATCACCAATAATTGAAACAATACTATAGACTATATTTAGTATTTAATCATAACCACGCATATTTGTACTATTCAAATTCATCAGGAATTCTCATGTCACCTGAAGAATAAAGTTAGTGACGTCAGAGGTCAACACTTCTTCAAATTTTAGGATTAAGAATCATACATAAAAATGAAATCTGTTTTTTTTTTTTTTTTTTTGATTGGAATTTTAACGACCACCGTGAGCAACTCAATGGGCTATAAGCAGTCGCCCGTCCCTAATTTAGGGTCACTGGTTCCAGGGAAGGGAGAGAGCCAGTGCCGTAAGACAAACACAACATCCATGCCTGACCGGGATTCGAACCCGGACCCCTTACGGACGAATGATCAGAGGCCAGCACCTTAGACCACTGCGCCACCGGGGCGGCGAAATCTGTTTCGAAAACAAGCTTAACAAAGTAGAACATTATTTTTGTGGTTGCACTGTAACCTAATGAAGAAAGGTACGTGGAGTTTTGCACATTATTTTCAGTGCTGGAGAAGCATATTCCAGTAATTTTGACAAAACTACTACTTCGGCTTACACATGATTACAAAGTAATGCAACTAAAGGATAACTCGCTTCAAAGTTATGCAAAATACTTGCAAATTTATCTTAATAGTTCTAAATGTCTAGCAAAATCAAAAAGCAGACGTTATCGGATGACGTCATATCTTCTTCTTTTCACGTGATTTGTTCTTGTAAGTTTAACAGATGACTTGTTGACAATAACGTGCTTCGACTTAGCGTAAACACAGCTGATGATGTTGATATGCACATTGAGTGCTCTAAATAAGGTAATGCAATTAATTTGGTGAAGCCGGTTTCGCAATAATGGCTCTACTATTTTGCTGTTGTAATTTTTTTCGCGTTAGCTCTGCAAACTATAATATTTAATACGACATTCCAGTCATTCCTTTGGATCTAACACATTTAGAGTTGCCAAAAATCAAAATCGCCGATTTCAGTTTGACCTCATTATTACTACTTACATAATACGGTTATTCATTAATGACATCGATTCCTCATAATGATAAGTATATAATGAAACGTAGAATAAACGTATCGTTCACATGCAAACCCCTATGAGGAAAAGTTACCTGTTTATGCCAGCACTCAGTATATGTTTTAATAAGCTCCAATGAAATGTAGGCACCCATTAAGTCATAACTACTAACAGCTAAGATCTCCATGACGCACAAAAATCTTAGATTAGCCATATATTAATTAGTACACTATAATTTCCTTTCCAGTATTTCTATATATAAAATGCTTTATTATAACAATGCTAGTGCCTGGTGTAGACCAAACTTATGTTTAAGTGTACTGATATTCACCTGGAAGAGGTGAAAGATTATATGATTTATATGATTGTGAGAATGTAAAGTACCATGAAAAATAAAAAATACTACTTGTGCTCATGAAACGTTTCCCAAATCCAGTTTTCGAATTGTACATTGAGAGTGATGAAGAGGTAGAAATTACATAAGCATTGAAACACCAAAAAGGAATACAGTACCACATCAACTGTATGCTCAAGGGACTGAAAATGTGTTACTATGAAAAAAATGCTTAAGAAAAATTAAGAGTGCTTAATTACATATTGTACCAATGTTAGAAACCTAGCATGGCTTAAACCATATGCCTAATTAGCATTCCACTGCTGATTTATGTATGTGCATATATAAAAAAGCGCAAGTGTCTATTGAACTTCACATCCTGAATTCCAGCACCAAACGAACTTATCCAGAGCTGAGGTACCCATTGGATTTCTGGAAAGTTGATGTGTATGAACGTAGAATCAGATATTGTTTATAATAATGGGAGAATAATCCAAAAATTATGATTGTGATACTTGTCATTATTTCAATAAGTATAAAATGTGATCATAATGGATTTTGAAAAGAATCACCTAACTATTTTGTATAGACATACAATGGATTTAAGTGAATCTTGATTTGTATGCCAACATCATTGTAAATGGAGATGTTTGACAAGTTAAGAGTAAGTAAAATCTGATTCCATCAGTTTAAACTTTAATCTGGCAGATGAGCTTTCTTTCAGGAGCTAACTTCTGAATCTTAGAGAACAGCTTAGTGATATGTATGTAAATGAGCATTTTTTTTTTCAGAGGAATGATTGATTTTTCTTTTTAAAAAATAGAAAACAGATCAGAAGCTTATGTACCTGTAATGTTTGGAAGTTAAAACTTGTGAATTTTTTTCATAGCTGCATGTGTAAATTAAAATGTACTGACAGTATTTATTCTTCTAATTTCTCACTCGTCATGATAAAGGACCCATTGTAATGAGCTTGTGAATAATGGCTTAAGTTGCTTTGTGAAGACTCCTGAATTGAAAGTAAAGTAAGGGTATTAGTATCCACAAGTGTTTAATTTTTACTGCAGCCACATGTTCGAAAATTTGTGTGCAAATTTTCAACCTGTGTAGATGTTAGTTTATTGCATACTACTGAGGAGAACAATTATATATTTATTGCAGAACTGCATTGTGTGGGACATCTAATAGCATGTTCTTGGATTTCACATCATTTTTAAAGCATGGGTAAATATGCCTAGCGGTGAGAGGCACTGGCATCTCATCATTAGTCTATGATGGGCCCAGGTTCTGGTCCAGAGTGAGGCATGGGTGGCACGTTTGTTCAATGGCACTGGCGCTGTCCCTTTCCTACAACCAATGGCCTCAAATTAGGGATGGGTCACTTCGTATAGCTTACAGTTTCTCCAGCATTTGCCAAATGGATGTTACAAACAGAATATTAGAATTTATTTTACCACACTTTTCCTAGGAACAGTTTTTGACACAAAGATCCTGGTATCATTATCCAGTTTGATTTCATCAATTTGGTCTGAATAGGTGTACTGCAAGTTTTTAGATTTGTGGCATGATGCAAGGGACCCAAAATAAATATGCATAGTGATTTCTGTTTAGTGGTTTCAGTGCATGCAGACAATCTTAAATGAGTAGTAGGCAATGCACGTAACTAACAAATTGAGAAGAAGGTAGTGTAGAACACACTAAGTTACGTATAAAAGTTTAATGCAAATATATTTCAGTCATTACTATGGCCTTCATCAGTGCGACTACGATTGGTTTACGTTGCCAGATTGGAAAGGTTAGTTTTGTAATGGTAACTCCGGGTGAGGTGATGCAGTGGAGGATTTCCAGATGTAAGGAACGAAAATGGGGAGCTCAGAGTTGCAATTTTTGGAAAATAAAATTTCCAAACTTTCTCTAAGCCTCGGAGCATACCGACTTTGGAAGGGAGCCAACTTTTTAGTATCGAACCAGAGTGGTATAGCAGAAGTGTCAGCCATGGTAAGAAGAGATAAGGCAGATGAAGGTTTTTCAAATTTCACATCAGATTTCTGTTCCTGAAGTCTTGAGAGAATTTTTCAGAATCAACTTCCTATGTACGCGGTTAATCAATCTTAGTCGCACTGATGAAGGCCATAGTAATGGCTGAAATATATTTGCATTAAACTTTTATACATAACTTAGCGTGTTCTACACTACCTTCTTCTCAATTTGCAAAAAAATCTACCAGATGGGTAAAGTCATCCTAATATATCCTGTCCCTTCAAAAAAACTTTGAACTTTTTCATCCCCCATACAAGGAGTGGGGGAGAGTACCGTATGAGAAGCATTCTCTTTTCCATGGCATGTGTTAGACAATGATACTTCAAGGTGATGGTATCATTTCATAATTTGTTTGTCATTCTTTAGTCTTAATGTAACTGTAACAGAGTGACATGGAACAATTTCTTCTTGCACTTTGTGATTGAGAAATGTTTAGCATTCCCTTAGGGCATAGTAAGCTATCCTCTTGTCATTGTGTTGTAGTTGAAAGAGCAGGAAATGGGTAATTAACTTATTAGCATATAGAGGGCATGGACATAGATTCAACCATGTGATGTGTGGGGGCGAGAGTTTCTTTCATTTAAAATCAAGGCTCACAGCTGAGTATGTTTATGTAGAATGAAAGGTTAGTTTGGTAGCATTAGGAAAATTCCTGAAGAATGTTGAGTTTCCATTTGGTGCAAGCATAAGAAATACAGGGTGCCCCATAAGTCAGGACCCGTAGAATGAAATGTTAGTTTGGTAGCATTAGGAAAATTCCTGAAGAATGTTGAGTTTCCATTTGGTGCAAGCATAAGAAATACAGGGTGCCCCATAAGTCAGGACTCATAGGAGAAGAGCACATACAATTACAGAATATGTTCAAACTGTCCGCCGTTGTGTTGCACACACAGATCAAGACACAATCTCCACTTTTGCAGCACTTTATGGATCACGTTCGCAGGAATTTGCTGACACGCCTGCATAATATGTTTTTTTATGATGGAGAATGCTTTGAATTTTGACCTCGTGCACCATGGCTTTCAGGTGACCCCACAAATAAAAATCAAGCCGAGTAAGATGTGGGCTTCTTGGAGGCTACTCCACATGTCTTCGGTGTCCAATCCAATGTTTGGGAAACTGTGTTAAGGTAATGTCACACTGTCAGCGTATAATGCTGAGGGGTGCCATCCTGATTAAACCATTCTGGTAATGTGCCTGCTGGATTCAACAGGCTTGGAAATGCTTCCTCCTGCAACATGTTCAGGTATGTTTCAGCGGTTACCATCTTGTCAAAGAAGGGACCAATGATTCTGTCTTTCCATATCTGGCACCACACCATGATATGCCTGCCTCATTGTTCCTTGGACAGAATGATCCAAAAAGGATTTTGTATTGACCAGTATCGAGTGTTCTGATGGTTAATTTCCCTGGAGTGTTCTTATGGTTAATTTCCCTGGAGTGTTCTTATGGTTAATTTCCCCGGTTTGCTTCATCAGAGAACAGAATTTGTGATTGAAACGTCCCATCATTCATGCATTGTTCTTCTGCCCATTTTCAAAACTGAATTTGCCTATCAGGATCATCTTCACTTAAACGCTGATGGAGTTGCAGTTCGAGTGGATGCCAGGATTAAGTTTCAAGGTGTGGTGGATGCTGCTCTTGGAGATTCCAGTTTCAGTGGACATGTGTCGAAACGATTTCTTGGGAGCTGGGAATGAAGCGAGCCATCACGTTGGTACTGGTTTCGTTGACCATAACCGTCCTTGGCTGTCCGTTGCGAGGTCTGTCGTGTATGGACCCAGTTTCCTTACATTTGGATATCAGCTTGCCAACACATCTGTGTGTAATTGGTGTGCAGTCTGGATGCAGCTTGTTGAATTCTTCAGCCACTTCCCTGTGACTTTGGGTCCCAACCAACAAAATAACATCAGTTCATTCCTCTGTACTCAGCAACATGGTTTATATGCAAAACAAAAGACACAAATGTTAGAAACTCCTATGGGTCCTGACTTATGGGACACACTATAGAAGAAAAAAATGATGTAATTTTTACTCCTGTGGCTTATGGATTCCCCACAATGCCTTTGATCTATGGGAGCATGTGCCCCCACAAGTTACTGTAAGTCTTATCTCGTGGGTACGATCAGTGCTACTTTTGTTTTTCTTAATTATTAATTTAGTGATGTTATGAGATGTGTTTATTATGAGCATGACATATATGAAAGTCATGTATTGTAGAAATCAGAATTTCTGAAATGATAGATTGCACCATTAGTGTTGTGACTAAAATCTGTGGAGCAAACAGGCATTTACTTACCATGCAAGACAGTGATGTAGGTTGTGACTTTCTGTCAGTTATTTCCACAGATGTGCCCCACCCCACCATGATAGGCTTGGGCACAACACAACTTTGTATAACAACTGGCACATATGATTAGTACTCAAAATATTTTTTTTTTTTTTTTTTTTTTTTGGTAATGTACATAGTTCAATTATAATTTTTTTTTAAAAATGCACTGATTTTGTTTAAAGCAGAAGTTTTGCCGGTTGCGAAAGTAGCATTGTGATCATGAGCACAAGTTCATAGCCATGCCAGGGTTCCCACGCTACCTGGAGAACCGGGAAATCAGGGAATTGTCAGGGAAAAAAATATTGGCTCAAAAAGTCAGGGAAAACATGAATTTTTGTTAAAAAATCAGGGAATTTTGAAATTTTATTTCGTAAGTCAGGGAATTTGGGGAGTTTCTAAAATAAAGTACTTTTTCCTCTGTGTTTGATCTTTCTCCGTATTTAACATTTCGTTTAGTTCACTCCCAAGGACCGAACTGTAGGTTAAAGGGGAAGGGGGTGAAACTAACGTATTTGGCAGAGTTCTCCGTCATTGAGCACTAGAAAAGGAATTCATTGCAGCCACGTGGGGAGGACACTCCTACGGTGGCTACTAGGAAATGAAAAGGGTGTGTAGTGTTGGAGTGAGAGTGGAGCCTGTGGAGGGGTTATGATGGAGTGGCCAAAGCACTTCCTGCCCCTTTCATGCCTTTGTTTGACTGCCAGACTGCAGATAAAAATGGTGAAAACTAACTTTTTCTATTCTTCATGATACTGGCTGAATTTTTACATTCAAACAATAAAGACATATTGCTTGAGAATCTTCATGAAAAGTCACTTATTTCATTGCATACAGTATACGATGCCATAAAGTCACATAACGGAGTAGTTTCAGTGCCCATAACTGCAGAATTACTGCAGTATGTGAGGATGTCTCGATCAAGATATCAGCAGGCATTAGCAGTTCAAAGAGAAAAAAAAATAAAGAGATACAACTCGTGAAAAAAAATCGCAAGGTGTCTGATCAGATAAGTATTTTAGTGCAAAAGAAAAGAAAGTTGTCTCATGAGGTTCTTTTGGAGACAGGAAAAATTGACCAGCAAATTCAGGAATTGTCAAAATTGATGTAACTGTGCATAAAACTAACTAGATTTCAGTGATTTCTTCTAGTATTCAGTGTAAAATTTATTGCAAGGAAGCAGTGACTTATTTTTGTTTCACTTTACATGTGTAGTTATAATGTGTTTACAGAAAAAAATCTGCCCAGATTTTTTTGTTAGCCAGTTAGATCTCAATGATTTTAGAGTTGCCTTTGAACCTCAGTCAGTTATTTTCATATGAGAAAAAAATAACCCCTCTATGTACAGATGACTTAAAAACAGCAGTATTTCATCATTAGGTATGTTAATTATTCAGCAGGATAAGCCAAGACCATGCTGGTATGTGCAGAAAATTTCTTTTTCTTTGCTGTTCACCAATTTGTGTTCCATATTTTTTAAATAAGAATGTAAACTTCTAAAACAAATTGTATGACTCAGTAACTTGGGATAGGTATAATTGTAAGTATGTGCAGCATGCAATATGTTTTAGAATCTGTTATGAGTATCACTGTCTTGCATGTCAAAACACTGCACTACAAGAGTTAAAGCTAGTTCAATATCCTGTTATGGAATTGCTTATTCACAAGTTTCTGCTCAGCTAACTAAAACAATATTTTAATATCTTGCATGCAAATCTGGGGAAGTATCTAATTAGCCAGTATTTTTTCTCATTATATGTTGTTAAGCATATTTTCAAAACGCCATTGCAAATACCTGGATTTTTACTCAAAACCACCTGAAAAACCTGGAAAAGTCAGGGAATTTGATTTCACTAACTGAATGGGAACCCTGCATACAGAGCTGTCGTTGCATTATTATCAAGCTGGATCCTGGGGACCCTCAGATTTTTAAAAAGTGGGTACTTTGTGAGATATTCTGGGTCTTTTTAAGAAATCAAAAGAATCAAGAAATAATGAATATTTATACTTACATAAGCAAATAAAAAATAAATGTAATGTACATTGTTCAACACTTTTTATGCTCTTTGAAAGCAATCTTTAAAAAAAAAAAAATCAAGTACTGACACAATTAAATTTTATCACAATGGAACTAACTACACAAAGACAATGCATTTTAAGTCAGCTCAGAACACCAGAGTGATTTTCATTTTTCAAAACACAGAAACTGTGTTATGACTACTCTTGAACAGTATTTTTGACTTTTAACGAACATTTATTGAAGTAGATGTACAACTTTTAGTAGAGTATAATTGTTCACAGTGCTCTCCTTAAATGTTTTTTCAAATTTTAAATTTCAACTGTTCCAATATTGATTAAAAGAGCTAAAAGGTTTAATAAATTAATCAGGACATTTGTATATTTACATAATCCTATATTGTACACTATCTACCAACAAGTAATTGGACACCCCTGCAATCGACGATATCTGTGGTCCTGACAAACGTCATGGCTGCCGCCAGTAAATATCGTGTGGGGAAACAACAACGCAACCAGTCACATGCAAGATGCCACGCAGTTCGGAGCCTCTGATTTCAAGAAAGGTGTAATCGTCGGGTATCACAGAAATGGCCGATCCATACGTGACATCCAGTGAGTTGAAGTACCCAAAATCGACAGTGGCCTACGTGATTGGCAAGTGGAAGATGAGAGGTGACTGTCGGAATGTGCCCCGACCTGGCAGACCCACAAAACTGGGAGTTAGAGAACAACGGGTGCTGGCCAGAGAAATTTGGAAGAACCGCACCAAATCGATGGGCCACAGACGCAAGGAGTTTCAACAGGCATCCGGGAGTGTTCTTTCGATGAATACCATCCGTAAGGAAGCCCATCTGCTCAGTTATCATGGACGTGCTGCTGCCCACAAGCCTTTGATCACCAAGTCCAATAGCACTGCTCGGCTAACGTGGTGCAAAAAACATCGACAGTGGACCATTGAACAGTGGAAACAGCTTCTCTGGAGTAACGAATCAAGGATCACCCTCTACCGTTCGGATAGAAGGTCTGGGTTTGGCTTCTGCCTGAAGAACGCCTCCTGCCGAAATGTATTGTGCCAACTGTGAAATTCTGTGGCGGTGGAATTATGCTATGGGGGTGTTTCTCCTGGTATGGCACGGGACCCTAGGTCGCAATTCCTGGTAGACTCAACGCCGAGACCTACTGCAACATTTTGGATGACCATGCGCTTCCTGAGTTGTGGTAGTTTTACGGGGTGGACCCATGTTACTTTCAGGATGACAATGTCATGTTGCGAGGTCCACCATGGCTTGGTATGGTGACAATGGGGTTAATCGAATGGGATGAGTTGGAGCGTCGACTTAAGGGGTGCCCCACCGTCCGAAATCAGTGAAGGAACTGACCTGTCTTCTCCAAGCCGAGTGGAAGAAAATACCGCTAGCCGTCGTACAACGCCTGGTTGAGAGTATGCCCCGGAGGGTCGCAGCTGTAATCGCCGCTCGTGGAGGCTCCACCAACTATTGAAGGTGAATAAACTTTGTTTTCCTTTGGTATCACAGGTGTTTAATTACTTGTTGGTAGATAGTGTATATTTACATAATCTTGAGGGACACTGCATTGCTGGCTGTTTTCGTTCTTTCCCTAATCTTCATATATTTGGCTTTTGCCAAATGGCATGTTAAAAAAAATCCGAAATAAAATGCAGGTCCCAAAGGACGCATAGAATTTGTAATTGTGGGCCTTTTTTTTCTTTTTTTGGGGGGTAATTTACGCACTACAGCATGTCAGTGGCAGAGCTGACCATAGACTACTGAACAAAAAAGCAAACTTGCAGCTAATCAGAGTAAGAGGAATGATGGAATATGTATTACTATTCTGCATTTCTATAAATTGCATTTTTTTCATGTAAAAAATCCATGTTATTAGAGCTTTGAAATTAATTTGCTATGAAAATACTGCACATGAAATTTATGGAAAACTGTACAACCAAGTCAACTTAGGAGTGTGTTATTGTGGAAGGTAGGGTAGCTGGTTTAAAGTGTTTATGAGGGAACACCAGAATGGATTACAAATCGCTCCTTCTGTGTCCTTGCTGTCAAGCATTAGCCTCGCACTGACCGTTGTTCCCCTGTGACCGTTGAAGGGCACTCCCCACTCATTTCCCGGATCTTCAGCTTGTTGTCTGTGTGTTGCAAATGATGGGAGAAGTCTTCTACCCCCCCCCCCCCCCGTTACATTTCCGAGCTGGACAGTCAGCTGTCGAAAGTGCGAGGCTTTTGATCAAGTAACATCTCATATAAAATCTATTTCTAAAATGCTCTGCCATTTTGAAAAAAATGTCTTAAAAAGCAATAATTGAAGTCATGGCCATTCCTAGACAATCATATGATAGATAAAACACACAGATTATGGGATTTACTTAGGAATAAATGGATGTTATTATTAACGTCAAATTTTCAGGTAGTAACCCTACCCTTCATCAGGAGTACACTATATATAGTAAGTGTTGCCAAACTTGGGTAAAACTCCAAGAAATGTAACCTTTAAAATCAATTAATGTAGTAATAGCTGCCCAGTTGGCGCAATGCTCTCAGCGATGGCCTCTGATCATTCATCCAAAAGGGGTCCGGGTTCGAATCCCGGTGAGGCATAGATGTTGCGTTGTCTTACGGCACTGGCTCTCTTCCTTCTCTGGTACCAGTGACCCTAAATTAGGGATGGACGACTGCTTATGGCCCATTGAGTTGCTCACGGTGGTCATTAAACCCCCAATAAAAAAAAAAAAAAAAAGAAATGTAGTAATAATGTCCATGTATTCCTAAGTAAATCCCATAATCTGTGTGTTTTATCTACCATTAAATAGCCATTTTGCCTCCAGAGTATATTGCTGAGCTAACAAGAATGGTGATTTTCTAGAATAATTCTGTTGCTTTTCACTCTGAACTCTAGGAACTTTTTTGTATAAGTGGTAGCTCCTCTGTTCCTTCCACAATAATACACTTTTAAGTTGACATTGAGCATATTTTCTTTGCCTCTTCATTGTGGATGTGAGCTGGCTTTAGGTAAACATGGAGAAGTGATGCACACAAAGTTTGGAAGTTATGTAGAAGCATTCATAAATGGAATTTATGAATGCTTCTACATAACTTCCAAACTTTTAAAATCATTGTTCCCAGAATGGGAGCTGCCATTGTATACAAGAGAAACTTTTCTTTGTATCTCTCAAAAATTGACCCTGGTACTGTAAAGCATTTACAAGAGATCTGCTAAAAGTTAACCCAAAGATGATGAATTTTATCCCTAAATTAATGGTAAACTGGCAAAAATGCCATCTGATTAATTAAATGATATTGTTTATCAAAAAGAGGCAGTACTGTGCTTATACATTATTATTTAATTCCACCCAGCATTTAAAAGTACAGAGTGATTATCTCGCTAGGAAAGCCAAACATGTTATTTTGTTGACTGAATAATCTCAAAAAATCTGTGGTCACCAAGATCACCAGACCTGACATCATCTGATTTCTTCTTGTTGGGTTTACTGAAGGGCCAAGTATACCACAGTAAGTCTCAAACAAATGAAGTCACATTAGCACATGTTCAATTTGCAAACTTCCATATAAAAGTGCAAGGATGCTGGAGGGGTCTGTTTTCAGCATATGCTTTAGGAAGACCTTGTTTTGCAAGATATAAGATAAGTACATAAGTTAATTTTCATAGGGAACCATACAGAAATTAAAAAAAATTGAGGAATGTTTGGGTTTCATAGTGAGAGAATTACCAAGCTACACTGCTGGCTACCCAAAATGCAACACCAAGAAGGACACAAGATAGCAAAGCCAGATTTACTGGACACATAACAACAGATACAAAGATGAAATAATTGTGCTTACAGGTCTGTGCGACTTGCGGAACACGCAGACATCAATAGTTCATGTGGCTCCCCATGGCTGGCAATAACGGCCGCTACACACAGCAGCATCGAACAAAAGAGGCTTTGGATGTGGGCTTGGGGTATGTCGGTCCAGGCTGCTTCCACATGTTGCCACAGTTCATCAGGCGTAGCCGCGGGTAGTGCTTGCCGGGCCACTCGGTTGCTGATCAGCGACCAGACGTATTTGATGGACGACATATTGGGAGAACAGGCGGGCCACAGCAGCAATGACACCTGGTAGGCCGTGAAGAATTGTTGTACGTTGTGTGCCATGTGCGGGCACGCATTGTCCTGTTGAAACATGGACGCTGGTGGGTCCTGCCGGTAGGGAAGGACTACAGGCTCCAAAACGTCGGAGATGTAACGGTGGCTATTGAGTGTACGGGCGATGCGTACCAGAGGGGTGCTGGTGTCATATCCAATTGCGCCCCAAACCATAATGCCAGGCGACGGACCGGTATGGTAGATGAATAATGCAGGTGTCATACAGTCTCTCGTCGCGGTGCTGCCACACACGGATCTGACCATCGTGGCGTTACAGGCAGAAGCGGGATTCATCGGAGAAGACAATGTCATGCCATTCCGTAGTCCAGGTACGGCGTTCAACTGCCCACTGCCGCCGCACTAGCCGGTGGTGTAACTTCAATGGTAATCGCAGCAATGGGCGCCGTGCGACTAGTCCCCGCTCCTGCAGACAACATCGAAGGGTACGTGCTGGCACAGGTTGTTGCGCAACACACCTTAATGCCTGCACTAACGTTCGTGATGTGCCGCTGTGAGCCGTCAATGCCCGTCGTACAACATGCCAGTCCTCTTGTTTGGTGGTGTGCTGCGGCTGCGACAATTGCTCACGTCGGTCCGTCCGTCCGTCCATCCCTCCTGCACCCACCAAATCCATACTCGCCTCACTGTGGCTGGATGTCATCTCCCACGGGCGCCAATGTCTCGGTACGATAAACCACTGTCACGATAAGCCACTATTCGTCCTCTGTCTAACTCCGAAAACGCCGCCCCGGTGGCGCAGTGGTCTAAGGCGTTGGCCTATGATCATTCGTCCGAAGGGGTCCGGGTTCGAATCCCGGTGAGGCATGGATGTTGTGTTTGTCTTACGGCACTGGCTCTCTCCCTTCCCTGGAACCAGTGACCCTAAATTAGGGACGGGCGACTGCTTATAGCCCATTGAGTTGCTCACGGTGGTCGTTAAACCTCCAAAAAAAAAAAAAAAAAAAACTCCGAAATGTGCTGGAATGACTGCCGTATTCTGTGACGAGGCATCAGGAAGCTTCCCACGCACAGGTCCGGCAGCACAACCCACTTCCACTACTTACACCCCACCTTCTGTGCACCCTTATAGTGCTTCTCGGTGGCGTGCCGAGCGCATATGATTTGCATATGCCCGGCAATGCTAATCGTTTGCATGTCCTCTCGCGGGCGACACACGCTGCGAATTTCAGGCCAATCGGATGCTTCCTTCTTGGTGTTGTATTTTGGGTGGCCAGCAGTGTAGATAGAAACAACCATGTTTCCTAGAAAAAAGATTGGTTGTTGGCATGATGGTTCATGCTGTTTTTTTACTTAGGGGTTTAATGACCACCATGCACAACTCTAAGGGTTGTAAACCCTAATTTAGGGCCACTGGTTCCAGGGAAGGGACAGAGCCAGTGCCATATTACAAGTACATCAATCATGTCTGATCTGGAACCCAAACCTGAGCACATCTTGGATGACTGCTCTGAAGCTCAAACCATTTTGCCAGCACTGTATTTTTCATAAAGTGTTTTCATGGTACAAATATTTGGAGTCTTGGGACATTTTCCCCATCAGTTACTAGAATCAGGCTACTGGTTTGCACTTTACAATAAATTATATACTCTGAGAATCAGTTGATCAAATGTTAAAAAACATGTAAAATAGTAGAAAAAAGATTTATATAACAGATACACATTCAGAAAAATGAAGAAAATTTCCAGTGCTGAGGCCCTTAAGTTTAAATATTAGGAGTGTGGCATAATTTTGTAATTTGTGCAAAAGCATTTTTGTCAGTGTCAAGAGAGTCTTAAAATGAAAATCGCTTTTAAGTCACTTGTCTGAATGATGCAGTGGTATTTCTGTGTTTTGTCTATTGCCACTATGTTATGTTAAACCTGTGATAATGTCTTGGTTCTTTGTAGTATGCATATTTGTTGGCTTTATTTAAAACTGACAACTATGTATGCTATGCAGATTTGTCTCCTCATAGTTTTATAGTTACTTTTTTAATACAGTTCTTTCATTAGGTAGCACTTTATTTTTTTTTCTCTGAAATTAAACTAAAATATTTTAAAGTTATCAACAAATTGCATAAAAACAAATGTGGCTCACAGTTTTTGCTAAAAATAAATATGTGAAATTCTTTCACACACACACACCAAAAATGAAGAATTAAAGGTGATCCTAAAGGAACATAGTTACCATTCCAAACAAATAAAAAATATCTTTAATAAGAAAGAAAGCAACTACTCCAGTGACATAGTCCTGATGACGAACTAGGATTTAGTTCGGAAATTTGACCAACTTTTTTTAATAATAACCTCTAAAAGACCCGTAAAAAAGTTAATTCCAAAGAAAAACAAGGTAAAAATAAGTAGTCACACTTACTAGAAAAATTACATAACATGAAGAAAAACTTGATGATCAGGGAAAATTTTTGAGTAAGACTGGCTTCTCATGATTGCATGATAAAGTAAAAAATAATCTCCCCAACTTAAAGCAAAAAGAAAACATCCCATGGCAAGGTGTGATGTGCATTAGAAAATGTGAATGTGGTCTCACCACATTTTATAATGCACATCACATAAATGTGAATGTGGTTTGTAGGAGAGACATGTTAGCACTTAGAACAAAAGTAGAAGGACATGAAGCTGCAATTAGAAACATTTCAAACAAACCAGGTTTAGGCAGAGATATGCACAAAAAATATAGAACATAAAGTCATTTGGAGCACTGAAAGTACTGGCACACAAACAGCACATTTTAAAAAGAAAATAGCAGAAGTTTCAGAAATAGAAGCAGAGGAATTACTGTATTATTGAGCTTATAAGTCAATATGGTGTATAAGTTGAATGGGTTAAATTTCTCAATTTCCTTATCTTCATTCATAGATAAGTAAATCCTGAGTATAAGATGAGGCTAGAACAAATACAGTTGGTGTTCTGAAGTTCTGTAACTACATTTTTAGTGTTTCAGTAAATATTGAAAGGAAGAGAAAGTGAGGTAACTTCCACATCTATCTTTTCAGCAAAAAATTTAATTTTATAAGCTTATTTTTTCTTATGAATTGGCACTACCATATTCCTTTCCTTTGATGAGCCAGTAGGAGAAGTCACTGTGCAAAGGTGAAAAAATGAAAAACAAATAAGTGTGCCTAATCAGAGTGATGCTTGCAGTGTGAGTTATTGTTTATTGCTTTTTCTTACAGAATCCAATTGAAATCAGATGCCAAAGAAGCTTTTGATTTCAATCAGAAACATGAAATAAGATAAGCTTAATAAAAATGAAAGCAATCATTGATTTTAATTCAGTTGATAGACAAAGTGAAAAAAGACTGTCTTCGCTAGCCACTGGTGATCTGTCCTCTTAAAGTGCATGCGCCGCTGACTATCAACACGATTGTCACCAGCCAATTGAAATGCGTGGCTGCACCCATTGTAGTTGAACTTGCAAACCAGGCATAAATATCACTCACTGGATCTGGGAGGGTATGCAGTTAACATATGCCAGAGCTGCCACTCCAAGTTGGTAACATTGATTTTAATCATGTTTATGTCAAACAAAAATATCCGTGTCAGTAGCTTTCAGACAAATTCTTAGTGAATGTTATATTACATTTTATACTCTTTAGGAATGGGTTCTTATGAATGTAATATTGCATTTTGGGTGCTCAGATCATAACTGAATTTAAGACAATATTCTTTTTATTTCTCTGAGAAATTTTTTTCTCAGAAATTTTAATGACCAATCAATAGACAAATCACAGTGGCGTATAAGTCAAGCCCGGACTTCTGAAGAAAAAGTATCCTTCTCTATGCCAAAAATTATGGTACATTAAATGATCGGAAGGGTTTGATTTTATCCTGGCTATAGAAACACCTACTGAGTCCCATTGGCATTAACTGTGGAAGTACTCAGGGCCTTGAGCATCCCTTAAAATTATTTGAGGGATGCTTTACACCCCACAAAAGTTTTTGTTATATGCATTAAATTCATACTTAAATACTCTTTTTCACTAATTAATAATGAAGAAATAGTCATTTTAAAAATAACTTTTAAGGTTCTTTCATTAGAATGAAGATCAACAGTTTGGTTGCTATAAAATATAAAAACAATTAGGTGTCTTCAGGAAGCATGTATTGCTACCAAATGATTTAGCAAACAATGTTGTCAAGCAACAAGAATGGTCAGAAAGTGCAGTACAGGATATTTCTAATACAATGTCTTGCTAATTATTTAAAGTTGTCCATGCCATCATTCGTTTTTTTTATTTTTTTTTTGTTAATGGGAAAACTTGGACTGATATATCTCTTTGGTAGGAAACAGGAAGCTTATCTGAAATCTAGACATGAAAGCTGTTTCCTCGTTTTTCAGAAAGAAATGACTCTTGACTGGTTGTCAGTTGGAATTATCAGGTTCAGCATCTGGCATATTTGCTGCAGTTCCTTTTTACTGATTAGTCAAAGAGGCTGATGTCTTTGTTAAAGCTGACAGCAGAAGATGTTTGAGGATGTAGTGAGTGAATGGGAGGCAGGGGGAGGAGAGTATTTTTTTCCTGATGCTGAAGGTGGTGAGTGACAATCCTAAATTTCCTTCTGTCTTCCAAAATTTAGTGCTGTTATATGAGAGCCAAGTGAGAAAAGCTGAAGGGGGTGTGGGATGTTTTAACAAAACCAGAGTGAGGGCAGTGGTGCACTTGGAGCTCTGTCTTGGTTCTTTACCATTGCATGCAAAACACAGAAATTTATTATATGAATGTTCCCTAGTTAACGTGTAAATTCAGTAATTTGCTTGTGATTTGCACTGGCAAGCTACTGGACTTACACAATAAACTGATCATAAGTGCATGTTTTTATTTATGCTTATATATTACGTATACATTTTTTCATAGAAAAATTTTCATAGGCATGAAAATTCATGAGTAATAAAAGATCATCAGTATTGTAACATCAAAGGATATCTGGAATACTAGATGAGAAACTACTTTCTTTGATGATTTTAAAAAAGATTAAAAAAAAACGTTGCAGTAATCAGTAAGCAAATAAAACTAAAGCCAAACACAGTTATTTGTTTTTAAGCTACTGAAAGTTTTGTCGATCTAGTTTATTTAAGTTATAAAGAATTATTCAAACTCCGAAATTTTAAATTTATTGTAGATTCTCTAGATTTTATAATTAGATGATTTAAATTCAAGACTTACAGTGAATTTAACCAATTCACCAAAATTTAAAGCATATTGAACAGTCTTGATCATGATTCAGTATTTAAAAAACATAAATATTACAACTAATTGCTTATTTTTTTTTAGTGGAATGCATAAGAGCATGGTAACTTACAGACAAGACCAAATCCTAAAAGTGTCATTTCCTGATTTTGAGAGCGTAATATCGCAAGTTCCGGAGGACCCCAAAGATAAACTACGCCAACTCTGTTGCTTTAGGTTATGATTGTGGTACAATTCTAAATGAACACGTAATAAATTTAAAATTTCAAGACCGATTTTGATCCTCAGAAATGACCGCTCCATAATATTAACGCTAATGGACAAATCCAGCCAGATAGCGATTATGGATGCTGTGGGTTACAATCAGAAACTCCAAGATTTCATCTCCGCTTCTGGATCTACAGTACTGCATAGGAACCCTCTAAATTGTTGGATTGCTGAAGTGCAAAGAGCTGCCAGGCTGACCGCTATCACGTACGATCTCAAGAAAGCCATCAAATTACCTCCAGCCCTCAGATCCTGAAGCTCTTCGGGAGACTTAAACATCACAAGCCCGGTAATCCATTGAGACCCATCGTGTCAAGGAGGTCCACACCGATGTACTGTTTAGAAAAGGCACTATCCAAATTTCTGGCTAATCATCTCCCTGAATTGGGCTTTATAATAACTTCCACTCTAGATTTTATCATGAAAGACAAGCAAATTTCTGTCCAACAAAGGGACTTTATTGGCAGTTTTGACATCATTTCTCTTTACCCTTCAGTACCCGTGCCGGAAGCCATCAGAATGTTAAAAGAAGCCATAACTAATTCGTCACTTTATTTGCAGGTGTCTTGCCTCAGCATCTTCAAGTTAATGGACTTGGTCTCAAATTCCAGCTACTTCAGTTTCGAAGGACAAATTTACAAACAGTTAAATGGGGCTCGGATGGGATCATCCCTTTCAGCCATCGTGCCGGAAACAATACTTCGCCCAATGGAGCAATTTATATTCACCAACATCACGCCAACGCCTACCACCTGGCTAAGATATGTGGACAATGTATTCTTCTTATGGCCTCACGGAAAGGAGACCATCTCGCTTTTTCTAGATAAAATCAATGATATTCACTCTACTATCAATTTCACTATGGAGCTCGAACACAATGGTGTCTTGCCTTATCTGGATGCTCTACTGAGTAAATTACCTGAAAATTGCCTTCGCACACAAGTCTATTATTATAAACTCACATCCATACCTAACCTGATGCTCCGCAGCTCATTCTGTCCCTCTGACTACAAGACAGCTTTATTCTGTTCTCGAATCCGAAGAGCCTTTGCAGTCTCCTCAGATGTACCTTCTTGGCAATGCAAATTGAGAAACATTGTCAAGTTGGCCACTGAGGCAGGATATGTCCTGAACCTGGTGCATTGCTACATCGAGAAAACCCGAACCAGTCGTACTAATCTTTCTATGCCGCAGCTATGCTACCTGGACTCAATTCCCTATATACCAAATATTTCCTATCAGCTCAAGATGATGAACCTCAGTGTTGGCATCAGGTCTCAGACATATTTATATACCATGCTTAAGGGAATCGCTGATAAGACCCTACCTACCAGTGAAGCAGGTGTTTATGCCATTCCTCTACTATATTCGGACGGCTCCAAGCGATACTACATCAGAATGACTAAACGTTCATTTAGAATTAAAGTCAACAAACATAAAAGGGACAGGGTCATTCCATAAAATATCGCATGATTTCAATTAAATTGGTTGCTGACACATTTTAGAAAATTTTTATATTTTTACCATGGAATAGCCATTATATGTAGATTTCAGAAATGCATTTATAAATTTTTTTATAGGATTCCATGTTGAAGAAAAAAAATCAAAACGGCCACCTCTCCGACAAGCAAAATTGAGTCCTGCAGTCATGTTTGCTTTTTATAATATCTCCCAAACTATTAAAGATAACAGTTTCAAATAAAATGCAGTAACTTAAGCATAGTCTGAACTATAAAATGAAGTATTAAAAATGCATTTAATATTTTATTCAGTACCAGAAAATTTGACGTGCATTTTCAGCGCAAAATTGAATATTTCACTAATTTTAAGATTTTTTTAACTTGTGAAGGAATTACATACACAAAATGAAACTCTACAATTAAATAAAGTGTGTGTAGTTAGACAATTTAAAAATGTTAAATTCAATATTAACACCCTCCTTCTTATTAATTTTTTTTTTTAAAAACTACATTTTGCAAATTTTGGCCATATTTGGCAAGCTGTATCTAAAAAGAGAGTGTATGAAAAAATCTGAAAATTTTATAGAATGTACTTCTAGCAGAGGTGTTAGCATTGTGTAAGTCTCATGTTGTGTTTTTGATCTGCATAGCTGCTGTAAAATATTGAAGATCATAAAAAATGGCAAATTACAGAATATCAATTTTGCACATCGTAATAACTTATTTTGGGTATTTATACTCTTATTTGTATCGTATTAAATTTTAGGGCATTTTCATGTGAAGTAATATTATTTATGAACATATTTCAGTTACCTGCATCTATTCCCCACTTCTGCAGAAAATGGAGTGCGGAATTCTGTTATTCCGTGAGTAAATTGTGGGCTGATTTTGGAAGAAATATTCTGCCAATTTTAACAATTTTCAATAAGATTGATCCCCAGGTGTAGCTTAAAAACGTGCTAAACTTTCATCAAAATCAATGTGATTTTACACGAGTTATCCTGTTCAATGAAAATTTCATTGGGGTCCGATTTCTAATTAAATTGCAGTCCGATTTTAAATAGGGTAGATCCCCAGGCATTGCTTAATAACATACTAAAATATCATCGAAATCGAAGCATTTTTACACGAGTTATCATGAAGACAGACAGATGGACAGAGCTAGAGCATAAATGCTTCTTCCACCTATGCAGATGTGCCAACTCTCCGGATTTTCAGCCCTTCCTCCGGATGAATGTCAAATTCTCTCGATTTTTGCCGATAATTAGTCATTACGGTGGTCAAAAGTCCATCAACCATCGCCTTGGATCAACGCAGAAGAAAGATTTCGAACCATCTGTGAAATCTTTTTCTTTCTTTATCGATGCAAGATGGCATTACAGTCATCGGTTAAATTGTACTTTTCCTCTCCTC
This sequence comes from Macrothele yani, assembly GCA_039090855.1. Taxonomy (NCBI): domain Eukaryota; kingdom Metazoa; phylum Arthropoda; class Arachnida; order Araneae; family Macrothelidae; genus Macrothele; species Macrothele yani. Next base: position 84,807,357 of record CM076991.1, read on the forward strand.
ATATCTGCAAAAAGAAAGCCGCCCCTGATGGCGCAGTGGTCTAAGTGCTGGCATCCGACACATCGTCCGAGGTGGGTCTGGGTTCGAATCTCGGTGTGGCATGGATATTGTATTTGTTTTATGGCACTGGCCGTCTCCCTTCCCTTGAACCAGTAGCCCTAAATTAGGGATGGACAACTGCTTTGCTTATAGCCCAGTGAGTTGCTCACGGTGTTCATTAAACCTCCAACCAAAAAAAGAAAGCTTGATATTTCCACATCTGTTTTGACAGATATGGCTGTCTTCGTTCATTCCATTTCATGGTAATGATGTGCGAATAAGAAGAATCTTACAGTTTTTGTGTAATCAGTGATTATTTAGAGCATAATAGTACATCATTTTACTGTTTCCAAAAAGAACTTGTTTTAGAATTACAAAAAAATGTAATCATATTACAATAATATATTACTTTTCAGATGGGTGTGCCGGACAACATAAAAATCGCAAAAACTTTTTGAATTTATGTTACCATGAAGAGGATTTTGGAATACCTGCTGAGTGGCACTTTTTTTTGCTACTGCGCATGGAAAAGAGCCGTGTGATGGCATTGGAGGCACTGTTAAACGGTTGGTCAGAAAAGCAAGTCTCTGAAAACCATTTGAAAATCAAATTTTAACTGCTGAAGATATGTATAAATTTTGTAATGAAAATATTATTAGAATCACATTTAAATTTTCATCCTCTACAGAAATACTTCAAATACAGAATCTTTTGGAAGATAGATATAATAAATCTCTTACAATTAAACACCCAAGAGAATATCACTGTTTCATCCCAAAAAATAAATTTACTTCAAAAGTGGACATCTTTTCTGAAGCAGCAATATGACAGAAATAGATGTTTAAAAAAAATTACGTTTTAGTATGATGTAAAAATTAATGACTTTGCGTGTTGTGTTTATGACAATAAATGGTGGCTAGGTGTAGTTGAAAATGTATCTGTCAGCACAAATGACTTTTTCATTCATTTTTTTCATCCTTGTGGTCCAAGCACTTGTTTTAAACTATCAAGAGATGACAAGTTTTGGGTGAAAGCTGAAAATTTATTAAGGAAAATCTCAACATTGGAACTCAGTACAGCAACAGGATGAACTCATAACATTAGTTGTGATCTGAATACAAAGTTGTCATTGTTGCTACAGAAAAGGTGGCCTAAATGTTGTTTGTGGTTTATAAACTAAACATTTAACACTTAAGATTAACTTCAAGATTGTCAAGGAAAAATTTTCTAAACAAAACAATCTTAATCAATCACATCAACTACAAATAAAATGTAAACAGCAAGCTTTGTTTTGAAAACCCAACTTTTTTCAGATAATTTTATAGAAATTATTATATTTTCTACTTCCTGTATGCCTATAAGTAATAATATTTCACATGACAATGCCCTAAAATTTAATAGGATACAAATATTAGTATAAATACCCCAAATAAGTTATTACGATGTGGAAAATTGATATTCCGTAATTTGCCACATTTTATGATTTTCAATATTTTACAGCAGCTATACATATCAAAAACACAACATGAGACTTACACAATGCTAACACCTCTGCTAGAAGTACATTCTATAAAATTTTCAGATTTTTTCATCCACTCCCTTTTTAGACACAGCTTGCTGAATATGGCCGAAATTTGCAAAATGTAGTTTTTAAACAATTTTTTTAATAAGAAGGAGGGTGTTAATATTGAGTTTAACATTTTAAAATTGTCTAACTACATGTACTTTATTTAATTGTAGAGTTTCATTTTGTGTATGTAATTTCTTCATAAGTTAAAAAATCTTAAAGTTCTTTGAATAAAGCTCATGTTGAGAATTGGCTTCCTAGTTTTTTAATTCAATTACTAATCAAAAACTACTATTATGGGAATTTTTACTATGACAACAAAAAGACAGCCTAAAGAAGGAAAAGAGTTTTCTCCAAAAATTTGCAATTAAAAAAAAAAAAAAATCATAGTAAAAATTCCCATAATAGTAGTTTTTGATTAGTAATTTTAAAGTTAGTGAAAAATTCAATTTTGCTCTGAAAATGCATGTTAAATTTTCTGGTACTGAATAAAATATTAAATACCATGTTAATACTTTATTTTATAGTTCAGACTATGCTTTTAAGTTACTGCATTTTATTTGAAACTGTTATCTTTTAGTAGTTTGGGAGATATTATAAAAAGCAAACATGACTGCAGGACTCAATTTTGTTTGTTGAAGGCGGCCATTTTGATTTTTTTCTTCAACATGGGAGCCTATAAAAAATTTATAAACACATTTCTGAAATCTGCATGCAACAGCTATTCCATGGTAAAAATATAAAATTTTTCTAAAATGTTTCAGCAACCACCACCATGTGATATTTTATGGAATGACCTGGCATAAAGAATGGCAAAGTAACCACAGCCCAATCCAGAGAAGTGAAGTTCAAGTCCGCAGCTCCTATGTGGGATGATGTAAAGAAAGTAGCTTCCTACTCCACCCCAAAATCTACTGCGATTCACAAAACTTTGGAGATCATAACCAACAGTGAGTCGTGCAATAATTGCATCTCACTGGAGTTGCCACGAGTTTGGAATCAGTTCTTCAAATAGTAATTGCCTCTTGGTTTTCCTTCCATGATTTTGCATGCTAAATGAGTATAACACCTCATGTCTTTGAATGCCTGTTTACGTTTGCATCTCTTCGTTATTGTCAAGTCACTGTGTTCGAATTGTTGAAGCGTTCTGTTATTCAGTTTGCTGTCTACCTTCCTTGAAAAAGCCATCTGGTTGATGTGAAAAAGCTTGGAAACTTTTATTTCTATTATACACCAAGAAATTTTGGATCAATAGTATAGTTAAACTATTTAGTACAGTTGGTGTATAGTTCCTTATTATTTAATATGTTTAATGTGTTGAACAGAAGAATGATATACACAGTAAAACACTATATATACAGGCTATGTGTAAGTATGATATTGTACAGGCTTGCATTTACCTGTAATGAGCCCATGTGAGTGAAAAGGAAGAGCAGGTTAAACATCATTTCCTTGCTCAGAAATGAAAAGAAAAAATCAACAATCCCACAATCCCATCATAAGAAAAAAAAAAAAAAGTTCCTAATGGGGAAAAAAATTACAGAAAATGAGTCCTATTGCAAAATTCCCAAAATCAGATGTTACTCATTTTTATTTATAAATTAACAATCACTTTTTGAAGGTGATGTATTCCTGTATATTGTAATGCCTTATTGCATATGTATGTCTTTGTATTAATGGAACAAGATGTGCAAGGGAAGTGGTTAGAAACTTCTGTTGCTAGACAAAAACTGTTCCAATTCAAAAAATTTTGAGATATTCTCTAATTTTTTTACTTTTTTTCCTGAGTGAGCAATTTCAAAAACCTTTTAAAGTAATTTAAACTCCTGAAATGTGTAAAAATAACTAAATTATTCAAATGAAAAAAATATATATATACCATAGAAAAGCATTCTTACTGGCATTGTTCAATCATTATTGTTAAGGCCAAACATTACTTCTTCATAGAGCCACAATTGTACTTACAAAAAAAAAAAAAAAAAGCATTGATTGTTTATAGTGTATTGATTCCATCCATATTTTATAGTTATGATTAGTTGTAGTTCTCTATTGCAGCACATGTTATGTTTGATATTTCTGAAAATGCAAATATATGAAAAATCAGTGAATATTGGAATTCATTAATAATCAGTGGCTTGTGGGGCCAGAAGGGCAGAGGTTGGAATCCACCAAACTTAGGAGCACCACATGTACTATTTTTTTCCCCAGTCCTTTGTCCCAGTAAATTTGGCTTGGGACATTAAATGTCCTGTTTTTTGTGAGTGATAAAACATGACCCTCTTGACAATGCATATAAATCATTTAAACTTCACACAAAGAAGTTGTATCACTTAGCAGTAGCAGGTTAACATTGGACATGCCAGCTGGAATCATACCAAGTGTGATATTTTGATGTTCACCACTGGAGAAAACTGTGCTGTTTTAGTTCATAACTATCATCCATCCATTTTCTTATCATGTTTGCCTTCAGAAAAATGTAAGTTTTTTTGTGTTGCTAAGCAATTATGGATTAACTTTTGTGTGAGCAAATGCCTAAGCAGAAATGTGCTTTTAGTGACAATTTCAAAGAGCAATATTCATTTTAATAAAAAAGCAAGTGGTGGTGGTGATAGATAGTTCAAAAGTGGAATGTTAGTGTCCTTCAGTGTTTTTTATTTAATTTTTTTTTTTTTTGAAGGTTTAACGACCACTGTGAGCAACTCTGTGGGCTATAAACAGTTGCCTGTCCCTAATTTAAGGCCACTGGTTCCAGGAAAGGGACAGATCCAGTGTCATAGGACAAACACAACATCCATGCCTCATTGGGATTCGAACCCATACCCCTCTTGGACGAATGTTCATAGGCCAGCACTTAGACCACCGTGCCACCAATGCAGTCTGCAGTGTTTTAGTGTTTGTCACAGACTGAAGGCAAATGTAGTTGACACTGTCAGCACAAAAAATTTAGAGAATTCTGTGTTTACAAAGAGTCAATCACTGACACCCTTTTTCACTCCAAAAATATGGGGGAACAAGAAAACATGCAGTTGAATGTTTTCTGAACCAGTTCAGGATATTGAACAAGGCTTGGTGACTGATGAATCATTCAAGAACTATGTCTCTAATTTCTATGCTGCTGCAGTTCAATATGTTTGAGAATAATCACAACATTCACTTAATATATTTGAAAAAATGAAATGGGTTTCATTGAGTACATCTCTTTGTTGAAAAAATATCACAGATTACACTGTAGAAATGAAGATGCTGCCCCAGTGGCGCAGTGGTCTAGGCGCTGGCTTATGATCATTCGTCCATGAAGGGTCCAGGTTCGAATCCCTGTGAGGCATGGATGTTGTGTTTATCTTACGGCACTGGCTTTCTCCCTTCCCTGGAACCAGTGACCCTAAATTAGGGACGGGCGACTGCTTATAGCCCATTGAGTTGCTCACAGTGGTTGTTAAACCTTCAATAAAAAAAATATGGAAACCATAGTACCAAAGTTGAACATACATGAAGAAACCTCTTTGTTGGCTACAATCATCTGAAAATGTTCGCAACTTCTGAAAGTAAAATAATGTTGTGGAATAATGCACTGAATGTAAAATATCACAGGTAATTGGAAAGAAACTCGGCACGTCTTAAGGAGATAAAAGTTGCATATGCATCAATGGAGCTGCTTGTAAGTTTTTGTCTTACTTTGCTGGGATCTAATGTTGCAGAAGAACAAATTTTACCTCTGATGTATTGATAGTGGACTGATGAGAGAAAAAGGCTTCAGTTGGACATAGTTAAATTAATTCTGATCATTAAAACACATCTGAATGATGTGTCATGTTCAGAGTTTAGAATGATGTACCCAAAGATCAAGAATTTATACAAAAAACGTGTTCCTCCTACAAATTTGGATATTCTGCTACTGTCAGCAGTTGTGAAAGAGAGGAAAAATTTGTTTGAGGAGAGCCTAAGCGAAGAGTCTAAGAGAAACTGACATCAGCTGGACACAGCTAGTTATCAAGTGTCCTGGTTTGTTCTTTAAAATTTTATGAAATTTCCAGTTTTTGGCTTTGCAAATGTTGCTTTTCTACTAACAGGAACCTAAAGTTTGAAGGTTTTTCTGCATGAGCTATACCTATTGCACTGCACACCAATCTCCCTTGTATTGTTCATTCTGTGCACACCATCATTTAGAATGTTTGTTGGTATGCTGGTGGATTTTGGGCAGACAGAGGTTTCAAAGCCAATTTCAAGTCATGTATCTAAAAATGTTTTTGATCTTACTCCTTTTTAGAAATACACCATGTGTAAGGAAAATAGTTTTATAATCTTTTGTATAAAACATATACATGTAATCTCTTCATAATTCAAACCGTCCTTTATGTAACTTTTTTTTTTTTTTTTGAGTGCCATTTTTATAATGATAGTGCATTTTCTTTTTATTTCAGAGTGTGGATATATAATGTATAATTTGTTTTTCTGTTCCATATAATAGGAAAATACAGTTATTATTCCTGATAATGTGTGTACATACACGTATGTATTGTTTTACTGTCACTACATAAAAATATCCACATAATGAATTGAAAGCTGCCTCAATGTCTGAGTGGTCAGAATTGCCGGCTTGTGTCTAATTGTCCAAGGTGGTCCTGAATTTGACTCCCAGAGAAAGCATAGGTGATGTTTTTGTTCTAAGGTGTTGATTTTATCCTTTCTCTGGAAGCAATCACCCTAAATTAGGGCTGAGCAATTCGCTATAGCTTTGGGTGCTAACGGGAATCGTAAAAAAATGAATGTTGAATGTTTTCTGAACAAATTCATGCCTCATCAGGATTTGAACCCATGCCATCATCAGGATTGGAACCAAGGTGGGGGGGGGGGGGTTGCAAAGCTCATTCTGTGTGTGTGTATGTGCGCACAATTCACTACTATTTTGGGGGGTCTTGATAGAAAAAGTATCAATTATTCTTGCTTTTCTGTGGCTTCAGTATAATTGCATCAGAGAATTCAATTAGTTCTTCTAACACATTTCTGTGTTGAACTTCTTACGTGGTTATAATCTTTATTGTACATATTTGTCACCCATACAGTTGCTATATTGTGTACTGTTTCTCAAGTTGTATGAGTGTCAAAGTGCTTGCGGGAAACACTAATCTTTGTCTGACACTGGGTTATTATTGATGAATACAATTGAATATTAAAAATAAGGTAAAATATTATACAAATGAAAGCTATTACTCACATTTTCGTTTTCTTGGAATATTTCGGGATATTGAACTTTAACTCGGCGAAATCTTAAATTTCTTGAAGTCTTCGGTAATCACTTCATGATGATATTCTACTTGAGAAGTGGAAACAGGTGGGTAACAATTCTTCTTAATGAATCGTGATTCAAAAAATGACATCTAAAAGAATTAAATGTTGAATGGTCAAACCTTCAAGTTGAAGGGAAAATCAATCTGGTAAAATATTCTGTCTTGACGATAGCTTAGACTTCGTTTGTACTTGATAAGTTGAAACAGGTGGCTAACTATTCTTCTTAATGAATCGTGATTCTAAAAATGACATCTAAAATAATGAAATATTGAACTGTCAAACCTTTAAGTTGAAGGGAAATCGATCTGATAAAATATTCGGTCTTGACGACAGATTAGACTTCGTTTCCTGCTGTACTAATATTCCCAGACTAGTTTCAACTATCATTTTCGTAGTCTTCATCTGTGGGTTAGCCGACGTGTTACTCATCGTACCTGTTGCTCATCGTCCAACTATCTCACAATGATGTGACTATCTCACAATGATGTGACTATCTCACAATGATGATGACTATCTCACAATGATTGTGAGATAGTTAGATGATGAGCAACAGGTATGATGAGTAACACGTCGGCTAACCCACAGATGAAGACTACGAAAATGATAGTTGAAACTAGTCTGGGAATATTAGTACAGCAGGAAACGAAGTCTAATCTGTCGTCAAGACAGAATATTTTATCAGATCGATTTCCCTTCAACTTAAAGGTCTGACAGTTCAATATTTCATTATTTTATGTCATTTTTAGAATCACGATTCATTAAGAAGAATTGTAACCCACCTTTTTCAATTTCTCAAGTAGAATATCGTCACGGAGTGATTACCGAAGATTTTAAGAAATTTAAGATTTCGCTGAGTTAAAGTTCAGTATCCCAAAATATTCCAAGAAAACGAAAATGTGAATAACAGCTTTCATTTATATAATATTTTACCTTATTTTTAATATTCAATTGCATTCAGCAATAATAACCCAGTGTCAGACAAAGATGAATGTTTCCCTCGAGCACTTTGACACTCAACATGAGAAACAGTACACAATATATATCAGAGAAGTTAGAGGTCTATTTTCCTACATTCATCCCCAGTTTGTATATAGTGTTTGTCGCATTTTTTGCTAACACATGTATTTCTTTTCAGGTTTTATAGTAATGGCAGGCAAATTACCAGAAAGCAATACTACCAAGGCAAAAAACAGCCAAGTGTCTAGTCATTTTCTGGGAGGTGACCGTGCTGAACGGTTATCAGAAGACTTTAACACTGTAGAAACCAAGGCAATTCTAAGCAGCCTTGATGGGCAGTACTTTATCATTGACATTTGTGCCAATTTAACAAATAAAAAATTTGCTCGTGATGTTGACAGTGTTGTGCAAAGATCAAAAGATGCAGGTAATTCTGAATTTATTACAATGAAACAGATTTTGATTGTTTATTTCATTTTTACAATTCAAAGTGTCATTATAATGTGGTGGATAAGTATAATAGTTAGGATTACTTCTATCTCTCATGGCATCTTTAATCAGGTTGAATATAACAGTGGTGTTAATTTTTGTGTTCAGCAGCTTAGCAGGAAGCACAACTGAATTTAGTTTTTTTTTTATGTCAGAAAATTATAATTCTCTTAACAGAGCCACAGTCTCCTTTTCTAGGTGCATTGAAATAGTTTGTGCTTATCTGTGTCTACTAAATGTAATACGATGTAAACTAAACTTTTTAAGAGGTAAAGTAGCACACCATTTATCTCTGTTATTGTTACTTACATTTCACCTTTATGTAACACAATGATGGATCTGTGTCTTTAATTCTTGTGCCTTACGTGCTTAATCAAATAAGCAGATTCAGCCACTTGATAATTTTGCTGTTTGGCACAAACCTTGCCCATCAAAGATTTAGTGATGAGTGCTGAAAATTAATGGTTTGCGATATTCAGAGCTGTAATGATGTTGTAGGCAACTTAGATAAATACCTAGGGGTGCCAAGTCAAATGGGCATAGGTAGCTAAATGAGAAAGAATGGCAGAAATCCACATAATAAAATAGCAATTAACAAATACATTCAAATTAAAAGTGTTGTTGAAGAAAACAATAACAAATTTTTTTCTCCTTGTATGTAAGATTGTCCTTTTCTTCAATAATACTTTTAATGCATTTGCTAATTGGGCATGGATAATGTAGCTTGCTTTTTATACCCAAATAAACTGCATGTAATATTTCAGGGTTCCCACTCAACCTGGAAAACAGGGAAAACCTGGAATTCTCAGGGAATTTGAAAATGGTTCCAAAAATCAGGGAAACCTCAGGAAAAATTACCTTTTTTGTAAAAATCAGGGAAAATTATCCCCCCCCCCTTTTTTTTTTGTAAAAATCAATGGATACTTTATTTTGCCAAAAAAAACTTATTTTTTCAAGATTTCAAACTTTTGCTTGCAATTACTGCCTGCCTAGAATTTGGTAGATCTTACTTTCAGTTATATTAAGTATTTCCTTTATTCTCTAAAAAATGATGCAAAATTGAATTTTTAAAATTGCCAGTTATTAAGCTTTTGTTCAATTTCTGCAGGCAGTTATAACATGGGACAATGAGGCACAATGGTTCCTACTTGAAGAAACACTTCACAAGAGAACCGACCAAATGATGGATCAAAGTCCTTTGTCTGTTGGTTCTCTTGAAACATGTTTCTTTGAACAGAGTCATTCCATCATTAAGCTTTAGCTGCATTGTGTTATAGAAAAACTGAAACTATTCAACTGACAGATTTTTTCTTACATATGACCTGTTTCTATGGATGTATTTACAAAAATTCCATGTGGGTAGTATTCACCAAAGTTCAAGGAACTTTGGTACAGAAAATAATGTGCACAGTTAGTTGTTATTAATGAAAAGCAGGTAATTTTATAAAGACAAATTACTTAAAGAATTTACAAGTGTGTGCTTTGGTGAGAAAAATAAATGGAATGGAATGAAATGTAACAATTCTTTGCAACATGCCACTCTGGAAAACTTTAAAAACCACCAGGAGAACCTGGAAAAGTCAGGGAATTTTTTATTACTTTTGAGTGGGAACCCTGTATTTGTAATTACATGTGTGTGCATGTTTTACATCTCTCTTTGATGTGTGTCGTAAAATTTCAATAATTGTTTACAAATTGGACTGCACTTGTTTTACATTTTTTTCCTCAAGAATGCTTTTTATTGATGAAAGTAGGTACTTTCTTTCCATTTCAGATGAAAGAAATAACATTTCATGTTTTTTTATTGCTTCTTTTGTTCATACAGATTCAGTATGCATATACACTATATTATCAAAAGTATTCGGACATGTAGGTTTTTTATTATAGTTAGAAGCACGCTTAAAGTTACTTATAATGGTTTTTAGGGCAAATATATTTCAGTCATTGCTATGGCTGATGAAGGCCATAGCAATGGCTGAAATTTATATTTGACCTAAAAACCATTATATGTAACTCTAAGTGGGATTCTAACTACCATAAAAACCTACTTGTTTTTGGTTACGTGCATAGCCTACCACTCATTTATGTATTCGGACACCACAATGTTTTGGGACAAATGGCTTTAATATTGCAATTAGCTGTTAGTCGGTCCACCTTTTATTTATATCACAGTGGCAACACAGCAAGGCATATTACCAACCAATTTCCAGTAGGTCTCTACAGGACAGCAATGGCTCATCATTCATCCTGCAAAGTTGCTGCTAGAGTGGGGAACTAAGATGGTTGTTCTGGCCAATTTTGTATCTATCACTCCAGTTCATCCCAGAGGTGTTCTATAGGATTTAGATCAGGACTCTTAGCTGGCCTGCTAACAATTTCACCTCATTTTCAGAAAACCAATCCTGCACATGCTGTGCAGTGTGGAATGGAGCTCAACTGCACGTGCTAGAAGAGACAACGGTCATTTCCATAATACTGCCAAATTGTTGGTAAGGCAGAATTATCCAGAACGTTGAGGTACACTTCAGATTTCAAGGTTTGTGGCATAATAACCAATGGGCTGAATCCCATCTGTGAAAAACAATTCATACCATGATGGAGCCTCCTCTGAACTTAACAGTTAGAAGAACACAGTCTTACAAAAAACATTCACCAGGCTGTCACAAATCCAAACATGTTCATCAGATTGGAAGAGTGAAAAGCACGACTCATCACTCCAAAGAACAGCTTTCCAGTTGCCCACAGTCCAGGAATGACAAGAGACGCACCACTCCAAACAGCACTTTACATTCACAGTAGTGTTGTGTGGCTTGTGTGCCACTGCTCTACCTTAAGAACCCACACTTTGCAACTTTCTGTGATAGTTATGGTACTAACCAAGCCATTCCAAGCATTTCCTACTTCAGCAGTGATGAAAATGGCAAAGGAAGAATGGGATTTCTTAACATTTCTTAACCATGGCTCTTCTGTCATATTTCATCAGTTTATGCAGCCTTTCAGAACGTTTTTTGCTGTAGTTCTAGCATTCTGCTTACTTCTCTCCACAACAACATTTACGATCGATTTTGGTATGTTTAGTTTAGCTGCAATGCTCTGAATGGGAACGTTACTCAAATGACATTCTATGACCAGCCCACACTGGAACTCAGAAGTTCATGTCCATGAGGCATGCCCACTTTAGAGTTACAGATAACATGACAGAACATCTCAGCTTTATATATGTACCTCCTCCCTCACAGTGCACCTTCCTATGCAGTCATTCTTTGCACATATGCAAATATTTGGTAGTGTCCAAATACTGCTGATAATATAATGTATTGACATGTCTGTGCCACGCTCAGTGGGAGGACCAACATCAAATTTACATACATTTGTGTGGCTAACAAAACTGCTGACTTGCTGACTGCAGTGGTATTGTAGCACTCTACTTTTATGGTATCGTGGCATATAGTATTGCTACAAATAGGAAAATGTAGTTGCTACAAAATAATGCAGCTTGTAGCAGAAAACTTTGCTATAAATTATGCTACTTTAAAGAAAAGTGTAAAAAAATTATTCAAATTGTGCGGCATTTTTCTGAAGCCTAATTAGCTGGAACAAGCTGCTCAGTATGCTGTCCAGCTTGTTCCAGCTAATTAGGTTTCAGAATTTCAAAAAAAAATTCAAGGCCTGGAATGTCCTTGAATTTTAAAATCCCACAGCCGAAAAATTTCGATTGAAATTTCCGATCTTTTTCCTTTAGTTATTTTTCCCTTTTTTTCTGCAATCCGTCATTGACATCGGCAGTCAGAAAGAGTAAACTTCACAGCAGCTTTGTCACTGGGAGAAAGGGTGCACTGTAGTCTAACGGGGAGTTAAGTAGGTTCATGAAAAGCAGATAATGGAATTTCATATAAAATGCAGATCAATTTTGCAAAACCTTGTCAAAAAATTGCTCACTAAATGGCCGCTGCAGTATGCTCTTGTGCGGCACATGAAATGTTTAGATCCTAAATTAATGAGTGCTGAGAAGGAATCTTGCTTAAAAAGTTTCAAGATTATTCTAGAAATTCTCGTGGATGCAAATCATCTGAAACCTGGTGTTGTTGACACTATTATGCTGCAGTTAAAGGATTTTATAAGTAGTGTTGCAGCAGTAACTTCAGATTTTAAACTTTTTGATAACAATTATGAGGAATTGAGAAAAGATGTTATTTCATGAACATTTATCCTCAAGTAAAAACTATGATCTGTTGTGGGAAGTAACTGAAAAGCTGCTGTTGCTCTCGCATGGACAGGCATCAGTGGAGAGAGGATTCTCCATTAATAAGGAACTAATAATTGGCAATATGAAAGAAAACTATTGTTTCACAAAGAATAATATATGACCATCTAAGTAACATTGGTGGCATGGAAAAGGTCGAGTTTTCAAAATTGCTTCTGAGTAATTTCAGATGTGCTAGGCAAAGATATGTAATAAATTTAGAAGAAAAGGCTCGGGACAAGGCTAATTCTGCTGTAGTCCAAAAGAGAAAACAAATACTGGGTGAAATAGAAAGTATGAAAAAAAGAAAAACATGGGTAGAAAATGAAGTATTAGATTTATTAAAATCAGCTGAAGACTTGACAACAAAAGCAAAATATATTCATAATTTTAATTGCATTGTTAAATCAAATAGCTTTAGAAAGACAGCTCAAGACAAACAATCATTGATAAAAGAAATAGATTTTGAACAAGAAAAAATGGATTTAGTGAATAATTGTAAATAAATTATTCACCCATTTGCTTAATATTTTTAATACACTTGTTAATTATATTACAATGATAAATTTAATGTTTTAAAAGTACCAACATTTGAGTAGAAAAAAATTCTAATTATTTAAAAATTGATTACAGTATTTTCATTTGTTAAATATTTTCACCTGAAGAAAGTTTGTTATTCAGTAAAGAACTTTTTGTAAAATTTGGAGATGCATTGCTGCTAAGATTTTTTTTTATAATTGACTACCAATTACAAATACTGTTAATGAGTATCATAATACAACACACCTAATTCTTGATATGTAATATATTCATTGCAGTTTAGGACATTGAAAAATTCATCCTTGAATTTTTTTCTGAAGGTCCTTGAATGTTCTTGAATTTTTTCCCTGAAAAAGAGTGGGCACCCTGAATCATGTACCTGATTTGACATACATTGTGAAAGCTAGAAAATTGTTAACTGGGTGGCTTTCTCAGTCAACCTGCAAATACATTGCAGGCAAGATGATCACACTAATCACTTTGTTTAGTACTGTTGTGAAATTTGATTCTCTTAGTCATAGAGAATGAATTAGCAGGTATTTCCCTTGATGTGGTTTTTATTTTAATTTCTTGGGCTTCACATCTAATCTGGCTAGCCTGGAATATATGCCATTAAATGTGTTAAAATGTGTTGCATATGATGATCAGAGCTGAGGTAAATATGAAGATAAATTACTTGTGCAATTTACCTTGCTATTTGGCTCTAAATTTGGTATTTAAAAAGTACATGTTAAGATTGTCATCAGAAATTGTTTTTATTTAAATTTAAACTTAAAAAGGTATCTGAAAAAAAAAGTGAAAGTAGCTACTTTTAAGAAAAAGTTGCTGTAGCAAGCAATCAGAGGTGTAACTAGGATAGATCCGGCTGGGTGGCTGCTCCATCCTAGTTACACCAACCCTCTCTTGAGCTATGCCTGGGGCAGCCCTCAAGAGAGGGTGCAAAAATCAGTGTCTATAATCTGATTAAAATTGGAATTTAAACTTTTACACCAATTTCTAGTAACTTTTTTTGCTAGAAATTGGTGTAAAAGTAGTTTTTTTTGTAAGAATGTACCAGTTGGACTTTTAAAAAGTAGCTATACTGTCACTGGATATAACTGGTAAAAGGTCACATAACTATTGCATAATGTGCAGAGAGAAACCTGAGAACTGGATTTTTTTCTTTTTTTTTTTTTTTTTTTCTGAAAAACACATTATCATGATTAGCTGTGCCTGACATGGCTACTGATTTTATAAGCTATGGAATGAACCCAGATCAGTCAAAAAGCAAACCATGTGTAATTTTGTTTCCTTTTTGATGGTTACATCACAGTTATAACCTCCTCCCTCAGTAGGCACACATAACTATGTAAAACTGTCTCATGTGATAGGTGTTTTTTTTTTTTCAATATTTGTACCAGTGCAAACAAACTGGATGTTGGCTTTACTGTTTTGCATCTCACAGGATCATCAACATATGTAGAATGAATTTGCATGAATGAAAAATCAGCTAAGTGAAATGCATGAAGTATTATCTTTGTCATCTGAAATGGAAAGAAAGCATCAACTATCATTGTAAAATAGTATTCTCATGAATGAAAAAAAGAGCAAAATAAATGCGTCTGTACATTTACCAAAATTTCATAGCTTTTATTCATACTCATGGGCATATCACAAACTTTTTGTGGTTCCATTTCTTGCAATTAAATTATTTTCTTAAAGAATGGAAATTTGCTTTTTCTATGAACATAGTTGTTATTAAACAAGTTTCATGCTTCTTTAAAGCCAGTTTTAATTGACCAGGGCATGTTTTAGTCCAAAGAAAGGCACTTATTCTATCTTATAGCAAAACGCAATAGCACTGTTTAGCACTTCTATTGGGAAAAAGTGTGCACTTAAACTGCCACTATTTCTGTCTGTCAGTGATCTGTATAACTATTAGTCCAATTTTTTTTTGCTGATGCTTCCCAAAGAAAAATGTCTTTTTGTGTGGGAAGCTTCAGCTGTGTGAATAAAGCTACACCAAATTTTCTGTTGCTACTTTTTGAATTGTTGTTACCTTTTAAAGATTATCAATTTCACATCTTCAGTCTACTGAAAATGACTCTGAAAGGATATAGGTTTCATTCGGATGATGATGCGAAACTGGCTGTATTGGATTTTTGTATGCAACAGACTTGTACCATAATGGCATCTTCAACGTTGTTCACCAATAGGACAGTTATCTTTAATGCCCACTGCAAGTATTGTTAAATATCTGTACCTATCTGAACTTATTGACTCTGAATGAATATTTTTTGGTCAGGCCTTATACTTGAATTTTTAAGAGGAAATTGATGTCGTGCATTATCTTGCCAACAACCTGGGATTTTTTAAGGTCATATGTCCCAAGACATGATTAAAATGTTGTTGCCTTTTGTTGCATGTAATTTAATACATTCCTCTCGGAAAGTCCTTGGAATCATGTTGCAAAAGGAATGTATTTAATTAGTACACCCTACCAGCTCCCATTCTGCCGAGCTAAAACATAAATCCTGTCTGAAAGAATACTTTTGACACCGTTGCAATTTACTCTTGAAAATTTAGACTAAAAGTGTAGCAAATATGAATATGCTTAGAAAGATGTATACCTGGGATAACCAGAAAAAAAAAATAATGCAGTTAATGAATTGGGACAAAGACAAGTACTGGTTGTTTCACTGGGTAGTGACAAAGAAAGAGACAATAAAGTTAACTTACTTTATTGGAAGAGGGAAAAGACATTTACGGGAGTAAGAGTAGGCAAAAGGTAATTAATGGATGGCATGTTCCAACATGATGACCATCCGCTGTCATGATGTGGCGAATACGTGTTTCAAATTGCTGCAATGCTGATGGGAAGACGTTCGACGGGATCCGTGCAATTTCCTATTGGATGGCACATCGCAGGTCAGGCAGTGTTTGCGGGTTGTTCTGCTACACCCGATCTTTCAGATAGCCCCACAAGAAGAAGTCGAGCAGCATTAAAAGCGGGGCTGTACGGAAGCCAAGAGAAACTGACTGAAAAACGTTGGGGGAATCATCTGGCAATGACCCTTGGGCCATACTGCTGGTGAAGCAAATCAAGAACAGCATTTGTGGAGTGTGGCGGTGCTTCATCATGTTGAAACATGTGGTTGTGAATCCAGTTTTTCTGGACTGCAGCAGGGAAAAAATGATTCTTCAAAAGGTCACTGTAGGTGACAGCTGTAATTGTGACTCCAGAAAAAATTGCACAATGAGGCCATCACCGCTCATTGCACACCAAACAGTTATCTTCAGTGGATGGAGAGGCTTCACAACACAGACCTCCGGCTTCTCACTTCTCCAGATGCGGTAATTTTGTCAGTTAACGTAGCCATTCAACCAGAAGTGTGCCTCATCGCTGAAGACAATGCTCTTCACATCGAAGTTGTGCTCCTCGTCAGTGAACACATGTCATTCGCAAACTCATAACGCTGCTGGATGGCTGTTGTGTTCAAAGGCTGATGCACCCGAATTTTGTAGGGAATTATGTCCAAATCCGACATCACAGTGCACCATGCAGACGCTGGGCTAACATCTAGTTGCTGGGCAAGTCTTCATGTTGACGCACTGGCTTCTTCATGCAGGAGTTCTCGTGCAGCTTCGATGTTTTCCAGCGTCCACACTGTTCTTCTCTTCATGGCCATGCTTGCCACATCATCTGTGACACTGCCGGTTCGTTCGAATTTTGCTACTAATTTCGTCAGGTACACACAGGATGGCTTACGGGTATTCTTAAACGCTGTACCCCACCTTCATAACACCTTTGTGGGGTTTCTGCCCTCCACATACCAATTTTTCACCAAGAAAACTCTTTCTTTTGTTGTATATCGCTGCATGTCCAAAATCGTGTGTCCACTGTCCCACTACTTCCTCACAAATGCCTGTTGCTTGCTGATCAAAGTCTCGGACTTACAGTACCATCTTGTTATTCTTTAACAATTTATTCCACAGGAAAGTTGTCACTACCCAGTGAAACACCCGGTATTACAATCATACCCAGTATTCTGATGGACATAAAGAATTATTTGGACTGGAGGCTGTGGAGTAAGGTCCTATGTTTGTCGCAAAGAAAAATAAAGTGACTGTTGAAGTCTAAATTTGTAAAGTATATGAAACCACAGGTTGTTTAAAGTTATGTGGCCATTTTTAATGGATATGTAATGTTGCAGTGGTGTCTTGGAAAGTGATTTGTTTTCTGTGGAACCTCAGAATTGCATTGTTGTGAGACACCAGTGCAAGAGTAAATGTTATGCCATGTGCAGAGAAAAAATCACCACAGTACAGGGTTAACATTGAAACCTGGTAATGCACCTGCTGCACAGAACATGTTAGCTGCATATGGAGAGTACCAGAGCTGCTAAAAGTGTCAGCAATCGCACTTTTAGCAGTTAAAGTAAGCATTAAGTAAGTCATCATAAACAAAATTATCTGCCTGAATACCAAGAGATCATAAGAGACCAGAAAATGTTGATATGGAAGATCAATAAGTGAAATTACGTGAAAAGCATTATGGAACAAACACAGGAAGTGTTAAAGGCAGCAAGTACAAAAGAATGGCTTTGACCTTTTAGTAAATCAAGAATATTTGTTCATGTTATGTAAAACATTAAGATATTAAGTGTGTGTTAACGAAAGCACCTTAAATTTGGCTAACATTTGTTTCATTGTTTCCTACAGTTCCTGTTGTGAATTTCAAAATTATTGGTGTGCGTATTGTTTTAAATTTCCACTTTGTGGTTTTGGTAGTTCGTATATTTTTGTATATATTAATCTCTTTTTTATTATTTTTCTTTTCAGGTGTTAAGAAAATCATTGTTTCTTCATCAAACGTCCAAAGTAGTAAAGAAGCCCTTCGTTTAACTCGAATCTTTCCAAGTTATGTGTACTGTACTGCAGGTAACAAAAGTTATGTTTTATTTTATTTTCAGATAACTTTTTGATTTTGTTACTCCATTGTTCCTTTCACATCAGCAGTTGATTTCATAGTGTTTATTGAAAGACACCCTTATGCTCCATATTTATTTCTGACTTTGGTATTTGCATGCAGTGAAATACTGATGTAATTTTTTAAAAAGTGCTGTTCAATTGACTGTATTTCATTTTATTCCATTTTTACATCATTTACAAGGAAACTAGGACTATTTATAAGGTTGTACTAAAATAGCCATTCTATTGAGTACTGAGTAATGTATGTCAAAAACTAACTGTGCAGTACATAATGCTGGTTTGGGTTGTGATCATGGAGTCACATAGCAACATATTGTAAAGGTTGAATCCATATGTTGCAATTATATACCACCACTTTATTATTTTTTTTAAAATGTACCACAAAAAATCTTTTGTGGAACATTTCCATTTCTCCCAGTCATTACTTCCATATTGCATAGAGAATGTGATAAAGTTAATAGGAGTTTTGGTACAACTGTTACCACTTATGTGGATATACTCTTAAAAAATAAAGGGCCTCAAAAGGATTTAAATAAAGCTGGTGTTTATACTATCCCAGTAATTGATCAAAATGGTGCCAAGTCAAAATTCTATGTATGTAGTACAAAAAAATTGATTACAAACTAGAATACAACAGCACCAAGATAATTGGAAAAAAAAAAGATCGAAAGACGGCCTTAATTGAGTTCTGTACAGATAATGTATGTAACTCTGATTTTGAAGGAGCAAAAATTGTTCTTGATCAGTGTTCAGAGAAACTAATACGTTTTTCTGAAGCTCTCGTCCTTGAAAAAACGTGGAAAAATATTTGTGATAAGGTTAACCCTGTTGAAGTTCCATACCAATGGAAACTTACATTGGAAAAAGAAATTAAAAATAAACCAAAAAATAAGAGTTTTCAATATAACTCAAAAAGTAATAGAGAAATTGGGACCTATCCACTAAACTATGAGTCTGAATTAAGTTCACCAGTCAGCTTACAGCAAATGGTCAACGAAGCTCCTCACTATGATGAATCAACTTACGACATCACAGGTGGCGTTTACAGGATGTGGCTGCCAATGATATGCATCAAGAGGTCATAAATGCCCAGATGCTTCACTAGCAATGCTAAGAACTGCTTGATAATGGTATAGCAGATATACCGAAACGTGCCACGTGTGTCAATGAATGTGTTTGTGACAGGGTGATATGGTAGTGTAGGTGACAGTGTGTAACTTTATTTCTTTAATAGACTTCAACTATACGAATAAAATTCACGTCTTACCTATTGAACAAGAGACACCTACCATAGGGCCTTGGAACACCTACCAATGAGATACGGAAAGTTCTTCCGAAGCCAAAGTGAACAAGGTTTTTATGGTTTAATAGCTTCTAACTAACTTTTATGTTTCAGTGAAATAGACTGGTTTGATATACTTCACTAATGTGTGCAATTCTTTTAACTTTACTTAGAATATAATGCAATAATCTCATAGTTAACAATTTAAATGACTTGTATATACATGTTTATGGATCAAGTATAATTGAAATAACTGCATGTTTCATAGATTAAAAGAAAGTTGGTTCATTTATTCAAAAGTTCATCTGTCACTGGTGTAAAATGTGCATAGAGTTGTGAAGTATATTTATATACCTTCAATTTAGATATCGTTTAGCACATTAAATTTGCCAAATAAATTTTGGTCTTAGGACTAGTAGATTATATCATTCATTAAAAATATCATAAAGCTGTTCACTAGAATATTCGAAGCAATCAGAATTATATTTTGAGTTTCCTGTAGTTTTACTAGTCTCCATGTAACATTTCCTCAGAAAACTTGAAAATTACTTACTTAATCAAAACTTTTTTTATGGGAATTTCTACTAAGAAATATTTTATTTTAATTGCAATTTTTAGGAGAAAACTCTTCTCCTTCTTCAGGCTGTCTTTTATGGTAACTTTTTCCTGTTGTAATCGCCGTTACAGTTAACCTTGATGGTTTCGGTTATTTTTCACCAAATCCTGCCAGATGTTAGGCAGGGATAATCCTCTGCAGTAATTGATGATGGAATTCTAATTTTTCAGTGACTGCATTTCATCATCAATGACTTCAGAGGATTATCCCAACTTAACATCTGGCAGGATTTGATGAATAATAACTGTGACCGCGATAGTGATGGGAAAAAGTGACAACAAAAGACAGCCTGAAGAAGAAGAGTTTTCTCCAAAAATTTGAAATTAAAGTAAAATATTTCCTAGTAGAAATTTTCATAATAGAAGTTTTTGTTAAGTAATTGAATTAAGAAACTAGGAAGCCAATTTTCAACATGAGCTTTATTCAAAGAATTGAAAATTACATCACCCTGGAGCGAGAAATGAATCCACATCTCCTGATTTCCGTTCGAGCATGCTATCTGTGAGGAATATTTCTTCCTCAATTTCTATAAAGCTGTTCTTTTTTGTTTTAGCAAATAAAAAAAAATAAAGTATGTATTGCCCTTATAATATAGTACATGTAAAACCAAACTTCAATTGTAGTGGACTGGTCTATTCACCTAGTCCTAAATTTTAAGTCATGTCTTTAAATACTTATTTGTTGAAATGCAGTGATTTGAATTTTTCACATTTAGGTGTTCACCCTCATGATGCTAAGTCATGGTCTGAGGATACAGTTAGAGCTCTGAAAGAAATACTGTCAAATCAGGAATGTGTTGCCCTAGGTCAGTGTGGTTTGGATTACACCAAAAGCTTTTCTGAACCTAGTGAACAGAAGGAAGTTTTTAGAAAACAAGTAAATATGACTACTTTTCTGAAATGTTCATTTTCTTGTTTTGTATCATGGGAACATATGATTATGATTTTTTTATGTGCTCCATGTTAATGATTTTGTTATTTATTAACTGCTTCAGCACTGTCATTTTTAATGTAGTTCATCATCATCATCATTGTCAACCATTATCAATCCACTGCTGGACGAAGGTCTCCCCAAGTTTCCTCCACAACGGTCTGTCTTGTGCCAGTCTCCTCCATGTCACCCCTGCATACTTTCGAATTTCATCCACCCATCTCCCATGTGGTCTTCTTCTGGGTCTTTTCCTGTCCCTTGGAATCCAATCTAAAATTTCGGCTGTCCATCGATGATCTGTCCTTCTGGCAGTATGTCCAGCCCATTGCCATTTCAGGGATTTAACTCTGATCATGATGTCTTCCACTCTTGTCATTTTTCGGATCCACGAGTTCCTCTTCTTATCTCTCCTGGTTACACCAAGCATGCACCTCTCCATGCTTCTTTGAGTTGTTTGCAGCCTTTGTATGTCTCTTTTAGCTAAGGTCCACGTCTCTGCACCATACGTAAGCACTGGAAGGATGCATTGATCAAACACTTTTCTTTTAAGACATAATGGCATATTGCTCTTGAAAATTATGCTGTTTCTTCCAAAAGCTCTCCAGGCAAGTTTTGTACGCCGATTAATTTCTTCATCAATGTGACCCTCACTTGATATCTGCTGTCCAAGATAAACGTACGTGTCTGTTATCTCCAGCTTTTCTCCATCAATCGATA
This sequence comes from Macrothele yani, assembly GCA_039090855.1. Lineage (NCBI taxonomy): Eukaryota > Metazoa > Arthropoda > Arachnida > Araneae > Macrothelidae > Macrothele > Macrothele yani. Next base: position 84,828,997 of record CM076991.1, read on the forward strand.
AATCTTCATTTCTTGTAAAAGCATTGAACATCACTTTTGTCTTCTGAAAGTTCATTTTTAATCCCACTTCTTTACTCTTGTCAGCAAGTTCCTGGATCATACTCTGCAGCTCTGATGGGCTAGTTGCAAAAATGACTACGTCATCAGCAAAACAAAGGTGGGTTAGATAATCTCCATTAATCTTTATCCCCTTGTTTTCCCAGCTCAGTGACTGAAAAACACCCTCCAATGTGGCATTAAAGAGCTTCAGAGATATGGTGTCACCTTGTCTCACTCCCTTTCCAATTTTTATGTGTGTTGTATTTTCAAACAGCCTAATCTTTGCACTTGCATTTTCATAGATGTTATTAATAATATTAATGTATGCATCTTCAATACCGCAGGTTTTCAGAGCCATTGTAACTGCTGATGGTTTCACCGAATCAAAGGCTTTTTCATAATCGATAAAAGCCATGCACAATGGAAGTTCATATTCCCTCGCTCTTTCAATTAGTTCTCTCAGCACATGGATATGATCTATTGTGCTGTAGCCACTCCTGAATCCAGCTTGTTCTCTCGGTTGAGCCATGTCCAGTGTTACCTTCAAGCGGTGTGAAAGAACTTTAGTGAAGATTTTATAAACTACTGATAGGAGGCTGATAGGTCTGTAGTTTCCGAGATCCTCAATGTCACCTTTCTTATGTAGCAGGATCATTGTAGCGGTGTTCCAATCCTCAGGAATCTTTCCTTCATTAAGGCATCGAGTGAAAATTTGGGCAAGTACTATTTCGATTTCTCCACTTGCTTCTTGTATGATGTCTACAGTAATTCCATCTTCTCCTGGAGCTTTTCCCCACTTCATGTTCTTGATTGCATGTGCAACTTCTGCTGGAAGGACTGGAGGAACTCTGGTACTGGTATCTTTCATGATGTCTGGAGTGCATGTATCATCCCTTTCATATAATTTGGAGTAGAAATCTTTTACTCTTGTCAAAATTTCGCCTCTATTTCTTGTTACAGAACCATCTTCTTTTCTCAGTGCCATAATCTGTTTTCTTCCCTTACTGAGATGTCCCTTTGCTATCTTTAGGCTTTGGTTGTTTTCAATTGCTTTCCTCACTAGTTCACAGTTGAATTTTCTTACGTCTTCAGTGATACTTTTTCATACTGTCTTGCATAGCTCTATATATTCCACTTTGGAAGTCACATCTTCTTTAGTTGTCCTCATCTCTCTTCTTTTTTGCATCAACATTTTCGTTTTTCCTGATAATTTATTTACATGCAACTTGTTCTTAGACCCAGCTAGTTTTGTTGCTGTTTCCATAAGAGCTTTGGTTACTTTTCTGTTAACTTCAGAGATGTCCACTTCTTCCGATGTTAGGCCTTCTAAAGCAGAGAACCTGTTCTTCAGTTCCAACTTGAAGGTATTATGGTGTTTTTTAAGGTTGGTTATGTCAATAGATTTTGTTTGTCTTATGAGCTTGCCACGTTCAAGTTTAGTGTTGAGGTGCATCTTACATCTCACCAATCTATGGTCACTACCTGTGTTGAACTTGTTTAGCACACTGCAGTCTTCTATGACGAATTTTTTGTTACACATAATAAAATCAATTTCACTTGTCGTCCCATTTGGATGTCTCCATGTCCATTTCCTGTGTGGCTTTTTCTTGAAGAAGGAGTTCAAGATGAAAAACCCTTCTGCCTCTGCAAACTCAACGAGAGTATTTCCACGCTGGTTTCTGTTGCCGTGACCGAATTTACCTACTGAAGTTTCATTCTGTTGCCGTTGCCCTATTTTTGCATTGAAATCTCCCATAATTATTTTCAAGTGCTGCTTACCTTTATTATTTAGATGACAAATTTCCTCATAAAACTCTTCAATTTCTTCTTCAGGATGACTTGTGGTGGGTGCATAAGTTTGAATAATCTGAGCCTGGTATCTTTTCGAGAGTTGGATAACAAGCTGTGCAGCTCTGTCAGAGGAACTTTCAACTTCTACAACTTTATCCTTCAGTTTCTTGTTTATTATAAATCCAACACCACTAGTTCTGCCAGTATCTGTCCCACGATAGTAGAAGAGATGTCCAATTTTCAGTTCGATGAGATCTTCTTTTTTCTCCTTACCTCACTTAGCCCCACGATGTCCCACTTGATCCTTTGTAGTTCCTCTTCCAATTCAAGAAGCCTTGAATCAGAAGATAGAGAGCTTCCATTGTACGTTGCCAAGGTCAGCATCAGATGGCAGCCTAGTCCGGTCCTCCGGGGATTCATAGCACCCTCTGCCTTCATGTCGCACTGGCCGCTGCCTTGGCCAAGTACATTCCAGCTGCGGGAGACTGAGGGCCAAGATTTAAGTTGTGGAGTCATTTTGGAGGGGTTTGGCCATAACTCACCACGCTGGCCAAGCGGGTTGGTGAGTGTGGGATAGAATTTCCTCTAATCCCGATGGTATAGTTATACCGCTATTGGCGGTCGTCAGAGCCCCTTTAGTAGGAACAGGATGCACCACGAGAAGGCGGGGTTGACATTTTTCAAGGAGAGGCTGTGATGTTACGCATCACCTGATCTTACATAGTTATATGTGCTTTAATGTGAATTCATTTTTATTGTGTGGCATTTTGAAAAAAGTCTCAATAAAAATGAGTTCAAGTTCAATGAAAAAAATAACACATTATACATGTCAAATTCCTTTCAGTTACTTTCTACACATTATTCGAAGAAGTCAGTAGTGCTTAGTATCAGTTTTACCCTTTGTTAGGGTTAATGAGGTAACTCATTAGAGTTATTTGTTTTAGTCATACAGTAGTTAAAAACAAATAGGAATAAAATCTTAACTCACTAAATTTAAAGCACTGTATTTCAAAATATGATCCGTAATTGCTTTTGTTGAAAACTTTTAAATGAACTACAGAAATAAAATGTTGATGGCAGAAGATTTCTTTCACAGGCTTAGGGAAAGGGAGAGAGAGTAAAAAGAGAGTTTGAGGTAGTTGAACAACTGGTTAATCAATGTCACAAAAGAATAGCAGTTCCATAACATTTCACAAAGTTCCAGTAAATCACTTTAATAATGGGCATGGGAGATGTAATTAAAATAAAACAAAAAAAATGCAAAACTGATATGCATATGCTGAGAAACTCCTTCAACAAAAGTCTTGATTGAAGTAAAAGCCATTCTATGCATTTGCTGAAGCCTGTACTTTCATCTGGAACAACTTCTTCACTCACCCTATATCAACTGATACAAGGGTTAGACAGCTGTCTCCCTTGGTGTGTTCACAATGAATAGCTGTTTGTACCTGTGATCATTACGTCATGTCCCGTCAGTAAATTTGTTGCCCCATCTGTTGCATGTTGGTGGTAGTTGATATCACTGCTTTGTAAAAGATCTAGCGAGATAAGTATATTTTTTTCTTTTATTCTTCTCTTTCTAGGTGTTTGATCATTTTCATCTCGAATCGATAGTCTCTATAGGAATGAGAAATTCACCATACTATTCTTAATGCATTTATTCTTATTTTTTTTTATCTATTTGATAATAACTGTCATCAATTCTCAGATTATTTCAGCATGCTGTTCACAAATTATTTGAATATTTTCAAAATTACGGGTGGCTTCTGACATTCAATTAATGCTGTTTTTCTTCATTTTGGTTGGATTGTTACACTACAGTATTCAATTAATGCAGTTTTTCTTGATTTTTATATCAATTGGTAGTATGCTATTTGAGTCTATGTTTTAATTTACTTTTAGTACTTCTGATATAAAGTTTATTTTTTTATTTTTTGTAGAGATCTTGTACTCTTGTTGTGTCGAGGAGTTTGGTTTACTTTATTATTAATTATAAGGTCTTCATACATATGTATGTTATAATGCTGATTCTAAAATTTAAATCTTGTTTATTGCATTTCTTTCTGAGATTAATTTGAGTGTAATTTTACATATGAATGGAAATTTTTCACAATAAACTATCTTATCTTTTGGTTTTGGATGCTTAAATTCATTAATCAGTTGTTTCATAACTAATATGACAGTATCAAAAATCCGGTTAATTTCTTCATAACTGCTTCTGTAAATGCTCTTAGTGTAAATTTCTCCTCCTGTACAACTGTTATGTGTAAATGCTCTTTTTATAAATGTTTTCAGAGCTAATGATTGATGACTCCAAGGATAGTTACACTCAAGAGTGATAAGAATTGTTTTATAAGATGTTTTAATGTAGAATGTTGTTTTTTATTATTTATAAGTCAAGAAATGATAATTCATTATGATTTATCTCCAGTGTCACTTTTACAGATGGATAAATATTTGGAAATTGCTCTTATAACTTTAAATTCTTTGTCATCTGTTGAATCGAGAATAGCAAAGATTTCATCAACATATCAGCAATAATATAAGAGAGTATTGTGATGTGCTAGAATTAATTCTTCTGAGTCATGTAATATGACTTCCACAAACAGGGATAACAGTGATGAACTTGTTGGAGGAGCCCCCTTTGTGTATCTGAAAATTTAGGTTTCTAATTGAAAATAGTTATTTTTGCTGTAATACATCAGGGTAGTAATAATTTTTTGTACTTGAAAAGCTTGAAATTGGGGAAAATTATGCAATTTCCTTTCAATGATAGTAATAACTTCTTGGATTGAACTAGTGTGGAACAGGGATTCTATCAGGTCATTCAAAAAATAATGGCCAATTTTCTGAGGTGCCACATTCAAGTCTCCCACAATGCTTGCAGACCAACCTGCTTGCAGTGCCATTCGTATGAGTTGAAGGGCAACACAGACGCCACATGCCTGCAGGGCCGTAGGACACAGAAGTTGGGATGGGCGGCCGATACTTGAGGTCAGGCAGAAAATCAGAAATGTTACCATCTCCTTTTCACTGTGTGTGTGTGTGTGTGTGTGTGTGTGTGTGTTATTTATAATGCTTATTATCCTGTGCTACAATTTTCTTCTGAGGAAAACAAAATAGCATTTCTATAGAAATACAATACTATACAAAAGACTTAACTGTAAAAGATCAATGTGACTAATTAGCTTTTTTTAATGATTAGCTTATTTAATTTGTTACTTACTTTCTTTGAGAAAGATTGCTGTGGATTGGATCACCGGGATATCCAGACATTTCCCAAAGGTGGGCCAATCGAGAAATGGTCCACCTTCTGGCATATGTTTTATTTGGATTTTTTTTTTTTGAACAAATGAATAAGTATTTTGGTACTTGTGAATAATAATCATTAATCTCATTGGAGTTTCTTTTCTGTCCTGAAAAAATTACTCCCTTAAAAAAACTTTTCCTCCTATTTATGTTGGTCATTGGCTCTGAAATCATATAGCAGATTTCTCTGCACTTATGTGAAAAAAGCGCCGACTGGCTGAGCATGTTGTTATACACTGTCGAGTCACATTATTGTGACCATCAGCTAATACCCAGAGTAACCGCCATGTGCAGCGCGGACAGCAGCTGAACCGGCTGGGAGTGACTCAATAAGGTGCTGGAAGGTGTTCACAGGTATGTGAAGCCATGTTGGCTGCAGTGCATCTGGCAGCTGCTGGAGGGTGCATGGTGGAGGATCCATAGAGCGAAAAACACGATACAGGTGGTACCACAGATTCTCGATTGGGTTTACGTCAGGGGAATTAGGGGGCCAGGGAAGTACTTTGAAGTTTTCATCGTGCTCTTCCAACCACTCTCGGACATTTCGAGCTGTGTGACACGTCGCATTGCCGTACTGCAAGATCCATCCGCCCCAGAGAGAACAATCAGCATGTATGGGTGTACATAGTCTGCAAGGATGGATTCATAACGAATTCAGTCTATAGTGAACCCAGAGAATGCCACGAAAACATTCCCCAGACCATAACACTGCCCCCACCAGCTTGTGTTCTTCCAGCAATGGTTGAAAAGTTATATTAATTCAACAAATAATATATTTGTCGAATTTATTACGTGGTTAAGAAATAATTTATGTATATGTCAACAAACTTGTCTTCATATTATTTACTGTTTCTCACGTTATTAGAAATTTGAGTACGAGAAACGTCAATATTACAAAAAAAATTTATTTCAACTTGTTATTCATATTCCTTCTCGAGGTTCCCGAAGATATTTTATAATTTCATTATTTAAAGTTTTCAAATCTATATGGAAAATGTCTTTATATGGATATTCAGACATAGCTTAAATTTGGCAAAGTCTTCCAATATGTAGAGAAAATAGTTATTAAATGATTAACATTATTTCAGATTTCTTTTTAACACATGATTTATGAAAATTAAAAAAAGTTTAAAACGTTCGAACCTCTCGACGATGGTGAGCTGAATTAGTAATACGTCTTCTTTTTATCGATGATGGCACACTTTCCGCTTCTCGTGCCATAAGCTTCCAAGTTGAAATTGTTAACATAATTCCTTATTACAGATGATGGCGGAATTTTCTGCTTCCTGTGGCTCAAGATCCCATACTAGTTTCAATTCCATTTTTGGAATCATCTTCAGTGGGTATATTTATGAGTTACTTCTCATACATGTTGTTTCCCGGCCACCTAAATCAATTCTACTGGCGGAGTCTGACGTTCCACAGCAGTTGTTTCTCACTTTATACGCCAACATCCGTCCATTTGATGAAGCATAAAACGTGACTCATCGGAGAAGGTAATCCTTTGCCAATCAGCGGAGGTCCAATTCCGATACCGCCGTGCAAATATAAGCCTTTTCTGCCGATGCACCTTCGTTAGCATAGGTGCAGTGACCATCCGCCTGCATCGGAGCCTCATACACAGCAGGGTTTGCTGAACTGTTGTTTTAGACACACTTCCGGTAGCCCCCCTGGTTCATTCGGCCAGTGAGTTGCTCCATTGTAGCGTGTCGATCGGCCCTCATGCACCTTCAAAGCTGACGTTCACTTCTCACATCAATAGCACGTGGTGCTCCGTAGTTTCCACGTCGCTTATTCTCAGTGGTGTCATTTCTCCAATCACAGCAGCACGCAAACAGTTCACAAACTGTGCTGTTTCAGAAATACTGCCACCCTTGGCCCGAAAGCCAATAATCATCCCTTTTTGCAAATCTGATAAATCACTCCTTTTATCCATGACAACAACGAGTGATATGTTTTCAGATTGCCTATAGCACACCTTATGCACCCTCCAAGTCAGCTCACGACACGTGCCTTTTTTCATTTGCCACGCGCTGTTGACATCAAAAGTAGGAGGTGGCCACAATAATGCGACTCGACTGTGTATATTAATTAAGCTAAATCTAACTACAGTTAGACATAGGTCATTGGATTTGGAGCCCAGATCATTGGTAGGCACTACCTTCCTTTTGTAATCTTGAAAAAGGCACTAGTACCGATTGAGAGGACATATTAATCCCATCCCCTTTTTCACACACTTGCACAGAGCACAAAGCGATTCTCTTACAGAGATATTTCGAGATCTGTTACCCACTCACATTTATCTTGAAAGAAATAACGATTTACTAGAGCTGGTTCATGGATCAAATAATGGGAAACTTTCAAAAGGCATCTACTGTAGGCGAAATTACCAATAACAATACGCAGTAAGATCAGTGACAAAATAAATGTAAAAAATAATTATTTAGAAAATTGCTGTGTGACATGTGCATATTTTAACTTTAAGAATAATCTTCATGGGGATTCTGTTGGACATGGGATCTTCAAGATTTGTGATTTTGTCAAAACTAAATTTTTCAAGAGAAAATAATTATCTCGTACAACACCCAGCTTTGAGCGTGATTTGATGCTGCATTTCATCATGAAGATATTTTTTAGATTTTATTGACGTTAAATTGTTGTTAAAATTTACTCACGACTGATTTGTTTTATAATTCATCCAGGACTAAAAGAATTTTTCATGAGGAAATTCGTGAACTATTTTTCTGTAAGTACGTGGATTTTTGTAGACCTCAAGATAAAAATTCTCCACCTGATTTGATTGGCCCAATCCGCCCCTCGTTACAAATTATTGAGCGGAGCTCTCTAAATTCTACGAGACTCGAGACAATTAGTTGTTCGGGGATAAGTACAAGGTGACATATCCGACCACCGTGATATTTTGCTTGCGATTGGACATCGTACATGGTCAGGTTTTGACGCCTTCCGATTCCCGAAATTCCATGTCATTGAGGAATAATCGTCCAAAAACTTGCATTTTTGGGGATTTTTCCGGGTTTTGAGAAGGGGTCGTTTGTAACGTATCACCTCTAAAGATCTGTAGCAGATTGCGGTGACACTTGCCACAGAGAAAGCGAAGGACATGGTGATTGGTATCATGGTGATTTGTAGTGTCGTATCAAAATAAGGACCATTAAAAAATTGACCAGTTTTGATGATAATTGAAAATATCCGCTCTCTATAAGAGACTCGGAACAATTAGTTGTTCGGGCATAGCTACGACATGACACATCCGATCACCGTGCTTTTTGGCATGCTATTGAACATCGTCCATGGTCAGGTTTTGATGCCTTCCGATTCCCGAAATTCTGTGTCATTGAGGAATTTCAATCAAAATGATTAAAATTGGTCAGTTTTTTAATGGTCATTATTCCTATAGGACATGACCAATCACCATGATACCAACCCAATGTCCCTAATCATTGATTTTTTCAATGATATTATGAATTCACTCGGCTTGAAATATGTAGGGTTGTCGATAGTAAAGAAACTAGATAGCCTTTTACTTGAAGCGTTTCACGAAAGTCGGCTCACTAACATTAATTTTAAAAAATCGTTTGAATTGAAAAACGAAATGGAAAGACTCCATCTGTTAGCTCAACACGTGCTTAATCTATAATAGTAAAAGGAAGTTTGTGTACGTGTGTGTGTCTGTCTGTCTTTCGCGATACAAAATAAAAAACATGGTTCCTGATCTGAGTGTGTCTTTCTGCTTTGTTTACATGCAACTTGATCACAACCAACGTGAAAGCGTGAAGGAATTTGTTATAATAGACGTCTTAATGAGCTCAAATTTTACAATAGCTTAGCTCAAAATTTGCCAATTGTACCAGAGTTATTTGTTACCATTTGCGGCTTATCCTAGTATTCATCATCATCATTGTCAACCATTATCAATCCACTGCTAGACGAAGGTCTCTCAAAGCCTCTTCCACAACGGTCTGTCTTGTGCCAGTCTCCTCCATGTTACTCCCGCATACTTTCGAATTTCATCCACCCATCTTCCATGTGGTCTTCTTCTGGGTCTTTTCCTGTCCCTTGGAATCCAATCTAAAATTTCGACTGTCCATCGATGGTCTGACCTTCTAGCAGTATGTCCAGCCCATTGTCATTTCAGGGATTTTACTCTGGTCATGATGTCTTCCACTCTTGTCATTTTTCGGATCCACGAGTTCCTCTTCTTATCTCTCCTGGTTACACCAAGTATGCACCTCTCCATGCTGCTTTGAGTTGGCTGCAGCCTTTGTATATCTCTTTTAGTTAAGGTCCAAGTCTCTACACCATACGTAAGCACTGGAAGGATGCATTGATCAGACACTTTTCTTTTAAGACATAATGGCATATTGCTCTTGAAAATTATGCTGTTTCTTCCAAAAGCTCTCCAGGCAAGTTTTATATGCCAATTAATTTCTTCATCAATGTGATCCTCACTTGATATCTGCTGTCCAAGATAAACGTATGCATCTGTTATCTCCAGCTTTTCTCCATCAATCGATAAATCTTCATTTCTTGTAAAAGCATTGTACATCACTTTTGTCTTCTGAAAGTTCATTTTTAGTCCCACTTCTTTACTCTTGTCAGCAAGTTCCTGGATCATACTCTGCAGCTCTGATGGGGTAGTTGCAAAAATGACTGTCATCAGCAAAACGTAGGTGAGTTAGATAATCTCGATTAATCTTTATCCCTTTGTTTTCCCAGTTCAGTGATTGAAAGACATTTTCCAATGTGGCATTAAAGAGCTTGGGAGATATGATGTCACCTTGTCTCACTCCCTTTTCAATTTTTATGTGTGCTGTATTCTCAAACAACCGGATCTTTGCACTTGCAGTTTCATAGATGTTATTGATAATATTAATGTATGCATCTTCAACACCGCAGGATTTCAAAGCCATTTTAACTGCTGATGGTTTTACTGAATCAGAGGCCTTTTCATAATCGATAAAAGCCATGCACAATAGAAGTTCACATTCCCTCAATCTTTCAATTAGTTCTCTCAGTACGTGGATATGATCTACAGTGCTGTAGCCACTCCTGAATCCACCTTGTTCTCTCGGTTGAGCCATGTCCAGTGTTACCTTCAAGCGGTGTGAAATAACTTTAGTGAAGATTTTATAAACCACTGATAGGAGGCTGATAGGTCTGTAGTTCCTGAGATCCTCAATGTCACCTTTTTTATGTAGCAGGATCATTGTAGCGTTGTTCCAATGAATCCTCAGGAATCTTCCCTTCATTAAGGCATCGAGTGAAAACTTGGGCGAGTACTGTTTCAATTTCCCCACTTGCTTCCTAGTATTATATTGCAATATGTAAATGAAATCCTCACAACTACGTCAAACAGAAGTCATCGCTCTTTCCACATTTTTGAGTGAGTCACGGAAAAATTCTCATCGGCCACCACCGGGAATCGAACCCAGATCTTCCAGTTACGTGCCAGACATGCTACCACTGCACCACAGTGGCCTCGAATTTCCTGAGGCCGCTGTGGTGCAGTGGTGGCATGGTGCGCGACTGGTTCCAGGAACATGACAGTTATGACGTTTCTACCTTGACCTGCGAAATCCCGACCTCAATCCCATAGAGCACTTGTGGGTCTACTTGGATCGATAGGTACGACATGCCGACCCACAACCATGTCAACTCCAAGACCTCCGTGCTCTGCTGCAGTCCGAATGGGCACGTGTGCCTCGGGCAACCTTCCAGGGCCTCATTGCATCCATGCCCCGCCGTCTCGCCGCTGTCATCTGGGCCAAGGGTAGTTATTCCCATTATTATGTAGGTGGTTATATTATTCTGATACGACTGTGTATATATCCTTTAAGGGTTTTTTTTTTCCTTGATCATGATGAATGTCATCAACTCTCGTCATTTTTCAGGTAGGAAGAGGAAGTCATAAATCAGGAAAATGACTTATTTGATGATATCGTGATCAAGGTGGAAACCGAGAAATGGCAATGGGATAGAAAGATATTGTCATAAAAACTGGCCACTGTTGGGCAACTCAGAAGCTTAATTTCAGTGTGCAGCAAAAGGCCCAGAGGACGACTACACTGGAGATGGGTCGATGAAATTCAAAAGCATGCCGCAGTGATATGGAGGAGACTGGCAAAAGCAAGAAAGTTTTGGAGGAAGCTTGGGGATACCTTCATCCAACAGCAGACTAATAATGGTTCATAAAGTTGATACACATACGCCGATCGACAACACAAAATTAAGGTCACTCTACAATGTCACTGTTATCCCTACGAAGGTTTAAATAGTGGTAGGCATGGGTCTCGAGAGTCATTTAGAGCCTTAAGAGAGAAGAGGGGTGGTCCTGTCTTTAAAAATTTAGCTCAGGAAAGACATAAAATACAGAAAAATTCAAACATGAAGTATATAGTGCCCATCACTCACAGGTAATTTCAATCTCCAAATGGAAATTTGGATGTTCAAATGGGCTCAGAAAAAAAAATCAAACAAATCGGACTACCTCTTAAAATAATAAATTAACTACTTCAGACAAGTCGAGATTATTGTGCTTCTTGCCACGTGTGTAAATGTAATGTGGAACTGTTTGATTTGAGAGTTATATACTAAAGTTGTTTGTACAGAAAATGAGAAGAGAATGAACCTATTTGGACATTTGCAGTTTCATGTGTTCTTTTTAACTTCCATTTCCTTAGTTCTTGAAAGAGAAGAGAACTGACTTTTCCTTCGCTTGAATTCCTATTTGTCGAATTCATTTGTCCCTTCTGAGCTTCTACAACACGGGCATAGCCATTTATTATTAAAATGCTTTTGTGAAATAATTTATAAATTATAAAATCTTTTTCATAAATTTTCTTTGAAAAATCATATACACAATAACACAATATTATATGACCTCTCCACCCCCCACCCTCCACCCCCTAGTATTCTCCAAATTTTGTTTTCACGTGTACAACACTATTAATACTATTCTACTTCCGCCAACCCATGGATCCAGTCAAAACCTGACGGGGCCACTGTTATTTCATAGCCTACCTTTTTTTAATTGCGTAAATGGAGAAAAATCACATAGCATAGTGTGATCTGTGTATTATACATAAATTGTATGTTGAAAAACTTTTTTAAAGAACTTCACTTTTGCAACTTTTGATCATTTTCGAATTAATTTACTTTTGTTCAATGCAATTTCTTCCTAAATACGGTATTTGGTGCTGATTCATCGAAGAAAGGTTGAATGAGTTGTCCAAACGCTTTTCAAAGTTTTAAAATTTCATATTATAATTGGTATATCTTGCTGGAAATCCCCCCTTCCCTCCCCGTTGGTCTTCCTTGACAGTGCAGAAATAGGTTTGGGAAAGAGCCTAGGCACTTTTCTCTTATTACTGCACCCGTGTTCCAACCCCTAATTATCCCACTACAACAATATTTTTTAAAAAGTCTCCTATTCTCTCAAAATTATACACTAAATGATGTACACGGAACCCTCAAAAGGCGGTAGCCAAAAGATCAGAGCCTCCCGAAATTTTAAGACAGCAATGCTGCACATATCGGAACTAATTCTGTTATATACTAAGAAATTTATTAACCAAAATATTTTGGAAATGGTATAGTACTTACATGTCTTATTAAAACCTTTCTTTCATGAGTTCAGTACAAGGCTTTCTGGTTTTCATTTCAATATTTAATCCTAGTCTTAAAAAAAAAAAAAGCATTACTCGTATACTGAATAAGAACCACGAATGACGCTAGCTTTAGTTTGGTTTCTTGAAGATGATGAAAAAACATTCGCATTGTGTCAACACGAATCTCCTGTCCAATGTCCGCACTGATCCTTTTCAGTAAAAGTAGGAATATTAGAGCAAAAGAAAGCTCTGAGGGGAAGAGAAAAGTACATATACCGGAAATCTCACATTGAAACCAAAGCAGGCCAGTCGGTATTAATTTCTCCTAAATTAACCTTCAAAATTTTATAACTAAACTGGGAGTGGGAGGTAGAGATCCACGTTACAGCACTACCCATTCTCCCGTCATTTCCATCAGACAAATCAGGAACACTACACCAAAAGGAAGCCACAACAAAAGTCTGAAAAGAAAGCCAAGCCCAGTCTGTTTCTTCTAAAAAAACCTTCAATATTTTGTAATTGGAATTGGGTTATGGGGAGGAAAGAATTGTCAGTTCGATACAGAACTAAGTGTGCATCATTTTTCTTGTTTGGTACATTCTCGTATTAAACTATGATTTATCAGTGCCATATATTTTAATATTACACTGAATTCTCCTTATCAAAAATTTGTTCTAGCTGAGATTGCTAGGACAGGCTAAAAGAAAGGTAGGTTTGCCCCCTTCCCCCTCCCGTCTGGCTACGGCCCTGCATACCTGCAATAATCGGTTGAGATGCAGTCATTGCTACTCGTGTGAGAGTGGTCTGTACAACGCATTAGGAAGGAGTGAGTAATAGGCGATTCTCTTTCACAAGTTCAAATTGGGTCATAATGCAGCACAAACCTACCATAATGTGGTCGAAGCATGGGTCAAGGAGGCAACACCTGAATGTACTGTTTGTCGAGTTTCATTCCGGTAAAACGAGCCTACAAGATGAAGAGGGCAGAGGATGACATTTGGTCATTGATAATGATGCTCTGAAGGCAAATGTGGAGGCAAGTTCTCTCATCACAGTCAGAGAACTTGCTAAACCGTACAGTGTGTCGGTGTCAACCATTCCTGAACATCTCCACCAAATAGGTAAGATCAAGAAGCTTGATACGTGGTTTCCACATGTACAGGTGGAGCATAAAAATGATGATGTTATGATGTGCAGTAACCTTCTGCTTTGCAACAAAAAGGAGCCTCTACTTGTCCCATTGTTACCTGTAATGAAAAGTGTGTGCTATATGACAACCGTAAGTGATTTGGGCAGTGGCTGAACCCTGGTGAACCACTGAAACCACATTCTAAACAAGGTTAATGCCGAAGAAGATTTTGTTGACAGTGTGGTCGACTGTTTGTGGTGTCATACACTGCAGCTTCTTGAATGCTGGTGAAAGCATTACCTCAGACGTATACTATGAAGAAATTGACCGAATGCACCAGAAGTTATGTTCCAAACTGCCAGCTTTGCTGAACAGGAAGGGCTCTATCCTCCTCCATGATAATGCGAGACCACATGTGTCACAAATGATGAAACAGAAACTACATGAACTAAGCTGAGGTTTGAAAACCTTCGACATCCAGCCTACTCACCTGACTTGGCACCTACCAATTTCCACCTATTCATGCATTTTAGCAATTACCTCAAGGACAGGACCTTCAGAAACCAAGAGATGGCTGAAATTGCATCCAAGGAGCCGATTTCTTCTGAACTGGCTTTGAAGTACTTGTCACTCACTGGCAGAGGTGTATAACTGCTGAAGACACCTATTTCAAATAAAACAAGGTTGTGTGCTATGAGGTATGTCTCTTTCATTTTTACCCTCCAAATCGGCCATTATTTTCTAAACTACTGGTATGTCCATACCTGCCAAAAGTGCTTGAGTGAAGTCCGAATGAAGACACTTATAATATGTTTGATAAATTGAAGAATGTTGTGAGTAGCACATGAATCCTTCGTGAAAAATGGAGCAAGCAATTTATATGTGTTACATTCTAAATTAATAAGTGGGAAGTTACTTTTAGAAACTATGAAGTGGGGTTTGATCAATTTCATCTGTCGTAAATTTTTGAAAGGTTTTAGGAATATCAGCTTCAATTGAAAATTCAAATTCTTTATTTCAGTTGGGAGTAGACAATGAAATTTGAAGTCATAGCTCAGTGAGTGAACAGTGTATAAGCTAACTTCACTGACTCATGGCATCTTTGTGAGTGAATTGTTTTATGCTGTCAGTTCCATCAAATTTTCTGTAGATAGATCTGCTTGGGTCAGTTTTTACAGTTCAGCAAATCTTTAAGAACCAAACAGAGAAATCAAAGGAAGTGGAGATGATCTTGAAAGGCCCTGTGGAAGGCTAATATTAGTGGCCAGATAGTTAATATTTTTCGTGAAATGTAATCTGAAAATAAATGTAAGATAAAAATTGAGAACTGATCATTAGAAAAATTCATGAACAGCAGTGGCCTCTTGCAAGGATGTTGTATGTCTCTTACCCTGTTTAAAATATGTATTGATGTAAGCCTTAGGGAGCGGTCAAGTGAGTGGCAGAGCATGGGCACACCGCTGAGGGACAATACTTAGGTACATTATCTCCCGTTTCAGGGTGTAACTAGAACATTTTTGAGGGGGCTTTCAAGCCCAAGCCCCCCCTACAATTCAGGGGAAATAAATCATTACAAATAAGATTTTGAAACAATTGTATTGTGAAAGAAAAAAATTGTAATAAAAACAAAATTTGTATATTGTAATTTGCACTTCTGTGTGATGTTAGAGAACTGTTCTTTTTATTTTCCTATTTACTAGAGAACTGCAGTGCAACAACTAATATTAAATTATTTGTTTTCCCTTTTTCGTGATTCATGTACCACACACAACCCCACTTCATTGGCAGGGTGTGGGTGGAAGAGGAATGATGTAGTACCACAGTGACTATGAGTACTTGTGCTGCTGCATTGTCTCCTTCCGTTCCTCCCAAGGTGGTGGTCTGCGGGTTGTTTACTCTTTATCTTTTTCCATTTCTCCAACACCACCACCCCACGCTTCAGCTTATCTACCAGAAGCTCATGTCAGACATCCCCTAGTCTCAAGGATTCTTACAGTTTGCCTTGCCACGCGATTGGAGTGGAGACGAAGCTGTGCCTGGCGGCCCGGAACAGGGGGAAACGAGCCGGATATTCATGGTAATACTAGAATGTTCTTTGATGGCATGAATATGGGAATGTTATTCATTTTAGAATTAGTTGGAACATTTCCATCAAGAACTGAGATGAAGAACTGAGCCACGTTTTAGCATAGGTGTTTGTGTTTTGGAAAGCGATAGTGTGCGTTTAGGTTTGTAAACATGTATAATTGTGATCTGTAAAATCCTCTCGGTCACTACCTTTTGTACCAATACATGTCCCTCGAATATGAGTGTTTATTTTTCTCTGTGGTGGTTTTGCTTTTCGTAAAGATTTACATCAAAAATGGATATGCGATCGTATTTTAATTCAAATACAAAAAAGAAAAACAAAACTCTCGAAGAGTCTAACAGAACAAGTGAAACTAGGTCTATGTCTAGTACTAGTGCTTTTTCAGTGTCAGTACAAAATGTGCAAAGACAGGCAAGTGATCTTTGTTTGAAGGAAGAGGAACAACGTCAGCCACGAATTGTTTTTCCATTGACACAATTTGGTGCCCAGAAAAAGTAATTCAGTTCTTGTTGGTACAAACAATTTCCATGGCTTGAGTACAGTGTTTCAGTAAACAGTGCTTTTTTGTTTTCCGTGCCGCATTTTCTTAACTGAAACAGCGTCAAAGGTGGAAATTGCTTTTACAAAAAATGGAGTTTGCAATTGGAAATTTTTTTAGAAAAACTAAAAGTACATGAAAAAATGGATTACCATTTTAAAGCCACAGAACTCTGGGTGAACTATAACACTGTTGTAAGTTCAGGTGTAGGAAATGTGGAACAACAGCTTGAATGTGCTTCAATAGAAGAAATAAAAAGAAGGCGGAATTTCTTGAAGAGAATTATTGAAGTTCTTTTATTGACAGTAAGGCAAGGATTGGCTCACATAAGACATGATGAGTCTCACGAAAGCAAGAACAAAGAAAACTTTCTGGAAAATTTGGAACTAACAGGAAAATATGGTACTGACAGTGATATCACAGCAATGCCAAAAAATGCTCGTTATACCTCCCCAAAGTGTCAAAATGAGTTGTTACATATCTGCAGTCAGTTTGTATTGAGTAAAACATTATCGTATGCCAAAGGTTCTGGTTTTTACTCAGTTTTGGCTGATGATACCAGAAATATCAGTAATAATGAACAAATGAGTATTTGCATTAGGTATATTTATGGCAGAAAACTATTTGAACAATTTCTTTGTTTCGTTCATGTTACTGATTTGAATGCAATGGGACTAAAAGATGTGTTACATGAAAAAAATAACAAATTTTGATTAAACAAAGTTCCTTATGTTGGGCAGGGGTATGATGGATCATCTACAAGGAGTAGTAATGTGAAGGGTTTGAAAACACTGTTTCAAAAAGAACACCCACAAGCAGTCTACATTCACTGTTCTGCAGATCCACTAAATTTGGTATTGGTGAACACTTGCTCTGACATTCGTGAAGTAAAAGAAAAAATATTTGAAATTTTGCACTCATTGCATTCATATTTTTCTCAATCTGGTAGAATGCATCACAACTTTATAGAAATTCAGGCTGATTTAGGTTTGGGCAAAACTTTAGATGCAGGCATTAAGTTCTACAAGATGGGCTTGTCAAAGTAGAGCTTTAAATTCTGTGAAAAAAGTCTATGAAGCACTTTTAGTGTTTTTCAAAAATCCCAGTGGTAGTGATGTTATAAAAGCTAGAGGACTTTATTGCTTTCTAAATTCTTTCAGGACCATAGTTGTCCTACTTGTTCTACATAAAATATTTTCTTTAACTGAAATATTAATTATCTCAGAATTCAATTTTCTACATTTTAGAAGCTTCAGGAAGTGTAACAGCTGTTACACAAAGCCTGCAAAACATGCGAAACATAGAAAGTTTCACTAAACTTTACAATGAAGCAATTGAATTTTCATATACTTTATCTCTTGAGGAGGAAACTCTCCACGGGAAGAGGAAACTGCCCAAATTAATGGACAACTGTCTTGTGACTGAGCCAATAGGAAAAATTTCTAGTGCAGAAGAAGACTGCAACATGATCGAAGAGTTAAGAAAAAATATTTTCTTTCCTATAATTGGTAAAATTATCTCGGAACTTTCAAGGAGGTTCAGCTTTGACTCTGAACATATTTTGAATGGAATTTACTGTCTGTCACCTGGTAAAATAGGAAGTGAGCATTTTATTGACCTCAGTATTATGGAAATGTTTTGCAAATTTTATAATATGGACCTTCCTAAAGCAGAAGTTACAGTAGCCAAAACTGTTTTTTCTAACAAAGAAAAAAACAGCCAGAGACATTGCTAGGGATGCTGGCATTATTGCCTTGTTATCCGTTTCCCACTTTACACAAACTGGTGAAAATAGCAGTTACAATTCCTTTTACTTCAACTTGTTGCAAGAGGTCATTCAGCTGCTTGCGCAGGCTCAAGTAATATCTTCGTTCAACAATGGGACAAGAACAGCTTTCAAATTTGGCACTTCTCTAAATCCAAAGTGACGAATGTAGGCAAATCTGTTTAGACTGTGCTTTGAATACATTTGCTTCAAAACAAGTGCTAGATTTTTGCTTTCGATTACTAAAAGTACTTAATTATTCTACATACATACATATCACTAAGCTGTTCTCTGAGATTCAGAGGTTAGCTCCAAAAAGAAATACAAACTTCCAGATATTTTTACTTATTGTTGTCGTATAAAACTTCGCCATTTACAGCGATCTTGACATACAACTCGTGCTTCACTGATATCCATTACACGCCTTACACAAGATCTTTTATACTTCATACTCATAATCTTTTTCTCATGCAGACACTCCTGAATCTGATCCACCCATGTCTTCCTTGGCCTTCCTCTGCCTTTCCTTCCTGCCACTTGGGTTGAAAATATTTTCTTAGTAAGCATTTCATCACTCATTCTTTCAACATGGCCAAACCACCGAAGCATATTGGTCTCCACCTTGCTAACAACATTTTGCTTTACATTACACAACTGCAATACATCTTCATTCTTCACACAATCAGATCGTGTCTTTCCACAAACCCCACGTAAGTAACGCATTTCTCCAGCACACAAACAACTTCTATGCTTCTTCTGCAGTACCCAGGTTTCACTGCCATACATCAGAGTAGGAACAATTACTGTTTCATACACAGCCATGCGGGACTCTCTAGAGAACCCATCATTCCTGTGAAAACCTCCCAGAGCAGCTATGACTTCCAAAGAAGAATTCACTCGCCTACTGATTTCACCATCCAACTTGTTCTCTCTGTCAAACATGCTTCCTAAATACACAAACTCACTCACCTGGTCAATCACAGTGCCATTTATACTTACATTACATTCAGTGCTACCCATTCCTCTCTCAAACACCATAACTTTGGTTTTTCCCTTATTTATACTCAGTTTGAATTTCATGCAAACTTTGTGCATCCTAGTCAACATACTCTGCAACTCACTTTTGCTCTCTGCCAACAGGACAGTGTCATCAGCATATAGCAATCTGCACACACGGATATCACCAAGACATAAACCACTATTATCTATTTTGGCCTCGCGCATGCATGCGTCCATAAATATATTAAACAGCCATGGTGACATTACACAACCTTGTCTAACTCCTGCACCAATGGAAAACCATTTTGATAAAACACCATTCACTCGTACACAAGCTCTACTACCAGCATACATGGCTTTTACACTATTAAGTAGATTCCCAGTAACACCATATTCATTCAATACCTTCCACAAAAGTGTCCTATTCACTCGGTCGTAAGCTTTCTCTAAATCTATGAAGGCAGTAAAAACTTTCTTCCCAACAGCCAGATACTTTTCAGTCATCATGCGTAATGCAAAAATCTGGTTAGTGCAGCCTTTACCAGGCATAAAACCACTCTGAACATCCCACACTTTCAATGATGTAAGACCCCGTACTTTTTCAATAACAACCTTACCAAACACTTTCCCTGGCACACTCAGTAGGCTAATACCACGATAGTTCTTGCATTCAGTCTGATCACCTTTTCCCTTATACAAAAGAACAATAATAGCATCCTTCCAATCCCGAGGGACCATTCCTAACTCCCAGCACAACTGGCAAATTTCAGTTAACCAGTCAATTATAGAGTCACCGCCATATTTCAACATCTCTGCAGTTATGCCATCAACTCCTGGAGCCTTACGATTCTGAAGAGATTTTAGAGCTTTACACACTTCTTCTCTTGAGATCCCTCCTGTGCTTTCATCCCTCATTGTGGCATCATCTGCATCTGTCTCAGAATCATTTTTGCTCTCCTGATCTAATAACTCACGGAAGTATTCACTCCATCTTTCACTTAACTCATTGGGCTTCCATATCATTTCCCCGATCTCATTCTTCACACAACTTACAACTTTGTTTTCCCTATTTTTCCTGAGTCTCTTGTACTTCCAGAAGGACTTCCTATCTTTCCAAAAAGCCAGTTCATGCCTTTCCACTTTCTCCTTCCTATCTTTTGCCTTACTGTGGTGAACCAGCTTAGCAGCTTCATGCTTCTTACAGCGATATTCATCGACAGAGACTCTACCTTGCAACATCCCCAAATAGGCTTCCTTCTTTTTCTTTACTGCCTCATCAATCTCACTATTCCACCAAGCATCACCTCTATTGTTACCCACTATTGTGGTGCCACAGACCTCTTTAGCAGCAGTGACAACACAGTTCTTAAAACATTCCCACTTCTTTTCTACATCCCTCTCACAAGATTTCACATCCTTCAGTCATTCTCTGAGTAAGTCAGAGTACCGCTGATGATCTTCAAGGAGCCTATCAACCTTTATTCTTTCTATCCTGGGTCTCTTCCTATTCCTTTTCCTCTAACCAACATTAAGTTTCACTCGTGACACTACCAAGTAATGATCAGAACCAACATCCGCACCTCTCATCACACGAGTGTCAACAACTAAGTGTTTCAAACGCTGATCGTAAACAACAAAATCTATCACACTCTTTTGACCAAGAGTACGATTTCCCAAGTCATCATCATCATCATCATTGTCAACCATTATCAGTCCACTGCTGGATGAAGGTCTCCCCAAGTTTCCTCCACAACGGTCTGTCTTGTGCCAGTCTCCTCCATATCACTCCCGCATACTTTCGAATTTCATCCACCCATCTTCCATGTGGTCTTCTTCTGGGTCTTTTCCTGTCCCTTGGAATCCAATCTAAAATTTCGGCTGTCCATCGATGGTCTGTTCTTCTGGCAGTATGTCCAGCCCATTGCCATTTCAGGGATTTAACTCTGATCATGATGTCTTCCACTCTTGTCATTTTTCGGATCCACGTGTTCCTCTTCTTATCTCTCCTGGTTACACCAAGCATGCACCTCTCCATGCTACTTTGAGTTGTCTGCAGCCTTTGTATGTCTCTTTTAGTTAAGGTGCACGTCTCTGCTCCATACGTAAGCACTGGAAGGATGCATTGATCAAACACTTTTCTTTTAAGACATAATGGCATAT
Organism: Macrothele yani; assembly: GCA_039090855.1. Taxonomy (NCBI): domain Eukaryota; kingdom Metazoa; phylum Arthropoda; class Arachnida; order Araneae; family Macrothelidae; genus Macrothele; species Macrothele yani. The sequence continues at coordinate 84,850,444 of CM076991.1, forward strand.
TGCTCTTGAAAATTATGCTGTTTCTTCCAAAAGCTCTCCAGGCAAGTTTTGTACGCCGATTAATTTCTTCACCAATGTGACCCTCACTTGATATCTGCTGTCCAAGATAAACGTACGTGTCTGTTATCTCCAGCTTTTCTCCATCAATCGATAAATCTTCATTTCTTGTAAAAGCATTGTACATCACTTTTGTCTTGTGAAAGTTCATGTTTAATCCCACTTCTTTACTCTTGTCAGCAAGTTCCTGGGTCATACTCTGTAGCTCTGATGGGGTAGTTGCAAAAATGACTATGTCATCAGCAAAACGAAGGTCGGTTAGATAATCTCCATTAATCTTTATCCCTTTGTTTTCCCAGTTCAGTGATTGAAATACATTTTCCAATGTGGCATTAAAGAGCTTCGGAAATATGGTGTCACCTTGTCTCACTCCTTTTCCAATTTTTATGTGTGTTGTATTTTCAAACAGCCGAATCTTTGCACTTGCATTTTTATAGATGTTATTAATAATATTAATGTATGCATCTTCAATACCGCAGGATTTCAGAGCCATTGCAACTGCTGATGGTTTCACCGAATCAAAGGCTTTTTCATAATCGATAAAAGCCATGCACAATGGAAGTTCATATTCCCTCGCTCTTTCAATTAGTTCTCTCAGTACGTGGATATGATCTATTGTGCTGTAGCCACTCCTGAATCCAGCTTGTTCTCTCGGTTGAGCCATGTCCAGTGTCACCTTCAAGCGGTGTGAAAGAACTTTAGTGAAGATTTTATAAACCACTGATAGGAGGCTGATAGGTCTGTAGTTCCTGAGACCCTCAATGTCACCTTTTTTATGTAGCAAGATCATTGTAGCGGTGTTCCAATCCTCAGGAATTTTCCCTTCATTAAGGCATCGAGTGAAAATTTGGGCGAGTACTGTTTCGATTTCTCCACTTGCTTCTTGTATGATGTCTACAGTAATTCCATCTTCTCCTGGAGCTTTTCCCCACTTCATGTTCTTGATTGCATGTGCAACTTCTGCTGGAAGGACTGGAAGAACTCTGGTACTGGTACCTTTCATGATGTCTGGAGTACATGTATCATCCCTTTCATATAATTTGGAGTAGAAATCTTTCACTCTTGTCAAAATTTTGCCTCTATTTCTTGTTACAGAACCATCTTCTTTTCTCAGTGCCATATTCTGTTTTTTCCCCTTACTGAGATGTCCCTTTGCTATCTTTAGGCTTTGGTTGTTTTCAATTGCTTTCCTTACTAGTTCACAGTTGAATTTCCTTACGTCTTCAGTGATACTTTTTCGTACTGTCTTGCATAGCTCTATATATTCCACTTTGGAAGTCTCATCTTCTTTAGTTGTCCTCATCACTCTTCTTTTTTGCATCAACATTTTGGTTTTTCCTGATAATTTGTTCACATGCAATTTGTTCTTAGACCCAGCTAATTTTGTTGCTGTTTCCATAAGAGCTTTGGTTACTTTTCTGTTAACTTCAGAAATATCCACTTTTTCCGATGTTAGGCCTTCTAAAGCCGAGAATCTGTTCTTCAGTTCCAATTTGAAGGTATTATGGTGTTTTTTAATATTGGTTATGTCAATACATTTTGTTTGTCTTATGAGCTTGCTACGTTCGAGTGTAGTGTTGAGGTGCATCTTACATCTCACCAATCTATGGTCACTGCCTGTGTTGAACTTGTTTAGCACACTGTAGTCTTCTATGACGAATTTTTTGTTACACATAATAAAATCAATTTCACTTGTCGTCCCATTTGGATGTCTCCATGTCCATTTCCTGTGTGGCTTTTTCTTGAAAAAGGAGTTCAAGAAGAAAAACCCTTCTGCCTCTGCAAACTCTACGAGAGTATTTCCACGCTGGTTTCTGTTGCCGTGACCGAATTTACCTACTGAAGTTTCATTCTGTTGTCGTTGCCCTATTTTTGCATTGAAATCTCCCATAATTATCTTCAAGTGCTGCTTACCTTTATTATTTAGATCACGAATTTCCTCATAAAATTCTTCAATTTCTTCTTCAGCATGACTTGTGGTGGGTGCATAAGTTTGAATAATCTGAGCCTGGTATCTTCTCGAGAGTTGGATAACGAGTCGTGCAGCTCTGTCAGAGGAACTTTCAACTTCTACAACTTTATCCTTCAGTTTCTTGTTTATTATAAATCCAACACCACTAGTTCTGCCAGTATCTGTCCCATGATAGTAGAAGAGATGTCCACTTTTCAGTTCAATGAGATCTTCTCCTTTTCTCACTTAGCCCGACGATGTCCCACTTGATCCTTTGTATATGTGTGTATACACTTGTGGTTGAAAAATGTATTAGATACACACAAACCATTCTCAATGCAGAGTTCAATTAATCTTTCACCATTATCATTCCCACAAGGATCATTAAACTTACCCAGAACATTGTCAGAAATTGCATTCTGCACACCTACTCTAGCATTGAAATCCCCTGCTATTATAACTTTTTCTTTAGCACCAAACTGGCTCAAAACAGCTTTTAGCTTATTCCAGAAATCTTCTTTCTTATCAGAAGGTTCCGAGTCCCAAGGAGCATACACTACAACAATTACAATTCTCTGAAGTTTCACTTTCAAACAAATCCAGAGAATTCTCTCACTTATGCAACCATAATGAATCAAGTTGTTCTTCATCTTTTCACTTAAAATCACACCTACACCAGCCTGTCCTCTCATATTATCCAATACTCCAGACCACACACTCACCGTGCCATTCACTTCTTCTACTCCAATTTCCTTCTTTTTGGTTTCACTTACACACAGCACATCCAGTCTATACTTATTCATCTCCTCAATCACCTCACTCATCTTGCCATTTATACCTCTACCTTTCCATACACCAATCTTACATTCACTCAGCCGAGATCTCTTTCTCATACGCCGTTTAGAAAGTCCGGGTCGATTCCGTGGTGGACCGTCCTTCTCAAGTGTGGTAGGTCCACCATATCCCACACTTGAATCATTCTTAATATTTCTTTTTGTCTTTTTAATCAGGTAAGTACATCAGTGTGGGGGATTAGCCCACAGCTGAGGGTTCCAGTTGGTCATTCAACCTAAGGATTCTGGAACAAAACCCAGTGAGTTAATTATTCTAATTATACATAATATCTAAGGTATTGTTTACCTGATATTGTCAATTTTGCACGTTGTTGCTCTGCGAGGCACGTGCTCCCACCCCGAGAGGTCTTAATGTTACAGGTTTTTGGTTAGTTATAAAAAAAATTTGAAATAAAACAATTAGGTTATATATTTTCAGTTCTACATTCATTCATTCATACAATCAAACATTTTAAATTTACTATTAATTAAAAGATTTTAGTAGAAAGAGTTATACTCATCGGGTCAAGAGACATCTCACAAGGGGTTTGTCATCACCACATTACGGTGAGCGCTTTCGACACGGTCGGTGTGTCATCGTCGAGCCTTCTACATCTGCACGAGGGTTTCCTCGTGTGTATGTAGCCGCTGGAGTTGCTACAAACCACAAAACTTTCCCTTCATTTTCCCGACAAGCAACTCCAGCGGCTACACACATACGCAAGGAAACCCTCGTGTAGATGTAGAAGGCCCGACGATGACACACTGCCTGTGTCTAAAGTGCTCGCCGTAACGTGGTGACGACAAACCCCTTGTGAGACGTCTCCTGACTCGATGAGTATAACTCTTTCTACTAAAATATTTTAATTAATAGTAAATTTAAAATGTTTGATTGTACGAATCAATGTAGAACTGAAAATATATAATCTAATTGTTTATTTTTAAAAAAATTTATAACTAACCGAAAACCCGTAACATTAAGACCTCTTGGGCTGGAGCACGGGCTTTACAGAGCAACAACGTGCAAAATACTTTGACAATATCAGGTAAACAATACCTTAGATATTATGTATAATTAACCAAAAGCACGTTTATAGCGTAAGACAACCCTTAAGGTTGCCTCATGAATTACATATTTCGTAACTTAATTATTCTTTTGCGCATGTATTTTCTTCAGTTAGCGTTTCGATATATTTTATTTATTTTAATCAGTGTATAATAATGATATATTTTATTACTGTAAAAGATAAGATGCTTATTATTATTTTTTTTTTTCTTGAAAATAAGAGTGCCGCCCCGGTGGCGCAGTGGTCTAAGCGATGGCCTCTGATCATTTGTCCGTAAGGGGTCCGGATTCGAATCCCGGTGAGGCATGGATGTTGTGTTGTCTTGCGGCACTGGTTCTCTCCCTTCCCTGGAACCAGTGACTCTAAACTAGGGACGGGCGACTGCTTATAGCCCATTGAGTTGCTCACGGTGGTCGTTAAACCTTCAATCAAAAAAAAAAAAAAAAAAAAAGAGTATGAACTGTGAGCAACTGTTGATGAGAGATTTTTCTTTACCCCCCCCCATGGGGGACATTTCTAGTTACGCCACTGTTCTGTTCATTGATGATTTAGTCATAGATAAAGTGGATATTGCTGCTGAATATGAACACTGGGGCCTAAAATTTAATATGAATAAAACAATACCTAGCAACTGATAAAGAGAGAAGATGTTGAATTGGAGAATGGAGCAAGAAGGAAAATGGTAAAGGAATTTAAATAGCTTGGGATCGATAATCGATAGGAGTGGAATCTGTTGGTATGACGTTGAAAGTAGAATTGAAAAAGACAGGAAAGCATTCTTGGTATTGAACCCAGCAAACAACTAACGCATTTCACCGGACCTAGATATTATTGAGCATGAAAATGGGTACAGTTAATATCTCTTTTCAGCCCTTTGGAGTAATAACACATCCTTCCCAGTATTGATAAATTGATTTTAAAGATAACTGTCCAAAGTATCCTTTTATGTGGTGCTGGAACTTGAGCAGTTGGCAAACAGCATTGGTATAAGCTCCTATCCACCAAACGGATTGCTGGAGACACTCAGTGAAGAAATCTGGAATGGATAAATGATGTAAAAAAGAGTTGACCACCATGGATTAACTGGACCAGAAGGAATGGAATAAAGCCCTGGCTGAACTGTGTGTTAAGGAAACTCACTTTTGAGCAGAAACTACCAAAGAAGTTCCATCAGATGTCTTGCTAAGTGTGTTTATTTGTATATTGAGTGATTCAGTTCTGCATGTAGTTGCTTCATAGTTTTCACAAATTCCATTTGCTGAACTCTCCTTAATGAGAGGTCCCTTACACCTAAGTAATGCAGGGGTTGCATCATCACTCTCACACTACCTTGGTGGATCGTATCCCTTTCACTTAGAACAAACAGGCAGTGATTCCTCAATAAAAAAAAAATTAAAAAATGGTGAAGTGAACCCCACCACTACTAAGAGGTTCTCTAAACTGTAAAAGTTTGTCACCAGCTCCCAAATAATTTTCATGCTCTAGCTCTACTGAAAAAGTATATGTGAAATGTAATTGTCAAAGAAATACAAGGGTTGTACCGAAAGTAATGCAAAAGTGTATATAACTTTATTAACTGACAGAGGTTGTTCAAATTGCACATGTTGGTAGAGTAACTCTTCCTTTATAGTAACCCTTCTTCTTCATTGTAGGTAAATAATGGATTTCAAGCAAAAGCAATGTGACGTCATTGAGTTCTTGACAAAGGAAGGATGTAGGCTGTCCGACATCTCTAGAAGGCTACGGAATATTTATGGTGATGACACCATTGACAAGAACAATATGCACAGTTGGATGAAAAAGTATAGAGAAGGGGAAACCAGCATTGAAGACAAACCATGCAGTGGGAGACAGTCATTTACGGCCACTGACACAAGTCGTCAGCAAGTGGATGAAGTGATTCGCACGGAGAGACGAATCAGAATCCGTGAGCTTGTTGCACAACTAGACTGTTGTCACAATGCCATACAGAAGGTGGTGGAAGAGTTAGGTTATCGGAAAGTGTGTGCAAAGTAGGTACCGCGGCAGTTGATACCCGATTTGAAGGAGATTAGGGTGGAAGTCTGCTCTGATCTGCTGGAAGCGTTTGAAGCCAATAAAGATGCGGGTTTTTTTTTTTTTTTTCGATCTAGTGACGGGATGAAACGTGGGCATATCTTTACAATCTGAAAATGTAGAATCAATCCATGGAATAGCGTCGCACGTCTTTATCAAGGCCTAAGAAGTTCAAGAGCCAGCAATCAGCGCAGAAAGTTGTGATGACTGTTTTGGGGAATGACAGGGGTGTCACTCTCCTTGATTTTCTGGAACAAGGCCATACCATGACCAGCGAGAAGTACATTGAGACACTCAAGAAGCTTAGAGAAGCCAGGAGGAGGAAGAGACCGAACAAGAAACTGAAAAGAATCCACATTCACCATGACAATGTGAGACCACACACGTCTTTGGCAACAAGTCAGATGTTCAGCAAATTAGGCTGGTCGGTGGTTCCCCATCCACTGTACAGCCCTGATCTGGGGCCCTCCAACTTCCACCTGTTCAGTCCAACAAAGGAGTCTCCAGGAACAATGATTTGATGACACAGACAAGGTGAAAGTGGCTATGAAGAAGAGGGTACAACAGTCTACACCTGATTCTTTTCAAAGAGGATTCGAGAATTGGGTTCAATGATGGCTCAAAAGCATCGCTTGTGATGGAGACTATGTTGAGTAGTACCTATGTATAGAGAAAGAGTTACTCTATCAACATGTGCAATTTGAACAACCTCTGTCAGTTAATAAAAGAGTTATGCCCACTTTTGCATTACTTTCAGTACAACTTCATAGTAATTCTAAAAAAAAAAAAAAAACATTTATTTATTTGGGTTTTTGCATATGTTTATTTGCCATAACATTATCTTAGTCAAAACGGACTTCCTTCTAGTTTGCATGATGCTTTTATCACAAAATTTTCACTAATTTGATTTCATTTTTCAGAATTTATTTTCACATTATTTCTGGAAAGGCAAATCAAATTTTCAATTAGTTCGTGGGAAAAATGATGTGCAGTGCTATTATTAATTGTGCAATAAGAAAGAAAATGCATATAAAATTTCATGTTACTGATTTATATTTCATTTTCTGTGGCAAACTCAATGTATAAAGCTTTACGAGCAAGTAGACTTGCCTAAGAGTATAAAAAATCACTTGCAGTCATTTAGTTATTTGCAGATATTGGTGAGTTTCAGGGCTTGTTCTGTTGATGCTGTATTGCTGCATGTGATGAAAGTTTTTGTGGTGAATGTAGGATTCAGTAATAGTATTCAGATTAACTTAGTGAACAAACTATGTTTTTAAGTGCACAAAGGGAAAAAATCAGTACTGCATTGAGAGGAACTTAACTTCACAAAATAGATTAGGTATAGTTTTGCAACCCCAAAAGTAGCAGTGATAAAGTGCACACTTATCAGAGCTTTAAAAGAAAGGAACAGTAGGATCTAGTATATTTGTGTGACTGAACATTGCTGCTTGACAAGTAATGTCAGCCACTAATTTTTTATTGCAAGCAAAGAACTAGGCATACACCTTTTCCTCTCCCTATTGGCATTGGAGCATGTGACTTTTAACAAACTCTTTGCTGTAGTAGCACTGTAAATGGAATTGGAGAATATTCGCAAGCAGAAATATCTTACTTTTTTTAAGGGAGGGGATCATTGCCAGATTCTTAAAAAATTCCATTATTGGACACCAAATGCTTTTTATGCCTTCTACTAATTTATTGCTGCTGAACATAAAACTTCACCTTTGATATGAAAATTAAAAAAAAAAAGCTTAAATTTTGCTTAAAATATGTGAAAATGGGTAAACTTCATAACTTTTAGATGATACACATGTTGGTAAATCAGTTGTATTAGACTGTTAAATGTGTTTTTTTTTTTATTGAAAACATCAGTAGAACTTCGTTGTTGCTATTATATATCCCTATTGCAATATCCCTCCCAAATTGGTAAATGTCTCTCTATATATTTTTTTTATGCATTTAATAGGTGGAGTTGTCTTGTGAACTACAGAAGCCCTTACTGATATATGAGAGAAATGCTCATGAGGATGTAGTTGAAATACTGAACAGTTATAAAGATAAACTGCCTGTTGTGGTGCTACACTCATTTGCAGGGAATGTAGAACAGTTAGAAAAATACCTTTCCATAGGCTGCTACATTGGTCTAACTGGTAAGTGGATTTGAAAAGATAAATATGTGTCATTTGCTGTAGTTCAGGTAAAAGGTACATATTTAAAGCGTAATACACTGCTGGACAATTGCTAAGGACGGATTATAAACGGCTATATAGCGCATAAAAAAGTAAGTGTGGTTGGATGCCAAGTAAAATAAAATAATGTCAGAATGCCATAACATTACAAGAAAGACAATTTATTGTGCTCTGAAATCCAGAAGGCTTTGGAATGTGTTCAAGGGACAAACGGGCCATTTTGTGCAGAATACGTAAACGTGAAAAAAATGCAATTACCGTCCGCAGGCGTTCCGGCGTAAGATGTCAATACGGGATATGGCCACCATGGAGGGCGATGCAAGATTCCACACGTCGTGTCATGCTTTGCACAACATTATCAAGCAGCTGTTGGGGTAATTTATCCCATTCCTCTGTCAGTGCACGGATGAGGGTGTCCTTGTTTATTGGACGGCATTGGCGACCAGAAAGACTCCTCCCCAAAGCATCCCACACATTTTCAATGGGATTCAGAGCTGGAGAACGTGCTGGCCATACGAGGCGTTGAATATCCTCGCTCTCAAGACACTCCTGGACAGCGACTGTTCGATGACATGTTTCGTTGTCGTCCATGAAAATGAATCTATCACCGACAGCACCACGGAACATGCGAACATGAGGTAGCAGAACATCATTAATGTATCGTTGGCCAGTCATAGTCCCAGTTGGAAGCACATAGAGGGATTTACGGCCATTGATCATGATGCCAGCCTATACCATGACACTACATGTCGGATATCGGTCCCTTTCCTGTATGTTTGCTGGACAATATGCAGTACCACTATCACGCCAGTTCAGTTGTCGTAGACAATCAGACGATAGACTGTATCTACTCTCATCTGAGAAGAGGACAGCAGACCAGTCGTTATCAATCCAATTGCGATGTTGATGGCACCATTGCAAACGGGCGGTTCGGTGACGTCTGGACAATGGGATGCACACAACAGGACGGCGGGCGTATAGTCCTCCTTCATGCAAACGTCTTGTGACAGTTTTTCGGGAGATCCGCTTGCCAGTAGCAGCCATAAACTGATTTGCTACCTCACTAGCTGTGATGCACCGGTGTCTTTTTGTTGATAGCACTATGTACCGATCTTCTGCAGGTGTCGTACTGCAAACACGACCTCCCCGTGACGTTTGCTACACTCTCCATTTGTTTGAAATGATTTCCAAAGCCTTGAAACAACACTGTGGCTGACGTCGAACTCCCTGGCAACCTCTGTTAATTTTCGCCCTTCTTCAATCTTGCCAATAATACGGCCACGCGTAAAATCATCTAGGTGATGTCGGGAAGACATACTGAAAATTACAAGTGCGTCAATTGATTCTTTCCCTTTCAACTTTGCGTTTGAACAACAACGGTCAATACGCGTCAAATCCTTTATATCTCTTATCAGCGCTATGACGTCACGAACAAGTTCGGCAATCCAAAATTTGCATACGCACAACACGTCTTACTGTGTCCCGCACTTATGATAATTTCCACATTTTCCTGCCTTCCATTTTATGGTTGCTATCGTTGCTATTGTCATCCGTCCTTAGCAATTGTCCGGTAGTGTATATGCTTAAACCAGGCAAAAGCAAATATACCAAACCAGACCTAACAAAGAATTTATTTTAAAAATATACTTAAATGATCAGTTTCTGTGAACACCTGCATCACATTGACTACAGTGTTTTAACATTTTACTGTGTTTCACTGTTCATGTAATGATCATGTATGACTGTCTATCCACTTACGTCAGCCATCACCTTAATTTATAGATAGCAAACTTTGTCCTTGTTGCACACATTTCATCATGGCATCTATCATTAAAAGTCTTTACTTTTTGAATATGTATATGGTGTTGCAAAAGTTATCATTAAAATTGTTTTCTATGTGTATTCCACATATATTCTTATTTTACCAAATTTATAGTTTAGGGATTTGTTATGGGAGCAAAGCCAGTCTACTTGTTACTACTTCTTTTATACATATATGCTGTATAAATACGGCATGAATCAAAACGCAGCTCATACTGAGTATGAATCTTCCGATAAAAAATTAAGTATTTTTGCATAAAATTGTGCTGATTCTAGTTGGGGCCTTTTTTTATTATTATTTTTTTATTTATTTTTTTTTTTTGCCACCCAAGTCTGCAGGCTGTTCAATATATACAGGATGTCTCAAAAATACACGGCAAGACTGCAGGAATGAGTTCCTCATAGGGGTAGATAAGAAAAAAAGTTTATAATATCAACGTAGGTATGGAAATGCTTGGTTTCCGAGTTATGAAGTTCTGTTTATGACACTCAACTGTTCACATTACCTTATAGTAATTGTTCAAAATGTCTACCTTCTGCCTCAGTACAGGCCTCACATCGATGTCTCATGAACTCACGAACATGCTGCCAAATTCCTGGCATGTGTCGCATTGTTTCACAACCTGCCACAATTCGATTGCAAAGAGTTTCCACATCTACTACTGGATTCAAATACACCAACGATTTTAAATGGCCCCACAAGAAGAAATCTAGATGGTTTAAATCTGGTGAGCATCGAGGCCAGGCAGTTGGTCCACCTCTACCTATCCACCGACTAGGAAAGTTTCGATTCAAGTAATTGCGAGCTAGGTGGCTAAAATGTGTGGGAGCGCCATCGTGCATAAAGTGTGCTTGTTGACGAATGATCAGTGGCGTGGCGTCCAAGAAATCAGGCATCTTGTTTTTGAGAAAGGTGTGGTATGCCCATCCCATGAGTTTGTTGGGAAGTCGTGGGGCCCAAATAACTTATTGCCAAAAACACCCACCCAGATGTTTAGGCTGAACCACTGTTGGTGACGTGATGGAAGAATTGCATGTGGGTTTTCCTCAGCCCATACATGCTGATTGTGAAAGTTTAGGATTCTGTCGCATGTGAACTATGCTTTATCGGTGAATAACACTAAGGCAGGAAAGTTTGGAGTTGTAACACACTGCTGCAAGAACCACTGGCAGAACGTTACTTGCGCAGGGTAATCTGCTGGTGACAAGGCCTGTATCTGTCGCAGATGGTATGGATACAGACAGGTGTTGTTCTCGCAACACTCCAAATAGTCGAATGATGAACAGGCAGTTGCATTACTAATCTGCGTGTGCTGATTTCAGGAGTCGCATGTACAACATTCAAAATCTCCGCCTCTACTTTAGGAGTTGTAGATCTTGGTCGTCTTCTGTTGGCAGCACGAGATGTAAAGGTCCCATGTTCACAAAGGCGGCAATGGATACTTTCAAACGTTTTCCTGTCTGGACATCTTCATCCTGGGAACCTTTTGTGGTACAAACAACTAGCCTCCAGGGCATTGCCATCTGCCAAACTGTACATAAAGTGCATATCCACTTGCTCCTGATTTGAGTGCATGGTCAGAAAGGAAAACCACCAGATTCTGTCAGTACCTTGTGATGAAGGAATTCGCCTGTGGGAGATAAAACATTCTGGTGAATAACTGGAAAACCAAGACAGACCCGAGTCAGGTAATGTGAACAGTTAAGTGTCATAGACAGACCTTCATAACTCGGAAACCAAGCATTTCCGGTCCTATGTTGATATAATTGTTTTTTCTTGTCTACCTATGAGGAACTCATTCCTGCAGTTTTGCCATGTATTTTTGAGACACCCTGTATATGAAGGCGTGTGTGCATCATGCCAAAATGGATAATACTGGTTTACGTCTCAGGGAATTTCCATGTATGTAGGCATTGCTGTATGCTGATTACAAAGTCCTGTTTGAGAGCAAAGGTGAGTTGTGTGTTTTTCAGAATGAACAAAGTAGATATGAAATTTAAAGTATAAATAAAAGAAGAGCCAGCTGTTAATACTGAATACAAGATTAGTCTAAATTATGTACAGTTAAACCAAATGAATGAGTTTGTGTTTTGAAGAAGCATGTTTGACAGAAAATAGATTAGCTGGTGAAATCTGAAGGTGAGTGAAATGAGCTTTGAAAGTTACATCTGCTCTGGGAAGATTTCATAGGATTGATGGGTTGTCAAAACATCGTCAATGGCTGCATATGAAAGTGTAATTGCTCCTCCTTTGTTGTACAGTAGTGAAACCTGAGTACTGCAGCAGAGACATGGGAGTCATAATATAAGCATATCATAGAAGTCAATATAGTCCTAAACCTCATTATATGCATGTTTTGTAATTAATAACTGACTCTAAGGTAAGTGAAACTTCCCCTCAAATCCGCTTACACATGTGATACGTTATAATCTCTGCCAGCGTGCTCCCACCACCCATGGTGCCGATGTTGACTCAGGTTATTTAACACTGAAACTATATATTTACAGGATAAAATGGGAAACTATAAAGCACTGTTATTATGCACCCCATGTTTTCTAAATTGCCATCCTAAACCTTTAAACTGTCAAAATAATTAGTACTGAAAACATGTGAAAAAATACCATCACATTGGATAGGGAGACACTGCTCTCAGTTACATTTGAAGCTAGTGCTTTCACCAACCCGTGGTAGGCGTCTTCAGGCTTTCAAGATGTCGTCCAAGACTCAGTCTCCTTTGTGCAGCAATCTGAAGTTTCTCTCCAGGACAAAGGGAAGGGGTGTGACACTCATTCATTGCACATGACAGAAACATTAGTTTATATTATTGTGTCACCATCTAACATAAGTTTATTTAATACCTGTTTATTTTTGACCCAGTGTTTATTTGATAAAGATGGTCAGCTTTTCATATGAGTCGAGGATATACTGAATGGATGCAGTAAATATTTTCAAGTCTTGGCAAATATGTTCATAATGCGTACAAAGGAAAACTGTCTAATGACAGGTGCTCGTGGAGATGTGTTATTTTATCCCTCAGATAGGTTATTGTGAAACTAATACATAATTGTTTAATCATAATGGAATAGCACATAATTATTTAATCATAATGGATTCTTGGTTACATGGAATCATTAAGATGGAATCAGAAACTAGTTTAATTCCTGAGCACAGTTAGAAGGTAGTTATTGGACCAATTTACATAAGAGGCAATGGGAAGGATTGTAGTAACCACTGTGGAATCTGAAATACTGCTTTGCTCAGTTTACTCAAACATGTTTGGTAAGAATCTCAAAATCACCCGAAGGCTTAAAAAGGGTAGCTGAGTGGAAAACTTTGCAGTTTTAAGAAAGGTAGAAGATGTCAGCATAATCTGTTTTTTATGTAGGCAGCTTTCTGAAAAGTTTTTTTTTAGGTAAATGGAGATTTGTATACACTGGTGTGTGCATAAGTTAAGGAAGTAATACATGAATTCAATTATTTCATTGAAACTTTCATAGAATTTTATAAAATTTTGTATGGACATAAATTATGACATAGCTCATTAAAATTCTTTAAAGCACAAAATGATAAGTGTTAAAAGTTATTTAAAATACAAAATAATGATAAATAGTCATGATAAATGTTGCAAGCTTGCAAGTGTCCAGATTAAAATGTTACTGTTTTGGAGTGAGCTTGGAGTTAGTAAGGTGTTTGGGGTCACCTCTAACTGCTATACAAGCCTCACAACAATCCCACATATTTCCAATAAGGTAATTCAGGAGCTCAGTAGGAATAGACTCCCATTCCTCTATCAGTAGTGTTTTCAGTGCACAAGTTGTTCTTAGAAGGGGTTGACAACTTTCAGTTTGCCATCCTAAAGCACTTCAAGTATGCTCAATAGAGTTAAGGTCTGCAGAGTGGGCTGGCTGATCCATTCTTTGTAAATTTCACTTTTCAGGGATACTTCCACAAGCCTTACCCTATATGAATAAGCATTTTCATTCATAAAAACAAATTCTGGACCACCAGTATCTCAAAAAATTGGTATATGTGATTCTAGTATCTCTTTTCAGTGTCTGTGGACAGTCAGAGTTCCTCTGTAAAAGACATGTGGAGAGGTACAGCCACCAATCATGATGATACCTACCCACATCATAACCCCTCCACCACCAAAACTGTCCCTTTTCATTCTATTGGAGCAGTGATTTCAAATGCCTACTTCTCTCAAGATGCACTGGCACCAAGAATCACTTGTTAACAAAAATCTTGACTTATCTGTGAAGAGTATGTGTTTGTGTTTCCACTGCTCAGATGTGCAGTTGTGATGTTTCCACTGCTCAGATGTACAGTGTTTTTCTCAGGCATGTATACCTCCTTCTGCTAGACTTGGAGTGGAGATGACCCTAGTTAAGGGTTATTGCTTACAAATCACTTCGATCACATTGCCTTAACTTAATTTTTTTCGCTTTGGAGTGTAATTTCTATGTATGATTTTTTGTTTGGTTGTAAGATGATGCACCAAAAAAGCATCTCTAAATACTGTTGAACAATTATTATTCTTGAGCTACCATGTTTATGTATTTTGTCTCTCCTTACTGAATTTTTAGTAGTAATCAAAATATCCAATGATCAATGATCATTATTATGATCATTTATGATCATTATTTTTACTTGTTTGCATGTTCAGGTGGTGTTCAAGTTGAAAGTGTCACAAAACTTGGAACACAAATTTAATTTAAAAAGACAATGAGAATTTATACTGCTTTGAAACAAACTTCCTCTATCTGATTCAGTCTATCTCAACATTTTCTGCTCTTTTGACATGTTCCCACCTCTGTGACTGACATCAAATTTTACATTTTGAATGCTTTAGTTTGGAAATGCATTGCTTTGGATAATTTATTTAGTTGCATTCTTACACATGGGGCAGTTAGTTTGATTCATTCTTATCAGTATGGTGCAAATTTCCAAGTTTTTCAAAAAGTCATTAACATAAATTACAGTTACTAGAAGCAGTGATATGTCATGCATAATTCTTCAGTACAGTCAAGATACATGCATGTATAAATAAGTGAATGTGCATTTGTGCTTAGCGTGTTTTTATGAATTATTATAATTAATTTGTATTGTAAGTAATAAGTTAAAGTCCATGCTCTATGTATGCATGTTTTAGTCTTTGGCAGGGTTATTTTTTGTTTTGAGGCATTTAGTATGTATTATTTGATGCTATTGCAGTATTCTATGAGGAAACATCTAAAACTTTGAGGTAGCTTCAACTTGTTGTTTCACTACTTTTTTGGTGTAATTATATCTCTTCAAAAAAGTACTGAATAATGAATTTTAAACTATGTGTGTTTCTGGACATTAGGAGATTCTGTTGTTATCTTTAGGATCATGATCACTGCCAAAGCTTCCTCAGATATCCTTCATTTCTTGGGGGGGGGGAGCAAAACAAACAAGAGTTTTTGACTAGCAAAATCAAGTATTTTTGCAGATTTCTTTGTTTTGTTTTTCCGAATCCATGTGAGCATCAAAAACAAGAGGTAGGTCATCGCTAATTGAGGATTATTGCTTCCATATTTAAAAACAATTAGAATGGATGAACAAGCCATGTATTCTGTACATTTCTGCATTATGAGTTATGATAGCTTCATTTATTTGAAGGCACTGATGTCTAGACTGGCAGTTATATGTACATCATTGTTCCATAATTCTGTGATAGTTTTTATGATACCAGTTTAAAATTATTCTAAAATTCTGGAAGAAGTGATATGGATGTTGTTGGTAGATATGTGGGAGTTTAAATGAGTCTGAAGAAGAGTAGCCAAGATTCCATGAGAAATTAAAAGCTATTACCATTATTTCTTATGAAAATAAATGTTTTATTTGTAAAGGGATCAGAGGTTTGTGCTACCTTAATGAACTATCAGCTACTTTAATAAATTATCATCATAAACCAGGCATATGTTAAAAAAAGCAACTAATAAAGTGACCTAATCTCTAACTAAAATGCAGTTTACTAGTTATTTACTAATGCTTTTTTCTACTTCACAAAATTTCATGATTTACAAATCTATGAAAATTGCTGTGATTACTTCCTTCATGATCTGATAGAATTTCTGAACTAATGTCCACTTTTTCTGGTGTAAACTTATGTTTTAGAATTTTTCTGTTTTGTCATGTCTTCAAATAATGATTATAGTGAGTTGTAGGATTTTGCTCACAGTAGAGCAGACGTAGTCATATTGCTCCAAACTTCGGGTGAGTTGATTTAGCCATTAACTCAAATCATAGGTCTACAACCACCCAATTAGCTGCAGCAAAAGCGATCAGCTATGGTTTGAAATCTGCAAAATGATTTAGCACACATTATATAGGAAACCGTGTAGTGAGTTATCAGACAGATCATGGTGCTGTGTACAAGTGGGAGTGATTTCTGATTGCTTGTATTCTCTTGCCTAATTCAGCTATATGAGGGTTATATTGTAAAGTTAAGCTAAAGCAAATGTACATACCTAGCTACATGTCGAAATACATATACCAGTACGTTCAAAAAGTTCCGGAACTTTTTATATTAAAAAAAGAAGGAGTACAGATAATACCTGTTTATGCAGTGTTTCCTTCGAAGTAGTTACCCTGTGCAACTATGCATTTTTGCCAGCGCTCATACAAAGATTTCAATGCAGATTGCAAGCCTTCTTTTGCCACATCCTCCAGTGCCTCCGTCACAGCTCGTTGCACTTCTTCGGAACTTGAGAAGCGTTGCCCCTTAAGCAAATTCTTCATCTGATGAAAAAGGAAAATGTCACATTGGGCGAGATCAGGGGAATAGGCAGGTTGTGGAAGAACAGGAATGTGATGTTTGGACAGGTAATCGGACACCAGCAGGGATCTGTGAGCCAGCGCATTATCGTGATGGAGCACCCACGAGTTGGTCTTCCAAAGATCGGGTCACTTGCATCTCACTGATTCTTGGAGATGTTTCAGGATGTTGACGTACTCTTCTTTAGTGACTGCACGGCCATGTTGAAGGAATTCCTTGTGTACGACCCTCTTGCAATCGAAGAAAATGTTAACAAGATCTTTCCTTTGGAGCGGCCAGCCTGGAACTTTTTTGGTGTGGTGACGACGGTGATTTCCACACTTTTGACTGTCGGTTGGATTGGGGGTCGTACAGAAAGCACCAAGTCTCATAGCCAGTGATCAGTCGATTCAAGAGATCCGGATCTAAATCCACTGCATCGATGTTATCCCCACAAACTTGCATGCACTCATCCATTTTTTCTTGTGTCAGGTTTTTGGGAACAATTTGTTGGCACACGTGATGCATGCCCAGTTTCTCTGTTAAAATGGTATGGCAACTTCTGCAATCACTGCAACAGTTTTTCGACAGTAATTTTTCACAATTTCTTTGACAATGGCGATTTGTTCATCGGTTGTGGATGTTGAAGTTCATCCTTATCTCTCATCATCCTTGATACTCTGTCGCCCGTTTTCGAATCGTCGATGCCACTCATAAGCTCTAGTTCGATGCATTGCACTCTTACCATACGCTGACTTAATCATTTGAAAAGTCTCAGCGAAAGATTTTCCGAGCAGAACACAAAATTTTACCCTGGAATGCTGTTGTTGTCCTCACGATGGCGAGCCTCAAATACCTGTAATCACAAACTACACACATACGCTGTACGTGTTGGATCTGGATCAAACCGGTTCTGGCTGGTCGGTCACATGATGCTCTTCGCTTGCTCAGTGGGGAATGACGTAATTCACTAACATTTAGCAAATATTCAAAAAGTTCCGGAACCTTTTGAATGTAGTAATATTATTAATATTTGCATGCAGTGGCTTTGATAGCGCTGGGCTATCTGGGCTAAAGCCTCGAAATTTTGTGCATTACTTTATTTTTATTTTTTTTAATTCTGACATTGAAGTCTTCCCGATTTTCTTTCTTTCTTTCTGTTTTTTTTTCTTGGAAAAGGATAGTGCTGTTTTTGAAAGGCAAACCTACATCATGACCAGTTTTTCAGCATAAAGTGTACAGCTCAGAAGGGAGAGAGGGGGCGGGGGGATGAGAAAAAGAATTGCATGAAAGCTTAAGCTTGCTGCTTTGGAGCAATTGTTTAACTGACATGGAGACAAAACCAGGTGAAAATGCCCACAGCATAGCTTTTTTTTTTTTTTTTTTTTTTTTTATGACTTATTCTGTAGACATTGACTATGTTAGCAGTCTGTTCTGTTTTGACAGGTGTGAGTGAACCCATTTTACACAAATTAGAAAATCTCCCATCAAACTGGAACAGGTATAATTTCTTTGTTAATGCTATTATCCGTCTCTTCCCTACTGAGATAAAATGTCCCTGGTTAGTATTTTCCCATATTTAGCCAAAAACTTGGTTTTCTGTAGCGAATTATTTTGTTTGTTAAAAAAAAAAAAAAAACCTGCACGAATCCCGATGCCTTACAGTGCCTTTATCTGTGATGACTTTACATTGAGTTTACAAAACTTAATCCCATCAAAATGATCTCATGTGCAAAGTATGATGGGGGGGGGAGTAACGAAAAGTCACGGAGATGGTGTCTATTGCTGCAGACAGGGCAACAGAATGATATCAGGTTTGCACAAATGTTCATAAACACATACTTAATGCAATGCATATTTTTTCTCATCTGGGATGTTTTTTCTGTGTAAACTTTTAAGTGGGTTCTTTTATCGATATATATTCTTATAATGTGCCATTTACTTTAGTCTAAGGTAGGTGGTGGCCCCATCAAAGATTGCTTACATGGCAAAAATGGCTTTGGATGGCTCAGGGTTTTCTGCTCCTGGGTGGGCATCCTCCCCCCCCCCCCAAAAAAAACATCCTGGCTATGCCACTGTTTGTACATAATTAAATCCAATGTGATATTCCAATTTTGAACAATTATATTCATTACAATGATTCTAAACAATAGAAGTTACACATTTTCTAATCAGAAATGTTTTAATTTTTTTAAACCCAAAGTTTACTCACTTAAAAACTTATATATTCCAGAACCATGTGATCCACTGGACTCCCTAGAAAATTCTATATTTTATCTTATTTATTTTTTTATTTTTTTTATTTTTGTATTAACTCAGAGTTCAGTGAACTGCACGTGGTTCAGGAAAGTATGAGTTTTTAAATAAGTTTCGAATTTAAGAAAAAGTTTTTAAATATTTCTGATTTTAAAGTGAACAAATTTTAATGTTTGGAACTGTTACAATGAATGGAATTGTTCAAAACTGGAGCCATCAGAGTCAGTTGCATGCAAAAAATGTGTATTCCAACACAATTTAGGTATGTCCATTAATTTAACTTGATGATTGTAATGTATCTTGCAATATTTATTTCTGTAAAGTATGCATACAAAATCTAGGATGCATGGTCATTGTGAAATTCCAGTCCAGTGAGATTAGAAAATGGTCATGTGTCCTAAATCATTATAAAACTTTAATTTGGTAGGTTTAGGATTTCACAATTTTATAAAATTCTTTCATGTAACCAATCTCGTAAATTCTCTGTTCTTTCCACATTTTTTGTTAAAAGTTTTTGATTCCTTTTCAGGTTATGTGTGGAAAGACAAATCTGAAGATGGAACGAAAAAAATTTTAGAAGATCAACTCATTCCTCTGGATCGTTTACTTGTGGAAACAGACTCCCCTTTCATGTATCCAAACACCAGAGCAAACCAAGTGCCGTCTGATATAAAAAATTTGTTAACAGATAAGTCTTTAAGTTTCTTGCACAGATATTGTACATTTCAGAGAAATGAACCGTGCTCACTCCCAGTCACCATAGAGATGATAGCTGGCTACTATAAAACTGTGCCAGATGAGATAGCTCTGAAAACTACATATAGTGCCTTAAAAATTTTTGGATTGGACTGAATCTCATATAAACACTTTCATGATTTACCTGTTTTTATTTGAATTCCTTAAACTGTTTTTAAAGAATTGCTGAAAGCAGTTATGTGATGCACTGCACCATTTTTGCAAAGTTTCAAATTTAGATTTTGGTTTTTCTTTCAAATTTGGCCTGCTTACTAGTCTTTCTAAAATCTCCCAATAAATGGCAGCATGTCAGCTCTTTGTTGAGCCTGATTTATTCCATTGCAGAAAAGGAACAATAGGAATTAGGTTGGCCCTTAAAAGGGTCTTAAACAATATAAATTGCCTCCCTCCACCAAAATATTTTTTATGAGGGGAAAGTTTGTTTCCTCATGAATGTGCAGCTGGTCTAACACACAAATCAACTAGGCTAATTATCTGCCTGGGAACAACTGTCTAATGTTATATATAATTTAAGACTGCACACTTGTGATGTTGAGACAGAATAAATTATAACAATTAAATGTTTTATTAACATCGACTATAGTTTCGCAGAGCATTTGACTTGGCATCATCAGGGCAAATGGAGCATAAACATTCAAATCATTGTGACATACATCATCAGGGCAAATGGAGCATAAACATTCAAATCATTGTGACATACATCATCAGAGTTCTGACGGTCATGGATTTTGATGAGTTGCTTATGCGCTTGAAAGAAATGGAATGATGTCGTTGACAAGCCGTGAAGAGTTCTGGTATATGTGGAAAGCTTCTAATATATTAAGTTTGATAGCCAAATCAGGTTTATCAATAAGCTTCGGAATTTCAAAAATTCTCAAAAGTTTCAATTTTAGAGTAATTTTCAAACCCATAAACAAGGTGAATTTTTACGGATCAAAAGATTACGTTGAAGATGTAAATTTCTGGGGAATTTATCTGATACCTTGTGACTGTGGACTTTCATATATAGGACAGACCTGCAGGGTTTTAAGTTTTCATGTGAAGGAACACAAGACTTGCATACGGAACGATGAACTGAAGAAGTCATCAATAGCCCAACATTGCCACGAGAATAACTACGAATTTTTATTTGGAAATGCTACGTTTATTGAGAAACCTGATTTGACTATCAAGCTTAATATACTGTATTAGAAACTTTCCACATATACCAGAACTCTTCACAGCTTTTCAACGGCTTGACATTTATTCCATTTCTTTCAAGCATGTGGAAACAACTCACCAAAATCCGTGACTGTTGGAACTCTGATGATATCACAATTATTTGAATGTTTACGCTCCATTTGTTCTGATGATGCCGAGCCAAATGCTGTGCGTGAAACTGTGGTCAATGTTAAAACATTTTTAATTGTGAATAAACGTTGATAATTTATTCTGTCTAACGATGCAAACTAATGCATCAAAGCAGTTTTATGAGGAAATGTCACAGTTCTGTTGGAATAAATATTCCTGAACGTGGTCTACCATATGTGTTTTCTGATTCCCTTTTGTGGGATTTGGTTTCAGGGAATGCCAATTCCTCTCCGTACCTTGAGTGTTAGCCCCCCTGTGAGGGGATCCACAAACAGAGCCGGCTTTAGCTTTCAGGGCACCCCATGTGACAATATTTGTTGATGCCCAAAAAGTTTTTGTGTGTGCGTGTGCTGGATTATATGGGTTTTAAGCCACACATATAAAAGATATACAATATGATTTTAAAGTCCTGGCCATTGATATTAAGGTCATCTCTAAAAACAGCATGCCTTTTTGTTCTTAGTTGTAACTATACTCTAGTGCAGGGCCAGAGCAAGCTTTTTTAGTCTGGGAGGGCAAAACTTGACATTATGTCCCCTGAAGCTCAGAGTTCCATATTCCCAGTGGGCTTAGAAGCTGAGCTGGAGCAAGCATTTCTAGTCCGGGGGGAGGGGGGGGCAAACTTGAAACTACATTCCTTCAAGAACAAAAGTTCTGCATCTCCAAGCAGTTTATACTTTCTCATACCACTGTTATAGTAAAGTATTACAATCACTGAAAAGTTACACCTCTGGTTATTGACATAATTTCACTAAAATTGTTAAAACTAGGTAAATACTCAAAGGGCAATTAGTTGTAAATATCAAGTAAAACATAAAAGTCATGTGAATGCCAACAACACAGCACTTGCCAGAAATGCAGAATAGAAAAGGAACCAAGCACAGAACAAATGAGTATCAGATAATGAATGTAGCAATAAGAAGATACTTTCAGAATAGGACTTGGAAAAATTCTGTTCAAGGTTAAACAGTCAGAGTGACTTTCTGTGACAGGACACAAATGACTAATTAGCTCTACATCTGTACAGTTTATTCAGAAAGGTCATGGAAGTTGGGCATATCTGCATATTTTTTTTTTTTTTTTTTTTTTATGCCTCTCCGCTGTTTCAGATAATTTCTTTCCTACATTATGAGGTTTCCACACCATTACAGAGATTACTCTGCACTGTGGTTAGCTTAGCTGCATGGGATACTGTATGTGAAAACCTTCAAAAAAACAGAAAATAAAGGCACAGTATAACTTTCATTTTTGAGTTACAATTTTTAGTAAATTTATTTGCACATCTTGCATTTCTGTTTTTTACACCCCTCGGAGCATGAATTTACACCATGGTATGAATGTTCTGGGAGGGTAAATGCATTCCCTGTTTTCCCAGTACCTACGACACTGCTCTATTGTGATGATTTAGATTATTCCAGTGAGAGCAATATCTTTCATCGTATCCAATCATCAGCGCTCATCTTCCCTAATTACAATACAATACTATCAGGGTAGGGTGTGTCTTCTTTTTTTTATGTACTTTACCACTCCCCACCCTCCCCAAAAAAAGTATAGCTTCACACTTCCCTGAACTTGGCACCTGTTACAGCAGCACCACCCTAAAGCTGGCCCTGTCCACGAAATTCAGTGTGTGATTAACTGTCAAATGTTTGAATCCAATGTTGGGAAGGTTTCAACAGGAGACCCACTGATTGGTCATGATGGTAGTTCCAGACTCCACATGCTTCTGGATTGGGGCAGCAATGTCTCAGCTGAGTAGTTGTTGTCAAGGCAGATCTCCACCCTGAATCCCTTGGAATCCTGTTCAAAAATGCCAAGGATGCAGGTGGCTTCAATGAGGCAACAACAGTTGTACTTCCACTTATCGACCTTCACCACGATCACTCCTTCACCACCAAGCCTTCCTTCGGTCTAGGAGGGCCCTGGAATGATTCCTTGATGGCCTCTTTATAAAACAATCTTTGGAGAATCAGTACATCAGATTCCACACACGAAAAAAAAAAAAAGCGCAGTATGCCGATCTGATAGGTATCTGCTCAGGAGAGAGGAGTGAATGCTGCCATCCATTGGCTGATCTGTGAGCACTATGTCGAGCAGGCCAAATTCTTTAAAAAGGTAAACAAAAGTAATTTACATTTTATTCTTTTTATTTAAAATGGCCTTTCATTAAAAAATATTACATCTCACTGAATAATAAGGTTATTCTGCTACTTTTATAATAAGCAACACTTCTTTATCTGAAGTGTTGCAAAATCTGTGTTAAGTGAGCTTGAAAGCTGTATATTTTGGGCATAGAAATATGTTGAGAAACTTATCCATGTGGAGAATTACTAAAAAAGTGTGAAGATTGTTCTGTTCATAACAAGGAATTGAACCCAAATACGTGAATTCCATCCAGGTATGTCAACAGTTATCCCGCACAGAATAAATGTATTTCAGATAGCGTGTGCATTCAGTTCCATCTGCAAAACAGCAAGATTTTATGATTTTATGTAATTTTTCATATAAGTTCTATGTATGAAATAATGCTTTTTAGGTTACAGTGTTCTTGAAAAATGAAATACTAATTAATTTCCATATTGCTTTTAATATTCATTGAATTGCTACACATGACTGTGATTCATCATTTGCGAGAATGTAAATGTCTTGTATTACTGGTATGCATAACAGATCATACTTTAAAGTCATTACTTTTGGGGCCCAAATATTTGTGGTAGGTTGGTTATGCTGTTCAGTGTTAAGCTTATTTTTAGACTGCTGTTGTAAGTTATTTTTGAACTGCTGTCGTAAGTGTGTGTATTTAGACTGCTAATATAGTGATTCTCCAATTCAAATTTGCATTGGTTGGATATCTTTATTTACTTGTTTTATCTATTTGCCTGTACTGTGAATAATAGATGCCCCCTCCCCTTCCCCATGCAAGCTATATTTGTTAGTAACCTACTTGATTAAGATATAAAATTGTGATTAGTAAGTCTCCTATTGGGAAAAGCCAGAAATGTTGTGTAAGTGTTCAGTGTATCTCTTCAGCTACTTTACCCAAGTGTAAATATTTCTGTGAAATTTTTTAAAGGTTCCGGACTGTTATATAAAACGAAAAGAAAGAAACTTTTTAATTTGAATCTTACTTTGCAGTGTGTTTTAACATGAAATTATTTATTACTTCCCATGATCTGGAGCTCTTATATATTTTTTAAACCAACAGTGACACTTAAATGTGAATGTTGATCTCAGTTGGTCATTTTTTTTTTTTGTTAGAAAATGTATAGTAGTGTGTAACAAATGAAAAAAAAATCTGTTTTCCAAGAATTACATTTCAAATTTGCATATACTCACGATATTAATGTGTCTGTTGCTAGGGCATTATGAAGTAATGTTGGATAATGGTGTCCACAAAACCCCGTTCCAGTTCTAAAAGTTCTATTACAATACAACCAAAAGAGATAAGATATTGTAATCTTTCACAAATTTACATTTAACTAAATGGAATTAATAATGTGTGCTACAATGCTTCCCCCTCCTACCTTAAGCACATACCCTTAGTACACAGTTGACTTTTAATATTAGGGTTTGTCATTAAAGTAGATTTCTGCCCATTTGTTGATCAAGATATCCTTTGTTATACTTCTGATTCCATAAGTTATTTTGCTGTGTCATCAACTATCATTTGAAAAACATAATCCTTGACTCATTGCTGCTACCCTACCCCTTAGTGCATGATATTTGGAGAATGTAGGAGTCAGGAAATTATCCCACTCCAGTCATAAATTTACCTGGGAACTTTTCGTTCAGAAAGTTCCATGCATTCAAAAGCCACAGTGTGGAGGTGAATCATCTAACTGAATAATTACTAATGAGTGTGGCTCTTCCCATTGAAGGACCAGATAATTTTCTACAATGCCAGGATGAACAGTTCCTGAAATTCTCATCAAACAAAAATGGGACTATCACCTGTGACATGCATGAGCCCAAACCAAAACAGTATGTCTTGGGTTATTGTGAAGGTGTTCATGCATATCATGCAGATTTTCAGACAGCTGTGTCCAAACATTGTAACACTCGTTCAGACACATGGAAAGTGACTTAAATTCAAGATATTCTTTTTCTAGATGATCATTGTGTTTATCAGTCAAATGTTAAGTGAAACAGACAAACTCATAGTTTTGAGGTTTGACATCAAAATGTGTGACGTGTCTTATATGCAATGCAGACACAATCTGTATTGTATGATTTTATGTACCATACTTTTCATCTTAAAATTCAATATGGAGTACAAGTCAAATGGGTTAAATTTCTCGATTTCCTTATCTTCATTCATAGACAAGTAAGTCCTGAGTTTATGATGAGGCTAAATCAAATACAGTTAGTGTTCGGAAATTCTGCAACTATATTTTTAATGTTTCAGTAAATATTGAAAGGAAGAATAAGTGAGGTAACCTCCACATTTTTCTTTTGGGCTAAAAGTTAAATTTCGTAAGTTTATTTACAAACTGATGCCTTCACTCTAACTGACCAGTTAGAGAAGCTGCAGCACAAAAAGGGGGAAAAACAACCAATATCGCACAAATTTGTCAAATCAGATAATGCTTGCAGCTTGAGTTATCATTCACTGTTTTCTCGCAGAGTCCAATTAAAATCAGAAACCAAAAAAACAAAGCAAAAAGCAATTTATTTCAATAAAAAACATGAAATAAATTTAAGATAAGCATAATAAATGGTGCAGCAGTGGATTTTAATTCAGTTGAGAGTTTCAAAAATATTACCTTCACTACCCGCAGTTATTGCTGCTCTTAAAGTGCATGTGCTGCTGACACGACTGTCACTAGCCAATTGATTGCATGGCAGAGATGTGTTTCAGTGATTTAATCATCATGATACAAATGAGGTGAACCCACTGTAGTTCTGACGGCTTGCAAAACCAGGCGTGAATGCTACTCATATGAGGTCTTCGAGCGATTAGGGGGGGGGGGGGTTGCGATTAACACAAGACAGCTGCCACTGATACTTTGGTTGAATAGAGATATCCCTTTCAGCAGCTTTCAAACAAGTTTTTAGTGAAGAGAAGATTACATTTTGTACACTTTCTGAATGGTTCTTATGAACACAGTATATTTTTTTGGATCTTCATATCACAACTGAATTTAAGGTAAAGTATGTTGTTGTTGCTTTTCCTTTCTCATTGAGAAATTTCAGTAACCAATCAATAGATAAGTTGATGTGGTATATAAGTTGAGGCCCAGACTTCTGAAGAAAAATCTCATCTTATATGCCAAAAAATATGGCATTTTATCTCAGTTGCTGCAGTTCATGTTATTCACAATGAAATGAGCAGGTCTTCAAACTCTACACTAGAAAATTTCTTGGACTTACCAGTGGTTTCATCTGAAACAATTTTTCATATGCAATCCTTTTCAAATTCCTTTCAGATTAGCAATATTAATTTCATTGCATAGCTAGTATTGATCTGGACTCTCCAAACCAGATCACACATTTGTCATTCTCCTGTGGAAAGTGCAGAAACTGCTGAAGAATGAAATCTCATGAAGAAATGATTCTCAGTGTCTCCAGTACATAGCAAACTTATATGATTGTTAACTTTCTGCATAGAAGTGCCAAATTTTCACTGTTTCCCATGTATCCAGTTCTTCAGAAAACTTACAAACTGTGCAGTGATAACTGTCCCACATCTCCCAATTTCCAGTCGAGTACAAGGTGTGATCAAAAAACATCCAGACTGGAGTTATTTAGTTCAAGACTTGCAGATTTCAAACTTAATCGCCTTCAAAGTAGTCTTCTTCTGAAGCCACACACTTATCCCAGCGCTGTTCGCACTGCTCGAAGCATTTTTTTAAAGTTATCATCTGAAGTAGTGAACAGCTGCTTTGTGACATTCTGTTGTATCTTCTCAATATCTGTAAATCTTTTTCCTTTCAAGTAGTATTTGATTTTTGGGAAGAGGAGAAAAGTCGCCTTGAGCAAGTTCTGGTGAATAGGGTTGCTGTCGGTCCTGTGCAATGCAGTGCTTAGCAAGAAACTGCTGCACAAGTTACTATGCGTGGGCAGGCATGTGTTGTCATTGTGGAGTTGCCACTCGCCACTCTCTTGCAATTCCGACTTTTTGTGACGAACTCCATTCCTCAAATGCTACAAAACTTTACAGTTGTACTACTTGTTAATGGTCTGACCTGATGGAGGGTATTCATGATGCACAATTCCCTCATGATTGGAAAAAACAGAACAAAGAAACAGTCAACATCATCTTGATATTACCACATCTGTGTTGTGCATTTTGGGGTGTGGGAAAGTTTGGGATCTTCCACTGTGAAGACTGGACCTTAGTTTCAGGACCATACCCATAAACCCACAATTCGTCACTAGTTATGATAGTTTTTGAAAAGGTGGTGTCATTTTTGACAAACTCAAGTAGGTCACTAGCAGCTGAAACATGTGCCTTTTTTGCTCAACTCACGCATAGTGATTTGGCGATTTTGCATCACAGCTGTGAGCACAAGTTCGACACTGTTTTTAATTCTTTGAATAAAGCTCATGTTGAGAAATGGCTTCCTAGTTTCTTAATTCAATTACTAATCTAAAACAACTATTATGGGAATTTTACTAGGAATTTTTTTATTTAAATTGCAAATTTTCGGAGAAAACTAAAAGACAGCCTGAAGAAAGAGAAGAGTTTTCTCCAAAAATTTGCAATTTAAATAAAAAAATTTCCTAGTAAAATTCCCATAATAGTTGTTTTAGATTAATAATTGCTTTTAATTTTGCTGATTTCAGTGCTCCCAGACTGTTCAACACTTTCACAGCCATCTTTAAAACATTTATATCACTTATAAACTTGCACATGACTAATACAATCCTCCCCAAAGACTTTCTGTAACTTTAAGCAAGTTTCAACAAGTTTTTGACATGCGAATTCATTGATCCGGTTTTTTTTTTTACATGACAATGCGATTAACTGCTTCACACATTAAGAACAAAGCACTACTGTAAAAAAGAACAGACAAGCATGGGAGGCATGACTCTTGCACTTTCGTAGTAGGTTCCAAGGTCAACCTGCGGCAAACCCTGTGCCTGCTGCGTTGACCAATTTCAAACTTATGCAGCCAGTCTGGATACTACCGAGAGATTCAGTTGCTTCAAAGTTCATTGGCCTGAGAAATGAAACAGTAACATGTTCAAGTGGAAATACAGAGTTACTGGAGTCAGCTCCTGCTTCAGAATAATGTAATATTCAAGTTTTCTGAAGAGATGGCTGCATGGGAAATAGTTAAATTTTGATGCTTCTGTGCCAAAAACAATAGTTCCACCTTCATTCAGATTTTCTCTCACACACAGAATTATTAGTTACACAATAACAGTTTTATGTGTAATTTTTTTCAGGTTTTATTCTTGGTTTTAATGTTTATTTTGCATGTATGCATGATGATATATAAAGTATCACAATAGCAACAGCAATTCTGTACAAAAGTATATTTTTCTTGTTATTTGAGTATGGAAAAATGGTGTGCTTGTTCTTCAGATTAGTAGTGGTTTTGATAATGCATGTACTGTAAAATAATCCAACATCTCCTTTGTATATGCATTTGAGAAATGAAAGGATCTCTTTTCATGTTTTGTTAAAAGAGAAGAAAAATGCTCATTAAGATTCCTACATAATTTTAACTTCTAATTTGGGGCTTACAGATTCAGCACATTCTTGACATTCAGATTTTCTAAATATGATAAGACTTTATCATTGAAACATCTAATCTAAGTATAAAAATGTGCTGATGATCTCACTCCATCATCCAAATGATCATTGTGATTGCAATGAATTTATATTTTACTGTAGTATATGGCCTGCCTTATCCACTTAACAATCATGTATGTCATCAGGGATGTACTTTAAATTTTAAAACTTCCTTCAATGTCATATTTCTTCCACCATGATCATTATTCCAATATATTAATGTGATTAAAGTATATTGGTATGAAGGATTATAGCTTTATCGACAGTATTCTTTACTGAATGAATATTTTTATGTTAGGTTCAGTTTTGCATAGAATTGCCTTTCTGAAAAGTGTTGTGCAAACTTCCTTTCATCATCTAGGATTTGTTCTGTGGTTCTAGTTCTGTCTGTTCTTTTAAGTCATTTGATCAAAATTTTGATCTGCATTTTGTTATAAGCACTTTAAGGTTTCTTCAAGTATTAGAAAACTGCTGACAATCCCACTCTACCTTGAAGTGTTCTCCACTAATTATTCTTTAACACAGCTAGGGTGATTTTATATAGTATACCTCATTTTTAATTTTTAGCATCATACATTTTTTATGTTATCACCTGAAAAACTGAACTAGGCACCAGTGTTTGGTTTGGATTGGTGAGATCACATGTTTCAGTATCTGTTCCACAATTTCAATTCATGTTCCATAATTAAATGTGGTAAATAATTTTTACTACTTTTTTTATATCTGATTTTTAGTGTTTTGAATGGAATATCCAAAAGTAAAATTCTCAAAATGAAAATATTGAAAGCTTGCAGTTCATCATGAAATGCTCAGTGTAAATTTTCAGACAAGTGGGCAGTTTTGTTTCATTAAACATGTGTTAAATTTTATGGAAATCCAGTTATAAATGATGTATCATCTGACACTTCTCAAAGCATGCGAGATGCTATCATCAAAGTTCTGTTGAGAAGCTGATTATTTCCCATCAGACAGAGTACCTGTGTACATATAATATATGTAAAGTACTTAACTGTTTTAGACAACTGTTACATTAATTCACTCTTAAAATACATAGGTAACAATTCTCTCCCTTTCCATGTGAGTTTCTGCATGTGAATGAATTCTGTTGAAATTTGGTATTTCCATTTCAATAAGCTGAGCCTATATAATAAAGTGACTTAAGACTACAGCACTAGTTAATAATTAATGACTTCATGGCTTCCTCTAATTACTTCAGTATTATAAATATTTCATGGGAATTATAGAGGATAAATTTATTAAGGTACTGTACCTCTATAATTCCCGTGAAATATTTACAGCAGTAGTTAAGTGAGAGAAAAACTTATCAAGAGCTGAATCTGAACTTTAAGTTTTGATAGGACATTGACTACTAGAGCTCATATTTTATTAATGAATGTGATATAATTATTCTCTTAAATGGAGTAATGAAGTAGAAAAAGATCATGTGTAAGACATTTGGTGGATGAAGCTCAGGTTGTGTGCTTAGATTGCAATAAATGGAGACATTTAATACATCAACAGTAAGCAAAGTCTAACATAATTGATTATTTTGATTTGGCAAATAATCTTGCTTCAAGTAGCTAAATCTCTTAATCTCAGAGAACAGCTTAGTGATATGTATGTATCAATATGAATTAAATTCTTATTGAAATCAGTGTAATTTGCCAAATGTTCAAATATGTGTGAAAAAGATCTTGAATTTGATATCCTTACTAAAATGCATGTTTAAGTAAGGTAAAAAAAAATGTTTCATGCCAATCAACCTAATTGCAGTCCCATTTATTATGAAGCCAGTAAGACTCGTGTATACATAAATTTTCCAGAAAGTTTAGTTGTACAAAAATAGAAAATTTATTTATGTATAGAAAATGGCTTTATTATTCCTGGAGTAACTGCTGTTGAATAAAAAACGAAATGGAAGATAGGTTCTTGATATATTTGGATTTGCTTGCTGTTTAGAATGACTTTGTAAAATTAGGCTGTAATGTCCTGAGTTAATATCTCTTTTATAACATCAAAAAAGCCAGTGCATATTTCAGTCCCAAAAAATCATTGCTAAAGAATATTTAACAATCTTATGTGTAAACACTATTACTGAAAAGTCAACTTTTGATTTCCTTTCAGTTCTTAACATTTGTAAAGTAAATTGTGGGAATCTAATTCAAAGCATTGCACATAACTCTTTTGAAATTCCATAATAGCCAGCAAGTTTGTACTGGAATTATAAAATCATATTGAAATAAAGAAAGGGTGTGCATTTTAAGTTTACTGTGTATCATTCTGTTTTAAGCAAAATGCAGAGAGAAATAAGAGGAATAAGACAATCGGTGCTGGTTTCTATATTGCATCGTTTGTTTCTTTAAATGATGCAACTAATTTTGTTTCCCATTCAGAATCATATTCATTTTCGCGCATTTTGTGAATTTCGCATGTTTTTATATTTTCTTCTCTTTAGTTATTTTTTTTTTCACATCTAGACACTGTAAAATCAAAAATTGGGACTGTGCTGTTTTTAAATAAGTTTTCTTCAGCTTTCAAAAATATAAAAATTAAACCAAAAATACTTAAAAACCTTCAGAGCATTTTAAAAGTTTCTCGATGTCTTGCCCCCCTCCCCTTTTTTTTTGACGGTTAAAAACACATGGAAAACTTATCTCTATATCCAGGTATAAAAATTCTTGTTGTTTCAACCCTTTATTTTTATGTTTTTTTTATTCTAGGGAGAGGAGGGCTATCTCAGGCTTTACGGCCTTTCCCTTCCTTTTCCTAGTTGCTGCAGTAGATATATTGTACAGATAAAGCATTATGTGTAAGACAATATGGCAATTGAAGGAATAAATAAATGAAATGAAATATTCCAATATGTTGTGGTTTAATTTCTCCGAACATATCAGAATGTTGGGTGAAACAGTGTAAGATTTTCTATGCCTGGATATGCGTACAAGTTTTCAATGTTACAGGTTTTCATATGGGTTTAACTATAAAAAAAAAAGCAAGACAATAAAGAACCTTTTTAAATATTTTTGAATTTTTAAGCATTTTTCGGTTCAATTTTTCAAATCTATGAAAACAAAGAAAACTCATTTAAAAAATAGTATAATTCTGATTTTTGCTTCTGCAGAATATAAAAAAAAGCTAAAAAGTAAATATTAAAATATGTGAAGTTCATAAAGAATAATTCTGTTAGCTAATTACCCTAAATCTGTAGTGCACTTTTAAAAAAATCAGTTTAATAATTAATATTTGTATGCACATGGTATTTTAAGTGTCCTTTAAACCTTAAGGAATGATACCACTGCTGTGTGCTGGTCTATATTAGCCTAATCTAAATTGGCACTCAAATAAAATGTCATACATTTTGTGCTCCCTGGGCTGATATGCCAGAGAGTTCCACTGTATGATAAATGTTCTTTCTCAGTTGTCTACCAAAGCACTTGTTGAGCTCTTAAAAATGTAAAAATGGACTACTAAAAAAACAGCATTATTAGCATGTAAAAAGTTTTGAGAATTTCTTGAAGTCCTCATCATATACTGATATTTATTTGATTCTTTAGTGTCAATCAGATGTTGAATTACACTTTCATTGTAAATTATGTGATTTTGTAAATATGGAATCATCACATTTTAGAACATTTTGAGTTGTTATAAATTCCGTAATGAATTGTACCAGCTGTTTTACACTTCCAGACAGTTTTTGACTTATCTCCTTCTGACAAAATTTTTGCAGATATTTTAAGTGCCTTAGAGACAGTAAGTGTACTGTGTATTAAGTGCAATTATGTCCCATTAAATATGTGACCTATTTCCTTATTGTGATTGAAATGGAAATTTTTTATTTTAAAGTTTTTAAATGTTCTTTATAATATATACCTTTAGTATTATCTCATATACATATAGTTCTTGTTATTTACTGCATTTGCTGTTGACTTAAATAATCAATGTTGGCTGCTGAATTTTTAGGATATGTGTTTTGAATCCTTAATCAAAATGCTAGAGCTAGAATTTATTTTCCCTGTTAAAAGTTGCATTTAAGAACAAAATAATATGAATGTTTTTGCTCTACTTAATATTTCAATAAAATTTTACATGGTACTTTCTGTAGCATTGATTTTAGCTATTTTTGTGTGTGCAACATAGTCATTTCCAACTATTTATATATTACAGTATTTGTGATAACATTGATTTTGTTGTCTGGTGGTCAAGTAGTTATGTGCACAGGCTTCTTTTTTTTTATATTACTGATCTGAGGTTTCTGTTCCAGGTAA
This sequence comes from Macrothele yani, assembly GCA_039090855.1. Lineage (NCBI taxonomy): Eukaryota > Metazoa > Arthropoda > Arachnida > Araneae > Macrothelidae > Macrothele > Macrothele yani. The sequence goes on from CM076991.1 coordinate 84,883,570, forward strand.
GACATCAATTTGCTTGCCTTATGCCTCTGGCTCTTTTCTTTCCCTGGAGATATTAACCTTAAAGTATGAATGCCACCTCCATCTAGTGAAAATGTATTGATTTACATTATTATATACACCAATGTGCCATTACATTATGGCCACCTATCTAATAATCTGTAAGACCCCCTTTAGCCCGCAAAACAGTGGCCACTCAGCGAGGCATCGATTCGATGAGGTGGCAATAGGTATCCTGGGGAATCTGGTACCATAATGACAACAGCAGGTCCTCCAGTTCCTGTGCATTTCAGGGCGGTGGTGATTTAGCACAAACCCACTTTTCCAAGTCGAATCACAAATGTTCAATTGGGTTCATGTCAGGTGAATTTGGACGTCAGAGCATTAACAGAAAGTCACCAGCATGTTTCTTGAGCCACTCCTTGACGCTTCTGGTAGTGTGGCATGGCACATTATCCTGTGTTACCAGTAGGTAACACAGTTGCCATGAATGGGTGAACTTGATCTGTAATGATGTTCAGGTACCTGACAGCTGTCAGGGATTGTGTTATTGGAATAATGGGGCCTAAAGTGTCCCAAGAAGACATCGCCCACAGCATAACACCACCGCCGGCCTGTTTTCTCCCAACAGTGCATCCAGGTGTCACATCCTCCATTGGTAATTGGCGTATCCGCGCTCGGCCATCTACTTGATGCACCAGGAATCTTGATTCGTCAGAGGCCACTTTCTTCCAATCATGAACGATCCAATCTTGATGATCTTGGGCCCATTTCATGCACTGTTGGTGATGACGTGCAGTGAGCATGGGGACCCGGCTGGCTCTTCGGTTATGCAGGCCCATGTGCAGAAGGCTGCGATGAACTGTGTGCTGTGAAACATTGCCCTGATCACCACCGTTGTAACTGCGGGTGATTTGTCACACTGTGGTCCTGCGGTCGCTGTGAACAATGCGCGACAGTCTCCGCTCCACTCTGGCATCAGTGAGCTGTGGACGACACACGGCTGGACGGCGGTTCGTCCTTTGGCCATCTGTGCACCACTTTTGATACGTACTCAATACGTGAACAAGCCGCGCCGTTTCCGAGATCGGAGTTCCGAAGCACCGTGCCATCCGAATTTGTCTTTTATCAGACTCCTATAAATCGGCAGCTTTTCCGATTCTGACTCCGAACACTCTACTAACAGAAAGCTGTTCCTCGGGTTGTATATATACTGCTCTGTGAACTTTACCTACGCCATCGTTCGGTCTTCAGGTGCGCTCATTTCTCTAGGCTGGGGGTGGTCATAATATAATGGCACATCGGTGTACATACGAAGATGCCAATTTATTAGGTACACCTGCCCTCAACACACAAATGGCTTACTGCAACCCTTAAGGCTTCATATGAACGCAATGTAAATCAACCAGGACACCTTTTTGAGCATCAGTTAGTATTTGATTTGAGGTTGGAATGGGAAAAACAAGTGATCTGAGAGATTTCGAATGTGGCATGGTTGTTGGCACCAGTTGTCATTGTTCGAGCCTCTCCCAAACAGCGATCCTTCTGGGCTTTTACTGCACCTCCATAGCAAAGGTTCATCATGAATCGTGCAACATGGGGGGGGATTCCAGGCCGCCCCGGTGGCGCAGTGGTCTAAGGCGCTGGCCTCTGATCATTCGTCCGTAAGGGGTCCGGGTTCGAATCCCGGTCAGGCATGGATGTTGTGTTTGTCTTACAGCACTGGTTCCCTCTCTCTTCCCTGGAACCAGTGACCCTAAATTAGGGACGGGCGACTGCTTATAGCCCATTGAGTTGCTCACGGTGGTCGTTAAACCTCCAATCAAATAAAAAAAAATTCCAGCAACTGACAATCCTGTGGACCAGGAGTTGATCCAGAAGCTTACCTTAGGGAGCATGGTGCTTGCTTTTGACTAAAAACAATATTGATAGAACGCCTTTGTGGAAGTGGATCTCTCTCTCTCTCTCCAAAGCTAGAACATTTAATCTTCAAATTCACAGCAAAGTTTAATTATTGTAAAACACTTTCACGAAAGTTTGTGGATCTATTACTGTAATTTTACAAAAATAAATACAATACTTATTTGCAATCTTGTCCATTTAAAAAGGGAAAGGCTGGATCCACTACGGCTGTAGACGATAACTGCTGTGGATTAGAGGGGTCAAAGGCGACAGGTGAGAATGTTGAACTCTGCAGTGATTTGTTAGGCCACAACCAGGCTAATCACTACAGGATTCAACTCTGATGTGTAGATGGTTATCTCCAAATGCACCAGGTATGGAACGATGCTCCGTGAATGTGTTACAACATCTGACAATTACATTGAGTGAAAATACGCAGAACGTGAAAGCATGCCTCCAGTGGGTGCAGAGGCATCAGCACTGGACAATTAAGGAATGGAAAAGATCAACTGGACAGATAAATCAAGGTTCCTTCTGCATCGTGCAGATAAGATATGAGTTTTGTACGAGCGACACGAAGCCATCCTGTCCGGTATCAACAATATAGCCCCTCCCAGATCTTAACCCAAGTGAACACCTATAGGGCCACCCCGGTGGCGTAGTGGTCTAAGCGATGGCCTCTGATCATTCTTCCGAAAGGCGTCCGGGTTCGAATCCCGGTGAGGCACGGATGTTGTGTTTGTCTTACGGCACTGGCTATCTCTCCCTTCCCTGGAGCAAGTGACCCTAAATTAGGGATGGGCGACTGCTTGTAGCCCACTAAGTTGCTCACGGTGGTCATTAAACCTCCAATAAAGAAAAAAGAACACCTGTAGAATGAGATTGAGAGAGCCATTTGAAACAGCGATCCAGGTGTGCAGTCGAGGCCTGGTGCCAGGCTTACTTTTTATTTAATCGAATCAGACTGTTTTAGCCGCCCCGGTGGCGCAGTGGTCTAAGCGATGGTCTCTGATCATTCGTCCGAAAGAGGTCCGATCCCGTTAGGCATGGATGTTGTGTTTGTCCTACGGCACTGGCTCTCTACCTTCCTTGGAACCAGTGACCCTAAATTAGGGACGGGCGACTACTTGTAGCCCATTAAGTTGCTCACGGTGGTCGTTAGACCTCCAATCAAAAACAAAATAATAATTTTATTTATTCGATCGTTGTCCACCGAAATCCCCACCCCCAATGTTGGTTCGAAACATACTAAAATTTGGACGCAATCCATGCATTTTCCCGCAAGCAATCATCGGGAATTAATTCTTGCACCTGTGCCCTGACCTTTGACCAAATTTCGACCATGTCCCAAACAGCATACTAAAAATTAATCGAAATAGTACGATGTTTACGCGAGTTATAGTGCAGACAAACAAACGGTCAGGGAAAGCTGGAGCATATACGCTTCTTCAATCTACGGTTGGAAAGCGTAAAAAGAACGACATTGGGCCATGCACAATAGTTTAAAAAGTTATACATTTAAAATTGGCAAACTACAAAAAAATATGATCGTTTATTATTACATTTCGACGAAAATTTAATTAGGATCAGTTATACAAGGTAGGATCCAAAAGTTCCCGGACTGAGTCCGTAAGTCCATAGATAGAGTTACAAAGATGAAGCACATCCTGAAACACTTCAGGAGAAGCGTGTTGTTGCAAGAGGGTCTTATTTTGGAGGAGGGGTAATGCCGTGAGTTAGAAAGGCGGAAGTGAGGTTACAGGCCAGACTGTATTCGGCACGGCATCTCTTTTATCAGGATCCTCCCTACACCGGCCGCCCCGGTGGCGCAGTGGTCTAAGCGATGGCCTCTGATCATTCGTCCGAAAGGGGTCCGGGTTCGAATCCCGGTCAGGCATGGATATTGTGTTTGTCTTACGGCACTGGCTGTCTCCCTTCCCTGGAACAAATTACCCTAAATTAGGGACGGGCGACTGCTTATAGCCCATTGAGTTGCTCACGGTGGTCGTTAAACCTCCAATCCAAAAAAAAAAAAATCCCTACACCGTACTTGATGTTTTAGCAGCAGTTCGAGCTGATCTTTCTGTTGAGTAAGTTACCTTTTGGATGGATGGATTTTTTTTTTTTTTTTTTGGATTGAAGGTTTAACGACCACCGTGAGCAACTCAATGGGCTATAGGCAGTCGCCCGTCCCTAATTTAGGGTCACTGGTTCCAGGGAAGGGAGAGAGCCAGTGCCGTAAGACAAACACAACATCCATGCCTCACTGGGATTCGAACCCGGACCCCTTTCGGACGAATGATCAGAGGCCATCGCTTAGACCACTGCGCCACCGGGGTGGCAAGTTACCTTTTGTCCGGTGAACAATTTGTGTGTGGTGGTGGGCCCATGTTTATTAATAATAACTGATTTGCCAAAGCGTACAGGTATAATTAGTGCGTATTTTTCGAATGGTGTGGTACGAAAACAAAAGAAATTCAAAGCGAATGTACCAGGTACAAGTGCGGAAAGCTCTGACCGTAAATAAGGTAAAACTAATGACTAGTTTTTTAAAAAGGAGTCTTTTCTAAGTTCAAATTCGTGAACTGTGCTTTTAACCCAAATGAATGTTTCCCTAATTTGTGCTGTTTAATTAAATTTGAAATACCTAGTCTTAGTCTACCTAATGAAGTAAAATGCAGTGTATATTAACTTGCCTTGGTTTTTGTTATATGAGGTTAGTACTTTTTCATGACTACTTTATGTAATTCAAAAAACGTGACCCACCAAAACATCTGCTCGCCCACCCAGACAAAAAAGTCTGGCGCCGCCACTGAGTGTTATTCCATTTCAAGATGATTTCGTCTCCTTTGTGCCCTTGTTGCAGTCAGCCCGGAACTGTTGAGCATGTGTATGCTCCCTGTATCATTTTAAATCTGCTATTTGTTCTCTTGACAGTTTCATCGTACGTATGTACGCACCAGCACACCCTTGCTGATTATTGTTGCCTCCATCCGTCAAGGGCCTCTCATGGACTGTGCTCTTAGTTTTTCATTCTTGTGAAGCGCGTTATACGTATTTACTTTTCACAACACCCATGGACTCTTGCTGGTTCAGTCACCAGATGAACGCTTTGGCCGAGAGCGCTTCGTGCCCGGTTTGTCCTTGTACTGCGTTTTGATTCAAGAAGACTGCTGATGTGCTGTCTTGATTTTTTTTTTTTTTTTTTTTGTTGAAAGTTTTATGACCACCGTGAGCAACTTAGTGGGCTATAAGCAGTCGCCCGTCTCTAATTTAGGGCCACTGATTCCAGAGAAGGGAGAGAGCCAGTGCCGTAAGGCAAACACAACATCCGTGCCTCATCGGGATTGGAACCCGGACCCATCTCGGACGAATGATCAGAAGCCATCGCTTAGACCACTGTGCCACCGGGGCAATGTTTTGAATATTGACTATGTATTAATTTTGAACATATGCATTTTATATGATTAAGGGCTTTGTATATTAGTTTCTTTTGTTGTATATAATTTGGACCCCTTCCTGACGAATGGCCAGAAGCCATCCCTGAGACAACTGCGCCACCGGGACCTCGGCCTCGACGGGTTCCTGGGTTGATGTTAACAGCGAAAGGACAAACACAGCACCAATGTCTTGCTTCGGAATTTGAACCCAAACCCAGAAGTATAAAACGTCAGAATCACGAGCTTCTGACTACTCGATTACTGGATAAATCGCACATCTATCGTAGGAGTTTTAACATTGTTTCTTTTAAGTTGTTTCTTCACTTACGGAAGCCATAATGCTTTTTAAGTGAAGAGCTGACAAGTCATAACAAGTGGACAACACTGCTGCATAACTGAATACGCACACTTATCTTGAAAGCAGGACATTGTAAATGAGATTACCTTATCTCATCTCATGCCTGTGTTCGAACAATGTTTTCGGACTTCCCTTCCATAATTTTTTCTTAGATCATTAAAAAACATTAATACACTGCCTGACAGAGAAAATGCCACACCATGAAGGAATGCTCGAAAACAGACCAAACTGCACACACAGATAGCCAAGTCAGTCCTGAACAAATTATTTATCACATATTTCAGTGGCCGAATATACTGGATGATCAATTAGTAGTGTGGCCCCCATTTTGGGCGATACAGCGTTGAATTCGACGTGGCATCGAGTGTCCGAATAGAGTCCCCGGGTTTCGTGGACCATGTGGTGTTGATCCGAGTCCACAGTTTATCTTCATTTTGCGTGGGGGAATGGAACTCAGCCGACGTACAATAGTGTCTCACAGATGCTCGATGTGCGAGAGGTCGGGGGATCGTTCTGGCCACGGAAGCATCCGCACACCGTATAAAGCATTCAAGCTGATCCGAGCGGTATGCGGCCAGGTGTTAGCCTGCTGAAAAACGGCGTTTGTGATGCCCTGCAGATACCGTAGTGCCACGGGCCACAGCACTTCGTCAACATAGCGGTGTGCTGTCAATTTGCCCATAATGCGTACCAGCGGTGAGCGGCTGTTGGCGTTGATAGCACCCCACACCATGATTCCACGTAGCCTGACCGTGTAGCGCTGCACAATGGCGGAATAATCCACCCGTTGGCCACGTCGCCTCCAGACTTACACGGCGATCATCCGTGGTGAGACAGAACCGCGATTCGTCGCTAAACATCACACTGTTCCATTCGGCACCACACGCAGCTCTGGAGCGACACCACGCCAAGCTGGTGACGACGATGGCTCGCTGTTAAGGGTAGACTTCGCAACGGACGGCTGGATAGGAAACCAGAAGCAGCCAGTCGGCGCGACACTGTCTGCGTCGATATCGGAGCATCCAAGCCTTCCGTACACTCCGCAAAATGGCGCCCGTTGTGGCCTGTGGGTCCGCTACGGCATGACGTTGGATGCGATGGTCGGTGCGCTCAGTCGTCCGGTCTCCTTACGACGTTGCACAGATCCTTCCTGGAACCACTGTCCACAAATGCGACCGACGGTTGTGGCATCATGTTGCATTTCTTCCGCAATACGACGCAAGACCCATCCGGCGGTACGAAGACCTACGATGAAACCTCTCGTGAACTCATCCGTTTGATCGTTTGATCAAAGCGCGTACGACGACGTCTTAACGCCATTGACACCCCTTGTTCGTTCTCCCGACACGGTGACAGCAGAACCACTCGTGACCTGAACGATGTCCCGACTGATGGCCTCACGGGCTGGTTGTCAGCTTTTATCCCGCGCTCCGTTCGTGCGATTGGCCAGCAAATGCAATCATTTGCATAACTTGTACGTGTGCACCACACTGCAATTTTCATGGCGCTGCGTTCAAGTCTTCGTGTTTTGGCATATTCTCTGTCAGGCAGTGTACATACACACAATATATATAAAACAGATATTGTATGAAATAAACTTTTCCCATGTCTTTCTCTTCACTACAAAATATCCTTCCTTTAACATATTGTCTCCCTTGGCACTTATTATTTATTTCCCATACTTCAGTCCATCTTACTCTAGGACTAACACAGAATTCGACACCTGCTTAGACAATATTTTATTTCTCATCCCACGCACATGTCCAAACTTTCCCAATATACTATCATTAACTTTCTCTTCTACAAAAAAATACCCAGCTTAATTCTACTCTCTGTATTAGCAATTTTGCTTTGCCTCTAGACTGTCTAGTTTGCCCGATTTTTCATTCACCCCATGTCCGCGGCTTCCAACATCTTGTAAAAAATCCCTTTTCCTTTTGCCCAGCACTCCCTGCGATAACAAAAGATTGGTCTAAACGATACATTTTATACAAGGTGTGTTTATTCACCGACCTCACTGAATGAAAACACTTTTACGGAGATGATAAAATGCTTCCAAGCCTTTCCATATCCAGTTGTCTAGCACCTTATCAATCCTTAGTTAGACAGCATGTCCCTGTGAGGTATTAGACATGCCACTCAGGTTCGGAAGTGCCTCTCTTTTCCAGCTCTACTGCCTACAGAGTTACCTTTCCTGGTCATCAAGCAACTCGGAATCAAGATCCTTTCATCACCGAACATCTGAACTGAGTGACAAACCCTTAGCTTTCTCTACCTCACTCCCATGGGTCTTTCCTATCGGCAACCTAGATCAAATATCCTGTTTTCCTTCTGCTGTTTAAAACCTGCCGTCAGACACTCCCTTTCTGAAATCCTCTCCAACATCATTCATTCAATTTCTGAGTGAAAACATTTTTACAAAGCTGGTAAAAGACTTTCCCGCCTTTACTAATTCAGTTGTCCAGTTCCTTATCAAGTTTCATTAGTATAATCACATCAGGAAAGATAATTAAGACCTATTAACTGTTGTAGAATCTCCTTGAATTACAAATTTAGTGATTCTTGGGTTACATTTAGAACCACTTATTCAGATTTATCAATGATATTCGTCCCAAATATTTCGTCATAATTTGCTTATTGACCTCACGCGACAAGTTTCCTGTACTGTTAGACAGCAACACTAGGTCATACAGCAAAACCTACGTCAATGTCTGAAATACAATTGGCTTTTATTTAACATTTAATCACTATAGACCACAAAGGATATGGAAACGAGAACAAGCCTTTCCTCCCTTTTCATTCTGTCTGTTGAAAACTTCTCGATGTACAAGCTTGTGATTGATTTCAGCAACATGCTTTTCAGTTTATAACTAACCAGCAGCTTTTCTACGACCACTCACTCGCATTCATTTCACGCATTCACTTCATGAAATTTTTTAGAAAGTTGCCTGAGAATAAACATATTATTCTGGCATCCTGTATCCAGGCCCTGATTTACGGGAGGGCACACGGGGCACGTGCTCAGGGCCCCCGATTTTGGGGGGCCCCCAAATTTGAATTAAATGTGTACTTAGTTAATGGGAATTTTGTGTGTTTGTATTCAAAATTTATTTTATTTTACTTTTGCATGCTCATGAGTCATGTGTTTATTGATGTGGTACTTACACGCAGTGAGTTTGAGTTTCGAATTTCACGTAAACACGTGGCCATTAATGAGTTTCAGTGGTTTAATAACCTTCAGGTGGCCATTGAGAAGGAGGATCGCTTCCATTGATTCACGTGCCTTTTCTTGCTTTTCCGAACGCACCTAAATTCAACTGATCCTTCAACTTCCTGCATACGGCTTGTCGTTGTCGTAACTGTAACCATGAAGGCTTGGTTGTATTTTGCATTGCGTTTCTTGTAGTCTGAGGGAATGTTGAATATTTGTTAATTTTATATATAATCAAATTCAGTTAGTTGTAACAATATATTTAAGTTGAATTATTTAACAGTTAAATTATGTCAAAACGTACATATATATCAGGCAGTGCTAAACGGAAAGCCAAACAATTGAAACTGAAGGATGATGACCTACAGCATGGTAGCATTGAACGTTTTGCCATTAAAAAATTGGATATTTCACTTGGTCCCAAAAGTTCTACAAATTCATCTAATTTTACTACTGGTGAGTCTCTTGAGTGTAATATGTCTTTGGAAGCCAGTAATCTGACTTCAGAATCATCTAACATCACAGATGCTCCTAATTTGGGAAATCTTTTGAATTCATCTAATGAAGACAGCACAAGTTCCACAATGAATGCAGTGGATCCTGTCTTATGGGGAGAAATTACAGAAGATATGCGCGAATGCTTTTTGAGCAATCCACCAGTCCAAGATTTGAAGTTGCTGGCATTCAAAGGGAAGGATATATGTGATAAAAAACGTTTTCTAACAGAAGTTAATTTTTTCAGAATAAAAAAAAATAATGAGAAGGTAAAACACGACTGGCTTCTTTTATCCCCATCAACTTGCTTACTATTCTGCTGGATATGCAAATTGTATGCTAGGAGCACTACAGCATTAGGATCCACAGGATTTTCTGACTGGAAGCATGCAAGTGAACGTCTTACAGAGCATGAAAATTCACACATACACAGGCAAGCAGTATGTGACTATTCATCACGCATGAATGCTTCTGCACACATTGACTGTCAGATAGTTATGCAGTATCGGAATGAATCCAAGTACTGGCAAGATGTTTTGCATAGAGTTGTTGCAACAGTTAAGTATCTCTCAGTTCGTGGGTTGCCAATGTATGATGATGATGAAACAATTGGATCAGTCCGAATGGAAATTTCCTGGGCTGCTTAGAATTAATTGCAGAATTTAATCCATTCTTAGCTCAACACTTGGAAAAATGTGGGAATCCAGGAAGTGGTAACATCAGTTACTTATCTTCAACATGTGTGGATGAATTTGTTGAATTAATGGCTGTACGTGTTTTTAATGCCATCACTGATGAAATAAAAATGTCAAAATAGTTTTCTGTCATAGTTGACTCTACTCCAGACATTACACACATAGATCAGCTGGCTTTTATCATAAGGTATGTCAACAAATATTGTGAAGCAAAAGAACGGTTTCTGACATTTATTCCATTCCATGGACATACTGCAGAAAACATTACGAATACCATGATATCTTTTCTACAGGAGGCTGGCTTGGATATTATGAATGTCAGAGGCCAAAGCTATGACAATGCCAGCAACATGTCTGGGAAGTATTCTGGTGTTCAAACACGCATTAGGGAAATCAATCCACTAGCGGAATATGTGCCATGTTCTGCTCACACTTTAAATTTAGTTAGTGTGAATAGCATAGATAGTTGTGGTAAAGTTGTTTCTTTTTTCACATTTTTGCAAAAACTCTATACTTTTTTCTGCATCAACTCACCATTGGAAGATGCTCTAGGAGAAAGTCCAGGAAGCACATGGAAATTCATCACTCACACTGAAGAGTCGGTCAGTTACCAGATGGTTTGCAGATGCTGCAGCTACACGATCAGTGAGGAAAAATTATCGTGAAATAGAGAAAGTTTTAGTATTTCTGTCAGAAATTGTAAATGATTCTCCACAGACAAGAGATGAAGCAAAATCACTGCTGAAGAAAATGTGAATAATGGAAATATCGATCAGCACAGTAGTTTGGGACACAATACTTCAGAGATTAAACTGTGCAAATCAAACTTGCCAGAATCCAAAAGGAAATATTTCTGAAGTACCTAAAATTTTCCAGTCGTTAATTGAATTCATTCAGTTCGTGAGGAAAAATTTTGAAGTCTATGAAGAGGAAGCTAAAACATTAGTGTCTGAAAATGTGCAATACCATGGTCATCATTCCCGAAGAAAGAAAGTGCCCAAGAATAAACACCTAGATGAATGTAACAGTGAACATATAGAACTCAGTGCAAGGGATATATTTAGAACTCATCATTATGTGCTTTGTGATGCTTTAGTCACTCAGCTTTCAAGCAGAAAAAGTGCTTATGAAAATATAATGAGAAAATTTGAATTATTTACAAAAAAATCAAGATCTGAAATTTTTGAAGGGGCATTGCAGGAATACTATAACAATGACCTTGACGACCAGTTTGCAGATGAGTTTTTGCAATTCTCCTCAATGATGGGGGAGCATGCAACCATTCCCCAGATGCTGCAAACTTTGAAGGTAAACAATTTAGAAGCCACATTTCTGAAGACTGAGACTGCACTTAGAATGTTCATGACATTACCGATTTCAAATTGTACAAGTGAGAGATCATTTTCTTTGCTGAAAAGATTTAAAAATCCCTTACGATCAACCATGCGACAAACGAAACTGGCATCATTAGCTCTGCTGTCTTTGGAGAGTGATGTGACACAGTCTTTAAATTATGATTCTCTGATACATGACTTTGCATCTAGGAAATGTAGAAGAAAAATATTCAACCCAACTGTTTCGTCCTGATATAGGAGGTAAATTTTCAATTGTTTTTATTTATTCCTAAAAATAAAGAATAGTAACTGAGTTATTACAAATAAAAAGATCTGTTGCCCAAACACAGCACTTTGTCATCGTATTTTCAGTTTTCTTTGACATTGGACAATTTATACATTCATGTCATTATGTGCTCATTAGATTTTGGTAAAAATTGGGTAAATGTAGTTTAGCGTGGTAAATTATTTGGTCGGAAAAGTTGCAAAATTTCTAAAAAGTGTGACGTACAGATTCTAAAATATGCAATTTAAGGGGAAAGGTGAAAAAATTTCATCGTTAGAATGAATATTAAAGATGTTTACCGAAAAACTTGAACTCCAAGTATGACGAGTCAGCAGACGCTGCGGGAGGCCTTAAACAACGCTGAGGCGTTGACATGAAGCTGTGCTCCGTTGAAAGGAAGGATCGCTGCAGCCAGGACATTCACGAGCGGAATAGTACAACAGGAACCGGGTACGCTGTTGTCAGGAAAGAGTGTAGTGCAACGCTACAGAAAATAGTTAATTTCGGTGTCAGTTCTTGACATCGCAATCGGACAGTTTCTTGTGTTTTTCACATGGGATTCTTTGATGCTGAATGTATGAACTCATTTCTCCGTGGAAGCTTTTTTTTTTTTATTTAGTAATCAAACTTTCACTTTGAGACTTGCCATCTAACTTCCGTTAGAGAGAATGCGACACCTACTCTAACGCTTTTCTAGAAACAAGAAAGGCATGTGCATACTTACTATTTCGTATCAAGGAATTACCTGCCAAAAAACGAAGACAGTCTCTGCATGTTTCTTTAAAAAGTGAGACAGAAATTACAAACTACATTCTTTAGCGTAGCAGTATATTATGTTACTCTTTCCTGACAAGAGCGTACCTGATTCCTGTTGTACTCTTCTGCCCATGAATTCCCAGCCGCAGCAAACCTTCCTTTCAACGGAGCAAAGCTTTAGGTCGTCGCCGCAGGGTGTGTTTACTCATCCTACTTGGAGGTAAGTTTTTCGGTAAACATCTTTAATATGCTTTTTTTTTTTTTTTTAATTTTACAACTTTTCTGACCAAATAATTTAGGACGCCGAAGTACAACACATTTACCAAAAATTGAACCGGACTAGGTGTTCCCCTCAGCTTTTCAGATTATTATTATTATGTTCGGTTTTTTTTTTTTTTTTTTGTGTGTGTGTAACTCAGACTCTTCCTTATCAGCACAAAATTTTATGTTTTGCAGTTTTCTGATATATTGATCATGATGCGCTGATTTGATCTTGGTAGAAACCGGGAAGCTGGAAGTAGGAGTTCCCATTGCACTTTTTCAATTTTTTATGCAGCTTCACATCTCTATTTATGAGGAAGTCCAGTGGAGGTCACCATGGATTTTTTTTCTTGTTTTAGTTCACATTTTTTGTTGGATGCATTGTTCTCATGTTCTAGACACAAGAATCAGTACATTGCAAGATCACTAAAATTAAGATGTCCATCCATTTTGTCATAGATATATTGTTATAGTTAGAGTCTATGGGGGTCATTAACACCACAAACTACTGATCAACCAGTTGTCCCCGCACAGCCAGAGTTATATAAAAATAAAATGTATCTGCGTACACAGCTATTGAAACAGAAAACTCGCTGCCAACCCGCAAACCATGATAACAATGGAATAAGATAATTTAAAGGAAAATTAATAAAACAAATAATTATTAGAACATTACAGATTCCAATGAGGACAAAATAGTACATTCTAATTGAATGTGCAGCAATGTGTGTAAAATGGACTTTTATGGCAAAATATTAAAATATTGAACTACGAACCTCATAAAAACAAGAGATTAATTAAAGAAAGTTTTTATACCCAGAAAAACAGTTCTATCAATGAACCTTCAAAAATAATAAATATGATTTTCAACAAGTTAATTCAAAAATACTGGACTTACAAAATGCATAAGGAAATATTTTTATTTAATTGACAACTGAAAGAGGAATCTGGCAATAAAATTTAAATTTTGTGTTAACAAAACTTTTAATACAGTTCGTATACATTGAGAACAGGCCTTGATAAAATCTAGAGGCCAGAAATGTCTGTAAAAACAAAAGAACTCAGAAGATGTGAAAAATAATTAAGTTGTTCAGTTGAAATAGAATTAAGTATATTAATCTGAGTAAAGCGTTGAGTAAGTGTTTTAATTGCTGTATATAGGCCTAACATTTTTATTTTTTTAATCTACATGCAAAAACTATCGGCAAACCTGCTAATGATTTGGAAACTATCAGCGTACGCATGTACGTCTACATTCTGCTACTCTGCACACAGTGACTATTATTTGGTGGATAGAGAATAAGGAGGGGGGCCCCGGAAATGTTTTGTGCCCTGGGCCTCGCATGTAGTAAATCGGGCCCTGCCTGTACCCACTCCTAGGGCCACACTATCTTCCAGATATTGCGCACCAGCTTGTTACTCAAAATACAAGTATTTGAGTATATAACTTACAAAGAACCCTCTTTCAAGATTTGTGCCCATGAAACTGCATGAAAAGTGAAATTTTGAAGTGAGAGAACATAATTCGCCAAAAGAAGTTTTGTTTTTCAATACTGTCCCATTTCCAAATTTGTGATTCATTTGGGTGAATTATTTTTTTAATTTTGAACGATCGTTTCAATATGTCAATGCATAATAACGAACCACAACCATGTTCAACGCAGTGATCAATTGCATGAACGAAAAGTTACGTTCGTTTTATCTGTTAAACTATGCACTCTTTTTACATACGCATGTGTATATTTTGCTACACATTCTATAAACAATCCTTCCTCCTCGGGAAAGAAGTCATTTTTTTTTCAGTTTTCTGAACGATTCATTTTGTTAACATACGCTTGTTAATGGTTTTAGGTGCACTGTTTAAAAAACGAGATTACACAAACGATATGTTTATGTGTTTTTAAAGTGGTCTATAAATTCCAAGGAAATCTTCATTTTGTTCTCGTGAAAGATGTTATTTATTTCAGTTTTCTGAACAATTCATTTTGTTAACATACGCATATGTTAATGGTTTTAGGTACATACAATGTTTAAAAAATGAGATTGCACAAGCGTTATATGTGTATTTTTAAAATGGTTTACGAATTCCAACGAAATATCCATTTCGTTTCATTTTTTTTCTTTCATACCGTTTTTTGAGAAGAGTACTGAAATTACTCTTATTATTTAAATACTCTGAGGTTCACTGGCAGAAATCTGTTTAGTTCTGCCATTCGAACCCCTCCCCTTTCTTTCCATTTTATTTTTTACCATTTATGTTTTTCTTCAATTTTGCCCATCCGCTTACAATTAATTCACCTTTTACTCCTTTTTGATACATTTTAATCTCTTTTTATTTGCTTATAACTTTTTGTACTTAAAATGATAAAAAAAAAGCGAAAGAATTTACATTGTCAACTTCACAAAACTTTTTTTTTCATTTTCATTTTTTTTATATTACTTTTTGTTTTATCTATCTTTTTCAAGTTGTTTGCTTACTATTTCTTCAGCTACATTTTAATCGTTTCATTTTTATTACCTTTTTTTAACTCGAAAGAAATATAAAGAAATCGCTTTACACAGTCATTTTTGAGAAATACAATGTGAAAAACACTCGTGGATATAAATTACATCTTACACAAATTCTGCAGTTCAATTAAAAAAAACTGAACTCCTAAATTGCCCAATTAAATTTGGAAAACAAAATGAAAAGAAGAAATGGTACTTTTGACATGTTAATCATTGGGAAATTTATCGTGAATTTTTCTCCAGATATTATTTATTGTTTTATAATTTATTTCATTTTAACGACGAACTTCTAATTATGGGATTTTTCCTTTTGGCAAGGTAAGAAAGAAAGGAAAGAAACACAAAGATGAAATTCAGTGGAGGTTTAGAGGAAGAAAGTCTCAGGGAAAGTGTATAAGGAAAGAAAGCAATAGGACAGGTGAAGAGGAGAAGCGGAAGGTGAGAGAAACGGGAAGGAATAAAGGAAACGAAACCAAGTGGAAATAAAAATAAGCAGAGAAAAGGGGAAACAAGTAAGAAATAGAAATGAACAGAAAAAAGCGGGAAGAAATGTGCAGATAATAAATGACAGAAAGCGAAAGGAAAGAGATTCTGATATTTGTGTGTGACGTATGAGGTCAAACTGGTGAGATAATGAGAAGATACGGTCTGCCTGTTCTTGCCAAATTCTGGTGCCAGTCCCATCCAAGTGATGTTTCAATCCTCAATGACCAAGTACATTTAAACAATGAACAAAACTTTTCCAGCAACATTCCGCAGAATGTTTTCAGATTACTATCCTTCAGAATAGTAGGATCGCCAGTGATTATTTACTCCAAGAACTCCAATGTGCTTGATACCAGAATCTCAATAAGAAACAGGTGCCCGCAGCAACTCGATTCCAATCGTCTTGACGTCCGTCAAATATGAATCAACCTACGATTTCCACAGATTGTTTTTTTAAATAAAATCTTTAGTTTACTCCGTTTTTTCAGGAATTATTAAAAATACTAGCTATAGAAAATTTTGGTAAATATTAGTTTAGGCAAAGAAGTTATGTACATATTTGCTTTTTTTTTCAAATTTGCATTTTTAAGAAACATACGCAAAACGATGCAATTTTATAAATATTTAAAAAAAAAAGGCTTATTTAAATCGAGTGTTTTCCGCCTGAAGCCTAGACAATTAGGAGTCCTAATATCAAAAATCTCACTGTGAAGACAAAAACAAATGAAAACTTCACTAAAAGAAAGGTATGTATATAACGCATAACTCTTAACAGAAGCGTATGTAACTATAAATATCACAATATAAATGAAACTTTACTTTTCATGCATGACCACTTCCCCTGACGATACATTTCTTAGCCAATAAGATCTGACACCCTTGCCCTGATGTTGAAGTTACCCACCCCACTACTAACCGCTCCGCGGCGCCCAATCTACCTCAAACTCCATAAGCTCCTGCGCCCTTTCCCCTAACCGCCTCAACCTCTCCCTCCGCCTACGCTGCTCCATAACCTCCGCTGCCCACCCCGCGAGTCCCGCTATTACTACCTCAAAAATATCAAAAAGACCCATATTTACCTTAACTTTATCTTGACTTCTTCATACAATCTTGGATCACTTCTGTCGCAAGCCTGTTCGCTCCGCAGATCAAAACAGACTGAGTTTTTTTTTTCGGAGAATTATAATCACCTGACTTTGTTGACAATGACGTATGCGTTTTTAATTGTTACGTTGCGCTTCCTTGATGTTGCCACACAGACTCATTGCTTTAATAATATTATTTTTTTTTTGGTTGGAGGTTTAACGACCACCGTGAGCAACTCAATGGGCTATAAGCAGTCGTCCGTCCCTAATTTAGGGTCACTGGTACCAGGGAAGGGAGAGAGCCAGTGCCGTAAGACAAACACAACATCCATGCCTCACCGGGATTCGAACCCGGACCCCTTTCGGATGAATGATCAGAGGCCATCGCTTAGACCACTGCGCCACCGGGGCGGCTAATAATATTTTGCGCGCGGCCGAATAGCGCTTGTGACGTCATTCCTGCATTACGTTATAAAACGGCATTTATAAGCTAGTTACACCTTCACAGGATTCCATATTTTTTACTTTTTTACTTTTTTGGTCATATAAATGGCTATCATTAGTTTTGTTTCGATGACCAAATTGTTTTTTATATATATTCTGTTAGATTTCTGCTCTCACGATTTAAAAAAATAGTCTGTTAAGCAGGTGGCGAGAGTATTTATTTCCTAGATGTGAGAGAATTTTTAATTAGAGTCGAATTCCGTATTCATTAACGATTTCTTTACGGAATAAATTCATCAAAGTTCCGAATGAGTTCGGACGGCAGTTTCGATTGCAGAGAGCTTTCCCAGAATGAATTCCGGTGTCAGTGTCTCGTATAAAAAATACTAAAGCAGTTCAAAAATGGAACCTCGACTTTTCAAATGCTAAAATCACTGACATTGTAGTGAATATCGAATCCGACGATTTAACATCAGGTTCGGGGATGAAGGGTTACTGTTTTTCCGTACTGCAACCCACCCCATAATAATTGCAAAAGAAGAAGGTAAAACATCATAGCATGCTGACAGCGGCAGCTGTTTTGATAAAAAAAAAATATGGCTGAATACCCAGCAACAATTATTCCAAGGAGTGCTACGCCGCCCCAGTGGCGCAGTGGTCTAAGCGATGACTTCTGGTCATTCGTCCGAAAGTTGCCCGGGTTCGAATCTCGGTGAGGCATGGATGTTGTGTTTGACTTACGGCACTGGCTTTCTCCCTTCCCTGGAACCAGTGGCCCTAAATTAGGGGCAATAACATTAACAGTGGATGGAAACCTCAATCCCGATGGCCAAGTGATTAGAGGCGCGGATTTCTGGCTAATCGTCTAAACTGTACTCAGGTCCCAGATAAGGCCCTGGTGGCGCAGTGGTTTCATGCCACTGGCCCTCTTCCCTACCGGGAACCCGTGGCTAAAGTAAGTCGACTACTTATAATTCCAGACGATCACGGGGTTTGTTAAACCACCAGAGAGAAAGGGAGAGAGAAAGAAATAATGTTTTTTAAACCTTGGAAGAATTTTGCATGAGACGATACTCAGTTAGAAAAATTCTTTCCTAAAGAAACGGGAAAACGTTACTACATGTTGTACAATGAAAGACGTCTGTCCGAAGTCAGGAGGAAAGAAGGTTTTTCAAACTTATGAACATTTTCGAAGAAGATATGAGGCAACAAAGTGAGGCCTAGGTTCTTTCAGCGGAATGTGACTCGCAATGGTCATAGCAGACGTTGTGTAAGCAATCGCAGTTCGGTTTTCTTATGCGGCGGTGTGTTGTTTGTCCTGCGTGCTGTTGCTTGCGTTGTGGTGGAGTTCGAAACATGGCTTCCTGTTCAGGATGTAAGAATCTATGGCATGATTTCTATGACTTTGCTAATAATAGCTTCAAATTCGTGGATTTTCTTGCTCAGCATGCCATGCTACCTACCATTCAAACATGCTTTGTTTATATAAAAGAGACAAACAAACAGAAAGTCAAAAAACATTACTTCGGATACTAGTGCGAATTCTTATGCAAGCAGACATATTCTAATCATGGCGACAAAAATTCCTTTCGGCGATCCTGGTGGCTCAGTGGAACGAAGCATTAGCTTCTAATCACTCGTCTGAGATAGTTCAGAATTCGAATCCCAGGTGAGGCATGAATGGTGTGTTTGTTTTCGGGCGCTGGCTCTCTCCGTTCACTGGAACCAGTAGTCCCAAATTTGGGACGGGCGACTGCAAATAGCCCATTGAGGTGTTGTTCCCAGTGGTCGTTAAACCCCCCAAGAAAAAGAAAAGAAATGCCTTTTGTACTATTTTTTGGTGATCTGTATTCTGCTCCACAATATCAGCTGACAGAAAAAAAGGTCCCACTTTGCTGCATTACATTTTCTTTAGAAATGCTCATAAGTTCACAAAATCTTCATTTCGGACAAACATGTTTCATTTAGTAATGTTTTCCGTCTCTTGAGGCGATGAAAGTGCTTTTTCAATAATACTCTCCTATATAACTACCAACATGGTGTCCCATTGTCTTGGTACAGAATTTTAAAAAATGGCGCAGGATTCTTTTTGAGGAATTCTGCCCGCCATCTTGAATTTTCTGAACTAAGGCTAAGACAAAGTTGTTTAATTCGTAATTTTCGAAACAAAAAAAAAGGGGGGGGGGGGGTATTTTATGTAAGTAAACTAATACCTGACAAAAAGCCAAGGAGTGAAAAGTTATCAATTAAAGTATCTAACTAAAGTAGTCTGTCCTTTTCTCCATTCAGGCTTTACAGCCATTTAGCAAATTTGAAGATGCATAGCAACCTATTCCCAAATTAGGGGCTTTGGTTTCTGGGAGAGGACAGGGTCAGTGTCGTATGACAAACAGACCATCTTGCCTTATCCGAGATTCTGGCTCAGTCTCGATTTGGAATATTAAACCAGAATCTCGGCTTCTGAACACGCGACGACTTAGATGGGCTTCTAGAAAATTGCTAATTTTAAGGTACCTGATGGCAAACTACATCGTTATTAGGGTTTTTAAAACTGAAGATGCAACAACTCAATTAATATCATACATGTATTCACGATACAATTGTTTTCAAGTTTTTCTGTTTGTGAGACTCCCATTTAACGCGGCATCTGGCAAGACGGCATAAAAATTAAAAATGGCGCATTGTTGATGGATGGATTTCCGATATTCGCCCCTTTCAAGCAGTTCCCAAGTTCGTATGTACCGATACAGTGTTTCCATACAGCCGACTCACACTGACCGTAAAGAGGCAAACGAACGAGCTCCGCATAAATTTTATGCACAGTATTTTTATAAAAAAATTAATTTCGAAACTATAATAGCACGGATTTCTTTATCCCCAAATATTCGAATTCTTTTATACGGAGTAAATGCAAAATAATAATACAATGTATGCGGGTTCTATTGTATTGAAATTATGCCCCTAATTTCATTCTTCCTGTATTCCTGAGCGCTCGCCTCACTGTACAGTTACACTTCCCTATCTCTAAAATTGTTCCATGTTTCTTTCCTATGTTCCTAATCCTGATCACCTAACTTGCTATTTCTAACAGCTGTTGAAGACCAGGGGTCAGACGCTGCCTTCCTAAACTTCTTTACGCCATGATTAATTGCTAGAATTTAGCTTTAGGGCATTCAATTGTAGTGGACATTGAGTTGAGATAAAGAACTCCTACATTTAATCTGCTATAGCAGTTCAAAAATTTAGCTGTAAACAATCAGTTGTATTTACTGTTCTGGTTTGGACAGTTTCACTCTCGAATTGATCTTGGGTTTTTGTAGGCTAACATTCTGCTGTCTGCATTTTGATCTTCGCAATCATTGTAATCGCTGACCACATCTGTCTATAATTCCGCATTTAACTTCCAGAATATACTTAGCCCAAACACAACTGACAAACAATATTAATTTAAGCCTAACTTTTTAACAACAGCCACTTTTTTCAACCAGAGAGGTGACCTCTATTCAGAGGTTTTACTGTATATTCATTTCAAAAAATCACCCAGCTCCAAATCGTATTATTTCTCGGTTGTCATATGCTTTTATTGTCTTCCTCTATAGTGGCGGAATTAGTTGCACTTCCGATTCGGTGTGCGTCTGAATCAGCTGTATGTAAACATTGCGTAGCGATACACGCGAACTTTGGAACAATTTGAAAGCGGTCATAATCTACACCGTTTTAGATGTAAAAGGAATTTTTAAGACAGAAAACGTCAAAAAAAAAAAAAAAAAGAAAAAGAACTGCAATTTTAGAAATTTAATTATCTGTTGACAGAAAAGATAGTAAATAAACAGCTGCTATTGTACTCTATCATAAACATTTTTTTCTTAGAAATAGGTCTACTAAGTTTCCAACTAATTTTCACGGGTGCCATTTAAGCAATGTATTATTTTACATTTGAAAACAAATTCCGGCATCAAGTAATTACCCTAAATTTATTAATCAGCGATTAACATCTCGTTAACCTACTAACAAATAACGAAGCGTCAGCAAAAATACGTTCGGGAGAATTATTACAGTTTGAAAGTTGTTGCAGTTACTCATATCACCGAGAAAAAACCAATATGTATATTTAAAACGTAAAAATTCATAACTAGTTACGTGCGCGTTAAGGTGTGACTTGATTTGAATCAAGCGCGTAATCACGTTCTGTTTTATTATCATGAATACCTTCCATTCACTTCATCTGATATTTTCTTATTTCAAAAGCGTTTAGACAATGTACATTTTTAACAGTCAATAGAATTTAACCAGAAAAGTGTTTTGGTGTTTTGTAGAGATCTTGTAAGAAATTAGATTAGCTTGAGCATTTTGTTCCTTCAGTATGACTTAACCAATTCAGTGTAAACGATTTTTTTCAATCAATAGGCCGAAGTCGTCCCATTGGGTTCACAATACGAGCCAACCGCAATAACTCTTTGGGAACGTCTGATACCATGGCGCGGAGAAACTGTACGGAAATGGCACTAACCGATTTGTTATGTACGGAAATGGGACAAAAATCCTTTTGTACGGAAATGGCACGTACGGAAGTGGGAGACAATCGTTCCAGAGTTAGCAGCAAGCAAAATCTCTACGTTTTAGCGCCACATGGTAGAACTCACAACATTGTTAACCAAGAAGCATTGGCTTAATATCCATTTTTTGTCCACTAATTTTTCTAAAATTAGAAACAATTAGGCCTATTGAACTTCAAGCTTATCAACAATAATTTTTTGTCCTGTCCTTACGATTCATGGCCAAATATTTCATCCATCCAAGAGAAAACTACTTGCAGTTAGTGAACACAAAATCAAATTTGTTTCAGCACAAGTTGATTTTTTTGCTCGGATTTATCTGCTCGAAAACCATGATGTGTCACCGACGAAGCTTAACATTGAGTTCGGTTCTCTAGCTTAAAAGAGCCTACACCAACAAACAGCGTCAGCAAAGCGACGCGACGGGCTAAAAGCTAGTATGGAATAAAATGTGTTTTGAATTCGATATCATCTGCCTAGCACCAAATTTGTTCATCGAAAAAAAAAAAACGGAATGCAAGAATCATCGTTCTTACATTTTAAGCTTCCCAATGCCAAAAGAATTTTTCAAAACGGCTACTATCGCATTTAGATTTTCAAAGTTTGATAAGATTTTTGTTGAGGTTTAAATGATTTTTTTTACTACTTTGTTGTGTATATATTCGACGATAGTTCAACAAAATCACAGGACGACGTCAAACACAGTGGAAGGGAGGACTAGACTGTCTTAAAATTGCAAACAATTCCGACGGAAAAAATGTATATTTTATTAAAACAAAAGTAAAGGTAGAAATTTTTCCATCCGTCTTGGACTGAAACTCACATTTTGCGCTGCTCAATTTCTTTATCTAGTCATAGCTAAGATGGTCATTACATCACGCACAACACCTATCGAACGCCCACTACTCTAAAAAATCCAAGTAAATCATTTTAAGAGGAAAAACTACTTTTGTTTAAAATGTTTCTGAGTCCAGAATAAAAGTAACAGGTTTATAGCGAAGGTGCATCGCGGATGTATACGCCTTGACCCGTGGGAACGGTATCTAGGGGATATCAAGCTCTCTCTCTCTCTCTGGAAGCACATTTTTATATAACTCGTTAAAACAGTTCAGGTAACGTCTTAAACACGGCAGAAATCAGGACAGATGGCCACCCGTGAGATTTATTTTATCCCAACAGAATGCATTAGATTTATTTTTTACTAATGAGTTCGATTCTAAAAATAATTATTATCAAATAGAAATAATAATAAGAAAAACCTTAACACATTCCTCGCTGAACCAGAAACTATCGACAAAACACATTCCAAAAAGTCAGCACTTATACATAGAATAAATACACTACACACTGACGAAAAAGCTATGTGTGGATAATGCACTGGAAACAGACGCGCTTTCACTGAGCTGAGACGAAGTGTATTGCTGCCTCAGATGGCTATTTCGTCAAGGGCATGAGCTCTGGTCTATCCGCTCCCATTGGACAAAATCCCTGCCTTCCTCCAATAGAAACGCAGATGCCAGTGGATTGTAAGCGGCGGTAAGGTTCGCCTTAAAGTCCTTGTAGGAAGTCATCACCTAAGGTGGCCTAGTGGACAACGTTCGTAACTGTCACGGAAAGGACCTCAGGTTCGATCCCAGGCAGGTACGAACGCTCGATCCACTAAATATCCGTCGTGCGTCGGATGGGCACGTTAAGCCGTCGGACCCCGGGTACTGGCCCCCGGTAAAAATATAAGGGCGTCTTCCTCCCCCTTTCTACTTCGCTTGCATGTGCTAGAGTTCGTATCTGGCACTCTAGCCAAAATCTCCTAGCTTCCTATTTCTAAGGGTTGTTTAAGACCTGGGGTTATCAGACACTCTCTTCCTAAAATCCTCTACATATGATCATTTGATCGCCTAAGGTTCCCACCTTCGCGCGGTCTGCTGTCTGTTGTGACAGAAACAACTTAGTTTTTCACCTCTCTAGACGCTCAAAATATGCTCGTTTCAACTTCTTAAAAAAAAAAATTATTTAAACTTTATAAACTTAATGCTCATGAATTAAGGATTCATTTCTGGTTGAAGCATTTTTTTAACAAAATTTACGAATCACAAAATGAATTTCAGAATTTCATTCAGCATGTACAATTAAAGGCGTGTTATATCATACATATGTAAAAATTTTCTTCACGGGCGAAAAATTTTTGGTGAGGCGGTGTCTCACTTGCCTCATCTGACGAGCCGCCACGTATAGGTTTCCGTGACGCCGCAAGCGCCGTCAATCGGATATTTAATCGACTGGAGTTTTTTTGTGGGGGACAGTTAGTTTTTTCACGTCACAGAATCGGATTCGTCTGCCAACGTTACGTACAGAAATTCTATCCAAAGGAATCCCTTGGCAACGGAATACAGACACACGTCAGAAAGGAAATTAGATAGAGGAAGTTCGTAACATAATAAGCACATCGGTGTCCACGCGTAACGATAAACAGCAATGTACCAATTTAGGTAAAACAACTTGGCAGAATATTAGTAAAAAAGAAAAAGTACACAAAGGAAAAACTCCCACTTTCCAGATAACATAATTTCTGAGAACGCGTATGTGCACGTATCGGGCAGCGATCAAATAAAATGAGGGTGTGTGGAGCAAACTCAAGTAGTAATACTGTACATGCGTGGAAATAATCGATCCACTGAAGAGTATGTCAGATAGAAACGCAGATGTCACAAAAGTGATGATAGTAACAACGCGGAAGTAAAGTGTCGAGTACGTACAAAGTGCTGCAGAAGAACGATAACTAAGAAATAAAGCATAAATTTAAGTCACACATGATTTTTTCTATGTATAAAAATTCAAAATTCCAGTTTTCACCTCACCTTGAAAGAAAGCAAAATACCTCTCAGACATTGTGGTGAAATAAAACAAATATCCCTCAGACAATATATAATTATTTTTCAATAAGGTGTTTAATTTTAGCAAGAAATCAGGGCAATATTTTGCTTCATTCAGACAACTAAAGAGCATAAATCTCTGGACTGCAAGGTGAAAATTTAAAAGTAATAATTAAAAACGTCTTTGGAAAT
Source organism: Macrothele yani (assembly GCA_039090855.1). Lineage (NCBI taxonomy): Eukaryota > Metazoa > Arthropoda > Arachnida > Araneae > Macrothelidae > Macrothele > Macrothele yani. The sequence goes on from CM076991.1 coordinate 84,908,446, forward strand.
AATATATATATACATATAACCCGTCCTAGGACGGTTGGTTTTAAGTTTTAAATAAATATTAATATATATAAGGGATAATGCCCGTCCTGACGGGGTGAAATTTTGAATTGAAGCAGATTGAAAACCAATCAAATAGACGTCGGATTTCTTTAAGGAAATATAGTAAACACTTGTATGGTAAGAACTGATTCATGTTAGAACTGAAAATTACATGCTATTCATTTCCATTTTTCAAAAGACCTCGCGATGAATAACGTTCTGTGCAAACTATTTGTTGTTGTTTAACAATTTTCCTTGTGGTCCTGTTGTTTTCGTGTAAACTTACCTTAATAACTTTTGTTTTGATTTTTCGCGTTAAACTACTTTTTCTCCGGCACACTTGTTATTCCCTTTAAGGCTTGTTTTAGACTGTCCTGTTCCACGGTTGGCTTGAAACTTCATACCAAAGCCTTTCCTACAAAATAATGCGACATGTTGTGTTAGAAATTGGAGCTATCTAAATTATGACCTGTTTTTAGATGCAATTCGGTTCACTTTTACATCTCAAGAATTCAGTTCTTATTGCAGGTTAGAGCGTTCTAGATAGATCGATATTTTGCAAAATGTATAGTATAATCAGCACTAAACGCGGAAAGTTAGTTAAATAAAAAAAAGTAAAAAATAATTACAGCGTACAAATTAATATCATCCGATATTTTTAAATTAGCACGCGATCACTTTGACATCTCAAAATGATCGCCTGCTATTATACACACAATCACTTTTACATCTCTATCACGCAATCACTTTGACATCTCGAGAAAGTTCCAGACAAAGAGAGAGAGACAGATAGATAGATCTGGGTGTTTACATACGAAACACTTCCAAACGTTAACAAACTCCTTTCATTAGAAAAAAATTTTAAAAAAAAATTTAACTTTGTACGACTAGATACATTAAACAAAGAATAGTGGTAATAAAATAAACGCAAGAAGTCAGTGCGAGGTTCAGGAGCCACAACAACAGCAAAAATATGTAGAATTTTGATAGGCCGCGGTGGCGCAGTGGTCTAAGGCGCTGGCTTCTGATCATTCGTCCGTAAGGGGTCCGGGTTCGAATCCCGGTGAGGCATGAATGTTGTGTTTGTCTTACGGCACTGGCTCTCTCCCTTCCCTGGAAGCAGTGACCCTAAATTAGGGACGGGCGACTGCTTATAGCCCATTGAGTTGCTCGCGGTGGTCGTAAAACCTCCAATCAAAAAAAAAAAAAAAACTTTGATAGTTATGGTGCAATTATTCAGCTAGCGATTAGATCCTTTCTGCACAGAGGCTGCTGTGTTCACGCACGAGTAGAGAGAGTGAGGGAAACAGCAGAAGACAACACACATAAAAAATGTAATTGATCAAAGAAAAAATTCTGAATATATAAAATAATATGCGTTGCCGCAGCACGAAATTAGATGAAACTTGTCACCAGTGCTAAGTTAGATTTTTAGATCCCAAGCCTGAATTTAATATTACAAGACAGAGCCTGAGCCCGAATGAGCCCGAAAACTATGACTATACTCCGATCAACCTAAGAGTGAACCACTATGAAGGGTACGAAACAGCTACCTCCGCTACGAAAAATAGTCCCTATCATTTAGAGCAAAAAGCATCATGATTATTATTTAGAATCCATTTTTGTTTGCTCAACAGTTTATCAGACAAAATTGCTATCTAAAAAAAATTCTAGAAGTTAGAACGTTTTTAGAAATAAATTTGTTCTGAGAAGATGCTGAATCAAGAGCTTCGCACTTTCGGCTATTTCTGCCCACTTGGGATACAACTCGGACAGGGGAAAGCGGCGGAAGACCTCTCCCAACATTAACAACACAGAGGCAATAAACTGACAATCGGGGAAACTCGAAAGCATGCAGTAGGGGAAGCACTTCGGCTTCCACCAGACCCCCACTCACAATCCCCACTGCTTGTGAGATATGTGGGTGGGTGGGGGGATCAGAAAAGAAACATTCCACGACGAGATGTGATAAGGCTCTCTCGCCTTTCCAAGTAGTACACTTTTAGGGTGAATTGGAGTATAGTTTTTTTTTTTTTTTATTGAAGGTTAAACGACCACCGTGAGCAACTCAATGGGCAACAAGCAGTCGCCCGTCCCTAATTTAGGGTCATTAGTTCCAGGGAAGGGAGAGAGCCAGTGCCGTAAGACAAACACAACATCCATGCCTCACCGGGCATCGAACCCGGACCCCTTTCGGACGAATGATCAGAGGCCATCGCTTAGACCACTGCGCCACTATAGCTTCTTTAGACACTAATTAAAAGAATTTCCTCTTCCAGACTTCCACTCTCTCCTCTCCCTGCAATTAACCGGTGTGTTTCTCAACTGGGGAGAGGGAAAAGGGCCTCTATCTATCTCTATAGTATAGTTGCACAATTTATTTTACCATTTGTGACGTGGAGTTGTGGGTTCGAATCCCTCCGCGGGCATAAAAATGATGGAGAAATTTAATTCGTTATATTGGCGCCCGAACTTCCATAATGGTCTGGCTGTTAGGTTTCTTGTAATGGTGTGCTGTCTTTTCCACATCGCGAGATAGGAAAAATAAGAATCTCTTCTTCAGTGCTTCGAAAAAAATACATCAGTGAGATGTTACGTCCACACACCAAATTGTCTAAGATATCTCAAATGCATGCTCTTCATCGGGTGACATGTCCCCGGCCCTCTTTCTGTAGGGGGAAGATGTGACGTGCCTGCCCCACAGGACACACATGATATAAAGGCAGATAGCAGTGAGAGCACATGTCTATGTAGTATAGTGGATAGCACTCGGGGCTCCGGAGCCAAGAGTTGTGGGTTCGAATCCCTCCCTTGGTATAAAAATGATGGAGAAATTTACTTTATCATACATGTACATTCATTTCTTCCTGAAATGTTTCGGACAGCCGAGAAGATCGAGAGGCGTTGCAATCTATGTACACTGAAGAGCAATTGAATTAGAGATACCTGCCTAGTAACGTATAGCACCACCTTTCGCCCTGATGACGGCGGCGATTCGTCTCGGCATGGCCTCGACAAGGCACCGGAAGCGTTGGGAAGCCATACGGATCCACGACCCCTGAACAAGCTCCCACAGTTCACGAAGATTTGATGGAGGGAGGTCAGAGCCTCGAACATCTCTCTCGATGGCATCCCAGATGTGCTCGATGGGATTGAGGTCACGTCGGTCGAGTGTTCATTCAACCAATCGGATACAATTCGGGAGCGATGGCACGGTGCATTGTCTTGTTGCAGGATGAGGTCCCGAGTCGGATGTTGAAGACGCACAAACGGGAGCAAATGGTCGTCCAGGATATCCGGGTAACATTGACCTGTGAGGGACGATGTCACACGTACCAGGGGTCCCATTTCAGTCCACGTAAACAGTCCCCAGACGAGAATGCCACCCCCACCAGCTTGAAGAGTACCCTGCTAGAAAGAAGGATCCATCGCTTCATGTGGTTTGCGCCGTATACTCGTATCCTGCCATCCGCATGTACCAACGTGAATCTCGACTCATCAGTCCAGGCAACATGTTTCCGCATGTCTAGGGTCCAGTGGCGATGTTCCCGCGCCCATGCTAATCTTTGTACCCTGTGATGTGCGGTCAGCATCGGTACCCTCGTGGGACGATGGCTTCTGTACCCCATAGCGAAGAGATGGTTCTGGATGGTGTGGCTGCTTACACGGGTTTGTGCACCACCGTTAAATTGCCGAGTGATTTATTGCACTGTGGCCCGTCTATCCGCTGTTACAATGCGAGCTAGCCGACGATGACCCCGCTCATCCACACGCTGTTGTCTACGGCAGTTGGCCCTTGCAGGGATGGTTTTACCGGATTCGATGTACTCACGGTGCACCCGTGACACGGTGACTCGTGAAAATCACAGTGCCTGCACGACTTCCGAGATGGAGTAGCCCATTCGTCGGGCCCCGACAATTTGCCCACGATCAGATGCGCTTAGATCCTTCGTCTTACCCATACTTCGTCCGACTCTTACTGATTCCCGCCGTATCACTTCTTGTATTGTCGGATCGCTGCATACGTCATGTCGTTTCCGTTTACAGGGCCGCCCACAGCGCCACATTTGCATAATGCCAGCTGTTTCTAATTCAATTGCTCTTCAGTGTGCTTTGCTCAATAGAATAAGCAATAGAATAACCCGCTGCGTGGAGGTAGGGGAAATTGCGTCTGCGTGCTATCTATTGTTTAGCATTCATAGTTTCTGAAAAAGTTTTTCTTCTCCGCAGAAATCCACTTGTAAGAACTCCGATTAGGACACTGCGATTCTTTTTTTTTTTTTTTTTTTTTTTTTTTTTTTTTTTTATATGTGTTAATACCATCGGTGCGGGTAGACTTACTGACGTCACTCCAGATCACCGTTCCATTTGATGTTATGCCCGAGGGGCTGGAGCGGCACTCCCTAGGCAGGACCGGTTTGCTGGGAGACACCATCTTGTAAGGAGTTCAGTGCGAGACTCGGGACGCATGTAAGAGAGGGGCAGTGAGACCCCGGAGAATGGAGACGCACATGTGCTGAAGTGCGGTCGGCTAATCAACTATAAGATGTATGGTGATATCGTTTTCGGTCGAAAGTGAGTTCTATATTAAAGCTATTTTTATTGTAAGACTGTTTCATTTTTTTCACGAATTGTAACTTATGGAAATACACGAGTTACAAAGAACTAAGGACACTTGTTAAGAAGGCTGTCCGTACCGAACCAAGTAAGGGACCGAAAGTCAGACAGGTCTCTTACACCACTAATACCTGGTCTATGATGATTGCTGCTCAAGGCTGGAATAAATAGCCCTCCAGAATCCCCACTCCAGAGCCAGTTACCGAAAAATTATTTTTATCAACTAGAAAGTGTAAGAATAGTCTCGTATGCTAACTCATACAGAATTCCATTTAAAAAAGAGAAGGAAATTCTCTTTCTGAGAGCCCGAGCCCGGTTCGTGCTCGGGCTCTGCTTCTGGCTCGGCCCGTCTCAGCACTGCTTGCCACACATGCAGACAAATAGGTAGAAAAGAAGTGGTTTAATTTCTGAGGGATTACATAAGTGCGGTGGACGGGAGGAGATAGTATAGTATGGCCTGAGTTAGTAAGATAGCATGGCAGCCAGGCTAGGCTTTACATTCAGCAACACGGCGTGACATTAACTGGAAAAGTCCCCGGACGGTGTCCTCAAGTATCGCTGACCGTGCATCGTTGACCTGTGTCCATAATTCATCGATATTACAGCATGGTCGTATAGAACCGTTAAGGTGTCTTGACAGTGACGTCCCAAACATTCCTATCAGGGAGAAGTCTGGGAATTGGCCTATCCAGGGCAGCTCTGGACACCTTGTAGGCACTGTTTGCTGATGTAGGAAGTGTGCGGTCTAGCCTTATCTTGCTGAAACTGGGTATGAGGGATACGACAGAGATAGGGTAACAAAATGGGCTGCAGCACGTCATCGACGTATTGTCGTGCTGTTATTGTACCACATATGAGTACAGCATGGTCGTATAGAACCGTTAAGGTGTCTTGGCAGTGGCGTCCAAACATTCCTATCAGGTGTGACATACCTGCCAGCAGGACGCACACGACATAAAGGCAGATAGGAATCAGAATAAATGTCTGCGTAGCTCAGTTGGTAGAGCGACTTGTTCCGAAATAAGCGGCCTCGGGTTCGAATCTCGGCGTAGACCAAAAATGATGGAGAAATTTACTTCGTTATAATGGCGCCCGAACTATCCGGATGACCCGGCCGTTCAAAATCTCGCATTGGTGTGATGTTATTTCCACACCGCGAGACAGGAAAAATCAGAGAATTCCTTCTCCAGCGCTTCGAAAAATACAAATGTGTGATGTTGCATTCCACACAGCAGATTGACTGGGAGTTCTCAAGTGCACGTTCTACAGTGGATGGCTGCCTGCAACGATTCATGGTCACGGCTGACCCGTGGGCCATGCCCCCGGCCCTCTTTCGGGGGGAGATGTGACGTACCTGCCAGCAGGACGCACACGACATAAAGGCACATAGCAATCAGAACAAATGTCTGCGTAGCTCAGTTGGTAGAGCGACTTGTTCCGGAATAAGCGGCCTCGGGTTCGAATCCCGGCCTGGGAATTGGCCTATCCAGGGCAGCTCTGGACACCTTATAAGCACTGTTTGCTGATGTAGGAAGTGTGCGGTCTGGCCTTATCTTGCTGAAACTGGGTATGAGGGATACGACAGAGATAGGGTAACAAAATGGGCTGCAGCACCTCATCGACGTATTGTCGTGCTGTTATTGTACCACATATGAGTACGAGCCTATTATTATAAAACTGAGCGCCCAAATCATGATACCCGGCTAAGAAGTTATATGACGATCACGGATGGCAGCAACATCAACCCAGTGATCATGTCGTCTCCAGATTCTCAGTGGGTAATCGCCGACACTCAAATGGAAGCGGAACTCGTCGCTGAATGCGGCATTCGATTCATCCCGCCGAACATATGTGGTGCGGCAGCATTGCAATCTTGTGCCACGATGTTCTGAGGTGAGCGAAAGTCATTGCAATGGTTGGTGAGAGCGAAAACCAGCCTCAGCCGTGACCATCGACGTAGAAGTAATTCGCACTGACGTCACACTAGTGCATCCACCACAGCGATCGAGACATGTTGATTTGCGACACTCGTATGAGTCTTTGTTGATGCTGGCTACACGTTGAAATTAGTGTACCAAATTTTGCTGGTGTTAGAAAAAGATATGCCATAAGCGTGTTGCGTCCCAGGATTTAACGGAAATTACCAAAATGAACTAAAGGTCAGAGTGTTTTCATTTCCCAAATAAAATGGCTGAATACCATAAGAAGAGAAAACTTCATGATCACAAAATACAGCAAAACAAGAAATTTCATTTTGCTGTCCCAAACAAAAGTGCTCATTAGGCGGTGAAATTTGTAACACATTGGTGTAATGATGTTTGAGTACGTGCAAATTTCGAATGCAGAGCATTCCTAAGTTAGATTACATTTTAGGTTCGTACTTTGGAGCTTCACAGGTTTACAGCCTCTATGATTCGTTATTGCCTTTACTCTAAACAAAATATTCTTTTGGCAGTTCAAGATTAGTGTAGACTGTTTGACGAACAGTCGTAGCAGTTTTCTGAACATTCCTCTTTTAAATTTATATTCACAGAAAAAGTGTATTAGCAGACATAGAACACACAGGCGTTGTTATATTTATAACGTTTTTGGCAGTGATGTAATTCTAAATAAAAAAGTGCCTTAGCGGTGGACGGACTAGGAAAAAAATACCCTCAAAATTTGATTCATTGTTTTTAATATTCATTATTTTTTAATTTTCATTACTAATTACCAATATCAATTTATATTTAAACTGCTTAAAACTGCGTAACCTAAGCAATTTTAAATAACAGGAAGAATGTAACGTCAGAGATATATGCTAAGATTATAAAATTTTTGTTCAAATACAGCTCTGTGGCGTCCTATACGATTTTAAATATGCATTGGGAATATTTGCGAACTAACAGAGTACCATCAATTCAATATGACTAATGCCCCGTTTCTACTAAGATTATGTGGTACATGTGGAAGAGTTTTGTATTGCCTGTAAGGAGTCCGAGTGAGATCAGGGGATTACTTTTATTGGATCGATACCAGTGGTAAGTTGTTTAATACAAATGTCCATCACTACCGTTTTCTCCCTGAGCACTGCAATCTTAACCCTACGGAGTAACCATCTCCTACAAATGTATTTTGACATTCTCTTTGTGATAGAATCTTATGATTTGTGAGACACCTTATTGCGTAATGCAACTATGTATTGGGTTGTCGGAAAAGTCATGACGTATTTTGGCACTCGATGGCAGTTGGGCGGTTTTGGAAGTACTAGAGGCATGCGCAGCTCTGTTATCGCTATGGCATTCGACAGGTGCCAGTTCTAGCTGTAGTCTAAAAGGAATAGTGAGCGATTTGGTTGGTTTGCGGAGATTTGACATCAAGTTGAAGATGGAATACCAAACTGTGCATTATCGCCATACTTTACTGTTTTACTTCCGTAAAGGGAAGAACGCGCGTAAAAACTGTGAAAAGTTGCGTAAAGTGTACGGTGATAGTGCTCTACAAGAACGTCAGTGCCAGCCGTGGTTCGCAAAATTCCGTGCGGGTGATTTTGACCTTAACGATGCTCCTCGGTCCGGGAGGCCAACCGAGGTTGATGACGACTAAATCAAGGAATTGATCTAGTCAAACCCACGTTACACGGCACGAGAGATTGCAGACACATTGCACATCCATCATTCAAGCGTTCACGACCACCGGAAGAAGCTGGGATACGTAAGCAAGCTCGATGTGTGGGTTCCTCATGAACTCAAAGAAGCTCAATTGACGGCGCGTATAAACATCTGCGATATGCTCATTAAACGTGAGGAAGACGATCCTTTTTTGAAGCGACTAATAACTGGTAACGAAAAGTGGATTGTGTACAACAATGTGCTGCGTAAACGGCCTTGGTCCCGACGTGCTGATTCGCCTCAAACGACATCCAAAGCAGACATTCATCAACGGAAGGTTCTGGTCTCAGTGTGGTGGGATTTTAAAGGTGTCGTGCTTTTCCAGCTCCTACCGCGGAACCAAACAATCAATTCGAATGTGTACTGTCGGCAATTGGACAGTTTGAACGAATCCATCATCCAGAAACGCCCAGAGCTCGTTCATCGTAAAGGTGTTGTGTTCCATCACGACAACGCAAGATCACACACAAATTCGATCACCCGCCAAAAATTATTGGAGCTTGGGTGGGATGTGTTGCCACACCCAGCATACTCGCCTGACCTTGCGCCGTCAGACTTCCACTTGTTTCGCTCTCTTCAGCAGTCCTTGCGTGGTATAACGTTCAATTCAGATGAGGATGTAAATCAGCACCTTGTACAATTTTTCGCTACGAAAGACAGGTCCTTCAATGAACGAGGCATTCTGCAGCTCACTGAAAGATGGCAAAATGTTATCAATCAAAACGGGCATTATATCATTGATTGATCTTTGTTCTTTCTATCAATAAATGACCTTTGCAAAACATGGCTAAAATAGGTCATGACTTTTCCGACAACCCAATAGATCAATCTTCACAGTATTTTTTGTTTGTTTGTTCGTTTGTTTCTGTGTTTAACAACTACCATGTGCAACTCGTATGGCTATCAGCAGTCGGTGGTCCCTAATTTCGGGTCACTTGTTCCAGGGAAGGGACAGATCAGATCCAGCACCTTTGGGGCCATGCACACCACCCATGACACACCCTGGGTTGAGACTCAGTCTCTGCTCGGAAGAATGATCAGAAGCCTGCGCCCCTCAGACCACTCTTACCACCGGGGCGGCTATTTCTGTAGTATGAACATTCGGTTAAGATACGAGTATTAATGTTTGCATACAGAACACAATTGTCCGTATTTTTGCATTCATGATCATTAAAAAAAGTTCCTTTGCCCCCATTCTATTAGCATGTAACCACGAAAAGTGCCTTAGCGCCGCTAAAGCGCGCTAAGCTTCTTCTACATCACTGGTTTTTGGTATTAGATAAAGTTTAAAGACAATCCTGAAGCTTATGTTCTGATAATGTGAAAAGGAAATGACTTCACGTGCACATTTGGAATGCAGATCATATCCTAGTTTAATAGAATTTTACAGTTAGTCCTTTTGGAACTTATGTATATATTATATATTTACATCCTCTATGATCTGTTGTTGCCTTAACTCTAAGCAAAGTATTCTTCTGGATATTCAAAATTTGTGTAGACTGCTTGACGAACAAACCTAGCAGTTTTCTGAATATTGACGTAGTCTTTGAAAACATTCTCCCACGAACGTTCATTCCTGTTACTAAACTTATTGACTGAGAAAACAAAAAGTTCAGAACCCGCAAATTGATTTTCAGATTTAAAAAACTAGAGCTACGACCTCGTAAAAATTTTATTTCTCATTATTTTAATAAAAGGAATACGTTAAGCAATTGCACCGATATGTCACATTTGTGGTGCGAATTTTCACTGTAATACTGAAATTCTAAAACAACGATCGTGACCATTGGAAATACGCTCCAGCCGCCCCGGTGGCGCAGTGGTCTGAGCGATGGCTCCTGATCATTCGTCCGAGATGGGTTCGGGTTCGAATTCCGGTGAGGCATGGATGTTGTGTTTGTCTTACGGCGCTGGGTCTCTCCTTTCCCTGGAACCAGTAGCCCTAAATTAGGGACGGGAGACTGCTTATAGCTCATTGAGTTGCTTGCGGTGGTCGTTAAACCCCCAATAAAAAAAAATGGAAAAAAAAATGCTCCGATGCGCCCAGGCTGTCTCTCTCGTGGGCTGCGATCCACCGCCAGTGACATCACAAACCTGTACGAAGGCCTTCTGCATCGATGGTCACGCCTCAGCCAACGTACACTCTGTGTCAATACAGGGATGTCAAGAGCTGCCTGTACATCTCGTCGAATGACGTCCGCTGTGGTTTGTAGGGCTTCTACGGCTTGCTGTCGAGGGCCAAGCGTTCGGACGTCCGCCTTCGTTCACTAGTTCCGCTTCTGAGATTCACGTTATCTTCCTCCAACCACTGTCGCCATATTCCACCTACAGTAGTCGCATTCCGAAGCGTTTGCGCCGCACGGACCAACCACTGTCGCCATATTCCGCCGACAGTAGTGGCATTCCGAAGCGTTTGCGCCGCACGGACCAACCACTGTCGCCATATTCCGCCGACAGTAGTGGCATTCCGAAGCGTTTGAGCAGCACGGACCAACCACTGTCGCCATATTCCACCGATAGTAGTGGCATTCCGAAGCGTTTGCGCCGCACGGACCAACCACTGTCGCCATATTCCACCGACAGTAGTGGCATTCCGAAGTGTTTGCGCCGCACGGACCAACCAGTCGTTCGCAGCCCTATGATGAAGTCTCTGATAATGGTGTCCGTGTGACAATAGGATTCCCGATGACGTCACCAAGGCATTCTCACTCCTTACACGCGCTTTTGCCACCGAGATCACTCCGACGTAGTAGTCCACATGCTCAGGTGAGGACGACCAAACTTAGCAGCGCCGAGCCGTTTTGCCCTTTTATCTCCCTCAGCTATCACGCGGTTGGTTCGCAACTCTAATCATTTAGATTACCTAACTGTCGATACATACCCACTAATTTGCACGGTGCTTTTACAAATGTTTCCTGGTGTGGCATTTTTTTAAAGTCTAGTAGTGTACTGTACTGTACTTTACAGTAAGACATTGGTGTTTTGTTTAATGAACGGAAGAAATGCAAGAGCCCTTCACCGTGTGTGGGCTGACGATATTAAAGACTGGTGTGATAGAACTCTTCAAGAACTGAGCCACTCTGCAATGAACAGACTTCAATGGGACAATATAGTTAAAATGGCAACAGACACCTACGGGAATTGTACCCATGGTTGATGATGAGTGTATTGTTTGGGTTTTAGAGTGCAATCTTTGTGGGATAATTGCACTTCACACTGCAAAAAAAAATTTCGAAATTCAAGAGTGATTTTCCCTGATTCTTTCCGTAAATTATAAGAAGCATAAGTACAGGTGAAAACATTTCGTGCTATATACAATACAATAAAGCACACCGTTTTTGCACGATGATTTTTAATGCTAAAAATTGACAGATATTTACAAAACAAAATCATATTAGTACTTTCGGGGCGACAGACGCACCCGTGTTCAGATGGAAGAGAGTAACAGCTGCTTTGGTGCTCTAATATATACTTTAGAATATAATGACGTATGAAAGGGTGAAGGTCCTGCGCAACAGTATCGCACTGTTGCCATCGCAACACAGTTGAGTTACAAAATAAATTAGACCTAAGAAAGAACATATCAAGCCGGGTATTATGATATACAGAATATATGTATTTGTTAAAGTTCAAAAAATTAATTATAGATGTTGTTCAAGGTCGTAGTTGCAATGTGACGTTTCCATATTCTGGATAGTTCAACTGGGTTATTGTCATTACAACAGCGGTCCCCGTAGGCTTCGATATAAAGGCACTCAGTAATATGTAAGTAGTGTATTAACGCAGAGGTGTGCAACAATTTGATGTTATTCCAGTCCGGTTGAACATTACCACGCACAAATTACGTTTCTGGCGAGTGCTGTATTTCCTGCGGTTGTTATTTTTGGGCGTCTTAAACTGCATAAGGAGGGGCATCCTATTAGGCCTTTGGTCGCGGGCTATGTCAGACCGACACGACCTCTTGAAAAAGCTCTTGCACAGTATTTAGCAAATTTTGCTGCGAACTCACCCTATTTAGTTCAGAGTTCCACTGTTGCACTCAAAAGAATTTGGGTGTTTCAGCCACATTCTAAGCCTTTCATCCTTGCCTCCCTTCATGGTGTATCATTGTACCCTAATGTACCTGTTGACGTCATTCATCTCATTATAGAGGCCAAACTCGCTGAGTCCCAAGTACCTACCTCTGAAATTTTCGCTATTATAAACGCGCTTCGTTTGGCCAAACAGCATTCATACTTTAAATTTGATAACTGAATTTATGAGCAAATGGAGGGCTTCCCCATGGGTTCTCCACTTTCAGCAGTATGAGCAGAAATTCTGCTTCAACACCTTCAGAACAAAGTCCTCGATGAGTTTCCCCTTGCACCCAGTTTGTACATTAGGTACGGCGACGACATCTTTGTGTTTTGGCCTCACACACGGGATGATTTAGTCAAGTTCGCCGACGCGCTTTCATCTGCTTTCCCCACTATCGGGCTAACGATAGAAACTGAATCCAACTACTCATTGTCTTTCTTAGATTTCCAAATTCCTCGTAACCCTAAAACTTGCAATCTGTCTTATTCTGTTTATCAGAAACCCACCGCCAGTAACAGTCTAATTCAATTTAGCTTTTCCCATCCATTACCACACAAACTATTAGCAATAAACTTCCTAATCAGAGGAACATTTACACACTCGTCTACAGATCTTCTGTTCAAATCTGAGATAGATTGTATATTTGATTTGGCCGCTAAATATGTACACTCTAGATACATAGTTGACCGAACCTATCGAAGAATTCCTAATGATAGATCCATATGCTTGAGTAAAGACCAAAAAACCACAAAACGTTTTGTTGGTACCCTAGAACAGTATCCAGTTATAACTAATGTATTATCACGCTTTTGCACAAAGTATGATATTTAGTTTGGCATTAAATCAAGGAACCTCTTTTCATTTGTCAAAAAAGACCGTGACAGAACAGATGATTTGTATAAATGAGGTGTATACAATATTCCATTGATAGACATATCCAATGGTGAACGTATTAGTAACTACGTAGGCTCTACAAAACGCAATGTTGACACTCGAATGCTGGATCATAAATATGACATTCGCAAACAACCGCAGCAATACAGCACTCGCCTGAAACGCAATTTGTGGTAATGTTCAACCGGACTGGAATAACATCAAGTTGTTGCACACCCCTGCGTCAATATACTACTCCTTAGATCAGATCAGATGTAGAGGATTTCAGGAAGGGAGTGTCTGACCCCAGGTCTTAAACAGCCCTTAGAAATAGGAAGCTAGGAGATTTGAGCTAGAGTGCCCGATAGGAAAGTGATACGGAAGCGAAGTAGAAAGTTGCAGGAAGACGTCCTTATTTGTTACCGGGGGGCCAGTACCTGGGGTCCGACGGCTTAACGTGCCCATCCGACGCACGGAAGGTATTTAGTGGTTCGAGCGTTCGTACCTGCCTGAGATCGAGCCTGAGGTCATCTCCATGGCAGTCACGAACGCTGACCATTAGGCAATCCGCGGCCCTATATATACTCCTTACATATTACTGAGAGCCTTTATATCGAAGCCTACGGGGACCGCTGTTTTAATGACAATAGCCCAGTTGAACTATCCAGAATATGGAAACGTCACATTGCATCTACGAACTTGAACACCATCTATAATTAATTTTTGAACTTTAACAAATACATGTATTCTGTATAATATATACCCGGTTTGATATGTTCTTTCTTAGGTCTAATTTATTTTGTAACTCAACTGTGTTACGATGGCAATAGTGAGACACTCTTGCGCAGAACCTTCACCCTTTCATACGTCATTATATTCTGATGTATACAGTATATCAGAGCACCAAAGCAGCTTTTACTCTCTTCCATCTGAAGACGGGTGCGACTGTCGCACCGATAGTACTAATGGGACTTTGATTTGTAAATATCTGTCATTTTTTAGTATTAAAAAGCATCGTTTAAAGACGGTGTGCTTCATTGTATTATACGAAACATATTTCTGATACAACCTTTTTCGTGAAATAACGGTAAAAAAAATCTGACTTTAATTGACTTTTCATACGCCAGGGAAAATTCTTAATTTTCAGAAACCTTTCCTGAATTCCTTTCGTATATTAACGGAAAAATTTTTGCACCCATATAACACACAATTTCCGGTAACAGGAGCGATGTGTGGGAATACTTGAGGTTTGATTGACTGTTAAATTCCTGTCGAAGGATCTGAATTTAAAGTTCTGTAGCGAGATCAGATATTGTGCATAGGGCATCGCACGAAATTTTTATTATTGTGGCAAGGGATATTTCTACACCTCTCCTCCATTTTGTGCTTCTTCAGCTATGTTATGTTCTGTTACTGTAAGAAACCGGGTACTTAAATTATTGTACAGGTGATTGTATGATGTTTATGCATTAATCTGTGAACCCCTTAAGTGAAAAGCTATTTTAGCTATCAAGGGTACATTTTATGTTTAGGGGTTTTGTGAAATAATACTATAAAGCACTACATCTCAGCTTTTCTTAAAGATAATTGGAAGCCATTGTCAGTTTACAGAGATCTCAGGTGCTTCGAAAAATCACGATGAAAAAACTACGAAATTTATAATAGTGTGAGTCTTCCTACTGAAAAAACAAAATTATTACAAACGTATTCAGACAAGTAATAAGCTCCAGCAGAAAATAAAATATCTAAATCATTCAAATTAATAACAAAAAATAGATCATTGTTGAGCAATGACAATTCTACCTTATACGCGCGTGTACGTTATGTGTTTTTATGGTTCAACGGTAACGCGTGCGACTCCCGTTATCGAGGCGCATGGTTCAAATCCCACTAGGGACGAAAGAAAGAGCTCGCTAACTTACAACCTACGTCCAATAACAAAGAATATAAAGCTTCGCGTTAAGAACGTCAACTCTCGTAGACATAACGTAAAACATGCGACAACAGCGCCACCACAAGCGAAGAGATTGTGTGCTCTGCCGGAAAGCAAACATTCAGGAGCAAAAGACGTTAAGGGGACGACGACAATAAAGCTTTTCTTTGATCCACGATGGTTTCCTTCGATCTGATGATTATCGGCTTAGAGCAGTTTTTCTTGTTGTTGTTGCAGTTTTCTGATATCCCGCTCGTCCCTTATTTTTGTAATAAAAATATGCAATAACATTAATACACTGGCGTGCAAAAATTAAGGACGAGACGGTTTTTCGAATGTAACGTTGTGAAGAAGTGCTCCACATCGACCCAAATCATACCATAAGATGCACAAGATTTAAGAATATGGTACAAGTGAGCAAAACCGTCCAAACAAGGAATCCAAAGGATACAAAGGCACTTTATTGAAAAGGTAGCTTCGAGCACAACTGGACAGAAGACAGAAAAGTCCATGTGACAGGCGGCTGCCAAGAAAAATCCAGTTTTTAGTAGGGGATATGATCCCCCCTGACTGCGTTGCAGGATTTACAACGTCTGTCCATGCTGAGGACGCGATTGTCAAGGAGCTGTTGAGACATCGCGGCCCATTCCTCTTGTAGCGCCAATCGCAGCTGCGGAATCGTTGCTGGCGGCTGGTGACGTGCTGCCAAGCGTCTCCCGAGGAGGTCCCACACGTGTTCCATTGGATTTAGGTCCGGCGACCTTGCGGGCCAATCCATGCGTTGAATATATTCACTCTCCAACAGCTCTGCGACAGCCACTGTACGATGAGGTGTAGCGTTGTCATCCATGAAGAGGAAGAACTCAGGACCCACAGAACCTCTAAACAGACGCACGTGAGGCAGGAGAACCTCGGTACAATAGCGGACGCCAGTGACTGAACCTCCTTGGAAGATGTGGAGGTCAGTACGGCTACCAAGCATGATACCGCCCCAAACGAGAACTCCGCCACCTCCAAATCTGTCCCTTTCGATGATGTTGGAGGTGTGATTGCGTGTTCCCTGCTCTCCAGATGTGTATACGTCCATAATCGCTCGTCAGACTAAATCGGCTCTCATCCGTAAAGAAAACTCGACCCCATTGCTGCTGTGTCCAGTTCTTGCGTTCCTGGCACCACACAAACCGCCGTATCCGATGAGCAGGCGTTGATGGCACACACCGTACTGGTCGTCGTGCAAATAGACCACCTTTGTGCAGCCTACTGGCCACGGTAAAACGCGATAACGGACGTCCAGTTGTCTGTTGCATGTGCCTTGGGATTTCTCCCGCTGTCTGCCGTCTGTCTCTTACCGCCTGTAGGACAATATACCGGTCGTCCGCCGCCGTTGTTTCTCGTGGACGATCACTGCTAAACTCTCGGACAGCTGTTCCTGTCCTTTGAAATGCTCTCCAAGCTTGTGAAACAATGTTGTGAGCGATCCCGAACTCCTCGGCCACACTAGTCACACTTCGACCTTCTTCCAACTTCCCAATGACGCGACCTCGGGTAAAGTCATCCAGATGTCATCTACTGGATTGCCTGTTGGTCATATTACACGGTGGCAGCAACTCGTCGTCGTTCAAACCGATGTATACCGTGCAATAGTTTTCACCGAATCGCTGAGCGTACACCGCCCGTGTGCTTTATACGCTTCCGACTCTCCCCCTTCCCTTACGTCATGCTGCATATATCCGCATGCCCTACCGTACCGGACCGTGGTCTATCTCCCGAGTGGTTTTTCGTTCCGTTCTGCCTGCTAGTTCCGCTGTTATGCTAATATCTTCTATTCGTCCTTAATTTTTGCACCCCAGTGTATTACTTAAATTAAATCTTGGCAAATATTATAGTTAGGCCTATGGATCCGTACAAAATGCTGACAATTCCTAGTATTTGGCATTGCTGAAAACGCTTCTGAAAAACTGAAGAACAAACAAAAGCCTTAACTAACTCGATTGACGTAACAAAACTAACATATTCGATTTGCGAAGGCTTTATGCTGCCGAGAAGGTAACAATCACGTGCTGTGAGTAGCTCGGCTGAGTGCTGTCAGCTCAGGATCCTGATTTTTGCTCAAGAATTATTGCATGAGATGAAACATGGTGCCTGCAGTATCATCCACAAACCCGGGGACTGTTTCTCAGGTTGAAATGGGCACTAAAAGGACAGTATCATGGCCATGCGAATGCGAAGGTGGGCGGGATCGCATTCTGAAATTCTTCTTGCCGATCCTACCACCCATCCAGTTCAAGATGTGCCATTTTTCAGTATTTTTTTTAACTTTAAAATATAATCTGGACTGCGTCAAGTAACAATGAGTGTCGTGTTTTTCGTGGGATAGCCCTAAGAACTTTCTTTTAGGATATGCGTTGTTTGCTACTCCGTAGAAAGGTTTTCAAAAGAGCACCGCAGAGCCAGGAAAATGTAATCATTTCCAGCTCTCCGAAAGTTATGCAAACCCTATAAATATGAGCACGGTGATTGAAAATTTCTTAAGAGGCCTAAGGCTTGTAATTAACATTTTGTGACCGAATATAAGTACAAAATTATTATCTTGGCTTGTTATGTGACCCTTATGAATATGAGACGTGTGTTACGAAATGTGGACAGGATCAAAATGCAGACAGTTAAAATGTCGACAAGGTAAAAATGTTCAAAGCGGCGGGTAGCCCAGTGGGCAACGTTCGTGACTGCCACGGGAGGGACCTCAGGTTCGATCCACTAAATATCCGCCGTGCGTCGGGTGGGCACGTTAAGCCGTCGGACCCCGGGTACTGGCCCCCGGTAATAAATAAGGGCGTCTTCCTCCCCCTTTCTACTTCGCTTCCATGTCACTTTCCTATCGGGCACTCTAGCCCAAATCTCCTAGCTTCCTATTTCTAAGGGTTGTTTAAGACCTGGGGTCAGACACTCCCTTCCTAAAATTTTCTACATTTGATCAATGCTCAAAGTAACAATAAAATGTGGAATTTTTTCTTCACTTTTATTTTATTTCAGTTTTGGCACTTTTATCAAGTTTTGAAACATTTACACTTCTACCGCGGTTTTTAGCACGTCTTTTGTAAAAAAAGATCGTGCTTCTGTTATCGGTTTGTACGTCCGTCCGTCCGTCTGTACCCACGGAATCCCTGCAACTATTAGTCCGATTTGAAAAATTATTTTTGCATTCGGAAGCTTGAAATATGCAAATGATGATCCTTCATTTCGTTTTTTTTTTACGATGCACAATTTTGCTGCTAAAGGGCGTAAATGCAGATGAAGTCGAATTCAAATTTACGTTTTAATCCACATATTTGCTTCTAAACATCAGATTGAAAAAATTCTTTTTTCTTTCGATTCCATTTATGTCGAAGAGTGTTTTAGATATAGTTTCATTTTCAAATTACGCATAGATTTTCCGCTAGGGGGCGTAAAAGTAAATTACATTTTTTCCGATAACTCTTCTCCTAAAACTCTGATTTGAAAAATCTTTTTTCAGCGGATACATCTCCTAATGGAAAATCTTTTGCATATAATTTCGAATTTTTGGTAAAGAATACTTTGGCCACCAGGGGGCGTAAGTGTTAATTTTTGCTTCTGATGTATTTGCCATAAAATCTGAGCTTCTAAAATATCGATTGAAAAATTCTTTCGTGGACTGATGCACTCACATCGATAAACCTTTTCGGAATACTTTCTTCCTAAAATATCCTACAGTTTCTCCGCCAGAGGGCGTAGATGTAAATCTTATTTTTGTCAATATCTCTACTTCTAGGAGTCCGATTTGAAAAATTCTTTCTTTGTTGGATAGTGTTTTCCGTGTGATATGTTTTTCATATAATTTCCAAATTTTCAGGTAATTCATAGACTTTCCGCTAGGGGGAGTAATGGTAAATGGCGTCTCGCCCTATATCTCTCTCTGCTTCTAAATCTCCGATTTGAAAAATTCTTTCTGCACCGGATACAACTCCTGATGCGAAATCGTTTGCACATAATTTCTATTTTTTTTTTTTTTTTGTAAAAAAATGGTTTGGCCACCAGGTGACGTAAATCTTAATTTCCGCTTCTGATGTATTTGCAGCAAAATATGAGCTTCTAAATTCTAGACTAAAAAAAACGTCGTTTGTAGACCGATACTACTCATGTCGACAAGCCTTTTAGGAACATTTTCTTCTTAAAATAGTGCAAGGTTTGTACGCCAGAGGGCGTAGATGTATATCTTATATTTGTCAATATCTCTACTTCTAGGGGTTCGATTTGAAAAATTCCTGATGTATTTGCAGCAAAATATGAGCTTCTAAATTCTCTATTGAAAAAAACGTCGTTTATAGACCGAAGTACTCGTGTCGACAAACCTTTTAGAAACATTTTCTTCTTAAAATAGTGCATGGTTTCTGCGCCAGGGGCGTAGACGTATATCTTATTTTTGTCAATATCTCGACTTCTAGGAGTCCGATTTAAAAAAATCCTTCTTTGTTGGATAGTGTTTCTAGTGTGACATGTTTATCCTAAAAATTAAAAATTTTCAAGTAGTTCATAGACTTTCCGCTAGGGGGCGTAAAGGTAAATTGCGTTTTCTGCTTCTAAAACTCCGATTTGAAAATTTTTTCCTGTATCGCATACAAGACCTGATGGAAAATATTTTTTACATAATTTCTAATGTTTTGTAAAGAATGGTTTGGCCACCAGGGGTCATAAGTGTTAATTTCTGCTTCTGATGTATTTGTAGCAAAATCTGGGCTCCTGAAAACTCGACTAAATTTTTTTTCTTGGACTGATACCGCTCATATGGATAAACCTTTTGAGAATACTTTCTTCCTAAAATAATGCATGGTTTTCCCACCAGGGGACGTAAAGTCACATCTTATTTTTTTCCATAACTCTGTTTCTAAGAGTTCGTAAGTTCAAGATTCCGTTTACACCACTATCTGAGGGATGTAAGACCCGATTGAAAAACTTCTTTCTTCCGTCAGATACTATTGTTTTCCATTCCGGTTCCATTGCTTTTGAATAGCTTTGATAAATTTAATTTGCGTCAGAACGGATTCAAAAGACGTGCTTGTTACACCCGAAAATTCGGTGTCATCTTTCTTGTTTTCTTTTTTCATCTGTATTGTGCTTTTGACTGTATTTATTACTACATTTTGGCATTGGTTTTTTGTGTTGCACATCTTACATAGTGTTTTACATTTTTGTAATACTTCGGGGCATTTTACTTTCGGTGGTGGTGTAATGTCGACAGGGTTAAAACATAAAACTGTCGACAGTCACAATGCGTACTTTCTTACTTTTTTTTTTTTTTTTCCAAATATTTGATTTTCGTTTTAATTTTAGATTACTTCAGTTTTTATATGCGTTTCGTATGATTAACTTCGGCATGCTGCTATTCAACGGATCTACACGAAATTTGACACATAATAGGGTTTCTCTGCTAGAACAGATATATTAATATTTTGGTTCAACTCATAATTTTGGAATCAAATTGGCAGAATCGGATGAGGTATCTACATTGGGGAAGGATGTAGGGGAAGTTAAAACATATGAGGAGCAATAAACCTTGTTGTTTACCGTTCACCACGAAATTTAATACTGTATTTGTGTTCTACATTGAGAATGTAAGGACTGCGTTATTCAGTAGCTCAGGAATTAAGTAAAGTGCAAGGATATCAAGTTTCAAGGACACTATTTAATTGATTGGTTACACTATATTGACAAAAGTCACCGGATACCTAAAAAAGAAACACAACATAGCATTTATTGACCTACATTAGTACGGTGTCCGTCCATCTTTGGCTTGAATGCATGCACTGACCCTTCGAGACTTGTTTCGACAAGGTTTTGGAACCCAGAGATAGGTATGCGATTCCATTCAGTACATAATGCTGCCGCTAACTCTTGCTTAGTAGTAGGCCTTGGTTCCAAACTTCTTATGCGGCGCTCTAATTCATCCCATAGGTGCTCTATGGGATTGAGATCAGAGCTATGTGCTGGCCAGTCCACACACGATACGGAATTATCGTCAAACCACGCCTTACCAGTCCTTGCTTTATGGCTCGGTGCATTATCCTGCTGGTACCAACAAGGCTCGGTTCCATAGTATTGCCACACAGTCGGTTGGGCATAATTGTCCAGAATATCGAGGTAGACGTGCAGGTTAACAGGTTTGTCCACGAAAACCAATGGGCCGGGGCCATAGTACGAAAAACACCCCCACACGAGTACACTGTCAGTTCCAAACTTGACCGTAGGAACAGTACACTGTGGTAAATAGCGTTCCCCCTGCTACCGCCAAACCCGCACACGCCCATCAGACTGATGGATCGTGTATCTGGATTAATCAGTCCATAGGATCCGTTTCCATTGATCTACGGTCCACGGTAAATGTTCTTTACACCATGCTAAACGACGAGTAGCATTCCGAGTGGATATGAAAGGCTTATGATCAGCCGCATGACCACGGTAACCCATGGAAAGAAGTTCTCTGTGAATGGTACATGTACATACCGAGGTTCCAGCATTTTTACTCACCTGTACACTGAGGTCTTGTGCAGTACTCTGTCGATTAGCTGTAACGACTCTCCTGAGGCTTCGACGTCCTCTATCACTGATTTTCTTTGGTCTGCCGGTACGTTTTGCTGCTTCAGGTACGCCATGTGTCTTCCACATATTCAGTACATCCAAAACAGTTGCCTTGGGTATGTTTGAACTCCTCTCGGTTTCTTTTATGGACAATCCACTAATATAACACCCAACAATCTTTCCTTTCTCAAATTCAGTTCTCTCCCGCCGCTACATTTTCACTCCACCTCACAGTGCGATATGATCGCAGTCAGCTGCAAGCTTATTTTTATACCATTTGCTTGTTGTATACAATTTACCGCGCATCTTAACAACGTAGCGGATCCGTTCATTTGCTTTTGAAGGAGTGTCCTGTGACTTTTGTCAATATAGTGTATTTAAAAGTATGCTAATTTGCCACTAACAAGTATCAAGACCAACAATGAAGATTCACTGGTTATTATCAGCCCACAAAAGGGAATCCTAGTGATCTTCAGATGGGATTGACGTTAAATGGGGGTGGGGGATTTTTTTACCTGTTTGTCCGTTTAAGAAACAACAAATTTCAACAGCTGCGTTCTAATTAACAAACAAACAAAAAATATTTAAACTTTGTTGACATCATGACCGTGTCGACATTTTGACCCTGTCGATATTATGACTGTTTCGAGATTTTAACCCTATTGACATGACTATGTCGACACTTTGACTGTCGAAATTTTGACCCTGTCGATATTATGATTGTGTCGATATTTTGACCCTGTGTCAACATTTTGACCCTGTCGATACTATGACTGTATCGACATTTTTACCCTGACAATATTACGACTGCGTCGACATTTTGACTGTCGACATTCTGAATACCGACCTTTTGACCCTGTCAACATTTTGACAGTCGACATGTCGTACCACACCTGTAATAAAAAAGGTGTTAACCTTCTTATCCTCATTGGGATAAAAACTTCAGTCATTGAATTGATGTTTCTTTCTATGTTAATATGCATTTATAGGTGTGAAAAGGAGCCCGGAGTTCTCTGTAGTAGCTGCTTTTATTTCTCGTCATCCAGCTTTTATAAACTCTAAAACCGCAAAAATAGGATTTCTACAAGGTTTTACTTATTTACTGAAGAATAAAAACTAAAAATAATGGTTTTCTTTTTCATACTTCATTCAAAGCAGCTGTCAAAAATGACTGGCTATTTCATTAAACTGTTTCATATGAAGTTTCCGCAAAAAAAAAAAAAAAAAAAAGAAATGTAAAACTTTTTTTTTTTACTGAGGTTTTCACTGAGGCTTGAGGCCTTCTTAGCTGTGGGCGCACACCCCCAATACAATACGAGAGTTGCGGGGGCTATCAGTGCTCCTTTGCTTCAATGTAGAGCAAGAAAGGAAAAAGCTGTTTCCATGTAGCTTCTCTTAAACGGCATAAAAGGGGGGGGGGGGAGGAGGAAAATCGAAAAGACTTTACTCTTTTAGTAATTTTTTTTTCAAAGGTAATATAGATTAAACATTCGATGTTCATAAAATCGGCATGCGATAAAAAAAATCCGTTGCCCTAGGCAGCTGCATTTCTTGCATATGTTAAAGGCCGTTTTGGCAGCGATAACTAATAAAATAAAAAGAAGAAAGAAATCACCGTTGTGTTTTTATCACAGACTTTCTCAATTTCCGTCGGTCCATTGAATATTGCTTCCTTGCAGGACCTCATCGAGCATTTTGGAACCCCTGGCAGAATAAAAAAAAAAAAATAAGTTTTCTCCATTAATAAGACTGTATCTTTTCTAATGTATTCAACTGCCGCTTGGGCACTTTTTGCCGGCAGCTTTCACTTGTCTCGTTCCTGAATCCGGCTCTCTTCTCCGATCATTAATGCATGATTTTAAAGCTTTGATCCACTCTATTCTAGGTCTATGCTTCAGACTTTATATCACAGAACGTAATATTTGTCCAGTTAATTGTTCATCTTCCGTGAGATATACATATACACGGTCCAGTCACATTATTGTGACCACCAGCTAATAGCCAGAGTAACCGCCGTGTGCAGCGCGGACAGCAGCTAGGCGGGCTGGGAGTGACTCAATAAGGTGCTGGGAGGTGTTCACAGGTATGTGGAGCCATGCTGACTGCAGTGCATCTGACAGCTACTGGAGGGTGCGTGGTGGAGGATCCATAGAGAGAACAACACGATCGAGGTGGTCCCACAGATGCTCAAGTCTGGAAAATTAGGAGCCAGGGAAGTACTTTGAAGTCTTCATCGTGCTCCTCCAACCACTCTTGGACATTTCTAACTTTGTGACACGTCGCACTGTCATCCTGGAAGATCCCATCCGCCCTAGGGAAGACAATCAGCATGTATGGGTGTACGTGGTTTGCCAGGATGCATTCATAACGAATTCGGCCCATGGTGGTATGAGTGAATCCAGAGAATGCCACGAAAACATTCCCCAGACCCTAAAGCTGCCCCCTCCCCTCCCACCAGCGTGTGTTCTTCCAGCAACGGTTGAAGAGTGTTTGTTCTCCGATGTTTCTCGCCTTATACGCCAACGTCCATCCGTTCGATGAAGCAGAAAACGTGACTCATCAGAGAAAGCAATCCTTTGCCAATCAGGGAGGTCCAATTCCGATACTGCTGTGCAAATGTAAGCCATTTCTGCCGATGCACCTTCGTTACCATAGGTGCAGTGACAATCCGTCTGCATCGGAGCCACATATGCAGCAGGGTTCGCTGAACTGTCGTTTTAGACACCCTTCCGGTATCCCCCTGGTTCATTCGGCCATTGAGTTGCTCCACTGTAGTGCTTCGATCGGCCCTCACGCACTTTCGAAACCGACGTTCACCTATCACATCAGTGGCACGTGAAGCTCCGCAGCTTCCACTTCGCTTATTCGCAATGGTGCCATTCTTCCAATCACGATACACTTTAACCACAGCAGCACGCACGCCGTTCATAAACTGCGCTGTTTCAGAAATACTGCCATCCTTGACCCGAAAGCCGATAATCATCCCTTTTTGCAAATTTGAGAAATCGCTTCTCTTATCCATGACAGCAACGAGTGATACGTTTTCAGATCATGATCATGATCATATGTAGAGAATTTTAGTAACGGAGTGTCTGACCCCAGGTCTTAAACAACCCTTAGAAATAGGAAGCTAGGAGATTTGGGCTAGAGTGCCCGATATAGGAAAGTGACGCGGAAGCGAAGTAGAAAGGGGGAGGAAGACGCCCTTATTTATTACCGGGAGGCCAGTACCCGGGGTCCGATGGCTTAACGTGCCCATCCGACGCACGGCGGATATTTAGTGGATCGAGCGTTCGTACCTGCCTGGGATCGAACCTGAGGTCCTTTCCGTGGCAGTCACGAACGTTGCCCACTCGGCCACCCGCTCACGACACGTGCCTTCTTTCATTGGCTACTCGCTGTTTACGTCAAAAGTAGGAGGTGGTCTCAATAATGTGACTCGACTGTGTATGTACTGATCATCCAGTACGTTATCACTAACTCTTCTTCTACCGAAAATGCAGTATCCAGATGAATTCTAATACAGTGAAACCTCCGAATAACGGTCGCTGCTCATACCGGGAAAAAGTGGCCATTGTTGGGAGGTGCCGTTGTTCGGAGGTTAGGCCTTGTTAATACAACTAGTCCGTTGCTTTGGGACAAAAGGAGAATACACTCACGCACAATGAAATTTGCGCACCTAGAAGAAAACATGTCACAACCGCGAAACTTTGCAAATAGCTAGAGTGCTTGCTGGTATCCAAATGATCCACGTTTCGTGCGAATGCGCATGACCACAAAACCTGTGGTGGCGCTGCTAGCACGAACCGGCAGTCTTATAAACGGGCGTGTAGTCGATGCCCTATGAAAGCGAAAAGCACCAGCCGACGCAAGCAAGAGTACAGAGTAACAAGAATTCCGGGTTGACGCCAGAGACGTCGATTTACGCAACTTACGGACTTTGAGAGAGGCCTGATCATTGGGCTGAAAACCGCGGGGTTGTCGGCGCGCCGTATAGCCCGCCACGTGGATCGTTCTGACCATATCGTCCGACTGTGTTGGGAGCAGTGGACACGTGACGGTACTGCCACAAGCGGAGCGGCTCCGGACGGACCAGGAGAACCACCGACAGAAGGGTTCGACGGATCGTGCGTCAGGAACGAACGGACACGAATTACTGTTTTCTACATATTAGCCAAACCTTAATTAATTACACTTGACCCCTCTTGAAACATTTCCTGCAGGCGCCCATGCATCCTTGATACAGTAGTACGGAAGCAACCAACAAGTGTGGCTGTTTCGGAAATCCAGTTAGTTGAGGCCCGCCGGGCCTCAACTATCTGGCCGCTGTGAAATTGGCTTAAGTCGCCACGTTTCCTCATTACTGGCAAACGTTTACTGATTTGATTACGTACAGATGATAGGTGTTGGTTTTTTTTTAGGTTTTTTTTATTGGAAGTTTAACGACCACCGTGAGCAACTCAATGGGCTATAAGCAGTCGTCCATCCCTATTTTAGGGTCACTGTTTCCAGGGAAGGGAGAGAACCAGTACCGCAAGTCAAACACAACATCCATGCCTCACCAGGATTCGAACCCGGACCCCTTTCGGACGAATGATCAGAAGCCATCGCTTTAGACCACTGCGCCACTGGGGCGGCGATGATAGGCGTGCAAAATTGATAGTTGCCGCACGTGACGTTGATATCACGTGATATTTCGTTATCGCTCCGCATATTTAAAACGGGAGATTTTCCTAATGCAAAGCTAACTCAGTGTATATTAATCCTAGTGACGTATCGCCGAGATGACGCATGAATCAAAACGGCAAGTTGCAGCGATAAGCCTTGCCGGCGCAATTCAGTCCAGAAAATATTCCACTCCGGAGTAGGAAGACGTGGCCTTGAATTTCACAAAAGGACTTTTCTTTACATTAGCGCCCGAGCAGGAACCCTTGGTTTCCTCTGTTCACGACAAGAGTGTCATGAGTTCTGGGACGACCAGCAGCACGCGTATTATGTAAATTATAATTATCAGCAGAATTATGTTGTTGTCCTGTGTATTTTCAGAGGACGAGGATATTGAAAATTTTCAAAATTATCATTTCTTTGAAAAGAAGGCTGGCGCTCAGCTTGAGCCCACCGCTAAGAAGGAGTATAGCGTTGCTGACTGAACACCGCTTGTTGCTGGATTCCCTGTTTAGGAGAATACTGGAAGTGTGACTCAAGTTACCTACGTGATTGAGGATATGTTTGCGGTTGTTATAGCCAGGGGTGTAGCTAGGACCCAGACCAGGAGAGGAGGCTGAAGAGTCATCTGGTGGTGGGGACTGAAGGGTGATCTGGGAGGCTCTGTGTTCAACCACAAACTGCATTTTTTTTTACGAATACAGACGCAAGTTTTTCCTTGTTTTTAATCTTTTGTTAATTTACTTCATTAGCGAATAAGTATGCCAAAAAGTAAAAATAATGAGATAAAATATGAAATAAAAAGGGAGAGAAAGAAAACAACTCTTGAAACATAAAAACTAAATCACATTCTTTGAATTTGCTTGATGGTGGTTGAGCTGCGCGTTCGTTATCGCTGGAGTCAAAATAACTCTCAACTAAGGGTTGTTGTTTTTTATTTAGTTTATTGTTCTGCTCTCTTCCGTGGATCCACGCAATGGCATTGGGAATTTACTGGTGTCATACTTCAACCTTTTCTACTCCTTGTTTCCGATTCCATTTTTTCTCCATCTTTTAATCGCATATTCTTCTTCGGCAGTGCTCGGTGGTAGAGATGAGCTCGGGCCCGGGCTCGGACGGGCTCGGATGGGCTCAAACCCGGGCCGGGCTCGGGATTACACGTCTTGAATTTCATTACTGTAATTAATTCAACACGTGTAATTCCGAGCCCGGTTGAATTACTCGTGTTGAATTCATTGTGGATTTATTACCATGGCGGAAGGATTTTCAATTTCCTAAGCTAGCTGCCGTTGTAAGACAAATTTTGCTTAGCAAGACTTGCGCATTGTCCAAAGCTATGGCCCAAGCAAGGATTAGTTTAAAGAGGTCTGGTATAAAAAAACTGGGATAAAATCACATTCCCATTTTTTGTATTTTATTAAAAATTAAGAATCTTATCTTTAAAATGATGTATTAATTTCCAAAATTGGGCAGTTAGAAGTATTGTTATTTATTTTTTTTAAATTTCTCACTCCCGCGATTTTTGGGGTGACGTTGGTTTTTAGTGCAGCAGGTCAAGTTTTAGAGAAAAAAGATCAAGTTGAAGCGCTGAGGAATTAGATGCAATTCTCTCTCTCCCTCTTTTTCCATGATGAACTTGATCTGGAAACTGTACACACATATGATAATATTGTGATTATTATACTATTAAGCGCAAAGCTTTGTTAATGTAACAAAATGAAGAATAATCTGGTCTGGAATGCATTCACGTTCTTTTTTTTTTTTTTATTAATTTTGGAAATTTCCCTACATGCTTTTTTCATATTCTGTTATTTATTTTTTTAAATTTCTCACTTCCGCGATTTTTGGGGTGACGTTGGTTTTTAGTGCAGCAGGTCAAGTTTTAGAGAAAAAAGATCAAGTTGAAGCGCTGAGGAATTAGATGCAATTCTCTCTCTCTCTCTTTTTTCATGATGAACTTGATCTGGAAACTGTACACACATATGATAATATTGTGATTATTATACTATTAAGCGCAAAGTTTTGTTAATGTTACAAAATGAAGAATAATCTGGTCTGGAATGCTTTCACGTTCTTTTTTTTTTTTTTTTTTTTTTTTTAAATTTTTGAAATTTCCCTACAAGCTTTTTTATATTCTACTACATCACTCTAAACTACCTTTACCAATTAGCATATATGTAAATTATATTGCAAAAGATTAGTTTTCTAGAGTCAAAATTTCAAATACTTGCAACTGTCTGTACGGCGTTGTACGTTTTATAATGCAATTTATTCAAAATAAAAGTAAATTTAGAAAAAAAAAAAATAACGAATGGAATTTTTTGTTTCTAAACGATTTTCTTTTCTTCAGCTTTTACCAAATTACTGATTCCCCTGATACGGTCGAAGGGTACGTTGATTATTTATTTATTTTCAAATCCACGTTTTAGAACATTTGGCTTTATGCGTAGTATTTCTAAAAACATATTAATATTGTGAAGTGGATTAACTGAACTAAACTTTTTAAACTAATGATTTTTAAACTGATCCTTACTTAGGCCATATCTTCGGCCAGTGTATAAATGCATAAATGCAAGCCTAGATAAGCAAAATTTTCCAAGAATCCGGGCCCGGGCTCAGCGAACACATGTAATCAAAGAAAGCGGACCGGGCCCGGGCTCCTAAAATTGAGCCCAAACTCATCCCTACTCGTTGGTACCACCTCTTACCGTAGTCAATAGCCATACTCCCTTTCCCTCTCAAAAACCAAGAGCACTAGAATCCTGGGAAAAAAATCTCTCTTCTCCAACACAAGCATTGTAAAACCATACTGGATGGAAAACAATGAACGAGAAGACGTTGAAAGTTTTCTGTCTCGCGCGCCCTCCAGGATTTCCCTTTCGCACTATTTTCCAACCTATAACGAAGTAAATTTCTCCGTCATTTCTATCCGCGCCAGGATTCGAACCCGGGTCCCCTCATTCCGGAATAAGTTGCTCTATCAATTGAGCTACGCGGACGTTAATTCTGATTGCTATCTGCCTTTATGTCGTGTGCGTCCTGCTGGCAAGTACGTCACATCTCCTGGTATACGTTACATCATCTCCCCATTATTATTATTATTTTTTTGTTTGTTTGAAGTGCTGGGGAAGGGATTCTCTTGATTTTTCCTATCTCGCGGTGTGGAAATAACATCACACCAATGCGAGATTTTTGAACGGTCGGGTCATCCGGATAGTTCGGGCGCCATTATAACGAAGTAAATTTCTCCGTCATTTCTATCCGCGCCAGGATTCAAATCCGGGTCCCCTCATTCCGGAATAAGTTGCTCTACCAATTGAGCTACGCGGACGTTTTTTTTTTATTCTGATTCCTATCTATCTTTATGTCGTGTGCGTCCTTCTGGCAGGTACGTCACATCTCCTGGTACGTTACAAACCGCGTAGATATATTACACTGACGGAAAAAAATCCCAACACCACGAAAAAATAGTTGTAGAGGAATGAAATGGCGGCAATACATTTGTATAGGTAACATATTTAATCGATTAAGGTTTCAAGATCACAGCTTATTGTAAGCGCGAGAAGAGCCATTTTAAATGTGAAATGCTGGTACGTTAATAATCGGTGTAACCGCCGGAATGTTAAATGCAAGCACGCAAACGTCCATGCATTGTGTCGTACAGGTGCTGGATGTCAGTTTGTGGGATGGAGTTCCATGCCTGTTGCACTTGGTCGGTCAATACAGGGACGGTTAATGCTGGTTGGGGGTGACGCTGGAGTTGTCGTCCAATGATGTCCCATACGTGCTCGATTGGGGAAAGATCTGGTGATCTAGCAGGCCACGGCAACATGTCGACACTCTGTAGAGCATGTTGGGTTACAACAGCGGTATGCGGGCGACCGTTATCCTGTTGGAAAACACCCCCTGGAATGCTGTTCATGAATGGCAGCACAACAGGTTGAATCACCAGACCGACGTACTCTGTGTCGTCAGGGTGCGTTGGATAACCACGAGACTGCTCCTGCTGTCATAGGAAATTGCTCCCCAGACCATAACTCCAGGTGTAGGTCCAGTGTGTCTCGGCCGCAGACAGGTTGGTTGCAGGCGCTCACCTGGCCTCCTTCTAATCAACACACGGCCATCACTGGCACCCAGGCAGAACCGGCTTTCATCAGAAAACACAACAGATCACCACTACGTCCTCCAATGAGCTCTAGCTTGACACCACTGACGTCGCAAACGGCAGTGGTTTGGAGTTAGTGGAATGCACGCTACAGGGCTTCTGGCTCGGAGCTGTCCTTCAAGTAACCCATTTGTAACAGTTCGTTGTGTCACTGTGGTGGCAACTGCAGCTCGAATTGCTGCCGCAGACGCGGTACGATGCGCCACGGCCATACGCCGTACACGGCGGTCTTCCCTCACAGTAGTGCCACGTGGCCGGCCGGAACCCGGTCTTCTTGAGGCAGTACCTTCCTTTGACCACCGCTGCCAACAATCATGCACAGTGGCTACATTCCTGCCAAATCGATCTGCAATATTGCGGAAAGAAAATCCACCATTTCGTAGCCCTATTACATGACCTCGTTCAAACTCCGTGAGCTGTTGATAATGGCTTCTTCGTCTTCTTAAAGGCATTATTGACTAACATCAACACCCTACGTCGAATCTCAACGATAACTAACGCTCACGAACGTTACAGCGCGTATTTACAGCAAACCTGCTTTGTATGTTCCGAGGGGCGCTACTAGCGCCACACGTATGCGCCGAGCGCGAAATTTGCATAGACGTCATCTTACAGATGTACTCTCACCGCCTACCAACTGTCGTTTATCTAACACAACCCCTTCTTGGTGTTGGGATTTTTTTTCCGTCAGTGTAGTTAAAATGTCCCCACGTTAGCACTTCTTTGTAGGCAACAAACTACCTGGAAGCTTTCAAACAGCAGAATTGCATCTGATAATCACTTACCAAATAACGAACAGACGCCTCCACCTCCGTCACTCTTTTTTTATCTTTTTTCTTCCTTTTTTTGGTAATGTTCTTTAAAATTTTACATTTCTCGGAAAATGGGGGAAAAAATGCGACATTTCTCTCTCTCTTACTTGGTTCAAAACACCAGCAAGCCCTGTCACTATGTGTCAGAGAATCATTGGAGCAGCTGCTCCTACAGATTCACCTTTAAAAGTAATTTCTCTATAGTCATTCATCGTTTGTGCTGTATCACTTCAATTTTTCATGTTTTAAAAAAATGTAATGCACGCAAAATAAGGAAAAGCACTTACGCTTATAATGAAATACAAATGCCATTTTCATAAACAAACGAAAATGAAAGTTCAAAGAATATACAATAACGTGTATTTTCCAGGAGAGATTTGTTTGTCTTGCAGGAGGGGGCTGAGCCCGATCTAGCACCCTCCTCCTGGTTAATAGCTCAGGAGTCTGGTACGAAACCAATGATACCCATGGCCCTCTTCGTATACCGTATCAGCCTCAAACATTCGTGCACGGTATGGAGTTTTCGCACTCCAATGAAATCTTACAAAAATGGGTGCACTTGTTGAAGAAGAGCACCCAAAATGGCTTTATTGGTAGCGAATGGATCCCATAATTTATAAAGGCGGGCAGTCTCTATAGCAGAAGCTATAGGAACTACCAGTACAGCTTTGCGTCCTTTGTGAAACCCCGTTTTATACACAACATAGGGGAACACTTTAAGGAAGTCCGAACGAAAGTTTTCGTATGGTACTCCTTGGTTAAATTTTCTGTACTGGCGATAACAGGTCTTCACAGCGTTTTTTAAGCAAGTGCCCGCTATCTGGATTTTGCAGTCTTCTTGGATATTATCAGTAGCGCATAACGCCAATTTTTTTTTTTTTGGGGGGGGCATATGATTCCATACTTGCAATCACACGCGCGCGCACACACACACACACACACACACACATGTTTGGAAGTACATAGTTGAGCATGTGCTACATGTCTATACAGACGCTACAAGCTGAGTATTGGAATTTTTCGCAGATATTTTTCCTAGGAGCTGTTCCTGACGCAAAGGTTTTGGCTACAGTATTCAGTTCCATTTCATTTGTTCGTTCTTGGAAGATGCGCAGCAAGTTTTCAGATTTACGACACGACGCAAGAAACACAAATTAAGCAGAGCGCTATCCGTTTATGTTTAGTGGTCTGAGTGATGCACAAAATCTCCATCAGATGGGTGAGGTCATCCTTGTATATCCTACCCCTCATGAAATGTTCGGACTTCTGACCTTGTCATCCCCCAGAAGGAGATAGAGAGAGAGAGTGAGAACCTCCACACGAGATGCATTCTCTTTTCAGCTGCGTGTGTTAGACAATTAACGATTTTTTAGAAGGATGGAATAGCTCCACGACTTTTCGGTATTTTTTAATCTTAATGTAACAGAGTGACATATAACAATACCTGCGCGCTCTGTGAGGAAGAAATAGTTACTGTTTCTTTAGGGCTCGCTAAGCTGTCCTGTCATTATGTGACTGTCAAAAGTGCAGAAAACGGATAATTAATTTATGAGCATGTGGAGGGTTTGGGCATAGATAAGGACACACTGGCAGATGCGACTATGTGACACGTGAGAGAGAGAGAGAGAGAGAGAGAGAGAGCATCTTTACTTTATGTTCTAAGCTCACAGCTGGATATGTCTACATGAAAGAAAAGGTTGATTGCACCAGGACAATTTCTAAACCATTTTGATGTGCCATTTGGAGCGAGCACCAGAATAGAAAAAACAATAACAAAAGAAACGTACAAACATTATGCTTGCTAAGATCCTGTGGCTTACGGAACTCATGGGGCAATGCCCACATAGCCTTTGATCTGTGGGGCCATGTGCTTCCATTGTCCCCCACGAGTTAGGTGCCACTAGATATTATAGAGGTTAAAATGATCCTCAATATCTTCTAGAAACTTCAGGGATCCGCCGTTGCCACTGAAGGTAATTGCGCCGGAGTGAGGGAAATAACCTAAAGTAAAATAACCTATGGACCCATCATGAAAATAACCTAAAGTGAAAGCTTTTTCAAAACGCTTCGTTTTATCATGTAATATGAATATAAACCCAGCAAGTTTTGCAGATGTGAAAGTAATCGTTCCTTTTTGATAGATTGATTCGTAAAATAAGTATTGTTGTATATTGTTTCACTTTAAAACAGAAAATTCTTGGCTTTATCAAACTAAAATTCTAACTAAAAACCAGTAATTGCATTGCAGATTTATTTATTATTTTGAAAAAAGAATAGTTCTGTTAAAAGTTGCATTTTTAACTAAGCAGTAAAATGAATGTATTTTTTTAACACAAAGCTGAAAATAACACATTTCAAAAT
Organism: Macrothele yani; assembly: GCA_039090855.1. Lineage (NCBI taxonomy): Eukaryota > Metazoa > Arthropoda > Arachnida > Araneae > Macrothelidae > Macrothele > Macrothele yani. Next base: position 84,942,232 of record CM076991.1, read on the forward strand.
AAAAATAACATACAAAATAAATAATTAGTAACGATTAATCGTATTACGATCGAATTTAAACGTAAGACGTGCATCTTTAAGTTGTTTTTGGGTATTGCGATATTTTCCAAAAGAACAAAAACAGTTTTAATGCGCCTTTAAAAGCACGCCCTTTAAAAAATATTAGTTCCGCCATTATTCTTGGCTTTTCTTTACAACAGAATGATTATACTGAATCGACTAAGAGGAAATTCTTTTGACACGTACCTTTTGGTCTCGCAATGACGATGTCTCCCACATTTAAGTCGAATTTACCAATACCTTACATTTTTTTTTAAAGTCCATTTTTAGTTTTTATTTCATATATTGTTCATTAAAATGTGCTGGTTCCAAGTGTCAGTGATTATTTTCTTTCAAAATTAAATATTATTACCTCAGTGACAGATCAACACGTTGGTCTGTGGTAATAAATATTTAATTTTGGAAGAAAATAATCACTGACACTTGGAACCAGCACATTTTAATGAACAACATATGAAATAAAAACTAAAAATAAACTTTTCTGAAAAAATGCTATACATATATATAAATAAATAAATACATTATACAATTTTGTATAATTAAGTGAGATAAGGCAACTGCCACAATTTTATTTTCCGTTAATTAGCCCTGCGTTTTCCCAGTTAATTGAAGGGAGGAAAAATCCCTCTTTCCCTGGATGTTGTTGTTCTCAGGTCAACGGCAATCCAGAACGACGGTCCCCCCGTTTCGTGGGGTTCATTCAGCTGCGTGCTACGCAAACCGATGTGATTGGAAATTGCCGCCGACGATTCCAGATGCCTTTTAGTTTATGTGAGGAACAACAGATGGCAGACACCACAAGTAAAACGATGGCCTCCCAGTTACTGCGGATTGTCACGTGACCGACGCAACGACGGGAATTTATTTCTTTCTCAAATCAAACTTAATTTTATTCCGAGCTTGAACAGCTGTATGTTTCATGCCAAATAAACAGTCTATGCGCATTGTTTGATATTTTCTTACTGGCCTTGTTCAAATCCGAAGAAAGCTTTCAGAATATTGGAACTTTATTCTACGAGGACGCTCAACATTGCCCCACCAGAGGCGAACTGTTTACACGTCGAATAGCTGTATTCGTTCGCCGTATGAACCGCGTCGGTGTTTGAATGAGTTAAAAAACGTTGCAAGTTATTGTAGTGGTGAGCTCAGTCGAGGTAGGATCGTAAATTTGTAGTTTTGAAATGGATTTATCTCGGAGGATATTCCTGTCGGCAATTTTGATTGCTACTTTGTGCTCAAGTAAGATTTTTCTGTATCTACGCAATTATTTTTAGACGAACAACTCTGTAAATTGTCATATTCTGTCATTCGTATTGATTAAGAGAGAGAGAGCGGTGCTGAACCTTTTAAAGAGCGCATTCAGCAGAGTAAACAAGCCTCCAATTATTTTTCCTAACATTTCTGGTCCCTGTGCGCAGTTTTGCAGTGCGGATTTCTGACCGAATCATATTTACGGAATAGATGTTTATCTGTATAGCATCTGATGAAGATGGGATCTAGTTTCCAAATTTGTTTTTCTTATTTGTGGTAAACCCTCTGACGTCACAGATGCGGAAACGTTAATTTTGTTTTCTTCTTTTTCGAATAAAAACTAATTTTCTCTGTGAGGTGCATCGCGGTCATTTCAGAAATTAGCAATTTGACATCGCTTAGTGTTAGGGATGAAATTTACGGGTGTAGCAGTTTCGTGTATATGGCTGAAGTAAAATTCAAGAGACTGATGTTTTTTTGCCTAAATTTCTATAAGGATTTAAGATCATAAACGGCGTTTTGTACTTAAAGTTGTTGAATCCATTTCTCAGATTTTTCCGTGCTCTGTGAATAATATCGTATAAAACGTGCGATATGTTCATATTATCACCGTTGCCTGTTTTATGAAAAATGACAGTTGAGGGAAAAACCAGGTGTTCAAGGTTGTTTGGCGCCCTTTACGTAACGTCAGTTATGGAAGCTGCACTCATATTGTTTTACCGGTCGCACATTTTTAATGTCGGGGTATTTCTTGAGCAGAAGTTACACCGCGTTATCCGATTTTTCGGTTAACAGCGGTACCTTTTAATAGATTTTTTTATGTTTGGTGTGAATATATTTATTTTGCTTCGGGAGCATTTGTAAAAGTTTTACTGAAATCAGTTTTCCTAATTGCTCGTGATAGAACGTCACTGTTTTGGAAAACGAGAAATTGTACGATGTTTAAATTTTCAATTCAACTGAAACTTTTTTGTAAGTAGGGAACAGGAAGGAAAATGAAAAGTTTTGGAATAACAATAACACTGAAACATTGTAATCACAGCCAAATAACTATGTTGTTTTGGCCCTTTTTCAGAAGATTATTGACCCAACCATTTGTTTTGAAACCCAAGGATCTGTAAACTGTGTTACAGTATTAATTTTCACTACCGTATGGGAAAATTTTTTAGTTGATTGACCTAGTTAGATCATCTTACAGTTTAAATATATTAGCTGGAATTTCATGAACATGATTGTTCAGAAAGCTCTTTTAATATGAATACATACATATGTGTAATACCAGGTTTTTGTCATGCTAAATATATAGTCTTCCATATTTCCCTAGCTCTTGAATGCCACATTGCAGAATGTATTTCAATCATCAAACTGGGAAAACATGGGGATAAAAATTAATTAAGATTATTTAACCCATCTTCATTTTGCTAATGACGATCATTTTTGCTAGTATCCCCTCAGAGCTGCAGAGTGTGCTGTGGTCCAGGAACTTGCTGACAAGAGTAAAAGAAGTGGGCTTAAAAATGAATTTGCAGAAAACAAAATTGATGTACAATGCTTTTTCAAGAACTGAAGATTTAGCAATTGATGGGCAATTCTAGAAGTAATTGACATTCAGGGCCTGATTTATGCCTAGGGCCCAGCATTTTAGAGGGCCCCAGAATCATAATGCAAAGCAAAAAGAATTATGCTTATTTCATTAATTAATTATGAATGTAAAAAAACAACAACAGTGTTTGGGTGGGACCCCCCCTCCGAAAGGAAGATTAACACAATTGTTTTTACTTGGCTCCTGCACTACCATCTCATTTCACCTGCAACTGAGTGACATGTCGGTCATGTTGCTTTCATCTGGAACTTGTGGATGAAAAATAAATGTGCTATGTTCCTATTTATACTATACACCTCTTGAGAGAGGTTTTGCATTGCTAAGACAAAAGGTAGAAGCTTTGAGTATTTCATATTGAAAAGTATCAGATTTTAAAATAGCTTTGAGTATTTCATTTTAAAAGTATCAGATTTTAAGCTTTGAGTATTTCATTTTAAAAGTATCAGATTTTAAGCTTTGAGTATTTCATATCGAAAAATATTAGATTTTTTTCTGAATTAATGAGCCGAATAATGTGCTTTTATGAGTGTGAGAATTATCCAATTATGAATGTTTGCTCAAATCTAAGTATCACTCCTCTATTAATAGAATTATTCTACTATAATATTGAACATATCACAGGTGATTAATTAGCTACATGGAAGTTCACCTTGCCCCCCAAAAATCAGTCTGTACCAAATCTAAATAATGTTCATGGGTTAAAAATGAAATTAAAAGATGATGGATAACTTAATATAAATTATTAAATCTACTTTTAAATTAATTGATAATATTTCATGGTGACAAATATACTTACTCTTTCAAGAATGTGGACGGGGGGGGGGGGGGGGGGCTCATTTTGTGCTGTGTCTAGGGCCCGATTCTGTGTAAATTGGGCCCTGCCTACATTTACCTTGGACAAGAGTATCAAGCAAAGGCCATAATGAAGAAGAAATTAATAGGCATATAAAACTTGTTTGGAGAGCATTTGGAAAAAACAGTATATATTTTTAGAGCAATTTGGCCTTATTTCATAAAAGAAAAGTGTAATCAATTCATCTTTCCAGTTCTTATTTATGGATCAGAGACATGGACCTTAACTAAAAAGGCCACGCAGAGGCCACAAACTACTGAAAGAAGTGTGGTGAGGTGCTTGATGGCATAACCATGAAGGATAACAAAAGGAACTTGTGGATCAGGAAAATGATCCACAAATTCCTCTTGAAAATGATCATATGCTCATGATCAAGGTAGAATCCCTGAAATAGCAATGGGACATATTGCTAGAACTACTGACCACTGTCGAACAACTCAAATTCTAGACTGAATTCCAAATGACAGGTAAAGACTCAGAAGATGACCGTGCGGGATATCAGTGAATAAAATTCAGGAGCATATTGAAGTGGCATTGAGGAGACTATCTCAAAACAGAGAGCTGTGGAAGAAATGTGGGGTGATCTTCATCCAACAATGGGTTAATGATGATGACATATCCACTTCTCCGGGGTAGGGGTTGTCCTGAAATTCCTGATTTTTTTTCTTTTTCATGTCCTAAAAGTCCTTAGTTTTTACTATTTTGTCCTGAAATTTTGAAAGAATAGTTCTATTTTTAACTTTGACGCTTTTTTTTTTAATTGAAAGCAGCTACAATCAAGAATAGTGAAAATAATGACTTATGCCTTGGGGGTATCTGCCTCTCCTCCACAAGCAATAACAGGCAATAAAAATTTCAGCATTTCCAATGGACCAAAGGCAGTTTCCACAAAACATGATACCCCCAAGGCATAATGAGTGTGTTTCTCTAAATGCCTGAATACAATTTTGTATGCATAATTCAGTAAGTTTTCATTGGATTCAAGTGAAATTTGCAGGGTAAACTTTTATGACTATGTTATGGCATATATAAAAATTCATGCAAATATCTGTGAATATTAGTCTGAGGTTACTGGCATTAAAGATTCTGTTGGTGCATTCAAATTTGGTTCCTTATCAGCCCATGTTAAAGCATGTCTAATGTTATCACATGGTAACGCACAGCCCAAAAGGGGCTTTTGACAAAATGATTGCATTGTTATTTTGGATTCATGTATCTGCTGCTTAAATCTGTGTAAATATGCAATGTGATTGTATGAAAACTATTCGTTCCATTCCAATTACTAAAGAGCTCTTGTTCGTCAGATATGGGTCTGGGTTCGAATCCTGATAGGGCATGGATGTTGTGTTTGTCTTATGGCCCTCCCTGGCTCTGCTCCCTTCCCTGGAACCAGTGTCTCCAAATTAGAGATGGGCGACTGCTTATAGCCCACTGAGTTGCTCACGGTGGTTGTTAACCTCCAATCAAAAAGAAAAAAAACAAGCTCTTGAACTGTGTAATGCACTATGTGCTTTGTATTTAGGAGATAAAAAGATAAAGAAAAGAAGCAAAAAAAGGGGGCAGTAGGAAGCCAAAAGATTCCAAGATAAAAAGATAAAGAAGTAAAAGACAAAAAGAAGCCAGAAGATTCCATTGAAATATTAGAACGAAAACAAAAAATGTGTAAAACTTGAACAAATAGCTGATTTATTAAATGCAAAGTTAGGGACTAAATGAGGTACATCACACTAACTCTTGGTTGAAGCTTCAAAAAGCAGACAGTGTTGTTAAAGAAAATAATATGACGGATGGTAAAATTGCCCAGATTATTTTGTCTATGGAAAAACAGCAACGGACAAAGAAACAAAGTGAAATTTGCCAAGCAATGTCTGAATTTTGAAAAAAAATTTTAAAGCCACAATAAAATGCTTCACTACATTCTACGATCATAGCATAGGTTACCTCCCTACAATCAACTGATCCACAATTCTGTTGAATATCTGTGGTCTCATTCTGTACAATTTAAAAATGTAGTTTAAAAATAACTTTTACTCAGTGTATTCTCACATTCACTGAAGTAGAGAAATACATGATCAGGTAAAACAATTTTTTTGTGTGCAAAATTTCTGCATACTAGATAATGACCATATATGGCCCATATTGTATGTCCTGAAATATATATAAAAAAAATGTCACTCCTCTAGTCCTGGTTTATTTTTTTCTTCTAAAAGTTCAAATTTTTTGTTTGAACAAAATTTTGCAGCAGCTTTAAAGTTGATTTTAGAAAATTGCACATTTTTTGTGGAGGAGTAAGAAGGTGATGAAAAATTGCTTATTTAAGGAAACTGTGTGTAAGAGTGCTTTATACCATTAAATGTACTGTTAATGGATAGGCTGGTCAGTTAACATTTTTGAGTCCTGTACACTGACTGCTCTTTGGAAGGTGCATAAAGTTAAATGATAAAGTCATTCACTTTTCTTTTTTTTTTCAGAATTCCGTAAGTAAGAGTTCTTTGAATATCAGTAAATGATATACTTGCATCACCATTAGTGAGTATATACTAATGTGACATCTTAAACTTTGCTGTCTGGTAGTGCAGTGGTCTAAGCACTGGCTTCAAACCATTTGTCTGAGATGGTTCTGGGTTCAAATCCCAGTGAGGCGCAGATGTGTTTATTATACGGCACTGGCTTTTTCCATTCCTTGATGGGTTATCAGCAGTAAGCGCCCATCCTAAATTAGGGATAGGCGACCGCTTATAACACCCATCGAGTTTCTTTGCGCACAGTGGTGAAAAAAAAATATTGAACCTTAATTTGAGGGTGTATGTGTATCATGAAAATCATTAATTCTTGGCAAGACATTTTACAAATCATTAATTCTCTGCAAGACATTATGTGCATTAGTTATGATGCTATATATCCAGTGTAAAATGTCTGCCAGTAAATAAAATGTCAGAATTCAGGCTTCCATATGTTTCTTCAAATATCCATTGATTTTGTGAAAATATGTAATGGTGGTAAAGCCTTAAATAGCTTTTCTGTAGAAAATATGACAAATATGAGTTGTTTTTAGATCTTCTACATTAACACAATTGCTCATGTCATTTTAGAATTCCCTACTTAGTTACTTTTAATATTATTGTCTCATTTTTTTTTTTTTTTGTATCCATTATAGCACATTTTTTTTTTTAATTTTATCTGTCTAGCTGGAAGTTCTAACAAGCTGATAGCAAGAGCAAAACAATATATGGGGTTTTTGTTCAGTGTGTCTCTGTGTCTATTGATTTCAACATTTTGAAATAAATTCATATATACAATGATAAATAACTTGATCACGCTAGTTACGTTAGATGAAAACTTTTACAAAAAAGTTCAAATTTTTTGTTTGAACAAAATTTTGCAGCAGCTTTAAAGTTGATTTTAGAAAATTGCACATTTTTTGTGGAGGAGTAAGAAGGTGATGAAAAATTGCTTATTTAAGGAAACGGTGTGTAAGAGTGCTTTATACCATTAAATGTGCTGTTAATGGATAGGCTGGTCAGTTAACATTTTTGAGTCAACAAAATTGTGTATAGGCAACAATCTGGTCTCCCCATGGGCTCACCTCTTTCTCCTCTGCTTGCAGAAATCTACATGCAACATATTGAAGTTTCCATCATTCCTCAACACCCTTTTCAACCTTCCCTATGGCTAAGATACGCAGACGACATTTTCATTAGCTGGCCACATACCGAGTCTGAACTACAGACACTGATCAACTCCATTACGGAAAAATTTCCTTCCATTAATCTCACTATATCTAAGGAAGTAAACCACAAAATTGATTTCCTGGATGTATCTATCTGCAGAAACATTGATCTCTCCATTACTTGTTCCGTCTATCGTAAACCTTCTGCGGCCACTAACATCATTCCCCACAAATCTTTCACCCTGCATCTCTACAAGCTTGCAGCATTGAAGTCCTACATCCACAGGGCTCATATCATTTGCAACAACCAACTCTCTCTTCAAGAAGAACTCTCCAAAATTTCTACAATAGCCCTCTGTCATGGTTTCCTTGCTCTTACAGTCAACTCCCTCATAAAGAAATATGAAAACCATTCGAAAATTGAATGCCTCCTTCCTCAAAAGAAAGAAAACCTGAAATTCTGTGGTTCTGTTCCTTACCATCCTTCCTATACTTATAGGTTACAGATTCTTTTTAGAAGTTTTGGTTACCATCTTGCCATTAAATCTACCCCAAACATCTTGAAACTTCTACAAAGGGATAGGGACAAAGTTGAAAGCCTGAACCTCCCAGGAGTTTACTGCATTCCTATCTCTTCTTCTGCTGATGATAACTTATACATTGGAAGCACATACAGAAGCATTAACCATAGAATTTTAGAACATAAAAAAGATGTTTCGAAAGCCAATCCTAATACTGCCTTGTCTATTTTGACAATGGAAGACACATCTGCATTTCCCCACTGGAAACGAAGCAAAACGAATTGCTTCTTTTGACAATCGTTTTGCCCTTCGTTACCGTGAAAGCCTGGAAATTATTTTCAACTCAATGATTTGCAATTCCGAATCTCCTCTCTACATTCCGATGATCTGGAGATCAATTCTAAGTTTTGGCAACAAAAATAGGAAAAATTCAAATGTAGAATCTGGCAACAATCTTAGTCCTCCATTGGCGTGATGAAGACCTAAGATAAGGTCGAAAGCTTCCAACTTACGAACTTTTTTGTAAAAGTTTTCATCTAACGTAACTAGCGTGATCAAGTTACCTTTATTTGTTAATATTGTTACGTGTTTTGCCCATCATCGTCATATCATCATCATCATCATTGTCAACCATTATCAATCCACTGCTGGACGAAGGTCTCCCCAAGTTTCCTCCACAACGGTCTGTCTTGTGCCAGTCTCCTCCATGTCACTCCCGCATATTTACGAATTTCATCCACCCATCTCCCATGTGGTCTTTTTCTGGGTCTTTTCCTGTCCCTTGGAATCCAATCTAAAATTTCGGCTGACCATCTATGGTCTGTCCTTCTGGCAGTATGTCCAGCCCATTGCCATTTCAGGGATTTAACTCTGATCATGATGTCTTCCACTCTCGTCATTTTTCGGATCCATGAGTTCCTCTTCTTATCTCTCCTGGTTATACCAAGCACGCACCTCTCCATGCTTCTTTGAGTTGTCTGCAGCCTTTGTATGTCTCTTTTAGTTAAGGTCCACGTCTCTGCACCATACGTAAGCACTGGAAGGATGCATTGATCAAACACTTTTCTTTTAAGACATAATGGCATATTGCTCTTGAAAATTATGCTGTTTCTTCCAAAAGCTCTCCAGGCAAGTTTTGTACGCCGATTAATTTCTTCATCAATGTGACCCTCACTTGATATCTGCTGTCCAAGATAAACATACGTATCTGTTATCTCCAGTTTTTCTCCATCAATCGATAAATCTTCATTTCTTGTAAAAGCATTGAACATCACTTTTGTCTTCTGAAAGTTCATTTTTAATCCCACTTCTTTACTCTTGTCAGCAAGTTCCTGGATCATACTCTGCAGCTCTGATGGGGTAGTTGCAAAAATGACTACGTCATCAGCAAAACGAAGGTGGGTTAGATAATCTCCATTAATCTTTATCCCTTTGTTTTCCCAGTTCAGTGATTGAAAGACATTTTCCAATGTGGCATTAAAGAGCTTCGGAGATATGGTGTCACCTTGTCTCACTCCCTTTCCAATTTTTATGTGTGTTGTATTTTCAAACAACCGAATCTTTGCACTTGCATTTTCATAGATGTTATTAATAATATTAATGTATGCATCTTCAATACCGCAGGATTTCAGAGCCGTGGTAACTGCTGATGGTTTCACCGAATCAAAGGCTTTTTCATAATCGATAAAAGCCATGCACAATGGAAGTTCATATTCCCTCGCTCTTTCAATTAGTTCTCTCAGTACGTGGATATGATCTATTGTGCTGTAGCCACTCCTGAATCCAGCTTGTTCTCTCGGTTGAGCCATGTCCAGTGTTACCTTCAAGCGGTGTGAAAGAACTTTAGTGAAGATTTTATAAACCACTGATAGGAGGCTGATAGGTCTGTAGTTCCTGAGATCCTCAATGTCACCTTTTTTATGTAGCAGGATCATTGTAGCATTGTTCCAATCCTCAGGAATCTTCCCTTCATTAAGGCATCGAGTGAAAATTTATGCGAGTACTGTTTCAATTTCTCCACTTGCTTCTTGTATGATGTCTATAGTAATTCCATCTTCTCCTGGAGCTTTCCCCCGCTTCATGTTCTTGATCGCATGAGCAACTTCTGCTGGGAGGACTGGAAGAACTCTGGTACCTTTCATGATGTCTGGAGAACATGTATCATCCCTTTCATATAATTTGGAGTAGAAATCTTTCACTCTTGTCAAAATTTCGCCTCTATTTCTTGTTATAGAACCATCTTCTTTTCTCAGAGCCATAATCTGTTTTCTTCCCTTACTGAGATGTCCCTTTGCTATCTTTAGGCTTTGGTTGTTTTCAATTGCTTTCCTCACTAGCTCACAGTTGAATTTCCTTACGTCTTCAGTGATACTTTTTCGTGTTGTCTTGCATAGCTCTATATATTCCACTTTGGAAGTCACATCTTCTTTAGTTGTCCTCATCTCTCTTCTTTTTTGCATCAACATTTTGGTTTTTCCTGATAATTTGTTCACATGCAACTTGTTCTTAGACCCAGCTAATTTTGTTGCTGTTTCCATTAGAGCTTTGGTTACTTTTCTGTTAACTTCAGAAATATCCACTTCTTCCGATGTTAGGCCTTCTAAAGCAGAGAATCTGTTCTTCAGTTCCAACTTGAAAGTATTATGGTGTTTTTTAAGGTTGGTTATGTCAATACATTTTGTTTGTCTTATGAGCTTGCCACGTTCCAGTTTAGTGTTGAGGTGCATCTTACATCTCACCAATCTATGGTCACTACCTGTGTTGAACTTGTTCAGCACACTGCAGTCTTCGATGACGAATTTTTTGTTACACATAATAAAATCAATTTCACGTGTCGTCCCAATTGGATGTCTCCATGTCCATTTCCTGTGTGGCTTTTTCTTGAAAAAGGAGTTCAAGATGAAAAATCCTTCTGCCTCTGCAAACTCAACGAGAGTATTTCCACGCTGGTTTCTGTTGCCGTGACCGAATTTACCTACTGAAGTTTCATTCTGTTGCCGTTGCCCTATTTTTGCATTGAAATCTCCCATAATTATCTTCAAGTGCTGCTTACCTTTATTATTTAGATGACGAATTTCCTCATAAAATTCTTCAATTTCTTCTTCAGGATGACTTGTGGTGGGTGCATAAGTTTGAATAATCTGAGCCTGGTATCTTCTCGATAGTTGGATAACGAGTCGTGCAGCTCTGTCAGAGGAACTTTCAACTTCTACCACTTTATCCTTCAGTTTCTTGTTTATTATAAATCCAACACCACTAGTTCTGCCAGTATCTGTCCCACGATAATAGAAGAGATGTCCACTTTTCAGTTCAATGAGATCTTCTCCTTTTCTCCTTACCTCACTTAGCCCGACGATGTCCCACTTGATCCTTTGTAGTTCCTCCTCTAATTCAAGAAGCCTTGAATCAGAAGATAGGGAGCGTCCGTTATAGGTAGCCAGGGTCAGCATCAAATGGCAGCCTAGTCCGGTCCTCCGGGGATTCTTAGCACCCTCTGCCTTCATGTCGCACTGGCCGCTGCCTTGGCCAGGTACATTCCAGCTGCCGGAGACTGAGGGCCAAGATTTAAGTTGTAGAGTCATTTTGGAGGTGTTTGGCCATAACTCACCACGCTGGCCAAGCGGGTTGGTGAGTGTGGGATAGCATTTCCTCTGATCCCGATGGTATAGTTATACCGCTATTGGCGGTCGTCAGAGCCCCTTTAGTGGGAACAGGATGCACCACGAGAAGGCGGGGTTGACATTTGTCAAGGAGAGGCTGTGATGTTACGCATCACCTGACCTTACATATATACAATGATATTTCTGGATAACACAAATATCCATCCTTCCATATTGCGTAGAAATGTGTAAACCAATATATGCGTATTGTAAGTCACTCACCTTTTTTATCATGTCAGGAAGTCCCACAATTTTTCAAATGACATTTCATATAATATATATCACATTTCATATATTCCAAATCAAATAATACATACTGCGCTAAAAACTTGACATAATGCCCATTTACACAACAGCTCTCTAACTCATGAAATATATCATCGCCCATCTATATATCTATTTAAAACGAATGACACATAATGCTAATTTAAAAACCTTAAGCACGCCACTAATTCTCATTAAAAATTTGACCACATTTTTTAATGAGAATTAGTGGCGTGTCAAAGGTTTTTTAAATTAGCATTATGTGTTGTTCATTTTAAATGGATATGTATATAGGCGATGATATATTTCATGAGTTAGGGAGGTGTGTGAAAGTGCATTATGTCAAGTTTTTAGCGCAGTGTGTATTATTTAATTTGGAAATTATTCATTTTGAAAATAATTAATGAAAGTTGGTATGTTCTCGAACCGGAGACTGGACATAAGGCTATCAACACGTGCACGTGTATGAAATGTCATTTGGAAAGTGGGACTCCCTGATATGACAAGAAAGGTGAGTGACCTACAATACACTTATTAAAATAAATTCAATTAAACAAACTGGACTGTGAAACATGTTTTCACTTTACGGTTACTGCTATCTGTACACACATTTTTCTGAATTAATGCAAATATAAACATTGAGAAAGGGCTGCTGAGAACTTAGTTTTTATTTTTTTACTCACCTATCTTAGTCGAATGTGACATATGTCTTATCCGATTTTCCAATAAATCTGATTGCTACACCAATGAGATTTGATAGTGTGTGGCATGTAATAGTACAGAGATCCTATACTTATTCCTTACATAAGATGTAGATCCTTACATCTTATGTAAGGAATAAGTATAGAACAACGTTTATGCAGTTGTCAGAGGTCAGTTTGCACAAACCAAAAGGACTTGGAAATTAAGGAAGAAATATTCCAAGAGGACTTGTTTTTACATAAGAGGTTCAGTAGTTTGGTAATCTTTTTGAAGTTGAGATGGGGATAGAGGTGAGTTTATGGCAAAGTATCCATTTGGCAAGCTATCTTAAATCATCTATAATCACAATTTTGCGCAATGTAATTAGTTTTATGGAATTGCAGTAGCTCTGCAACTGTTAGTCTTTTGCAAAATGATAACCTAAAAATAATGAATGTTTATCATATATAATATATTCATTGTAACCTGAACTAGTGCTGTAGAAATTATTCCCAAACTTTCTGGGTTTTGCTGTGGAGTAGAGGCAAGTTATGAATCTCAAAAATTTCATTGAATAAGGGCATTTGATGTTAAATTGAAATTCGTGAGAGAAATATATATTTTTATGCTAAGTATTTATTAATGTATATTTAAATTTAGAATAATATCTCATGGCTGAAATCGGCTTTGGATCACACTGATAGATTACAATAGTTAGAGTTTATGTGACAGATTTTCTTCACTTGCCAAAAGTTTATTTCAAATGTAACTTATTCCTACATTTTTGGGTAGCCAGCTATTTATGAAAATTCATCCTGTAAAAGTTCTGTCAGGCACCTGGAAAGCAGTGTATGTGTGTAAATAACCACATAGGAAAAGAAATAAATAGACATAAAACTTGGTTGGAGAGCTTTTGGAAGAAACAATACAATTTTCTCAAGCATTTTATCATTATATTCTAAAAGAAAAATGTTTAACAATGCACCCTCTAATTCTTGCTCATGGTTTAGACAGACATGGAACTTATAAAAAGACTGAAAGCAGTGTGGATAAATGCATACTTGATGTAACTAGGAGAGACAGGAAGAGGAACACATAGATTAGAGAAATGGCAAGAGTTGATGACATGATGATCAAAGTGATTGATGATCCTCAAGTGTCACTGGACTGAAAATATTGCTAGAAGAACTAACCACTGTTGGTTAACTGAAATAGTAGATTGGATATGATGAGGCAGGAAAAAACCCAGAAGAAGACCATGTGAAGATGGATGGATGGATTTTGGAAGTATGCTGGGGTGACTTGGAAGAGACTGGCTCAAGACAGAAAGTTTTGGAAGAAACTTGGGTTGACCTTCATCTGACAGTAGATTGATAGTGATATGTATATTTATTTATTTAACATAAGGTGCCTATAAATCAATGAAAAGACATTCAATTTTCTCCAGACAAAATGCAGTTCCTCTGGCAAAAATTGAAACAATGTTTTAGCACTTTCAAAGATACAAAATTACAGGATTTAGTGAACAGGATTTTTTAAGTGTGGAACATTTGTTTGAATGGAAAATGGTTTTATTCAGTATAATATGATGTTTTATATCCATTTACTATGTCATGAAGAAGAATGTACAAATTTCTTTGTTTCTCATTCAAAAAAAAGTAGTCATCGGACAGGGAGTAAAAATACTTCTATACTTCTCACATGCGACCCCCCTCCAGTTTGCAAACAACTGTCTCAAAAATTCTTGCTTCTAAAAAATCTTTTTTTTTTAATTCCATTAAAAAAATATGCGTCACAGTAAAAAAAAAAACTGTTCTTTAGACATGCAGTTATTTTAATAAGTATAGCAAAATTTAAAATAGAGTAATAATTCCTAAGATTAAAAACATGCATCCTTATATCTGCGGCAAACAGGAAAATTCTGTGATATATATACATACAATTCTTTCTACACATGCAATTTAGTATTGCAACGGATTGTAATTGAAAATGATCTCGGTTTCTCATATTTTTAATAAAAAGTGCAGTTTCCTTTGTCACAAGTTCAGTTCTGTTGATTTGCCAGAAGTCACTTCTCAGTACACTGAGAACTAAAATCCATGGCATATTCACATTGTTATTTTAATGTATAAAACAGTGTGCGGTCGGTAGGTTTTTACGTTGATTTAAGCACAATATAACAGGATCTCCCCCTAACCCGCTTTTTAGATGCAGAATGGCTATTTCTTTTTCTACAATGCTGTCCACAAACTTTTCATAACTCTAAAAAAAAAAAATGCTGCATTCTCACTCCCCATTTTGTTCAAGCTTTCATGCACACCCCTACAGCCCTATTGTAGCTCTGTCATTTGCCAGGCACTGCAGCAGAGCTCAAGGTCACTGGAATTTCTCAAGTTGTGACGCAAGCAATGCATTTTCCCCACACATGCCTTGGGCCTTTTGGGGGCGTTTTCCCGCAGCCCGAGAGATGCGAAACTCAGAAGAGAGGCAGAGGGGAGGTGGGAACAAGGGAGGAATTATGTTCTTGATGATGAAATTGCTGTGTTGAACAGTCGAGAAAAAAAAATACTAGTAATGATAATAATTAAAAAAAAAACCCTAGAGGCCAGTTTTTAAATCAGAAGGGATGATTTTTTGGAGAAGTAAAAATGCTTCCTGATTTCCTTTTAGGAAGCAATTTTTGTTTTTCATGCATGAAATACACCTCTCCAGGCGTTAATGCAGTCTCTGGTCAGGTGAATGTTATCCACATAGAGGAGTGGCTTTCTGGTAATGTGAATCTACTTAATATGTTATCACAGAGTGGAAAGCTGATCTTTAACATTTGCACTAAAATATTGATAAATTCTTCTTTCATATGAGGTAAGTTTGATATGAAAGAATCATTTTTCTGAATAAAACCACTTTCCATGGTAATTTTAAGATGCTTGTGCCCATGAAATTGCAGTTTTCCAAACTGTTTTACATATTAGAAAATACTATGATGCAAAATTGCATTTGAATTTCTGTAATCTCAGTTTCACAAAAAGTTTTATTATTATAGAAAATACTACAAAAATTGCATCAGAATTTGTCTCTGCCCTCAAACTTTGAAAGGGTGTCTTCTAAGGGCACCCATAGCTTAGTTTTCAAGAGAGGGCAAACAGAAATTATAACTACAAATAACACATACAAACACCATATACATGTACTGTACAAATTTCCACTGTCTTGTTATCTAACAGTTTTTTTCCACACTCTCAACACATGAGTTAGAAACTGGAAGACCAAAAAGCTACAAACAACAACAACAAAAAATGAAATTAGACAGTATGTTGAAACAGTAAGAAAATTTCTTTGTTTTTCTTTTGATCCTTTTGGCCACTTATTTTACATGTGCCATGGAACCAAAGTTCATGCAATTGGTCATCAAGAATAATATTTAAAAAAAAAACCCACCCTAAAGATGAATTTTTGGGGAAAATTTTGAGAAATCTTTGTCCAGCCGTAAATGGCTGCTGCAGAGGATAATGTTTTTCATTTCTTCACCTTTCATACTTTTCCATACTATGTGTATGTACTTTGTATTACAACATGCAATGGAAAATTTTATTATTACTTTTTGCTGTGAATTTTTTGTTTTTTTACTGCAAATTCCAAAACATTTTTGCTAGTTTTACTGCATACATGTGCATCCAGAAGTTCTATAGAAAAATCAGCAATTAAAATCAGTGTTATTACAAAAATCTTTAGTACCCTTTAAGAACTGAAGGGGCATGGTCCAATTTCCAGGGGTGGAGAATTTCCCCTATTGTGGGCACCCATGATGTTTTTCACCATTGATCAAAGACATTTTCTGAAAAAAAGAAAAATGTTTATTTTTCTAGATGTTGAGTATCTACACAATTATGGTATGCATTTTAAATTATTTATTGCAAGATTTTATGAACACAGAGGTGTAGACTTTTGTTAAAATGTTATGGAAGATTGAGTGGTAAATAAAGTTGTACAGCAAAACTGATTTCCACAGACTTGTTGCAGATGTCTCCCTGACATTTTCAACTGTTTTGTGTGAAGTAGGGTAACCATATTCTTTGGTATAAAAACTGCTTCCAGTCTCACTAAATTTTTTATCCAAGCATAAATATTGGCTTTAGCTGAGGAGGGGAGAGTGCTTTCCATAAAGTGTGTAATAATTTCTTGGAACTTGAATGGGAGATTTTGTCTTCCCTAATTACAGCACACACTGAGCTCGCTCTTGTATGGTTGCTGTTCTGGTCATTACAGAGAAGTACTACTAGTAGTGCCATCTACCAACCACGACAGATGTGAAAAAACTTGGTTTGTCCGTTGCCCTTTGCTCACAACTGTTGGGATTTTATACTACTTGGTTCGTGTTTTATAGATTTTTTAAATTCTATAGATCTCAGCGTTCGAAATACCCAGCGGTCCGCTGACCATTGGCCAGTACAGATTCCATTGGACCAGTGAAATATTTATGTCACTGGTCAATATTTTTTTCCCCTGTTTGTTTTGGAATTTACAAGTTTATAAAAAACTGAACCATATTTCAAAATATCCAGGTTTGGCTATGGCAGTTTTAGGAATTTTTGAAATTCAGATATTTACTGCTCAAAAATTGAATAACGAATTACAAACTATACTTCAGTTTCATTAAAATTTTAGACTGTAGCAAACCTGGTCGTAATCAAAATATTTTGTAATATTTGTGCTACAAATTTTAATTTGAAATTAACTACATATCTCTCTTCAGCATACTATTCTAAATACAAATACCATATGCATATTAAATGTATTAATATTTGTGCCATTTCTAAACCAATAAAAATGAGTGGACCTCCACATTTTAGAATAAACTGGCTTTGCTGAAAAGTGATTTTTCTTTTTTTGCTGTTGTTTTCTAATTTCTACAACTGCTTACTGTGCTGTGTGTTGTATTTATGTATTACTATATGTACACATTCTGTAGCTCTAAATTTGTGATATACAGCTCCAATGAACTTTTACATTATTTTTTATATATTCTGTAAATGTATAAGGTTTTTCTTTCACGGACTAGTGGGCATTTTGGCTGACCAGTGATTTACAAATTCGAGTGGACCTCTGGGCCTGTAGAAAATTTATTTCTAATTCTAGCACTGGATCTTTTTCTGATTGATATTTTATCAGAAATTAGAATTTCTAGTTCTGTGCTCTTGAAGTATAACAATTAAAATGCAGAAATGTTTTTCTTACCCCATATATATACTCGTATATATATACACTGAGGGATGTAAGGTCAGGTGATGCGTAACATCACAGCCTCTCCTTGACAAATGTCAACCCCGCCTTCTCGTGGTGCATCCTGTTCCTACTAACGGGGCTCTGACGACCGCAAATAGCGGTATAACTATACCATCGGGATTAGAGGAAATACTATCCCACACTCACCAACCCGCTTGGCCAGCGTGGTGAGTTATGGCCAAACCCCTCCAAAATGACTCCACAACTTAAATCTTGGCCCTCAGTCTCCGGCAGCTGGAATGTACCTGGCCAAGGCAGCGGCCAGTGCGACATGAAGGCAGAGGGTGCTAAGAATCCCCGGAGGACCGGACTAGGCTGCCATCTGATGCTGACCTTGGCAACGTACAATGGACGCTCCCTATCTTCTGATTCAAGGCTTCTTGAATTGGAAGAGGAACTACAAAGGATCAAGTGGGACATCGTGGGGCTAAGTGAGGTAAGGAGAAAAGGAGAAGATCTCATCGAACTGAAAAGTGGACATCTCTTCTACTATCGTGGGACAGATACTGGCAGAACTAGTGGTGTTGGATTTATAATAAACAAGAAACTGAAGGATAAAGTTGTAGAAGTTGAAAGTTCCTCTGACAGAGCTGCACGGCTTGTTATCCAACTCTCGAAAAGATACCAGGCTCAGATTATTCAAACTTATGCACCCACCACAAGTCATCCTGAAGAAGAAATTGAAGAATTTTATGAGGAAATTTGTCATCTAAATAATAAAGGTAAGCAGCACTTGAAAATAATTATGGGAGATTTCAATGCAAAAATAGGGCAACGGCAACAGAATGAAACTTCAGTAGGTAAATTCGGTCACGGCAACAGAAACCAGCGTGGAAATACTCTCGTTGAGTTTGCAGAGGCAGAAGGGTTTTTCATCATGAACTCCTTCTTCAAGAAAAAGCCACACAGGAAATGGACATGGAGACATCCAAATGGGACGACAAGTGAAATTGATTTTATTATGTGTAACAAAAAATTCGTCATAGAAGACTGCAGTGTGCTAAACAAGTTCAACACTGGTAGTGACCATAGATTGGTGAGATGTAAGATGCACCTCAACACTAAACTTGAACGTGGCAAGCTCATAAGACAAACAAAATCTATTGACATAACCAACCTCAAAAAACACCATAATACCTTCAAGTTGGAACTGAAGAACAGGTTCTCTGCTTTAGAAGGCCTAACATCGGAAGAAGTGGACATCTCTGAAGTTAACAGAAAAGTAACCAAAGCTCTTATGGAAACAGCAACAAAATTAGCTGGGTCTAAGAACAAGTTGCATGTAAATAAATTATCAGGAAATACGAAAATGTTGATGCAAAAAAGAAGAGAGATGAGGACAACTAAAGAAGATGTGACTTCCAAAGTGGAATATATAGAGCTATGCAAGACAGTACGAAAAAGTATCACTGAAGACGTAAGAAAATTCAACTGTGAACTAGTGAGGAAAGCAATTGAAAACAACCAAAGCCTAAAGATAGCAAAGGGACATCTCAGTAAGGGAAGAAAGCAGATTATGGCACTGAGAAAAGAAGATGGTTCTGTAACAAGAAATAGAGGCGAAATTTTGACAAGAGTGAAAGATTTCTACTCCAAATTATATGAAAGGGATGATACATGCACTCCAGACATCATGAAAGATACCAGTACTAGAGTTCCTCCAGTCCTTCCAGCAGAAGTTGCACATGCAATCAAGAACATGAAGCGAGGAAAAGCTCCAGGAGAAGATGGAATTACTGTGTAGACATCATACAAGAAGCAAGTGGAGAAATCAAAACAGTACTCGCCCAAATTTTCACTCGATGCCTTAATGAAGGAAAGATTCCTGAGGATTGGAACACCGCTACAATGATCCTGCTACATAAGAAAGGTGACATTGAGGATCTCGGAAACTACAGACCTATCAGCCTCCTATCAGTAGTTTATAAAATCTTCACTAAAGTTCTTTCACACCGCTTGAAGGTAACACTGGACATGGCTCAACCGAGAGAACAAGCTGGATTCAGGAGTGGCTACAGCACAATAGATCATATCCATGTGCTGAGAGAGCTAATTGGAAGAGCGAGGGAATATGAACTTCCATTGTGCATGGCTTTTATCGATTATGAAAAAGCCTTTGATTCGGTGAAACCATCAGCAGTTACAATGGCTCTGAAAACCTGCGGTATTGAAGATGCATACATTAATATTATTAATAACATCTATGAAAATGCAAGTGCAAAGATTAGGCTGTTTGAAAATACAACACACATAAAAATTGGAAAGGGAGTGAGACAAGGTGACACCATATCTCCGAAGCTCTTTAATGCCACATTGGAGGGTGTTTTTCAGTCACTGAGCTGGGAAAACAAGGGGATAAAGATTAATGGAGATTATCTAACCCACCTTCGTTTTGCTGATGACGTAGTCATTTTTGCAACTAGCCCATCAGAGCTGCAGAGTATGATCCAGGAACTTGCTGACAAGAGTAAAGAAGTGGGATTAAAAATGAACTTTCAGAAGACAAAAGTGATGTTCAATGCTTTTACAAGAAATGAAGATTTATCGATTGATGGAGAAAAGCTGGAGATAACAGACACGTACGTTTATCTTGGACAGCAGATATCAAGTGAGGGTCACATTGATGAAGAAATTAATCGGCGTACAAAACTTGCCTGGAGAGCTTTTGGAAGAAACAGCATAATTTTCAAGAGCAATATGCCATTATGTCTTAAAAGAAAAGTGTTTGATCAATGCATCCTTCCAGTGCTTACGTATGGTGCAGAGACGTGGACCTTAACTAAAAGAGACATACAAAGGCTGCAGACAACTCAAAGAAGCATGGAGAGGTGCATACTTGGTGTAACCAGGAGAGATAAGAAGAGGAACTCGTGGATCCGAAAAATGACAAGAGTGGAAGACATCATGATCAGAGTTAAATCCCTGAAATGGCAATGGGCTGGACATACTGCCAGAAGGACAGATCATCGATGGACAAAGCCGAAATTTTAGATTGGATTCCAAGGGACAGGAAAAGACCCAGAAGAAGACCACATGGGAGATGGGTGGATGAAATTCGAAAGTATGCAGGGGTGACATGGAGGAGACTGGCACAGGACAGACCGTTGTGGAGGAAACTTGGGGAGACCTTCGTCCAGCAGTGGATTGATAATGGTTGACGATGATGATGATGATGATATACACTGAAGTGCCAGAAAAACTGGTTCACCAGTCTAATACTTGGTAGGTCCCCCACGGGAGCGCAGGACTGCAGAAATATGACGGGGCATGGACTCCACTAGCTTCTGGAAATATGCTGTAGGCAATGCACATCATACTTCCTGCAGAGCGTTCCACAATTCGGGTGTATTCCAAGGTCTCGGATTCCTGTGTTTGATAGCGCGTTGCATGGCATCCCAAATGTGTTCCATCACGTTCAGATCTGGGGATTTGGGTGGAAATGGCAACACCCCTAAATCAGATGAATGCTCCTCTAACCATAATGTGGCGTCCCGACACTTGAGTGGAGGTGCATTGTCCTGTAGAAACAGGCCCAACCCATCAGCATGAATACAGGACATGAACGGGTGTACCTCATGAGAAAGGATGTGCACATAGCGTTGGCCGGTCACAGACGTTTGTAGACGTACCAGGGGTCCCAGTGAAGTCCAGCTAAACACACCCCATACCATGATGGACCCCCCACCAGCCGGTACAGTTTCCTGTTGACAGGCAGGATTCATGGGGTTTGTGCCACACACGAATCCTTCCATCTGCTCGATACAGTTGGAAACGCGACTATTCAGACCAGGCTACTTGTTTCCAGTCATCAAGTGTCCAGTTGCGGTGTCCAAGCGAGGCACATAGCTCTGTGTTGTGCACCCATCAAGGGGATTAGAGTTGGGCGTCGACTCCCAAAGCCCATATCGTGCAGGGTACGTTGCACAGTCTGGACGTTGATGCTTGTTGAGGCTCCAGCATTGAATTCCGATGATACCTGCGAAGGTGTTGCGCGCCTATCGCGTGAAACGATTCTTGACAGCCGACGATGGTCACGTTCACCCAGTGTCTTTTTACGGCCACACTGGTATCGTAGGCTGGAGGTTTTGTCGGAATTCTTGTAGTCATGGTACACCCTTGCAATGGTCGTCCATGAAAATCCGAACTTCGTTTCTACCTGCGAAATACTATGGCCCATCTCACGAGCGCCAACTATGACACTGTGTTGAAAATCGCTAAAATTGTTATTACTTGTCATTCTCATGCCAAAAACAGCTCTGACAGCTGGCAAGGATATCTATCGCTTTATATACACACTGGCGGACGCAACCAAGTACGCGCATAGGTGACGTTGTTATGTCGCTTGTCTGTACCAGTTTTTCTGGCACTTCAGTGTATATACTCCTATGTTAACGGGTAGGCATGGTATCTAAGACTGGAAAAATGGGTAGCTCACATTTTTACCATATTTTCTGAGAATAATGCAGCAGCAGTCCCTTTTATCTCTTTGGTTTGTTATAAAATTAATGTCACACCAAGTTTAAGGTTGCAGTTAAACATGTCACAAAGGAATTTTTTTTTTTTTTTTTTACAACCGCTCTCCTCACTCTTCTTTACGAACATAGTAGTGGAGTGCATTACATGGCACGCTAGAAGGTTTTTATGTGTGATAGTAGAAGCACCTACAATTTTGTGGGTTTCCCTGTTGCAGGCTCACTGAGTACTTTACACACAAGGCTGAAAAGAAATCCATGTTTTACCATCCCTGTTCCAAATAAGAAAAGGAAAAACTCCCTTATATTCATGCCAATCTCCAAATTACCTATTCATGTATAATCACTCAGGTTTCCATTTATGATTCTGCTAGCTCCCATGCTAATAATCAACTAAGAGTTAGTACTCCAAATTGTTTAAGTGCAGTGCAGTCCAGATGATGTTATAAAAGATTCATGAAACAATCTGTTTTAATATTATGAATAATGGTTGAAATTTATAATGTTATTCAGTGATGTGTTCTAAATATAAAAGTGCCTTAGCAGTGAATGGATTATAGGAAAAAACAACCCCTAGAAAAAATACCTAGATAACATTTTCAAAAGTACTGTGAAGTCTGATTTGTTGTTTTTCTTATTTAGTATTCTTATTAAACTTTCATTTATAATTATTTTTTATCAAATTTATATAAAAATACCTTAATTTGAACAATATTAAATTGAAGGAAGAATATTACGTTGAGGCACAATATGCTAAGAATGTCAAATTTTTACTTAAATACTACTATGCGGTACATGATTACTGAGAAAAATACATATTAGTTACGCTGAACAGATGCTACTAACATAGTCAATGCAGTTCAGTATGACTGATGTAGGAGATTCTTTTTGTGTTATACAGAAGGTTTCAGAGTGAGCTCATGGGATTACTTTTATTAAAAGCTAATAGCCAGTGGTGAGCAGTTTAGTAGAAATGACTTTCACTACTGTAAAACTCTTGTCACTCAGTCTGCACTAATGCTTGATCTTTCTCTGTTGTTTTCTTTCCGAGAAGTGCAATCTTAACTCCAAGGAGTAGCCAACTCCTATAACTTAATTTGGTTGACATCAAGAAAAAGAAGTTCACATTCCCTTTGCACTATAAGCTTATAATTCATAAGACCTACTGCCTGATCTGACTGTATCATCTCATCTCTACAGTATTTTTTATTTGTTTGTTTTAGTGTTTAATGACCACCATGAGCAATTTGTAGGTCTGTAAGCAGTTGCCTGCCCCCTTTTTTCAGGACATTGGTCCTTGGGGTAGGCCAGATCCTGCATTATCAGACAAACACACCAGCAATGCCTCATCTGAGCCAGCTCGGACTAATGGATGGCTCTTGTAAGCTCATGCAGTCCAGATGATGTGTATTTTTCCAACTCAAGCCAAAGAAAACATTTGCTCTTAAAAAAGGCAAATGCATTGGCAAAAAAAAAAAAAAAAAAAAAAAAAAAAAGGAAAGAAAAGAAATAAACAAGGCTTTTGTACTCTTGGGTTGCAAATAAGTTAGGAACTGAGAATAGAAAAGTGTTGATTGTTGGTAATATATATAATATGTCAAGAAACTGCAGCTTGAAAAATGTTCATTCACTGCCATGTCACTATAAATCAAGCAGAAAAGTTTGGATGGCAACAGAAATTTTTAATGAGTGGCTTGTCAAATTCAACGCAGAAATGAAAAGCAAATTTTTTTTCCATTGACAGTTTTACCCCTTACACAGTCATATTAGAATACTATGACCACCTACCTAATAATGGGAATAACCACCCTTAGCCCGGATGACAGCGGAGAGACGGCTGAAGAACGATTTCTTCGGAAACAATTTTAGCAAATAAACTACTGACAACAATGATACTACTCCTTGCATTGTACTTCTACTAACATTAATTTATAATCAGCATAAGTTACTATGAATTGTATATTAGACTGCCACTTAAATCTATGAATAAAATTTTTTCTTCCATTTTCATTGGTCTCACCTCCTTAATTTGTTCATTTCTTTGTAAAAATAATTTTCCCAAAGTTTCTTTGCTGTACCTTGAAATTTACTGGTGGCTCAAAGGCCCTGTCCTATTTTTAAGAGACCTTACGTTCGGAACGCAAGCGGTTGAACTCTTATTCCCTCACAGTGCAGCAGATGGCGCTGTTTGTTCAGACACAGAACTATTCTTTCATCCTTTTTAAATCTTCCCTTTCACATTCACTCGAGTGGAAGCACCTGTTAAGTTAACATCGCTGGTCGCATCGTCAAGATAAAGTGTTCTTCAGTAAGTTCTTGTAAAGTCAGGTAAGCTCTAATAATTTATTATTTCTTGGAATAAATTAAATACAATATGAGGTAAAAATGGCAGCTGCTACACGTACTGATAAATCAAAGAAACTTCGAGGCATTTGGTTGGTAGGTGGAGCCCGCGAGTCCATAACCAGAAACAAGTTACCCTCAAACTGTCAAGTTTTAAGCTGCCTTTTTCATTTACACCTTAATGAGAAGTGAACCATTCAAGACAGTGCTACAGAGACTGCACAGAAAGTTATAACTTTCTAGGAGAAAGCACAAATCTCAACCAGACAAGTGTGTCATATGATCAATAAAGTTAAGCTCTTGCATTCCCAGTGGAAAAGCCTGGAAAAGAATGCTTCCAGGAGGACAGAGACCCAGCAGAAAAAGGAAGCTGCTTTTGTTGACACATTTGATGTATCTCATATTGACACCATGTCCCTAATAGAGGACAGGGAATTTTTATTGACTCAGCTAGAAAAAGGGGATACATGGGTTCTGTTGATAAAATCCTTTCTAAGCTGGAGTAAAGGTGCAGGGATAGAATGAATTTAATTGAAACTAGAAAAAGGAAGGAAGCTGACAGATTAGAATGCGAGTCAGAGCCCTCATCAATGAATCTAGATTTGAGCAGCAGTACTGAAAGTAATAGTAACTCAAATGACGAAATAGTTATACCTAGAGCAAGTTACTCTACCTGTAAAGAAAAAAAAACTAAAAAGCCCTGTCCTTCCAACATTGTCAGTCCTGAGTTAACATCTGCAGCATTAGACTGAGGCAAAATAAGTGACAGGAAAGCTACGTATGCCCTAGCTGCCACTGCTCAATCATTGGGTGTAAACCTTGAAAAAATTGCTCTCAACAAAGAGTCCATCAGACGGGCATGGAAAAAGCACAGAAAGGCCATAGCAACAGAAATACTAACTTCATTTGCTACCGATATACCACTATCTATACACTGAGATGGGAAAAAGCTCCCTGCTCTGATCAACAAGGGGACTGTTGATCACCTAGCAGTACTTGTGTCTGGGGATGGCATTATAAAACTCTCAAATGGGACTGGAATAGCACAAGCAACTGCAGTATTCCAATTGATTCAGAATTGGAATTTGATTGAAAGAATTCAGCTTATGTCATTCAACACCACAGCAATCAATACAGGTTTGAAAGGTGGAGCCTGTACCTCGCTGGAGCAGAAACTAGAACTCTTGTGAGTTTGGTTTGCAGACACCATATACTTGAACTCATCGTTGCAAGTGTTTATGATAAACTGATGGGGCCTTCCAGTGGCCCAAACATCCAGCTCTACCGAAGGTTTTCAAATTCTTGGAGTCAGCTTAGCAAAAATGTTTATGAGTCGAGTCTAGAAGATGAAGTTATTGCTTGTCGAATAGAACCAACTAAAACAGGCTTAGTTACTTTCATTCGTGGACAGCTGTGCGAATGCCACCCTAGGAATGATTATGAAGAACTGTTGCAACTCTCACTGCTGTTTCTTGGGGATACACTTTCACTAGAGAATTCTTCCATACATTCTCCTGGTGCTTATCACAGAGCTAGGTGAATGGCAAAACTGATTTACAATTTAAATATATACTTGTTTCAAACTCAGTTTCAGATAACAGCTCACAAACTATTCGGCCTTTGTGAGTTCAACTTGTTTGTCCTACAGCTGTACGTGAAATCGTGGTTTACTGCACTGGCTGCTGCACTTATTCCAAAGATGAACCTTGAACTCCCAGAGAATCTTGTCGCATCCAAGACCACAAATAAAGCTGTTGCAAATGCTGCAATCAAAAGCGTCTCTTGCCATTTGTGGTATTTGAGTGAAATTCTACTTGGTCTTGCATTTTTCTGTGAAATAGTGCCCCTAGAGATGAAAGTGGCCATGGTTGGATCCTTTGACAAACAAGGGAAGGATCCTGTTCCTCGAAGAATAAAGATTGGTGAAAAACAAATAAAAGAAAGTAAACTATCAGACTTTGTGACAAACAACACCAAGAAACTGTTCGTGGCTTCACATGTTTCTGATAACTTTCTTCAAGGTGATCCTAGCACCTGGGAAGAACATGAAGAAGGGGAAGAACATGAAGAAGTCATTAGAGCCAAACGAAGGGTCAAGAATCTCAAAGTTGTTAACAATGCAGCAGAATGGGGCATTTTGCTAATTCACTCTTTTAACATTGTATTAACTAACCAAGAAGAACAGAAGCAGTACCTACTGCAAGTAGTTGAAAAGCATCGCCAGCAGTATGCCAGCCCAAATAAACTAATGATTGTCCAGGCAGTGCAATAAAAATAACTTTACTTGTAATCTGCAATCTATGCTGTAACTTTTCATTATGAATATACACTGTGTATATCAGAACACATTAAAATGTTTGGCTACATTGAGCCACCATTAAATATTGACCAGTTGTCTGAAAAGTTTCTGTGCCTTATTATTATTATTATTTTTTTTTTAATGAACAAAACTAGAGTGTGAGACATTGAATATTTGAAAAAAAAAATTTGAGTGGCAGTCTATTGTATATAGTATAAGTTGCTTTTAAATGTACATAAAGTAAAACATTTATTTCCTTTTATTTCTTAAAAATTGTATATCTGAAAAAAGCAGGGTTTGCCCGGGTGGGCCCAGTTGAAAAAACCCACCAAAAAAACCCACCTGTTCTTTTTTTAAAATTATATTCTATTTTTTCTTCTACAATATTCCAAATTTAATCAGCACCTAATAAAATATTTTCTTTTACAATTAATAGCAATAGGAATAACGACTAGATTCTCTTTCTTGCCTTCTCAAAGGTGATGGTTGACCGATTTTATTATTTAGCAACACAGAACAATTCTTTCAGGTCAGCTGACAAAGCAACTGATCAGAAATAAAATTAAATAGTAATCCTGAAAATAATAAATGGTTGCATATAAATAGCTTTCTACCTATGAAGAATAACTATAGAATAGACCAACAATATCTATTCATTCTATAGAGAAAAAAAATAGAGAAACAGAATATAACATACTTTGCTTCTAACTAAAATATTATCTTTAAATAAAATTTGCCTGAGATATTATTTGTGTGCAGCATGTAAACTGCAACAGTTTTTGACTAGCCCATTTTATACAAAGATAGCCTAAAAATTAAACAATGGTAGAAATAATAAAGTATTTTTGCTTTGCGTTTTACTGGAACTTCAAAAGCTTGAAATTATCGTAGTTTCGTGACGCACACAATTTTCAAATATTTTCGAACTTGAAATTATCATAGTTTCGTGACGCACACAATTTTCAAATATTTTCAAACCTATGAGTTTTTCTGTAAAACAGCCACATTTAAATAATTAATGTAATTTCAGGGGTTTTAGCCAGAAACAAAACTACCAATCTACAGGAAATTTTGATCTACAAAGGTATAAACTGAACAAAGTTTTGTGGCTTTCTCTATCCCAAGTCTATTTCGTAACTTATTCCAAACTAGTTAAACATACAGAAAATTCTCTCAATGGAGGCAGATGAAGCTGGTGCTGAATGTAGGCATACAAAAAAGTTACAAAATCCTGCAGGCAATTTTGAATTTGAATCCTTTTCAGACTTTTTTGCCATGACTTGCCATCCTTTTATGGAAGAAAACTTGCTGATGACACTTTCTTTCATCATTGATGTTAGGTAACAGTCTGTGTCATTAACTTTGAAAGCCATTACACCAGGCAAATACACAGTCGCATCAGAGTAATATGACTGCCTACCTAATAATGGGATGACAGTGGTGAGATGGCGTGGTTTGGACTCGTTGAGGCCCTGGAAGGTTGCCCGAGGCACATGTTCCCATTCGGACTGCAGCAGAACATGGAGGTCCCGGAGATGACATGGTTGTGGGTCGGCACGCTGAACTTGTCGATCTAATTAGTCCCATAAGTGCTCTAGGGGATTGAGGTCAGGGAATTTCGGCGGCCAAGGTAACACAGAGACATCGCTGTCGTGTTCCTGGAAGCAGTCGTGCACCGCCTTAGTGACGTGACAGGGTGCATTGTCCTTTAGATACCATCACCACCAGGGTAAACGTCCAATGTGAAGGGATGCATATGGTCTGCAAGAATGGACAGGTAGCCATCGGCATTCAGGTACCCATCCAGTGGTACCAGCGGTTTCAGGGCATACAAGGAAAATATCACCCAGACATGCACACTGCCACCGCTGGCCTGTACTTGACCAATAAGTGTGTCCGAGTGTTGGTTCTCGTGTGTCTGATGCCGTGTTCACCACCGCCTGTCACTTCTGTGGAGTAGAAACCTATATTCGTTAGTGAAGGCAACCTTTTTCCACTGTGTAATGACGGTAATCCCATGCGAACTGCAGACAGCATTACCAATGGCCCTGGGTTAACATGAGTGCCTTGACGCAGCGTCGGCTCCAGAGACCCATGCATAACAGGGTTCACTCTACTTTTATATGGAACACGTCTTGGGTACCCCAGCATTCAGTTAAGTGATCACTTGCTGCCCTGTTGCATTTAGATTGTCCTTTACAAGTTGATGGAGGTGACATTCTCCTCTGGGGTTGATGGCCTTTGGGGCTCCACAGTTATGATGTCAGGAGGTACTCAGTGTGCTGGTGGTCCAATCTTGGTATACTCATGCTACAGCACCTTGCAAACAGCCCCCAAAGTCTGCTGTTTCTGAGATTCTTCCACTCTTGGTAACCAATGATCTGTCTTTTTTGAACATCCATAAAATCACCACATCTACCCATTGTGCTCACATTATGCACTATGGCTCATCTGTCCTAGCCAGCCGCTTATATCTCTGTGTGGTTGACCTTGTCACATGCTTTCTGCGACACGCCTGGGTGAGTACACAGTGATTCCTGGGGTGGTCATATTATTCGACTGTGTAATCAGGAGAAATTTTGAATATCCACTTTTCTGCAATACTCTCTTGTTCTTGGTTGCATTTCTTACCTCTGTATTTTGGATCCATGAGAGTTGCTAGAAAATGTGGTGAAAGAATTGCTCGTTCAAACCTTTTTTAAAATCTAGATGGTAGGGCTGCAAGATTTCTTGTAGTAAATCCGGCTATATTTCAACAGCAACTGAAACAGACGTTGTGTCTCTCTCTGAAGTGTGTCCAGTGTGTTAGCAACAATGGATAACTGCTTTTCCAGATTCATAGCTTCATATCCAAGATTTTTTAAATAGATTGATCAAATTCTTCAATATGCTCTTAAGATTTTTCTCATTATGTGTGATAATTGCCCACAAATGTTTTAACACAATCAGCATGAAAGTTACACCTTGTTTTGTTAGGTAGTTATGGCATTAAGCCAGACTTTTCTTTGAACCATCCATGTGGTTGATGTAGGCCAATTTTATTAAAATATTTTTGCACTGCCACAATCTGCTTTAAAACAGTCTTTGGGGAAACATCTTTTTCTAACAAATTCAACAGATGTTCTGAGCATCCATATGTTATGAGAGTTGGATATCTTTCATTTAAAATTTTCCACATTTTTATCATTTTGTTTTTGCTCTCAGTTACAACAGCAAAAACAGGTTTTCTAAATTTTTCTTCACACTCCTTTATGGCCACCTCTAATTTAGAAACACAATGTTTTGCTGTTTTCTTTTCTGATCTAGTATCATCAGCATACAGCAAAAAAACTGTTCTAGTATGGACACTACCTCCTGACATCATAACTGTGGAGCTTGGACTGGCTCATTCTTCACACTGCACCAACCATCTATGGTGAGAGTCAAACTGTCTAATGTTATTTTTCTGACCGCAGAGATTCAGTTTCTTCTGCTGCATTATCACAGTTTTCCACCAATGGCTTTTACTGAAGGGTGGTTGATGTCCAGGTCTCAATGTTTCAATCATAATTTTAAACTGATCCAATTCTGCTGCATGTTAGCAGCATTAAAAAAAATAGCCACTGTTTTATCAATAGATTCCTTTTGCCCTTTTATGCTTTTAAGACAGAATTTACTCATTGATTATCGCTTCTTTGTTTTTTTTCAACAGTACTCGAAAAAGCCCTATAAAACCCGAAAAAAAACCAATAAAACCCAAGTGGGCTGGGTTTTTTAAAAAAGCTCGGGTTTTTTCAAACCCTGGAAAAAAGTCAATGGGGCACAGTAGCAACTGTGCTGCAATCTATAATGTAGGGCTACATCAACTGTCCGCTGAATACTTAAAGGACGTAGAACTAGTAATATAATGCCATGAAATAGTGACAGTTGACGTAGTTCTACATTGTAGGTTACAGCTCAGTTGCCACTGTGCCCCTTTGATTTTTTACAAAAAATGTGCCAAAAATACTGCAGGTGAAAATTTTTTCTCCATCTTTAATTGTGCATTTTCTGTGCCAATGCTCATATCTGGCCTCTTCCTTCTGTGATCAACAGGCAAGTCCCCTCCTTTCACCACTCAAAGACAAAGTGCCCTGAGCCCTGAGATCCCCACCAACATACCCCTTTTCTTCCGTGCAGGCATTGTAAAACCACTATTAACCGTAAAACAAGGAACAGGAAGAAAGTGAAAGCTCTCTTTCTCACACACAAAGATTTCCTTTTTGCATTATTTTCCAACATCTAGAGGGATACATTTAGCTAAACCATCCTCACAACAACTTTTCTTGAAAGAAATACGGGATTTCGCCATATAATACAAATTCCGAAGATGACAATCCGATCCCTGGCGCAAATGTGACAAGGATGGCAAGTCAGACAATATCCGAAAACCTGAAAATTTTTTCATCGTCCTGGAGCGGGACTCGAACCCGCGTCTCCCAGAAAACGCCTAGGTATGCTAACCACTACACCACCCAGAACGATCAAGATTCAAGTTTCCGATCAATCTGAAATTAACCATCACAGGATTCGCTAGTCGAAGCAACCGGCATTCAGGACGATGAAAATTTTCAGGTTTTCGGATATTGTCTGACTTGCCATCCTTGTCACATTTGCGCCAGGGATCGGATTGTCATCTTCGAAAACTTTTCTTTGTAGGTAAATAACTACCTTGGAAGTCTTTTGACAGCATCTTAAAGCATCATAGTCATATAAAAAAGAAAGGAAGAAAAATATAAAATAAAGGCATTTCTCTCTTCTCTGACCCATAACACCAATCCCTGTGCCCATTGCAAATGAAAAGTATTGTCAAGAGTTTCAGTTACACATACTTTGATCATATTACAAATGGAGCCATGATTCCAGAGTGCTTATGGTGGAATTTTTCTTCTTTCTTGCCAAAGAGATTTCTAAACGAAATCTATCATGATTGAAATGGATTTTATTTTTATTTCCATTCTAGTGGTTACCAATATTGTTGCTAAAACTTCTAATTTCTGTAGTTTAGATAATAAAAAAGTTTTGCATGAATGCAGAGTTTTCGTGATCTTTTCTGGTTGCTATTTTAAAAGTGTTACTTTTCTTAAACTGAAAAAAATAAATGCAAAACCTTGAACATGTTTTTCTCTGTTTCATATAAAATTCTGTTTGTACATACAAGTAAATTTGTGTCAAACAGGGAAGTATTCTTAACAGTATCACACTCAGTGGGGGTGGCCTAGGTATCTGGGCTCTCCCCTTAAGGTATCACTTTATCCTTAATTCTTTGGTTGCTTATTTTTAAAATATTTGGGCATGTTTTTAAAAAAATTGTATGTTATGAATTATTGGAAAACATACTTTAATATGGTGGAGATATTTTAATCACTTTCCAATTCTCAATATTTTGGGACATATTTTCTCCAGAATCTTCAATATTTTGGGCCAACCTCATAAAGAAATCCTGAGTGTGACACTGATTCTTACCCCCCCCTCCTTTTTTTATTATCTTAATATTAAAGTTATGTATTACACAAAGCAGAAGCATTAGGTGGAGAAAAACGTTTTTGGCTCTGATGTGAGTTCATGCCTAAATTTTGATAGTGTATTGTTAGTTGTAGAGATAAATGTTTTAAAGTACATATGGTTTAAATTGTTTCAGAGAAATTTTTTTCCACGTATTCCTTAGAGAAGACCTATTTCCAGTTCTATATACAGTGTAGAAAACAGCTAGCATAATACATAATAAAATGCTGGGTTAATAATGATTTATTTACATATATTTTACAAATGTTTTGCTGGTGAAAAATAAGTTATGAAATCTGAATTATTCATAGGAAATACTTTTCTTTCTTGCTTTACTGTTCATTTTAGTTAGAGAAGAAAGTGTGTTAATATGATTTTCATTTATAGATAGTTAAGTACAGTAAAATGTATATTTCTTCCCAAAGCTTTCATCACAGAGTGAAGTAAGATAAAATACACTGAACAACTCTTGTAGCTAAAATAAAATTTATATGATCCCTGAAGTTGCCTGCTGACAAGACAACCTCTTATTTGGAATTACAGTAATGTTATTTATGTTGTTTTGTGATATATCCTATCCCTGGATCTTGCAAGTACCATAAACGAGGTATGGTTGGTGCTATCTACACTGTGTGATTTGATTCCTGTGGGGGTTGTTGAAAAACCCACTGTAGTTCATGTTTTGATGCAATTCATATAGACATTCTTATGTTAAATTTTATTATCTTGGTACAGACTAAACAAACTTGTACTTTCTGAAGTCATACAAAAAAAGTCATTTTGTGTTACACATGGAAAAGAATCAAGGTTTCTCAGTTTTACTGTGGCTATATGTCAACATATTACCAATTATAAAAATGAAATTCAATAATTCAATTTTGTATCAGGTAGAAAGTAGTGTGCTCAGAGGTTTATTGTTATGTTTTCTTTGTTAATATCATGTTTAGACATCTGGACATATCTGTAAAATTCTTTGTTGTAGTGGAAGAAAAGGAAATTTAAAAAATTATCACATTTTTAGAAATTAATATCTCAAAAAAAGATAGTACCATCTGCTGAGTTTTTGATGGAAAGCTGTGTCTCATCCAGGCATAATTAATGTTGTACAGGAAATTAAGCCGGAGCATTTCGCAAAAGTATGCTACCTACAATAGATTATATTTGTTTTGGAGAGAAGGCACATTTTCTGTTTCTGTACTCAAGAAGATAAAGTCGTTAAATGCTGGCCAGTTGTTAAAACTGTGAATAATATTTTCCAAAGCATTTTTACGCTTCCCAACCGTTGGTTGAAGAAGTGTGTATGCTCCAGCTTTGTCCGTCCGCCTGTCGGCACGATAACTCGTGTAAAAATGGTACGATTTCGATGAAATTTTATTATGTGGTAGGGGACCACCTGGGGACGAACCCTATTGAAAATGGACGAAATGAGGTCAAAGGTCACGGCATAGGAGTGGGATCCATTCCATTGCCCTTATGCGTCATAACTTGCGTAAATATAGTTCGATGTCGATGAAATTTTAGCATATTGTAGGGAACCACCTGGGAATGAATCCTATTGAAAATGGGTGAAGTGGTGTCAAAGGTCAGGACATAGGAGTGGGATGCATTCCATTGCCCTTATGCGTCATAACGTGAGTAAAAATGGTTCGATTTCGATGAAATTTTAATATGTGGTAGGGGACCACCTGGGGACAAACCCTATTGAAAATGGACGAAATGGGGTCAAAGGTCAGGACATAGGATCGGGATCCATTACATCGCTCTTATCCCATACTATTAAGGTGGACGTCAAGTAATTTTGCTTCCTATACTTCCAATAGAAAAACTTTTGTACACATTTCCTTCAAAATTATTGTGTTCTCAAGGATGAAAATTTGAACATCGATTAAAATAACTTCATATTGTAACTTAGAATATTTAATATTTCCTAAAACATAGCCATAATTATATAAAAAATCAATAACTTTTCCTTTGATGGTGTTTTAACCAGAAAAAAGATGGCGCGACCTGTACTTTGATGATGTCAGTAGACAAACAAATGTTGGATTTCATAATTATGGTTATGTTTTAGAAAATATTAAGTATTTCCAGTTATAAAATGAAGCTATTTTAATCGATGTTCAAATTTTCATCCTTGGGAATGCATTAATTGTCCAGAAAAAAGATGGCCTGACCTATACATTGATGACGTCAGTAGACAAACAAATGTTGGATTGCATAATTATGGTTATGTTTTAGAAAATATTAAGTATTCCAAGTTTTAAAATGTAGCTATTTTAATCGATGTTCAAATTTTCATCCTTGGGAACGCATTAATTGTTCAAAAAAAAGATGGCGCGACCTGTACTTTGATGACGTCAGTAGACAAACAAATGTTGTATTTCATAATTATGGTTATGTTTTAGAAAATATTAAGTATTCCAAGTTATAAAATGAAGCTATTTTAATCGATGTTGAAATTTTAATCCTTGGGAAAGCATTAATTGTGAAGAAAATGTGTACAGACTTTTTTCCATTGGAAGTATAGAAAGCAAAATTACTTGACGTCCTCCTTAAAGGAGCAATTCTTGTATGTATGTAAATTTTATTTTGAAAACGGCTCTAAGGATTTTGATGAAAGTCGTTAACCAACCGTTTTCTGATACTAGAAATCAATTTAGCTTGATTTCGACTTTAGGAAAATTCGTTTAGTGCGTTAAATAACCACCCCGAATTAACACGTTTTTAGTGTCATGGCGTCATCCCATTGATGTTATCCATGCTTAGAAATCTTATGATGTCACAATCTCGCGATTGATATGTTGGCGCGCGGTCACGCCACCTGTCTCATTACGTCACGCGTTGTGTGTGGATCCTATTAAAGTTTAATGACGTCACACTTTTGCGAGCAGATGGTCGCGATTCCCATCTGACTCATTACGTCAAGCGTTGTGTGCGTATGTCCGTTCGCACGATAACTCGCGTAAAAATCGTTCGATTTCGATGAAATTTTAGTGTGTTTAAGGGGAACACCTGGGAAGGAACCTTATTGAAAGTGAATGAAATGGGGTCCAAGGTCAGGATATAGGAACGGGATCCATTCCACTGCTCTTATGCGTCATAACTAACGTAAAAAGGTTCGATTTCGATTAAATTTTAGTATCTGATAAGGGACCACCTGGGGACAAACCCTATTAAAAATGGGCGAAATGGGGTCAAAGGTCAGGACATAGGAGCGGAATCACTTCTATCGCCATTGCGCATAACTTACGTAAAAATTCTTCGATTTGGATGAAATGTTAGTATGTTGTAGGCGCCTGCCTGGGGACGAATCCTATTGAAAATGGGCGAAATGGGACAAAGGTTAGGACACAGGAGCGGGATCTATTCCATAACCCTTATGCATCATAACTTACGTAAAAATGCTTCGATTGCGACAAAACTTTATCATGTTATTTCCGAGGTATACTGAACCGGTTCTGTTGAATATCATCGAAATGGGATCAAAGGTCAGGGCACAGAAGCGAGATTTATTCCACAGCCATTATCCTCATACCTTGAGTGATAACTTGAGTAATGATTTCTGGTATGTTGGAAAGCGTATTATAATCAATGCATTGCATGATTTTACTAACTTGTTTTGATTTGTATTTTTGATTTTTAAGTATCATGAAACTGATATCTGAACTAGAAGGTATGTGATCTATGATTGAAGCATGGTGTTTCTCTAAATCTATTTTATTTGTTTCTAAATCCCCATGATGAATGATGACAGGAGAAAAGTATGAAAGGGAATCATGTCAGTGTTTCCTAAGTATTATATTTAGGTTGAACGAAGTGTGTCTGTTCATATAAGTATGGGAAAAGGGGCAAGGATAAAACACTTGTAGCGATTACCAAAGACACATACACATCTACATTCGATGCACAAGTTGTGACTTCAGTTCACCAAATGCTATTCAAAACCAAATTTGAAATTTGATCAGTACTTTGTGACTAAGAAAATTATTAATTGTAGCTTCAAGTAGTTCACCATCATCCCTGTAGCAGATTTATTTTGGTCGCGGAAACGGGCGACGTACTTCGCAGATTTTATGTTTCGTCCTGCAGACAAAAACGATATTCCCAGAACCCCCCTTTTTTTTTAATATTGTATTATGCAGACTCCCGATCATGGGTGCCAGTTTTCCGTCACTCGAAATTTCTCAAAAACGACAGTTGGACGCAGCGAAGATTTCTCCCGAAATTGTAATTTTTTTTCTCGCGATGTGTCCTCAGTCCATGTTGTTGTTAATTGTCCTTTTATTCCGTGAATGTTTGCGTTTCCTCTTGAAGATGGAGACAATGGTTTCCGAACGAAATTTGAACGGAGCGCCGTACTCTTAAATTCTTTTTCTCACGATGTTTCCTCTGCCTTGTATTGTTTTTAAATATCATTTAACTCCATAAATGTTCGTGCTTTAACTGGAAAAATGGAGAAAGAATTTCCGAAAACTGAAATAGGACGGAGCAAAAATTTATCCCGTAATCGTAGTTTCTTTTTCTCAATGATCCTTCTGTCCAATAGTGTTAACTATCATTTTGTTGCAGAAATGTATGTGTTTCAGCTTGAAAATTGAGGCAAAAAAATTCCGACAGCGGATGGAGCAATTTCTCTTGAAATCGTATTTTATTTTTTCTGCCTGAGATCTTATTCTGCTTTAGAGCTTTGAAAAGTGTACGAAGGTGTACATGTTCAGAATGCAAAATATTGCTGATCCCAGTTATTGTAGTTGCTGTAGTACCTAGTGTCAGCTTTTTTTTTTTTTTTTTTTAAGAAGGATAAATATAAAGTGACGAGTTTCTTTTCTCCCTATTTATTTATTTCTACCGATACAATTTTTTTATTGTTTTTGCACTCAGTACTTGTCTTGCCCGGTGAACAAACACCCCACAGATTATTTTGTGGCACCACGATATCTGTCAGAAACTAAAAGTTTTAAAATGCAAGCTGAGTTTCCACTAAAGTATAAAAAATGCCTCTAAAAACCAACTATGAGGGCCAGTAAACCATAAATGAATTTGAAACACGGATCCATTTCCGTAAGATTTATTTTTCATGAAATTTGAGGTGCACTACATTTTATTTTCTTGGCATTTATAAGATCAATGAAAAATATTGTTTTCATTTAATATGATCATAAATAGTATGAATCTGTATGCGCTTTTTTCGTACCTGAAAACGAATTTTATTTACAGTCAAAGCAGGGCTGTGAACTTAAACAGGGTGGCGCAGTGGTCTAAGCGATGACCTCTGATCATTCGTCCAAAAGGGATCTGGGTACGAGTCCCGGTGAGGCATGGATGTTGTGTTTGTCTTACGGCACTGGCTCTCTCCCTTTCCTGAAACCAATTACCCTAAATTAGGGACGGCGACTGCTTGTAGCCTATTGAGTTGCTCGCGGTGGTCGTTAAACTTCCAACAACAACAACAAAAAAAAATAATAATAATAATATTCGTGTAGAGGCTTTCGGAATTTATCAGCATGAAGCCCCGATGTGAATTTTCCTGTTGGCATGTTCATAAATGCGAAATTGGGTAATATACCCTTTTCCTTTGTTGCGTTACAGAATCCTTAATACTTTCATGGTTTCACATTAGCCTGCGTACCCGGAACTTTCTAGGATAGAAAAGTACGACATACCATGTTAGCATCTGCCTGTAGATATGTGCGTGATAATGAATTTTTGTTATATTAAAATATCGAAATAGGTTGGTTTCCTGTGGAATCAATTTTTAAGGCAATCCAAGAACACGTTTTCGACGTTTTTTGGACCTAAAGAAGACAAAGTTATACCCGGGTTCCCTCCTCCTTTTCAAAAATCTTACATAAATAAAAAAAAAATCGTTCCTAATTTTCTCAGAGGGAATAAATGTATGGTAAGTATTATATTATTCGACATCTTTCTAATGAGGTCTTACTTTCGATTCGACAATAGTGTCCTGTCAAGCAGCTGAGATCAGATCTATTTTACCGGGTTTGATCTTTGAAACCCCGGATTTTATGAGTCATGTTGTTGCTACGAGGAAGAGCCATCGCATTATTAATTCAGTCGCAAGATATCAAAACTGCTGTAACTAAAGACCGAAGTAACTGAATTATTGATTATCAATGGCATGCAAATATTCTGCTACTTGTAGCTGTTCTTCACTCTATACCGTCATGGCGTCCCGATCGCTTGGCGAATCGTTTAGTACTCATCCCCACGTACTGCCTGAACACGAATTATGGCCTAGAAATATACACTGTTCATGATTGCCGTGACTTTTCATGTAGAACGACCTTTTCCTGAACAGAAAGAACATTGAAGGATAGCATGTCATCAAAAACTTGGATAATTTTCGAGGGAATTCGTCATACGTTTTTACTTACGTACAGATTTTGTTCATTTGTAATTAGTTAACAATGTGGCTTCCATTTTTGACAGATGAGCCAGTCGTAGCTAAAAATTAAAATAAAATGGCGTTAGAATCAGGCACGTAACTAGATCCCAGACCTGGAAGAGAGGTGAAGGATCATCTGGGAAGCTCGGTGTTAAACTACAAACTAATGTTTTCTAAGAATACAGACGCAAGTTTTGTTTTTTCGCTCCCTTTGTTAAATTACTTCACTAGCGTATGATTTCTCCATGCCAAAACATTAAAATAAAATATAAAATATGAGAAACAAGAAGGAAAAAGAAAACTGAACTCTTGAAATATAAAAAATAAATCACATTATCTGAATTTACTTGATTATTGTTGCATTGCTAGATAAACTATTTTTTAGTTTACTGTTGTGGTCCCTTTCCGCGGATCCCCGCAATATCATGGAGGTGTTATTGATGCCGCATTTCAACTCTTTCTACTTTTCTTCGGTTCCACTCTTTCTCCATCTTTAATCACGCATTATCCTCCGTTGGTGCTCAGTGGTCGCCTCTTCTCATCGTGGTCAACAGCCAAAACCCCCTCCCTTCCCCACTCAATAACCAAGAGTTCTCATATTCACACCAACAAACCCCTCTTCTCCCACACACATGCATCGTGAAACCATTCATACTGACCCCAAAACTGTGAATCTGAAAAAGTCGTAAACTCTCTCTCTCTCACCAGGATTTACTATTTGCACTCTCTCTCACCAGGATTTTTTATTTGCACTCCCTCTCTCTCTCTCTCTCTCTCTCTCTCTCTCTCTCTCTCTCTCTCTCTCTCTCTCTCTCTCTCAACCAGGATTTCCAAAGCCTACGGGGATACACGTTTATTAGC
Organism: Macrothele yani; assembly: GCA_039090855.1. Taxonomy (NCBI): domain Eukaryota; kingdom Metazoa; phylum Arthropoda; class Arachnida; order Araneae; family Macrothelidae; genus Macrothele; species Macrothele yani. The sequence continues at coordinate 84,981,978 of CM076991.1, forward strand.
TGCTCCCCACTCCCCTCCCGTCAACAATACTTCTTTGCAGGCAGTTAATTTACATGGAAATTTCTTAACAGCGCTTAGCATCTCACAGTCACCAAGCAACAAACAGTGTTTTAACTTTCTGCGCAGCTACTCATCCACCTCGGCATCATTTTTTAACGTATATTTTACGTTTCTTCGGAAAAAAAAAAGGGGGCATTTCTCTTTCCCTGACTCTTAACACCAACAAGCCCTGTACCTGTGTGGTTGAGAATCATTGGTGCAACTGTTCCTACTGATTCACCCCAAGAAGTAATTTCCTTTGAGTTATCCATCGTCAGTGCTATATCATTGCAGTTTTGCTTTTTGCTTTTTAAAAAAAGTTCAATACACGAATGACTAAGGTGTTTATGCTTGTAATGAAGTACTAGAGTAATTTTCATAAACCACCGAAAATAAAAGTTCAAAGAATTTACAATGTTCACCTCCCAAAGGGGAGGGGGCTTGCTTGTGGGGGTGGGGGTGGGTAACCCCTCCTGCCCCCTGTTAGCTACGGCTCTGGTTAAAAGAAGAAAAATATGCTAAGGTTTTACTGGTGTCGCAAAGTCTTGAACATGCATATTTCTTATGCGCTAAGGCTACGAAGAAACTTCGTTTGGAAAACTTGAAGGTGGGAATTCAATTTTTGCTTCTTGGTAACATAGATTTCCATTTTTTTCTCAGTGATTTGCATTCGTTCAAGATATCGCCATGCCATACATAGTACTATCTTTTTAAAATATTGTATGCATAAGCATATACGGGATTTAGCAAGAACAAAAATATCTAAAAACATTTCTCATTTTCAGTTTTAGTTCAACAGATTTCGGCTTCCGTTGATTTAAAAATTAATCTTTGCAGTTTTGCTCGGTTTTCCACATTTCCATGTTAAAACGTGCGAGATAATTTTAGGAAAATCAGAAGGAGGTGGGGAAATTTCTTTTATTGTGAACTAGTCTGATGGTTGGAATATTTTACTTTTTTTTTATATGTTGTGAAAAAAATGAAATTGGGTGATTCATTTAGCTTTATTCTAAATGGGAGAGAAAAACAGCATGCCAGTAAGTGCATTGTATTTGAGTTAACGAAGTGGCTTCAGGTAATTGATATCTAAAAAGCTATGTCAAAATTTATCAGGAACGCGTTTTCACTAACGCAAATGTGATTTAAACCTTAAAATAAAGTACGAAATATGAAGTATATTATATGAAAACGCAGCGACATATCTAAGCTACCTCAGAAGAAAATAATGCTTCTTTTGGTTTAATCAGCCACATCCAAATACCTTGCACTTAAGAGGATTCTTTTCTCTACTGTGTGTCAAATAAAAAATTATTAATTGAGAAACGTAACAAATAGTTATTTATTCTGGACTTATTTATAATTATTTTGAAATCACTTGTAAGATTTAGTTGTCTTGAAGAAGCTGCTTTTCTGTTCAGACAAGTTATGGGTCGGTTTAAAAATAATAATATTTCTCCCTCAGAATTTAATTTTTGGGTCACTTTGTGAACTTATCATCAACATTTTGATTTTTTTCAAGAAAGCATTTTATTGCATTTTATTTTACTTCGTATATGTATTTATATTTTTATAAGTATGTATTCACCTTCTGCGTTGTAAGGTCGTATAAAACATTTAAACTCCGTAACATTCAGCTATTATTATATTCTCAGGATCGAAAGCATCTTCAGAAAAATGAATGAATACATAAAAGTAACATTCAGCTATTATTATTGTATGTTCTCAGGATTAAAAACATCTTGGGGAAAATGAATGAATACATAAAAATGAAAACACGTAAACTTAAAACACACAAAATGTTGTGGAAGGAGGCATCGCTGTTAGATCATGATGTGCCTTGGCGCATTATTTCAACATGTTTGTAACATTTTTAGTTTACTTGAAGTTGTGTAGAGAAAAATAACAGAAAAAGTGGTTCTAACGCGTACGTGTAGTATCTTCACCCCCACTGTCATGTGTTCCCTATCAACTCTGAGAAGACAGGTAATGTTGCTCCTTGGGGTCGGGAGCCCATTGCCTTGCGCGACTGAACGGACGAAGAAATGGCAACGCCTGTCATTTTTAACACCTGACATTTCTGCTGAAAACGGTGGCATCTTGATGGCTTTTCGTGGAGCATCTGTTGCTATGTATTTTGTGCCCAAAGCGAGTTACTCTTGAATAGAGCAGTGCCAGCAATCGATGAAATCTGGGTACGTGACTTATTTAGGCTTGTAATAGGAATCTCTCGAGGGAAGAGATCTCATTCGTCATATCATCCACAAGTGCCGACGGCAGGGAACCGAAACGAAATATAAATTGATTTTTCCAAGTGGTGAGGTATTTTACCTCATAGTGTGCCGGAAGTTAGAATTCAAAGGTGAAAAGCTGACTCAGTTTCAAGCATTTGTTTTTTCCTCCCGAGTCTTCCTTTGATAGGAAACTGATTCGTTGTATTCCATATGGATCACGAATAGTGTTATTAGGGGAATCTGAGTCCGTACGCAAAACCGTGGAGTAAATCTGCGTAATTTACTGACCATCATGACAATTGGCAAAGGGGAAGCATAGCTCGTTAACCTGCTAACTCAAGCATTCAAGGCAACGGGTCAGTTAAAAATAAAAGGAAGGGGAGAAGGAGGGTAGAAATGGGGTAGTATAGCATTAAGATTCTCCGAAGACCAATCATGAATCCTCGATGAGAAATTTGAATTTTTACGACCCGAAACATTAACATTTTCAAGTCGATTACGGCTGAAATTCTCGCATGCATTCCTGGCTAATTTGTCAAATTTTCACTAATTAGGATGCGAGAAATAGAACCTGAGTTGATCAAATGACGAAGTTTATGATAATCCTTAAGGAAATCTGATGTGAAAGGTCCTCATAAACGGAAGACAGAAGTCTGCTAACTACTTGGCTATGAAACAGAGGTTGGCAACCTTTTGTAAGCGTTGCGCCAAAGTAAAAAGCAACCCGGCGTGCCACATTTTTTTTTTTTTCAAATAGTCCTACGTCTAATTTTCTGAGATCCAAGGAAAAATGCAAAGTAATGAATATTTAGGCGCCGATTAAATCAAATAATCTAGGAACCATATACCAATCACCTGTACACTGCACCAACGCACTGCGAGTTCGGCTGCCCCCACAATTTTATATGCTTATTCTACAATTAACACTTTTCGAATCACGCCTAATAATTTATAAAGGAGGAATGTTTAAGAAAATTTTATTTTATTATTAATAATACAAAATACAAACGAGTTACGTATTTTGAAGGACATTCAGTTTAAAGATAATTAGCATGATATGAAAGTATAATGAAATAGCCACATTGATTTGTGTTTACCTTTCAATGGGAGCATTTTAATCAAATTCAAACTTGACGTAAACGTTTATAAAATAAATAATAATTCAAATGAATGGAAAATAACACTATAGAAAAAAAAGCGCAGTGTGATCTTTGTCCTTGCTTTTCTTTGTATAGTTCCTTTACAACAGGAGTGTATCTCGCAACTTTTGAACTTTTCTTTGTGTAGTTCCTTTACAACAGGAGTGTATTTCGCAACTTTAAGTTTCACAGACTTCTGAATGTGAAGTAGTCAGGCGGCTTAGATGTTGATTCCGAATTGTCTTCAGGTGTGAATATACACGATCGAGTCGCATTATTGTGACCACCAGCTAATATCCAGAGTAGCCTTCCCGATGGCGCAGTGGTCTAAGCGATGGCCTCTGATCATTCGTCCGAAAGGGGTCCGGGTTCGAATCTCGGTTAAGTGTGGATGTTGTTCTTGTCTTACGGCACTGGCTCTCTCCCTTTCCTGGAACCAGTGACCCTAAATTAGGGACGGGTGTCTGCTTATAGCCCACTGAGTCGCTCACGGTGGTCCTTAAACCTCCAATCAAAATGATAATAATAATAATAATAATAAAAATATCCAGAGTAACCGCCGTGTGCAGCGCTGACAGCAACTAGACGGGCTGGAAGGTGTTCACAGGTATGTGGAGCCATGCTGACTGCAGTGCATCTGACAGCTGCGGGAGGGTGCGTGGTGGAAAATCCATAGATCGAACAACACGATCGAGGTGGCCCCACAGATGTTCGATTGGGTTTAAGTCTGGGGAATTAGGGGGCCAGGGAAGTACTTTGAAGTCTTCATCGTGCTCTTCCAACCACTCGCGGACGTTTCTAGCTGTGTGGCACGTCGCATTTCTAGCTATGTGACATATCCGCCACAGGGAAGACAATCAGCATGTATGGGTGTACTTCATCTGCAAGGATGGATTCATAACGAATTCGGTCCAGAGTACCTTCCACAGTTATGAATGGATCCAGGAAATACCACAAAAACATTCCCCAGATCATAACGCTGCCCCCACCAGCTTGTGTTCTTCCAGCAATGGTTGAAGAGTGTTTGTTCTCCGATGTTTCTCGCCTTATACGCCAACGTCCATCCGTTTAATGAAGCAGAAAACGTGACTCATTGAAGAAGGCAATCCTTTGCCAATCAGCAGAGGTCCAATTCCGATACTGCCGTGCAAATGTACACTGAAGTACCAGAAAAACTGGTACACCAGTCTAATACTTGGTAGGTCCCACACGGGAGCGCAGGACTGCATAAATACATCGGGGCATGGACTCCACTAGCTTCTGGAAATATGCTGTAGGCAATGCACACCATACTTCCTGCAGAGCGTTCCACAATTCGGGGTATTCCGAGGTCTCTGATTCCTGTGTTCGATAGCGCGTTGCATGTCATCCCAAATGTGTTCTATCACGTTCAGATCTGGGGACTTAGGTGGGAATAGCAACACTCCAAACTCAGATGAATGCTCCTCTAACCATAATATGGCATCCCGACACTTGAGTGGAGATGCATTGTCCTATTGGAACAGGCCCAACCCATCAGCATGAACGGGTGTACCTCGTCAGAAAAGATGCGCACATGGCGTTGAACGGTCACAGACGTTTGTAGACGTTCCAGGGATCCCAGTGAAGTCCAGCTAAACACACCCCATACCATTACAGACACCCCACCAGCCGGTACAGTTCCCTGTAAATTCAACTCTTTCACTGTAAAATAAATAGAGGTGCCATGAAGTTATTAATTGGTAAAATGAAAATCCTCCAAATACGTGGCATCAGTGAACAAAGACATCGCTCTTTCCACGTTTTAGCAACACACAGCAACCGAAAAATTGTTATTCGGTCACCAATGGGGAATTGAATCCCAGATCTCTCGATTTCTAGCCGAACGCGTTATCGAGAGATATAGGGTTCAATTTAGCAACACACAGCAACCAGCAATGTTTTAGCAACACACAGCAACCAGCAATGTTTTAGCAACACACAGCAACCAGCAATGTTTTAGCAACACACAGCAACCAGCAATGTTTTAGCAACACACAGCAACCCTCAAAATTGTTATTCGGTCACCGCTGGGGAATTTAATCCCAGATCTCTCCATATCTAGCCGAGCGCGTTAATCTTACCGTGGTGTAAGGCTAACGCACTCGGCTAGATATGGAGAGATCTGGGATTCAATTCCCAGTAGTGACCGAATAACAATTTTTCGGTTGCTGTGTGTTGCTAAAACGTGGAAAGAGCGATGTCTTTGTTTAATTAGTAAAATGTATTTGCTTTTCTGATTTTCTGCATGTGTGTTATAGAATTCCAGAAATACGGACTGTTACTTGCACGTGTGCTGCTCACACTTGATGCAAACTCATCGACACATAAATTATGTTAGTACTGAACTTTCTGACCATGAGGTAAACCCCAAAATAATAAAAACTGTAACGAAATGTGTATGTGTTCTGTGAAAATATAAATCTAACATCATCTTCCATATAAGAATGAATTTGCTATACATGATTTCCAAATAAATTTGCCACCCTTCCCATTTTCAACACGTTTTTTTTGTAAAAAAAAAAGTACGTGCTTTATAGTATCACTTTGTCCGTCCGTCTGTGAACACCATATCTATGCAACTATTAGTCCGATTGGAAAAAATTCTTTTTACGTTGAGAAGCCCAAAATATGAGAACGGTGATGCTTGCTTTCGTTTTTTTTTGTTTTTTTTTCGATGCACAACTTTGCCGTTAGAAAGCGCATATGCAGACGCTATCGAATTCAAAATACATTTTAATTTTATCCCATATCATGGCGTCTAAATATCCGACTGCAAAATTCTTTCTCATCCTCGATACCATTTAATTTTTGGTAAAGAACAGTTTTGCCACTAGAGGGCGTAAGTATATATTTCTGTTTCTGATGTAATTGCCGTATATCTGCGTTTCTGAAAACTTGACTGCAAAAATTCTTTGAAATCAGACACCGCTCACTATGTAAGACCTTTTCAAAATATCTTCTGCTTCAAATAATGCATAGATTTTTGGCCAAGGGGCGTCCATGTATATCTTTTTTTTTTTTTTTTTTTTTTTTCGTTATTTGTGCTACTAAACAGTCCGATTTGAAATTTGAAAAAAATCCTTGGCTTCTGATCATTCGCCCGAGATGGGTTCGGGTTCGAATCCCGGTGAGGCATGGATGTTGTGTTTTGTCTTACGGCCCTGGCTCTCTCCCTTCCCTGGAACCAGTGGTCCGAAATCAGGGACGGGCGACTGCTTATAGCCCACTGAGTTACTCACGGTGATCGTTAAACCTCCATTAAAAAAAAAAAAAAAAAAAAAAATTTCCTTTGTCGGAGAGAGTTTCGCATATAGTTTCAGATATTTCTTAATGTACAAGTTTGCCACGAAAGCGTAAGTTCGCATCTGCGTTTACAGCATACTTACAATAATATTTGTGGGTCTAAAATTCCGATTGAAAGACTCCTTTTTCCGTCAGATAATACTGACTACAAAAAATATTTGTAAGCATTTCTTTCCCCAAATCATGCAAAATTTCTCCGCTAGGGGACGCAAATTTTTAATCTATTTCTCGATATCTCTTCATCCAAAAGTCCGATTTAAAAAATTCTTTTAACACTGGATACTATTTACCTTGTGGAGCACTTTGCCTATACTCCTGGATTTTCGCATTCACGGTCCTGGCGCTAAGTGATGTTATTGTGTCGTTCTAAAAAGTCCTACGGAATATGTTCTTTTCTTTTTTACTGGACGTCGTTCGCTACCGTAAATATGAGGAACACATTATCCTCTTTAAATAACGTACAGTTTTCTCGCTAAAGGGCGTACATGTTCAGATCTTTTTTTTTCGCTATCTGCGCTTCCAGGAGAGTATTTAAAAAGTTGTTTTTCCTTAGCAGAACTCTTGTTTTGAAAAGTATTGCTTTGCAAATTTTCTACTTTTCCATTATTCATAATTCTTCCGCTAGGTGGCCTAAAGTTAATAATGTTTTCCTCTTGTTCTAACTGTTCGATTTGAAAATCTCTTTGTTTCTGATATCTTCCTTCATCTATGAAAGCCGCCCCAGTAGTGCATTCGCCTAAGCGCTGTCTTTTGATCATTCGTCCGAGATAGGTCCGGGTTCGAATCGCGGTGAAGCATGGATGTTGTGTTTATCTTACGGCACTAGCTCTCTCGCGTCCGTGGAACCAGTGGCCCTAAATTAGGGTCGCGCGACTGCTTATATATAGCTCATCGAGTTGCTCACGGTGTTCGTTACCCCCCCCCCTACAACAACAAAAATTCTATGAGAAACTTTTTGTGCATAATTTAATTTTCGCATCATACTTTTCAGCCGCCAGTGGAAAAGAAAGTAGTTATTTCTATTTCTAAAATGGTTTATCGATTGTAGAAATCCGGTTGACTTTTTTTAATGGGGTTAATTGACTATGAGTGACAGTCAGATATTTTATTCGTGTCGGAAAGCATTCAAAAGACGCGCCGCGCCTATTACAACCGAAAATTCGGTGTCATCTTTCTTGTTTTAATCGAGTACTGCAACATTCATTTTTGTACTACTCTTCTACTGTGATACACCATTGCCATTCGTTTCATATCAAGCACTGCTGTGAAATTAGCGCGAAAAAAAAAAAAAAAGTAATAATCTGCATATAATTCTCTTGTATAATATCCGAGTCGTTCGGTATGTAGCAGATTCTAAACACACGTGGCGCTTTCTCCATATGAGATTATTTACAGATCGAGATTATTACCCATAAAGCAAGTACGTTGACTGAGTTTTACTGTAGAATTCACGAGCCGTTTCTTGCGTTCATGTTTTGGATAATGAGGCCTGAGTGGAGATGAATAGGTTAAGTTAAAGGATTGTAAGCCCGATCGTGGGGGCTTGCGCCAACTACGATTAGCTAGAGCGCCATTGGTTACTGTTCACTTAAAAAAAAAAAAAAAAAAAAGCGTACGTGTTTGACGTTGCAGGGGTAAAATTTTTGGCCTTACGATGCAGTTAATCGACAGCCGAAATTCTGGGATGAGTTTTTTTTTGTTGTTGTTGTTTGTTTGTTTGATGACCCTTAGAACTTTCTGGAATGCCCTGATCTAAATGTTTGCCACTTGAATTTAGAGGCGGTTCAAAAATTAGCGTTTTTAATAAAACGTTATAAGCACTACATTGTTAAAAATTTTGTGGTAGGTTGCACCAAAAAGTGGTGCTACACGAGCTACCTTCTGAGAAAAAAATACACCATTGTGTGATGCAAACAAAACTCAACAACCTAATGCAAATTTGCTCCACTCTATGGAACAAGGTTGTACCACACCTTGCAACACAATGGTGTATTTTCTCCCAAAAAGTGGTGCAGCTGGTTTAGCCCCACTTTTTGGTGCAAACTACCGCAAGATTTTTAACAGTGTAGAATACATCCAGGACCAATGTATCTGAGAGTGGCCGTAAAAAAATAGCGCATTGTGGGTTTGAATGAAGTCCAGTCGTTGCGTTGAATTCTTGCCTAAAAAGTTTGACTTCATTCTCAACGGAATTATAGAGACCATATTTTTATCTAGGCTGCTATATGACATTTCTTCGGAAACTGTAATAATGGCATTTTTTCATATGCGGTCGGAATGAAAAACAAAAATGAAAAAGAAGTTGCTCGACTCGTTACTTAATTTTTGTTACTTATTTATAACGATTTTTTTACAGATGACCTTGGGAAGGGGGATGATGTGTGACCTTTAGCTAACAGGAAAAAAAAAGTCCACTGTTATTTCCTGGTTCTGTCATCCCTTCAGGGCACAGGCATGCAGATTCCATGAAAGTGATGACACTGTAAATGCGTTTTATGTTTCTTTTGTTTTGTCGTTTGTAATATGAATTTGTATGAATTGTGCGGGAGTTACATATCTAACACTGTATTCAACTTTTGTGAAACTAGTTTTGTGAACAATGGAACTATTGAAAAACCCAGAATGGGAAGAGATAAACAGTTTGGTCGCGAATCATAATGTCACGGAAATAGATCTATTGGAAATGCGATAAGAACAAAGGAACTGAGATGCATTTTTGTTTGCTTTTTAATTTCCCAATTGAGTGCAGTTAATGCTGCGCGTTATTTTTTCGAAATGATCTAAATAGCAGTCCAATTAAAGCTGTAATCAAAATGAGTGTCCAGATTAAGGGTAGAATTAAGTTTGATATTTCAGCCACCCGTTTAAAGAGCATCGTTAATCGTGGAAGAGCCAAGATGTAACGATCGCAACTGCCCGTAACTTAAATGCTATCATGGGAAGTGTTAAGAATAACAATCAGGCAGTTCGAGGAGAGGATAGTTCCTTCTCAACTGGCATCTGTGGATGGCGTAAACAACTTACAACTTCAACACGTTTCGGAGCCGCCAATCTGTCCCCCGACCACTCACGAATCCCATGACACTTGTTAAAAGAAAATGTGTGCTCGATCGCGAGATACTTAACAGAAAATCCCTGAAATCTGATGTGCTTTGCAGACGTACGCCATGTGTTCCTGTCTCTTGAGTTTTTGATGTAGATCTGATATTTCGAGCGGGTTGTGCGTTGCTTTTTGCGAAATTATCTTGTGGCGCTATTTTCTCATCGATTACTATTTGTGGTGCATATGTGTATATTCATGGGCGCCCATAACTTAATTTTCAGGGAGGGGCAAACGGAAATCGTAAATGCAAATATAATACACAAACAGCATTTCCTGCTGTAACTTATCTGCTGTCTAAATGTTTTTGCCACACACACACACACAATAAACAGATTTAGCAGAAAACCAGAAGACTCCAAAGCTACATAAAATAGACAGATAAATAAACATACTAGAACAATGAAGAAATTTCTTTTTTGTTCTTTTGAGTCTTTCCACTGTTGGCCGCTGGTGAGATGTGCGCCACGAAACCTGAAAAATCGGTCATCAAGATGGGAAAAACTCCCCAGAGACAAAGTCCTGGCAGAAACTTGGGGAGCTCTCAACTGAAGTTTAACGACCACCATAAACAACTCAAAGTATTATAAGCAGTCGCCCGTTCGTAATTTGGGGTCACGTGTTCCAGGGAGAAGAGTAAGCCAGTGCCGTACGATAAGCACACCACGCATGCATCATCCGGGACTCAAACAGGGGCACACTTGGACGAACGGTCGAAAGCTAGCGTTTAAACTACTGTGTGCCGACCCGGTGGCGCGGTGGTCTAAGTGATGGCTTATGACCATTCGTCCCTGATGGGTCCGGGTTCGAATCCCGTGAGGCATGCATGCTGTGTTTGTCTTTGGTCACTGGCTCTCTCCCTTCCCTCGATCCAGTGACCCTAAATTAGGGACGGACGACTGCTTATAGCCCATTGAGTTGCTCACGGTGGTCGTAAAATCTTAAAAAAAAAAACTACTGTGTCTCTAGAGAGGTAGGGAAGTCCTCTTCCAGCAGTTAATGGCTGCTGCTGAGGATGATGTATTTTTCATTTCTTCGCTTTTCATAATTTTCCATACCGTTCATACGTACGCTGTGCTGGACCACGCAGTGAGAAATTTCAGTATTAAATAATGTGCAAGCTACTGTAGATTGCCAATGCTTTTCCTATTTTTACTTCACACTGACATCCAGAGGTTCAACAGAAACATAAGCAATCAGAATGTTATTGCTAAAATACGAGGGGAAGTCAGAAAATAACTCTCCGTGCTGAAAAACTTTAAAAGTACTGCATGTATTGATTTTTTTTTTTTTTTTTTTTTTTGCTGACGCGTAGCTTGACATGTTCTGCTTTAGGTGGCTGCAGTTTGAAGCTCCAGAGACATTACGTTCCTGAACTACACAGATTCAAAATGGCTACTGTATTGGTTGTATGCACAGCGGAAGAAGTCCGAGGAGTCATTCGCTTCTTGTGAGCAAAAGGAACGCCACTTATTGAAATTCACCGTGAACTTCAAGCCGTGTACAGCCCGAACGTGATGACAATGCAGCAGGTGCGAACGTAGTGTCGTGATTCCATGACGAACCAAGGACCGGACCCCCTTCCACATCTGCTGATGTGGAAGGGCGCCCGATGCAGTTGAGGAGTCCTTACGTGGAGATCGTTATGTGACACTGCATCACTTTGAAGAAAAATTCCATCTTTCTCATGGCACCGTAAAGTTCTCGACAGTTTGGGCTATCGAAAAGTGTGCAGTACGTGGGTTCCCAGACTTGTGAGCTATGGTTCCCAGACTTGTGAGCTCTGACAGAGGAACACAAGAATAACCGCATGGGTGCTTCTCTCGTCCATCTGCTTCGCTTCAATGAACATGTGACAATTTCTTACGGCACGTCATCATCAGTGATGAAGCTGGGACATGCATGATATGCTTCTGGTGGATTTCACACTTTCCAAGACAAGAATCAATGCTGCTGCTTATCAAGTTATCCTGAAAACTAAAGAGAGCTACTGGGGGTGTTCAAATGAAAAGGTACGAAACGTCATAAGAACGTAACCGTTAACATATTTGCCTATGCCGCTATGGGAGAACGTAGCGACACATCTAGGGATGCGATTGGAGTCTCCGGCGTGGATCGGAGTATGCGCGGGCGCCCGCATGCGCAGGAGAGAGCAGAGGCTCTTATAACGAGCGCCGTCCAATTGACGCGGCAGTGCGTGTGAGGACAGGATGGCGTTCACATTGCAAAATTCGACGATTGAGGAGCAGCGAGGCGTTATCCGATTTCTGACAGCGGAAGGTGTTAAACTGGCCGCTATTCATCGCGGAGGGTGTGGTTCTGCTCCATGATAACGCGCGTCCACACGTCTCCAGGGTCACACACGTGGTACTGGCCAAGTTCCAGTGGGAGCAGCTTGACCATCCGCCCTACAGCCCGGACATGTCGCCCTGCGATTTCCATGTGTTTGGTCCCCTGAAAAAACATCTGAACGAGAAGCACTTCTACTCGGACGACGAACTCAAGGACGCTGTGCATGACTGGATCTCGTCACGGCCACAGAAATTCTGGGAACAAGGAATCCTTCGGCTCGTTAATCAGTGGGATCGTTGTGCTACGGCCTATGGTGTATACTTTGAATAAAGTCTTCATTTATACCCACAGTGTTGTTTCGTACCTTTTCATTTGAACACTCCTTGTAGCTATTCGACGATAAAGGCCTGAAATGTCATCACAATGCGTGCTTTTGTTGCATGACAACGCCCGCCCGCATACTGCTCGTTACACAGTGAATCTGTTGGAAAGCTGGGAATGGGAAATTCTGCAACATCCGGCCTACAGCTCTGATCTAGCTCCATCGGATTTTCACCTCTTTCCACTGTTAAGCAGTACATTCGTGGGAAACGCTGCGAATCGTGCAGTGAAACAATGGCTGTATGGACAACCGCCACGCCACGCCACGCCGCGCCACGCCACGTCACACTTTTATAGACAAGGTTTCGGCGCATGAATCTCCCGTCTTGACAAGTGTCTCAACAGACAAGGTGACTACATTGAGAAGTAGTGTACGGATCTCCATATCTTAGACATGTGCATACTTTGTTTTTCATATTAATAGATAGAAAATATATGATGTTGAGAAAGTTACTTTCTGACTTCCCCTCGTATTTGTAGTTTCTCCAATGGACTGAAATGATATTTCCAGATTCCGAGATTTTAAGAGTAGAACATCCCCTTCCGGTTTCCAAGGGAAGGCATGTTCCCCTCCCCCAGTGATACGAACGTCTCTGCGTATATCTAACGCATTCCACAAACTGTTATGAAAGGAGGCTTTAATTCCTTAGGTACCTAACGCAGAGAAAGAAACGAGAACAAAGATTACTAGACTACAGACTGTGTCTGGCTGTCTGTTCCATCACTCGTAGTTGCCTGTTTCCTTTGCGCTCAAGGTGCTCTATAATAATAATAATAACGATAGAAATTGTGTATGTATGTTGCTAGAGGCACTCGTTTGAAATCAGCAAAATGAAACTTAAAAAATCAGTAAAAATGAATACATGAGGTTTTCTTGAAACACAATACATTCTGCTTAAAAATATTGATGTAGTACTACATGTTATATCAAGGAAAAAATAAACACATTCGAATTTACTGACAACTGAAGTCAATACTAATACTTCACATCCAGAATTTAAATATAAATTCAGATCAGATCACATCATATGTAGAGGATTTTAGGAAGGGAGTGTCTGACCCCAGGTCTTAAACAACCCTTAGAATTAATAGGAAGCTAAGAGATTTGGGCTGGAATGACTGATAGGAAAGTGACACGGAAGCGAAGTAGAAAGGGGGAGGAAGATGCCCTTATTTATTTCCGGTGGCCAGTACCAGAGGTCCGACGGCTTAACGTGCCCATCCGTCGCACGGTGGATATTTAGTGGTTCGGGCGTTCGTACCTGCCTGGGATCGAACCTGAGCTTTTTCCGTGGCAGTCGCGAACGTTGACTACTAGGCCACCCGCGCTTGCTCTAAATATAAATTCAAACCAATGCTAATGCAGTTCAATTACTTTTTTACGAAACAATAATGGTGAGCTGCATAAAAATAATACATGTCATTTAAACTAACGTTGGCTCAGGTCATGATGAATTAGCTCTAAATCGATCAAATTTGTAGAGACTTATGTGTTGTCCGTCTTAACAAATACCTATTAACTTAGCTTCACACTGAACAATTCCCAAAATAAGTGAAATAACTACTATACTAAAAAGTAGGATGAACGCAATTGTTGTAACTGTAGGCTTATTTGCAGTATTTTGGTGTTTAGAAATAATAAGTTATAACAGAGCAATTTGCTACCTATAGATTAAAAAAAAACAAGTTAGTAAAATCATGCAATGCATTGATTATGATACGCTTTCCAACATACCAGAAATTATTACTCAAGTTATGAGGATAATGGCTGTGGAATAAATCTCGCTCCTGTGTCCTGACCTTTGACCCCATTTCGATGATATTCAACAGAACCGGTTCAGTACACCTCAAGAATAACATACTAAAGTTTTGTCGCAATAGAAGCAGTTTTACGCAAGTTATGAGAATAATGGCTGTGGAATAAATCTTGCTTTTGTGCAATGACCTTTGACCCCATTTCGTTGATATTCAACAGAACCGGTTCACTATACCTCCGGAACAACATGATAACGTTTTGTCGCAATCGAAACATATTTTGGTAAGTTATGATGCACAAGGGCAATGGAATGGATCCCACTCCAGTGTCCTGACCTTGCCCATTTCGCCCATTTTAAATAGGGTTCGTCCCCAGTGGCTCCCTACCACATACTAAAATTTCATCGAAATCGAACCATTTTTACTCAAGTTATGACGCATAAGGGCAATGGAATAAATTCCGCTCTTATGCCCTGCCTGACCTTTGACCCCAATTGCCAATTTTCAATAGGGTTCGTGCCCAGGTAGTTCCCTACCACATACTAAAATTTCATCGAAATCGAACCATATTTACGCATGTTATGATGCATAAAGGCAATGAAATGGATCCAGCTCTTATGGCGTGACCTTTGACCCCACTTCAACCATTTTCAATAGGGTTCGTCCCCTGGTGGTCGTCTACCACATACTAAAATTTCCTCGAAATCGAACCATATTTACGCAAGTTATGACGCATAAGGGCAATTGAATGGATCCCGCTCTTATGTCATGACCTTTGACCCCACTTCACCCATTTTCAATAGGGTTCGTCCCCTGGTGGTCCCCTACCACATACTAAAATTTCATCGAAATCGAACCATTTTTACGTGAGTTATCGTGCCGACAGACGGACGGACGGAAAAAGCTGGAGCATATACGCTTCTTCAACCTACGGTTGGAAAGCGTAAAAAAGCGTCGCAAGATGTCCGTTATAGATGTCATGCAGATAAATTTTGATGACGATGAAATAGACATTGAAAAATTATGTAACATTGGCTTCAGAGGTACATCCACATAAAGCATTTAAGAATTACTTGCAAATCGAATTCGTCTTAAAACCGGGAAAAATCAGTTCTTATGATTTAGGAAAATTCTATTAGTAGAATGGCAACACTGGTGTGTGTGTGTGTGTGTGTGTGTGTGTGTTGTACAATACCTTAAAACTTAGATATCTAAAACTTGTCGGGTTCATTCTAAAGGGCTTAAAGGGTGCATGTGAATATATGTAGTCATCGTTATCTACTTTCAATACCTTGCTGGATAAAGGTCTCCAGCAGTGGATTAAGAATGCCGGTGTGACATTGCTTAAGTCAGTTAGATAAAGGTCTCGAGCTATGTCTTGAGCAGTGTCACAGCGGCATGCTTTTGAATTTCACCCAACTATCTCCAGTGTGCTCTTCTGGATCTTTTCTTGTTCCTTGGTATCCAGTCTGTCATTTCATTAATTCATCTGTGGTCAGTTCTTCTAGCAATATGTCCAGCTCATTGCCATTTGAGGGCCACTACAATCGTGCAACTCCAGTCCACTTTGATCTTGATGTCATTAACTCTTATAGTTTGTCTGATCTATGAATTCCTATCTTTCCTGGTCACATCAAGCGTGTATCTCTCCATGCCTTTTTGAGTTGTCCGCAGCCTCTGTATATCTTTTGTAGTTAAAGTCCATCTCTGTTATGCATAAGTAAGAATTGGAAATGATGCATTAAACACTTTTAAGACATAATGGTAACTTACTCTTGGAAATGGTACTGTTTTTCTAAATGAACTCTAGCCGAGTTTTATACGCCTACTAGCTTTACTACCTGGCTTTGCCCGGTACAAAATGTATGGAATATGTAGAATCAAACGGACCAAAAGCGTTGCGAATTATTTAACACGCGTCCAGGAGACACAGCATTAGAACACTGACTGAACAAAATTCGTTAACAATTTGTTATCGACGATCAAATACATCACGTGCTTTCAGTTTCGTGCGTCTTTGACGGGCGAATCTCTAGGATAAAAAAGTTAAAAACGCATCTTTGCGAATATTTTACGAAACTGGCTGAAATTTTAATGAACACCATAAATCGTTAATAGGAACATGACCTCCAAATTTCGCCTGAATCGGTAAATAACTTTTTAAATTAGCCGTCAAAACTTTATTTACCGTTTGTCCGTATATATTTCTGTTTGCCGATGAATTAAAAATTCCATGCCTATTTTAAAAAATTTGACCGGATTCCGGTGAAATGTTGAGGGACTCTTCTTATTACCAATTCATGGTGTTGATAAAAAATTTCAGCCCGTTTCGTTAAGATTTCGCAAAGTTGTTTTTTTGCATTTTTTTATGCACAGTTCTCAAAGAATAGAGACACCTGCGGATGTGCCTCGGCGATGAATGCAGTCACGTGCTTTCAGATTTGGAACAGGATAACGATTATGACGTAGCAAACGACGCTGACATTATTGATTAGCTTATTAATTAATTCATAACTCGCAAACGGAACAACGTAAAGATCCTAAAATAGGTTGCGTTGACCTAGAAGTTCCAGTATTAATAAGCTATGAAAATTTCACGATGCCACAATTCGGCGTTCGAGAGTTTTTGCTGTTTCAGACAAACAGACGTTTTGTGTTTTATATATAAGATTTGTTTCGTCTTCGATGTCGCTTCATATCTGTTGTTCAAGGTAGTAAGTATATATTGTACAGGACCATATGCGCTTCTTTCGTTGTACAAGGATTTTTTTCCTTTTGGGGACGATTTCCAAATTTTTCTCAATTTAAATAAGAAAAGATTATCCGCACACCTGAGCAATATACGTCGTAATTCTGTAATTCGTAGTATTTAAAGGCAGTTCAACAAATGCTAGCAGTTTTTTTTTTTGTTTTTTTTTGAGAGCCACGTTTAGTTCAACTTATGCCGAATTTTTTTGCTCTGTGTTCTGCAAAGTCAGCTACTCTCCGGTATTTAGTTCACAGCACTTCAACGAAAGAAATGAAGTGTTAGTAGTTTGAAGCATCATGTCAGGTTCATCTTAAGAATAGTTTACGCTGGCTGAAATTGACTCCATTCGCAAAGATAACATAAAGCAGTTCGCCGGTATATGTTCAATACTTCTGCTGTATCACAATGTGACCAAAAAATAAATAAATAAATAAATAAAATGCTCATGAATTATATATTAAAAAAAAAAAAAAAAAGAAGAGAGAGAAAGAAAAATATCGTGTATTCTGTGTCGGAGCACGGCCGCAAGGTTTTGCGTGAATACGTCTCTTTAGCGCATAGTATTTATTTGGGTCTAGTAAATGAAAGAAAGACAAATTCAGCAGTCAATTGCACAGAGTTTGGTATCGGTTTAAGGAATGCCAAATTCTTCTCCGTGCACCGCTCGATGAAACTCTTGTCTAACATTTTGCGAATGATGTCTGTTTGCTTCATGTACATCTAAGCATATCGTGAATGCCCCCGATTACTCTCATTCTCAAAATCTTCATCGCCATATACAGAATATGATCCAGTGTAACTCCACGCCGATCGCTTCTACGAATCTCGCTGGTAGCCATCATGTACGGAGTTACCCATACGTCGAGATTGAACTGACGGTGGACGCCGTAATATATCGCCGGAAAGGACAACACTTCTGCGTGCACGTCGTACGTCAAGTTGATCGGAGTCGCGTGCTGACATTGCGCGATATTCAAGCACTGCTCTTCGTTCCAGAGCATCGTGTGTTGTCTCGCAAGTGGAACTTCAGACTCTGGCTCCATGGATTCGATAGCACACTTATTATCCATCTGCTCGCTCTCGTCAAATGCTTTCCAATTAATCTGGATGTTGTAATGCATGTACAACGGTTGGTTCACCAAGAATCGAAGCCAAGCATTCACCACCGACTTCTGTATGAAATCACTCAAGTACGTCGACTTGTGGATCAAGTTCTTCTTGATATTGACGTTGAAAGCGTGATCATCGTCCAGACGCCGTGGCAACTGCTTCACCATTGTGTTAACATCCGCACTGGAACGTTTATCACTTGGCCAACGATTCCATAGTTGCCCTCGTAGCGAAGTCGAGGGATCTGCATGAATGGAAGCCTCGGAGAAATCATTCTGGTACTTATCGGATCCAACGATGACAAACCGATCGGTTTCGGTGGATACTTGAAACCGTTCGATCGCGACAACTTCGGAATCTTGTTGCTGTCCAGTGATTTACGACACGTACTGCACAACTTGAACTCTGCTACGTTCTCGCCAGGAAACGTGTTTTCAAGCAATTCTACATGTTTTGGCTTCACTGGCTTCAAATCCTTCAGAAACCACAGTCTGTCACAAACCCCGCACAAATGACCGAGCGGATTGCTCACAAACGTGTTCTCGAAATTTTCACTCGCCGATCTCCAACACTTCTCAAACCGCGCCGATCTCTCGAAATCCACTTCCATTTCGTCTTTTCCGTGTTTCGAAGCATGGGCAGAATCAGTTTCATGCTCCACGTCCATGGGCTCGTGCGTCGCTGCCGCCGAAGTGCTCACGCGCTACGCCGCAGCAATTTCTTTCGCTTCCGATACTTTCTCATGCGTTCTGCCGCGGACATTGCGGTGTTTATCGAAAGCTGACGAGTTGCTCTTCTGCGTAGACTACATTCGATGTATTTCTGCTTGGCTTTTCGACGAGTACATGCCGATATTGTGAAACTTTTAAAAATTTTCAACTGCTATCCAAGGTTTCACAACCAACACTGCATTCGATTTCACTTCTAATGTCTTAAATAGACAGATCTCGACGTTAGCTTTCGTTTGAGACCAATTTCGACGTCTAGCGCTTCGCAGTCCCGGGTTATACTGATTTGAAGTCTGCGTGGCGCAGCGGAAAGTTCCCCAGACCACCACCCCCACTTATCGCGGCGCGCGAACTCAAGGTCACTAACATGTCTTTGTTCCCTTAGCTATCGAATGACACTAGGTTGGTTTGGTTCGTGTTATAATATAGAAATTATTAGACCAAACTCCATGACCATTTTTTCGTAACGCTCAACTTTCCGTACTGGCCACCTAGTACTGGTCTGATTTTAAAGATGTATTCACGTCAAAAGGTCTGCGTGCCAGGAGTACAGCAGGGTCGTGAGAGAACGAAATCAAACCACAGCGCTACTAGCCAAAGACATAGTCTACAATCGTGCAACATCAGCATGGTCAGAGTGGAAGCTTGTCGCACCACACGTCCAGCAACTACCCGGCGAGAGAGTCTATAAAAATCTTCATTGGCGCGAGTATACGCAGCGATAACTTTTTCAGGGACCTACCCAAACCTTGGAGACGATTTTGAAAATGCACCATTGATAAACGTTATCACTTTAGAGAGCAGGAATTTTCCGTTGTCACATTCTCTCGATTTATACATTTCTTATTTGCAGAAAGAAACCATGAAAATGCTACCCTGTGAACAGTGATCTGCACCTAACAGAAGTCATCGCTCTTTCGACGTTTATAAGTGAGTCACGGAAAAATTCTCATTGGCCGCCACCGGGAATCGAACCCAGGGTCTTCCAGTTACGCGACGGACATGCTACCACTGCACCACAGTGACCTCGAATTATCCAGACTTACGTCGACTTAGAAAAGACTTTTGTCGAATACGACTAACTGCCCAACCACATGGCAGGTTGCTTCTTGGAGCCCCGCACAATGCTGGGGATTAACCAAAGATGGTAAGCAGCAACTGAACGAATAACTAGAAGGCGAATGAATATTTAATACACATGATTGACGTGGATTAGGAAGATCAAACAGAAGGCATTGCTCTTTCCGCGTTTATAAGTGAGTCACGGAAAAATTCTCGTCGGCCGCCACAGGGAATCGAACCCAGGGTCTTCCAGTTACGCGACGGACATGCTACCACTGCACCACAGCGACCTCGAATTATCCAGACTTTTGTCGACTTAGAAACGACTTTTGTCGAATACGACTAACTGCCAAACCACATGGCAGGTTGCTTCTTGGAGCCCCGCACAATGCTGGGGATTAACCAAAGATGGTAAGCAGCAACTGAACGAATAACTAGAAGGCGAATGAATATTTAATACACATGATTGACGTGGATTAGGAAGATCAAACAGAAGGCATTGCTCTTTCCGCGTTTATAAGTGAGTCACGGAAAAATTCTCGTCAGCCGCCACAGGGAATCGAACCCAGGGTCTTCCAGTTACGCGACGGACATGCTACCACTGCACCGCAGCGGCTACGAATTCTCCGCTGCGGTGCAGTGGTAGCATGTCCGTCGCGTAACTGGAAGACCCTGGGTTCGATTCCCTGTGGCGGCTGACGAGAATTTTTCCGTGACTCACTTATTAACGCGGAAAGAGCGATGCCTTCTGTTTGATGTTCTTAATCCACGTCAATTATGGGTATTAATGAAAGCTTGTCTGTCTGATATTTGTTTGTTGCACCAACAGAACGGTTTACGTGAAACTTACTTTGTTATATTCCACTTATTGTTAGTATCGTATAAACAAGTAAGGGTTTATACGTATTAACGGGGATGAATCCCTCTGTCCTGTCGTTCTCTGTCTTACACACGCACACACTCTCTCCCTGTAGGGCGGTCATGAAGCTCAGCACTTGTTTAAGTGGTGGAGTCTTCATGTACCAAGTTAATAGTGCACCTCATTGCTTCCGTTTATAGCGGTGTGGTGCGCTGTATTTTCCCTCGCGTGAGCAAATGAAACGCTTTGTTCGTAAAATCATGCAATATTAAGCGTAGAACACTATACAGCTCAAATTTTAAAGATCTCGGCGCCGTAAGTGTCATACTGTAATTTTTTCTTTTTCTTTCCCGAGTCAAGAACTATTTGAACTGCAGGGGGAGAGGAGAGATATAAAATCTTGCGAGATCATCGCAGATTAAATACAGAACAGCGCTATTTATTTTATTTGTGTGTTATAGGAAATCAATCAAAGAGATAAGGAAGGATAAGGCACTCTTCAGTCGGCAGCATGGTTCATGAACTTTAGAATGATGTAGCGGTTTCAACAAATTAGGCAGCTGTGTCTGTCATTTCCAAAGCAATTTCTCATCATCTTCAAAGGTTATCTCCTCCATGTGTGTGCCTGTGTGCGAACGAAAGAGAAAAACTTCTTCAAATTTGTCTCAGGGTATGAGAATTAAAGATTACGTTTCAACTGTTTAACGACAGTGAGAAAATAGGGATCACATGATGTATTTACCTTTTTTGTAATCTTTTTCCCCCTCTTAAACTTATAAAACTACAAGTCAAAAATAAGATTTTTGTATGGATAAGATGTACACTGCCGGCCATTAAAAGTGCTACACCAGGAGGAACGCATTCTAGGAGCTCGAAAGTTGGCACAAGGGCAAAACACGGGCGCACCTGTAAGTGATTAACTGGGCAGCATATATTAGAGCCCTGCAGAGGCAATAATTTTAGGCCCGAGCCCGGCCCGGGCCCACCAAGTTAATGCCAGGCCCAACCCGGCCTGGCTCGGCCATTCAGGTCCGGCATGGGTTTTATTTGCCTAACTGTCACTTGCTTTAACACAGACGGTATTTGTACTGTAACTTTTTGGACTAACTCGAAACTCGTATAAAAAGAGGGCATAAGTAAGTTAACTAACCCACCAGTAACCAGAAATACAGCAAATGCAATAAATAGTATTCATTGAACTTAAGTAAATTATCGTCATTTCATAATCGAACCCTTCGTAGGTTCAGATCACTGTTTATACGAGTCAAGTACTGTCTTCTTTGACACTTTTGCCCAGAACATAATATATATTGATGCTCAGTTACACACGCACGCACAATAACATGCTTAATAGTTAATACAACAAACTCTCGTACGCAGAATATGATTCCGTTCTGTTGGCCCGACGTCTTTGATTTTAATTCTTCAGGTTTAGGTTATAACTCCCAAAATCCAAATGTAACACAAATTTCCGATTGTTTTGCTCCTCGAACCTCTAATTTACCAAACCCAATATTCATCCATATTTAAAACAAAGCAAGTAGCAAATCAAAATTATAAAGACAGAGCATAAGAATAGTTTACTAGCGCATATTGAAGCTTTAATTAATTCCTAATTCTTATAAATGCAAATCATCGTACGGAGCAAGTGTTTTTTTGGTGTAAACTTCCGAAATAAATGGAATATGGGTTCAAAGGGGAGTGCGATTGCCAAAGATCAAAGACAAAAAGACGCGCGCAAAATAAATAAATAAATAAAAAATAGCACAAGGCGGGAGAGAAGAATGATTGCGAGAAACAAGAAATATGATCACGGGAAGGGAAAGACAGAGACTTCAAAAACAGAATGACCTAAATTTATCAACAACCTGACTACACGGTGCAAGTGCGGGCCCGGCCCTCGAGTCAGGGCCCTAGCATATATGGTAATCATGTGGGACAGTAACGCCGCCTGGAAGTCGCATAAGAGGGGTGAACAAGGAGCCAGTGTTAAGCACTCAAAAGTGTGTTTGCTCGTCGTTCCTGCCACGGACAACTGCAGCAGGCTCCGTCGAAGACAGCGGCAGCCCTACCAGCAGGTTTGCACTTAGATCGCTGGAGAATTGTGGCATATCGGCATTGCGGATTATTACTCCGAGACATCGGTGCTCGTGTGGGACGGCATGTGGCCACGTGACGAGAATATGGCGTCAGTGGGTAGTGGAAGAACGAACACACCGACGTGCGGTATCCAAACGGCCCGTCATGCCACCGAACAAAAGTACAGACATCTGGTTTGCATGGGTCTGACGGATCTCACAGCCACGTCGACCACCGTAGCTCAACAGTTCGGGTGTGTGGCACAACACCCAGTCTCCGCACGGACGATTCGACGTCGTCTGGAGCAGAGGGGCATTTTTGCACGTCGCCCATTGCTTCGGCTACCTTTGACTGTACAACACCGGCGTCTGCGACTGTAATGGTGCCAAGTACGACGCGCATGGAGGAGCGAATGGCAAGGTATCGTGTTTTCCGACGAATCCTGCTTCAGTTTGCAGCACTATTATGGACGAATCCGTGTATGGCGGTACCGCGGTGACCGGCTGACTGAGTCCTGCATTATGTTGTGCCATACCTGCCCGGCACGCGGCGTTATGGTATGGGGTGCCATTGGATTCCTCTCCCGCACGCGCCTCGTCCGCATTACCGGTACATTGAACTGCCATCTTTAAATCACTGAGATGTTGAGCCTGCAGTTGTACCATATCTTCAGGGGACTGTCTGGTGCCATTTACCAACAGGATAATGCGCGACCGCATTTGGCACGCAACGTCCAAGGCTTCCTGGATCGCCAGCATGTGCCACGCCTTCCTTGGCCCGCGCGGTCCTCGGATATGTCGCGTGTTGAACACGTGTGGTCCATAATCGCCGGACGACGGGCACGCCAGCGACCACCGTCAGGTACAACGGAGCAACTGTGGCATCGTATCGAAGCTGCATGGACGGACATTCCCCAAATGTACATCCAATATCTCTTCATCTCGATGTCGGGCCGTGTATCAGCTGTAGTTGCCGCCCATTGTGGCTACACCAGATACTGACTGTTATGTGTTCCCCTCGTCGCACTGTGCAGTATTTGTAATCGATTTACCCTTGTATCATCTGCTTTCTATACAAATATGGCTTTGATATCTGCTGTCTTTCGTGGTGTTGTACTTTTAATGGCCAGAAGTGTATTTACCAAGTAGTGAACATGCCATGTCAAAAGTGAATGATTTTAATACAGATAAGATATATTTACAAAGTAGTGAACGTGCCATTTCAAACATAAATGATTTTCATATGGATAAGGTATTGGGTTAATGCATAAGTTCATGCCATTTTATTTCACGAGTGTTTCCCAGGCCAGTTATGACGGTGCAGATGACCAGTTATATATCTAAATGTAGCAAATAATATCGTGTATCTAAATCATATTGCGTTGTGTGATTGTGGCTAATGGTTTTTTGGTTTTCGGGTCCGTAAGTATCGAGTGTCAAGTAGAGAGGAATGAACATTTCCGACATCTGCTCCTCTACGAGTTTAACAAGGGATCCACAGCCGCAGGGGCCACTCGACAAATTTGTGCTGTGTGTGGGGAGGATGCTATTGCTCAGTGGACAGCCCGCAAATGGTTTGAGCGGTTCCGAGGTGGCAGTTTTGCCCTCAGCGACTCTCCATGCTCAGGTCGTCCATCTCACTTTGATGAGGATCGTTTGAACCATCTCATCTACTTGGATCCACATCAAACCACACGCGAATTGGCAACTGAGGTGGACTGTGATCAGGCCACAGCGGTGCGACACCTGGAACGTATGGGAAAGGTCCAGAAATTGGGGTTTTGGGTGCCTCACACTCTCACAGAGGACAACAAGAATCAGCGTGTTGCCATATGCGGTTTCTTGCTCGCCCGTTATCGCGAATGTTCTCAGCAACATAAGCCCTCTCTTTCACGTATTGTTACTGGAGTTGAAAAGTGGTGGCTGCACGTGAATTTCAGGCATCGAAGGGAAAGGTTAAGCCCATACAAGACGCCCACATCACGTCCAAAACATGACCTTCATCCTGCGAAGATCATCATGCTGTGTGTCTGGTGGGACATGGAATACATTATTCTCTGGGAAATGCTGTCGAGGAATTGGACCATCAACACTGCACTCTATTGTGAGCAACTCCTCCGTGTGAAAGGAGCAATTCAGGAGAAACTGCCACATCGGCGCAATGGTGTCCTTCAACATGATAACGCACTCCCTCACAGTGCAAACATGACCAAAATGGCCATTCAGGACATGAAATGCGAGATCCTTCCACATCCGGCCTATTCCCTAGATGTCGCCCCTTCAGACTATCACCTGCTCCGATCTCTGTCCAATGCACTCCGTGGCAGAACGTTCAACAATGATGTCGATCTCCAAAATTTCCTTGGTGTTTTATTTCGCAGCAAAACCTGCACGTTTTTTTTAAGAATGGCATTGCAAACCTATCCAGACGCTGGAACAGCATCGTAAACAATGGTGGTGGTGTGTGTGTGTGTGTGTGGGGGGGGGGTACATAGTTGATTGATTGCGTTTTCCCTTCGGATGTAACACATTCCTGTCGTGCGGTGAAAACCCCGGCATGAACTTATACATCAACCCAATACATTTGCAAAGGAGTGAACATGCCATGCTTCTGATTTTTTTTTTTTTGTATCTTAAATTTGTTACGTAAGCATTTTTGGGAGAGGAAGAGTGGTCAATCAAACTTCAAAAAAGCCTGTCAAAATTTCTCTTTCACTCAAACGTAATAGCCTGTTTCCTAAAAAAGATGCTGCACGTGTAACATCATATTAAATAAAGTTGAAACTAATTTTTTTTTCAAAACTGAGCTCGTTTCTTTTTTAGTCGGTGAGAAAGACGACTTCATCAGGTTCCCAAGTAATAATAATTTCAGAGTTGTTTTAATCTGACTATCACAAAGCAAAATTTTGCCTCTTCTATCAGATTTTATCGATTCTGCAATCGTTTTCTATCATAATCTTTCTCGTGAAAATATTATTTCAAAACTTACTGAGTTCGTGTTTTCTCTTAGGCTTAAACATAAAGGAGTGTTTAAATAGAATATTTTTTTAATTCTGTTGGGTCTTTCTTGGATGTTCTGGGCAGTGAATTAACGCTGAATTTTTGTCAAGATTCAGTGGTGTGGAACCTGCGACCTTTAGGGTGAATCTAAATTTTGCAGAACAAATCCTTTTATTTTTACTAATATGTTTTTGTTCGACTTGTTTAATTTCTATTTTAATCTTAAAGGACCGTATTTGAAATACCAAAGAGTAAACGGAGTTTCAACGAAATAATACTCCCCGACTGACGGCCACAATTAAGACATTAGTATGTCATAGGGGCTATTTTGACACTTGCTGCGCTCATGATTTCGTTTTATGGTTCCTAAAGAACTACAGATGGAACTGATTGAGCTCTTGAAGATGACATTTTAAAGTCGTTATGTGACGCTAAGAAAGATCCAATAGAAATATGGAAAAATGCAACAGAATACCCACGCCTTAGGCAATGTGCACGAAAAATGCTTTCTTGCTTTTCAACCAGTTATTGCTGCGAATCTAATTCTACTATCTAACCCAAATCAAGACGCTCTTAATGTCACAAATGACGGATACCCATCTAGAGAATCAGTGAAACTTTGGACCTCCATGCTGCAACCAAATATTCAAATGCTTTCCAATAAAGAGCAGTACAACAAAGTCATTAAAAGGTTAGTTAAATTTAGAATTAACAACTTTTTGGAGATGACGATCCATTTTTTTTTTGTTTTTTTTTTTGTTAAATATGACAAGGGTGGTGAAGTCAGATAATATCCGAAAACTCGAAAATGACGTCGTCCTGGAGCAGGAATCGAGCCCGCGTTTCCCAGATAGCGCCTGGGTACACTACACCACCCAGAACGACGAAGTTTCAAGTTTCCGATTAATTTGAATAAAACTATCACAGGATTCGCTAGTCGAAGCAACCGGCATTCATGTTTAGCGAAGCTGGAGGTTAATGATAACATTTGTTTTCATAAAATTTTTTTTCATTTTTTGAAGTCGGTACATAGTATGATTAATTTTTAAAATAATATACATTTTGAAGTATATCTGATTGAAGTTTCTTGAATGCGGCCTTGTTAAATTACATGCGGCCTTCCAACATGAAAAGGTTCCCCACCTCTGATCGAGAGTAAAAGTATATTTTGTTTTTATAAATTGCGTCGTTTTCAGAAGAAAAAAATACAAAAACAGTCTGGATTCACTGTGGTTATGCATGTGATTTGAAGCATTTAATTTTACCGCTTCGCTATGGGATTGTCCTTGGGGGTTATCCAGCAGCAACACATTTCGCTTCACATGACGTCATGCCGCGTGATTACGAATGCTACTAAAGCATGAATCTGACATCGCGTGGGTTGCCGCCTACCATGTTAAGTTTAGCAGTCACAGTTCTTGAAGAACTTAAGTACTTCACTAGGAGATTCTAAATTTTGCGCACGGTTTCCCACAACTTTTGGAAACCGGACAGTTCGGTGTATTTGTTTACAGTCATCTCCGACAATTTTCTTCTTAAGCAGTTAGTTATTCTGGAGCTCCGTTCAACTTCATATTATAGATTGATTCCTTGGTTGCATTTGACGGACGAGTTTTAAAATTCTGACTGGCTTTGAAATATTTGCATTTTCAATAAATATTTCTTAAATGCAGAGGGCCAGGGAAAGTATTGAATAAAACTAAACCATAACATTCTGGTTCTATTAATTTATTTTCTTTTCTTCGGAAAGTCGTAGCATACTCACATTGTGACAATCCAGAGTAAAAGGATTGATGGATGAAAAAAATCGTAGAAGTGAGTAACGTGCATACGTAGCAGCTCCTCGGAAAGTGGACATGTAACCGATTATGTAGCCTCAGTATTTCATAGACCCAATCCACGGATTCATCAGGCGAGTCAGCACCGTAAAAACTTTTTCTGAACTTTCCGCGATTCCTTTCGTGGATTAATGAAGCATTTTTCTGACTTCTGATACAACCTTTTCCGCGAAATGACGGAAAAAAACCTGAATTTCACGGATTTTTCGTACGACAGGAAAATTCCAAATTTTCAGAAACCTTTCCATAATTCCTTTCGTACATTAATGGAAAAACTCCGTTCTCACTTTTTCCGTATCGATATATAACGAAAATATTCTGGCAATAGGAGAGACTCGTGGGAATACTTGAGGTTTTATTAACTTAAATTTCAATCGCCTGTCAAAGAAATTTATTTTGAAGTTCTGTAGCGAGATCGGATATTGTGGATATCGCATAAATTTTGGTTATTGTGGCACAAGATATTTCTTCTTCTCTCCCCCATTTTGTGAACTAGCTATTATACACGGTCGAGTCACATTCTTGTGACCACCAGCTAATATCCAGAGTAACCGCCGTGTGCAGCGCTGACAGCAGCTAGACGGGCTGAGAGTGACTCAATGAGGTGCTGGAAGGTGTGCACAGGTATGTGGAGCCATGCTGACTGCAGTGCATCTGACAGCTGCTGGAGGGTCCGCGGTGGAGGATCCATAGAGCGAACAACACGATCGAGGTGGTCCCACAGATGCTCAATTGGGTTTAAGTCTGGGGAATTAGGGGGCCAGGGAAGTACTTTGAAGTCTTCATCGTGCTCTACCAAGCACTCTCGGACATTTCTAGCTGTGTGACGCGTCGCATTGTCGTGCTTGAAGATCCCATCCGCCTCAGGAAAGGCAATCAGAATGTACGAGTGTACGTGGTCTGTAAGAATGGATTCATAGCGAATTCGGTCCAGAGTGCCTTCCACAGGTATGAGTGGGACCAGTGAATGCCATGAAAACATTCCCCAGACCATAACGCTGCTCCCACCAGCTTGTTTTCTTCCAGCAATGGTTGAACAGTGTTTGTTCTCCGAGGTTTCTCGCCTTATACGCCAACATCCATCCGTTCGATGAAGTAGAAAACGTGACTCATCCCCAGCAAAAACAGACTTTCTGGGCCTGCACTGGGCCGATGCTGGTAGCCAGCAACGGGCCAGCACTATGTTGCTGCTGCCGAACCGTCAATAAAATGTCCGGGCGGCCAACAGAGGGCCAGCAGTTCAGGCTAACAGTTGGCACCCCATCAGTTGTCATATGCCAAGCCATCAGTTGTCCATCACAGGCAGTATAGCTGCCACAGGTGGTCCTTCAGCGGCCCTGCAAGCACGTGCCAGAAATGATGGATAGCCTACTGTGGTCCGCTAGTTTGCCGGTAGTGGCAGCTGGCAACCACGTGACGTAACTGGTGGCTTGCCGAATCTTGTCCGCCAATCTCCCAGTAGTAGCCATAAAAAAAAAGAAAGAAAATCAAGGATGACTGCAGTTTCCCAAAGCTACAACTTCTTTTTTTTTCTACCCTTACGAAACTTGTTAATTATAGCACTGCGCTGGGGAAATTTTCTCAACAGATCGGGAAAACGCCCGTTTGAATGTGGGTAGATAGGAACCAGGGCCGTTGGCGTGGGAGCTGAGCTCTCTACCGACCGGACTAATTTGCTACGCGCGAGCGTGTGCTTGAAGCTGTCTGTTTAGTGCGGAATATGTAATCGAATGGTCCACTCTTTCATTTTACAATATTGCGAGGTATTTTTCATAAAAGTCAATTTCATATAATTCGTAAATTTATTTTTTCAACGTAACGATAGTTATTTTTTCACCTTAAGGGAACTTCACTCATTTTCAAGGAGTGTACATACTTAGAGTCGCTTTCCAAAGTTTTGTACTGTCCTTGACGTCTTGAAAGGAGATTGTTGAATTAATATATATTTACCCGGGTTCATGTCACATTCTGTTACATTTTTAACATTGTGTCTTTCCTTTCCGTTGTCCGAAGCTACATTTGTTTTAAAGAGGAAAGATATTTTATTTTACTTCTCGTTATTTTTAAAAGCGAATTCCTCCCAGTCTTGTGTATTCAACCCATGGATGAGTGAGTACATTATATCCATATAGCGTTGCTTTTTTTTTTTTTTTTTTTTTCAAATAATTAATAAATTTTGTAAGCGTATAATTCTTTTTTTTTTTTTTTTTTTCCAACAAACGTTTTTTTAATGTTTTTCCAGAACATTTGTTTCAAGCGGTTTCAAATTTTTTCTTGTTATTCACCTACTCCATTCCATG
This sequence comes from Macrothele yani, assembly GCA_039090855.1. Lineage (NCBI taxonomy): Eukaryota > Metazoa > Arthropoda > Arachnida > Araneae > Macrothelidae > Macrothele > Macrothele yani. The sequence continues at coordinate 85,011,963 of CM076991.1, forward strand.
AATTGTTATTCATGGGAATGGAGTGGGTGTATTTCATGGCTTAATCTGATATCTTCGTCGACGTGGAATTTCATTAGCAAATTAATTCGCCTCTCTACGTATGGATTTTTTTTTCTCAACATCCACTAAAATGACACGATGGCGATAGCGTCGTGTTCAACTAACTGGTACCATGAGAGACACAGCAAGTGTTTCTTCTGCGCATGCGCAGTCCCGTTGCTTCCACCTGCTGTTGGGGTTGCATTGGTTGCCAGCAACGGGCCACCAGTGGCACTTGCTTGGAGACCCATAATTCACGCCGATGCTGCAGGGCCATCAATGGCTCGCCAACTGATCGCGCTGCCACCAACGGACCGCTACCGGGCCGTGAGTGGCAGATTTCAGCCAGCAGTGACTCATCACTGCCAGCTGGTGGCCAGCAGTTTCCCAGCACTTGTATTTTTGCTGGGTCACAGAAGGCAATCCTTTGCCAATCAGCGGAAGTCCGATTCCGATACTGCCGTGCAAATGTAAACCTTTTCTGGCGATGCAGCTTCTTCGGTTTCTTTTTTCTGCACCGAAGCCCCATACGCAGTAGGGTTCGGTGAACTGTCGTTTTAGACACACTTCCGTTAGCCCCCTGGTTCATTCGGCCTGTGAATTGCTCCACTGTAGTGTGTCGATCGGTCCTCACGCACCTTCGAAGCCGACATTCACCTCTCACATCAGTGGCACGTGGTACTCCGCAGTTTGCACATTGCTTATTCGCAATGGTGCCATTTCTCCAATCACGATACACTTTGACCACAGCAGCACGCGAACAGTTCACAAACTGCGTTGTTTCAGAAATACTGCCACCCTTGGCCCGAAAACCGATAATCATCCCTTTTTGAAAATCTGATGAATCGCTCTTTTTATCCACGACAGCAACGAGTGATATATTTTCAGAATACCTACAGCACACCTTATATACCTTTCAAGCCAGCTCACGACATGTGCCTTTTTTCATTGGCTACGCGCTGTTGACGTCGAAAGTGGTCACAATAATGTAACTCGACTGTGTATATTGTGTTACTGTAAAAAATCGGGTATTTAAATTATTGTGCAGGTTATTGTACGATGTCTATGTATCAGTGTGTGGAGTGCTTAAGACAAATGCTATTATAGTTATCAAAAGTTAATTTTACATTTAAAATTTTTGTGAAATAATACTATAAAACAGTACATTTCGCCATTTCTAAAAGATAATTGAAAGTTATCGTCAGTTAAAAAAATAAAAATAAAAAAAGATCTTCAGGTTCCAAAGCATTCTGTTCCTTCGAAATATCACGTTTAAAAAAGAAACATATTTAATTTGGGATATGTCTTCTTACAAAAAAAAAAAAAAATAAAATTATTACAAACCTGTTCGAAAAAATAATAAGCTTCAACAGAAATTAAAATGACTAAAACCACTCACATTAATGAAAAAAATAAATAAATCGCGAATTAGTTTTGCCTTGAACGTGATTGCAAATCCTGAGACTTTTTGGCTTAGTGGTTGAGACGCGCGGCTTATGTAGACCTCCCCCAATGGACCTGAGTTCGAATCCCGTCACCGCCGCGAAAGGATTCTCTGGCATAAAAGCTCTGCATAAATATGAAAAAACTTGAAACGGACGTTTCGGAAATAAACGATATTATTGACTACGGAAAATCTATGAAAATACGGAAGTTAAAAAAAGCGGGCACTTTTAAAAACGGAAATTTCATTAAAAGACGAACGCTTACCTGCAACTTTGCTGCTCGTTATTTTCAAACATTTTTTGTGAATTCACACCGCTTTTTTTTTACAGTAAGTTTAGACCGTACATATACTTGCATTCTGGCAACGTTATGCCATTACTTTTTGATGGTAAGAGAGTGCTTCTCACACATATTTGCTCCAGCTGTGTTTGTCATTGACAATGAATGTCTTTATCATGTACTGAAAGTATTAATCGTCCTGACGTGTTTCACGGCGGCTGCAGCCCTGCTGTGAGGATTAACTGCACCGAGAGTAGTCGAAATTGTTTCTGCAATCTTTCCGAGTGTATGGAATAAAACGGTTATTCACATAGTATCAGTACGCATACAGTAGTCAGTTAATTACCATCGTTCTTTGAAGTTTCTTTGGAATGAAAGAACGAACATCAACTTTCTGGATCGGCAATTTGGTTCTGCTCCAGCGTCCAAAAGGCTTCTCCTCAATAAATATTTGAATGAAGCTGCCGCAACTTGGAGCGCTTAGTATACTTTCGGGATTTTGCGGTGAGGCCCTTTGGATATTTCAATTAAACCAAATTGCCTATGTTCGTTCCTTACTTCGAAAAAAATGGAAAGAACGACTGTAGTAGAGTGAATACTCCATTGACTGCAGAGGTACCGTGTTATTCCGTACATTCAGTACGATTGTATTACATAAATGTTCCGGTTCTTTTGCTTTTTGGACCCAAATAATCCACAGCTGTTAATGTCTGATAGGGGAAACAGGATGGATAGCGGGTTACCAATCCCTGTTTCCTAACCTCTGTAGAATATGTTGCAATGTCCAGGCGGTATTTAGATCTATACACAAGTTTCCATTGCTCCCCGTAACGGGCTGCAAAAGCGAAACGGTTGCATTTTTGTCAGAATTTCATACTGTGGAGATTAAATGGAAACCCTGCATCCAACGACACGTATTGACGGGACAGCCCACGCATGCTGTTAGTTGAGTTAGGACACGGCGACCGACAAGGTGCATGTTCATTTTTACGCTTTCCAACCATATGTTGAAGAAGCGTATTTGCTCCAGCTTTGTCCGTCATTCTGCCTGTCCGCACGATAACTCGCGTAAAAATGTTTCGATTTCGATGAAATTTTAGTATGTGGTAGGGGACTATCTGGGGACGAACCCTATTGAAAATGGACGAAATAGGGTCAAAGGTCAGGACATAGGAGCTGGATTCATTCCATTGCCCTTATGCGTCATAACTTGCGTAAAAATGGTTCGATTTCAATGAAATTTTAGGATGTGATAGGGGACCACGTGGGGACGAACCCTGTTGAAAATCGGTGGAATGGGGTCAAAGGTCAGGACATAGGAGCGGGATCCATTACATCGTCCTTATGCGTCACAACTTACGTAAAAATGCTTCGATTGAGACAAAAATGTATCATGTTTTTCCGGAAGTATACTTAACCGGCTCTGTTGAATACAATCGAAATGGGGTCAAAGGGCAGGGCATAGGAGCGAGATTTATTCTACAGCCACTATCCTCATAACTTGAGTAATGATTTCTGGTATGTTGGAAAGCGTATCATAATCAATGCGCTGCGTAATTTCACAAACTTATTTTTTGTTTTGTTTTTTATTTGAGGTTTAACGACCACTGTGAGCAACTCAATGGGCTATATGCAGGCGCCCGTCCCTAATTTAGGGCCACTGACTCCAGGGAATGGAGAGAGCCAGTGCCGTAAGACAAACACAACATCCATACCTCACCGAGATTCGAACCCGGACCCATCTTGGGCGAATGGTCAGAAGCCATCGCTTAAAACCACTGCGCCACCGGGGCGGCGCATGTTCTTCAATGTATATTGTTTAATCTCGAAAAAACCGCTGCATAAGCACGAGAGAGGTTTTGTTCGCATACAGCGAGAAAGCTGTAAGTGCAAGCTCGTGTCGTGAGTGGTGGATCAGCCCTCGTATGTCGCGCTGGATAAGAATGCATTTCAGTATGACTTAGAATATCAGCTGCACCATGTTTGAAGTGCTTTAGCAGGCCAAACTGCCTGTTCATAGTTGAAGGAGCCACATATTTTGGTCGAAGGAACCTTAGATCACGTACTCCATCGGAATCTTCATGCAAGATGAAATCGTGCTAGTTACATGAACAGCTTGTTAGTGTGCATTTAAAATGCTAGGTTCTCCGACTAGAGACCTATGACTATTATATACGGAATGACCTTTCGTGGAAGCGTCGAGGTCACTGAAGTAAGAGTGAATCTCTTCCATTTCTTAACGGGAAGCTGTATATTCTATTACCACAAATGAATGCATTTTCCCTTCTGTTGCTCTTTCCACCCAGTAAAAAATAAGTGGTGTGGATTCACGGAAAATTTTGAAAACAACTTGCAGCAAAGTTGTCGGTAGGTGTTCGTCTTTTAACGAAATTTACGTATTGAAAAGTTTCCATTTCTGGCTTTAGTATTTTTAAAGATTTCCCATAGTCAAGAATTCCATTTATTTCAGAAAAGTCACTTTCGGGTTTTTCCGTTTTTGTACAGAAATTTCGCAAAAACATCGATCTTGACTTTTGCAGCGCATGGCGTGTACGAATCCTTTAGTTTGCCCCTTGTACGTCGTCAACGGCAGCAGAGTGCGCTACCGGGTGACCCAGAAAGCCATTGCATTCCAAAGTACGCATAAAGGTAGAAATAAGAAAGACTTGAATCGCGCGATGATCAACTGCGTTTCGCTATTAATGCGAGTTATTAGTCATTTTATTTTCTGTAGAATATTATTTTTATGAGTAGGTTTATGATAATTTTATTTTTTCTATTGGAGGGCTTATCCCAAATTGCATTTTTTTTCATCGTGATTTTCCGAAGCAACAGAATGTTTGGGAACTCGAAATCTTTGACCTTCAATTATGTGTAAGAAAAGTATATAAAAATAACAGTCATTTATGAGCAAGAAAATGTGAAATGTACTGCTTTGTGGTATTATTTCACAAAACTCCTAAATATGAAGTTTAATCTTGATACGTATATTTAATAGCTTTTTTATCTTAAGGGGGTCCACAGACTGATTGATACATAAACATCATGCAATCATCCATACAATAAGTTAAGTACCCGGTTTCTTATGGTAACATAATATGCTAGTGCACAAAATGGGGAAGAGGGGAAAGGAATATCTGTTGCCACTATAACCTTAATGCCATGCGATATGCTATCTACAACATCCGGTTTCGCTGCAGAACTTCGAAAATCAGGTCCTCCGGTAGACGATTGAAATCTAATAGTTAATTAAAACTGGAGTATTTCCGCAAATCGCTGCTATTATCGGAAATTTTCCGTCGTATGGTTACGGAAAAAGTGAAAACAGGATTTTCCCGTTAAAACACGAAAGAAATTGCGGTAAGGTTTCTGAAAATTCAGAATTTTCTCCTAGCATCTCTTAAAAACAGCAATTTGCCGTTAACACGCGAAAGGAACTAAAAACAACACTTACGGGAAGGTTTTTTTTTAAATTAAAAATTTATCTGCCGTAAGAAAACTTGGTGAAATTCAGGGGTTTTTTTTCCCGGGTAAAGGTATCAGAAATTTGCTTCGTCAATTCACGAATCATAGAAAATGGCTTCTAAATTTCAGGAATTTTTTAGTGTTGCCAGGGTACTGTATTTCTCTTTCAAGTTTTTATTTCCTATACACAATGACACCTTTGAGAAGAAGTTTATCTCTAACTAAACCTAACTTCCTTCCAACACATGCACACAACACATACAAACTGGGAAACTTATTTGGTTTGTGCAGTTGTGTGTAGGCTCATTCATGACGAGGAAAGGTTGAATAAATACCTGTTCCTAAGCTTTATTTCTGGAGTGTTTCATGTTTGACGCTCGTCAGTAACACATGATTTTTACATCGTCAATTATTACAAATAAAGCAAGATTCTTCTAAAGTGCGTAATGAAGCAACATGTGTACTCGTCCCACAGTCAGCATACCCTTTACACTGGGCATTCGCTTAATTAAAAAACATATATGGGCATTAATCGCTAAAGTGTACTGATTAGATAGCTAAAAATTGACAGTACAAGATACTACGACCGGGATTATACACTGTATGAATTGTAGCAACGTGTCGTGGTGAATAACGAGGATTTCGATTCCCTAAGTTTACCCCCGGTTTAATTATCACGGAATATTATGGAAATGTGTTGCTGAAGAAGTGACGTGAAAAGATTGTTCCAACTAAAGCTTGTTTTGCATGCAAAGTTGATTTTGGGAATTTTGTGTGTTACGGCCGGGTGTGAAAGGACAAACGATCTTTTTGTATTTAATACTCTGTAAAGACACTCACCAACCCGCTTGGCCAGCGTGGTGAGTTATGGCCAAACCCCTCCAAAATGACTCCACAACTTAAATCTTGGCCCTCAGTCTCCGGCAGCTGGAATGTACCTGGCCAAGGCAGCGGCCAGTGCGACATGAAGGCAGAGGGCGCTAAGAATCCCCGGAGGACCAGACTATGCTGCCATCTGATGCTGACCTTGGCTACGTATAACGGACGCTCCCTATCTTCTGATTCAAGGCTTCTTGAATTGGAAGAGGAACTACAAAGGATCAAGTGGGACATCGTCGGGCTAAGTGAGGTAAGGAGAAAAGGAGAAGATCTCATTGAACTGAAAAGTGGACATCTCTTCTACTATCGTGGGACAGATACTGGCAGAACTAGTGGTGTTGGATTTATAATAAACAAGAAACTGAAGGATAAAGTTGTAGAAGTTGAAAGTTCCTCTGACAGAGCTGCACGACTCGTTATCCAACTCTCGAGAAGATACCAGGCTCAGATTATTCAAACTTATGCACCCACCACAAGTCATGCTGAAGAAGAAATTGAAGAATTTTATGAGGAAATTCGTGATCTAAATAATAAAGGTAAGCAGCACTTGAAGATAATTATGGGAGATTTCAATGCAAAAATAGGGCGGCAACAGAATGAAACTTCAGTAGGTAAATTCGGTCACGGCAACAGAAACCAGCGTGGAAATACTCTCGTAGAGTTTGCAGAGGCAGAAGAGTTTTTCATCTTGAGCTCCTTTTTCAAGAAAAAGCCACACAGGAAATGGACATGGAGACATCCAAATGGGACAACAAGTGAAATTGATTTTATTTTGTGTAACAAAAAATTCGTCATAGAAGACTGCAGTGTGCTAAACAAGTTCAACACAGGCAGTGACCATAGATTGGTGAGATGTAAGATGCACCTCAACACTAAACTCCAACGTAGCAAGCTCATAAGACAAACAAAATGTATTGACATAACCAACCTTAAAAAACACCATAATACCTTCAAATTGGAACTGAAGAACAGATTCTCTGCTTTAGAAGGCCTAACATCGGAAGAAGTGGATATTTCTGAAGTTAACAGAAAAGTAACCAAAGCTCTTATGGAAACAGCAACAAAATTAGCTGGGTCTAAGAACAAATTGCATGTGAACAAATTATCAGGAAAAACCAAAATGTTGATGCAAAAAAGAAGAGAGATGAGGACAACTAAAGAAGATGTGACTTCCAAAGTGGAATATATAGAGCTATGCAAGACAGTACGAAAAAGTATCACTGAAGACGTAAGGAAATTCAACTGTGAACTAGTAAGGAAAGCAATTGAAAATAACCAAAGCCTAAAGATAGCAAAGGGACATCTCAGTAAGGGAAAAAAAAACAGATTATGGCACTGAGAAAAGAAAATGGTTCTGTAACAAGAAATAGAGGCGAAATTTTGACAAGAGTGAAAGATTTCTACTCCAAATTATATGAAAGGGATGATACATGTACTCCAGGCATCATGAAAGGTACCAGAGTTCTTCTAGTCCTTCCAGCAGAAGTTGCACATGCAATCAAGAACATGAAGCGGGGAAAAGCTCCAGGAGAAGATGGAATTACTGTAGACATCATACAAGAAGCAAGTGGAGAAATCGAAACAGTACTCGCCCAAATTTTCACTCGATGCCTTAATGAAGGGAAAATTCCTGAGGATTGGAACAACGCTACAATGATCTTGCTACATAAAAAAGGTGACATTGAGGATCTCAGGAACTACAGACCTATCAGCCTCCTATCAGTGGTTTATAAAATCTTCACTAAAGTTCTTTCACACCGCTTGAAGGTAACACTGGACATGGCTCAACCGAGAGAACAAGCTGGATTCAGGAGTGGCTACAGCACAATAGATCATATCCACGTACTGAGAGAACTAATTGAAAGAGCGAGGGAATATGAACTTCCATTGTGCATGGCTTTTATCGATTATGAAAAAGCCTTTGATTCGGTGAAACCATCAGCAGTTGCAATGGCTATGAAATCCTGCGGTATTGAAGATGCATACATTAATATTATTAATAACATCTATGAAAATGCAAGTGCAAAGATTCTGCTATTTGAAAATACAACACACATAAAAATTGGAAAAGGAGTGAGACAAGGTGACACCATATCTCCAAAGCTCTTTAATGCCACATTGGAAAATGTCTTTCAATCACTGAACTGGGAAAACAAAGGCATAAAGATTAATGGAGATTATCTAACCCACCTTCGTTTTGCTGATGGCATAGTCATTTTTGCAACTACCCCATCAGAGCTACAGAGTATGATGCAGGAACTTGCTGACAAGAGTAAAGAAGTGGGATTAAAAATGAACTTTCAGAAGACAAAAGTGATGTTCAATGCTTTTACAAGAAATGAAGATTTATCGGTTGATGGAGAAAAGCTGGAAATAACAGACACGTACGTTTATCTTGGACAGCAGATATCAAGTGAGGGTCACATTGGTGAAAAAATTAATCGGCGTACAAAACTTGCCTGGAGAGCTTTTGGAAGAAACAGCATAATTTTCAAGAGCAATATGCCATTATGTCTTAAAAGAAAAGTGTTTGATCAATGCATCCTTCCAGTGCTTACGTATGGTGCAGAGAAGTGGACCTTAGCTAAAAGAGACATACAAAGGCTGCAGACAACTCAAAGCAACATGGAGAGGTGCATGCTTGGTGTAACTAGGAGAGATAAGAAGAGGAACTCGTGGATCCCAAAAATGACAAGAGTGGAAGACATCATGATCAGAGTTAAATCCCTGAAATGGCAATGGGCTGGACATACTGCCAGAAGAACAGACCATCGATGGACAGCCGAAATTTTAGATTGGATTCCAAGGGACAGGAAAAGACCCAGAAGAAGACCACATGGAAGATTGGTGGATGAAATTCGAAAGTATGCGGGAGTGACATGGAGGAGACTGGCACAAGATAGACCGTTGTGGAGGAAACTTGGGGAGACCTTCGTCCAGCAGTGGATTGATAATGGTTGACAATGATGATGATGATGAAAGAGCATTTAGTGAAGTTACAGATTGACAATTCGTCACTCACAGGGCAAGAAAAATTATTTAAAAAAAGCATTCGTCATGTTATAGGAAGTTTAATTGTAGTGCAAAAACTTAAATCAGTGTAGATGAAAAATTAAAAAAAAGAAAGAAATGCCGTTGTGCAAGAGTTAGCAAATATGACCTCCAAACAGAGTTATGCAAACTCATCGTTATTTAATTGTGTTAAAAAGGAAAGGAAAATAATTGGTGCGGATGCTATTGTCGTGTGTTCTTCTTCGGTCATGTTCCCGTACTTTCGACCGGATATTGCTGCATGTATTGCCGAATGAAACATTGAGAAAGCGGCACTTCAGTCTTATAAACTAGTTTTAACGAAGTCTAAACTTTAAGTGGTTAACGTATTCGTCACGCTTGGCTATTTGAAGTTAAAACAGTCAACGACGGTGCTGTAAGAGTTTCTAGGAAGTAAGTAGTGTTAAGCTGTTTTAACTGCCCCCGCAACCAGAAATGCAGTTTTCGTGTGCATGAAGTTAAAACTTGAACGATGTAGGGAGGAAGAAGTACCTTGCTAGGAGAGAATGAGATTATTGATTCTTATCGCATCTTCCATTTAAGCAGTGGGAAGCAAGTAGGTTCCGCCTTCAGCGGACGTTGAACTTGCGCACGAAAAGCGTCGATTCTCGTGTTTTCAGCTCCGCTGAAGTCTTCAAAGACAAAATAAAATAAAAAAAGGGAGGGGGGGGGTAAGTTGTTTTTAATTTATCAGTTTAATCATGGCAGTGGTTTGTCTTCCCTTGGAAAATTCTTGCATATCAATTTTGTCATAATCATATGAGTGGGTATGCTCAGAATAATTTTGGGCAAATATCTAATTTAGTTTTGATAATATAAGGTGCACGTATGCGCTTGTGCTTTATGGAAACTTGAAAAAGCCTCATAATATAAACGCTTGTCTTCTTCCTGAAATTGTGTCGTAATGTAACTTAGGAATTAGAGTATACAGGTAGGGCCCTCCGTTGAACTCAAAAATTGTAAGTAGTTTGGATGCATATGCGCTTCACTGTACTCCAAGTCAACTTTGTATACTATTGTGAAACGTAGGGTAGCCGACTCTCAGCGTCTCCAAGGGAAAGCAGGACCGGTATCAATCCGCGTCACATTCCTCTCCTGCTTTGCCCTTCCTGCCAAACCTTATTCCTTCACTAATGCCCCCCCCATCCCCTTTTTTTTACTTTGAAGAAATGTTTCCCCTACGACTGCTTCCCGACTGTCAGTTTATTGTGTCTGTGTTGTGAATGTTGAGAGAAGTCTATCCCCTTTCTCCAAGTAACGTACATACTTTTCCCAGCTGGACAGTCAGCAGCCAAAAGTGCGAGGCTCTCGACTGAGTAACTTCTCACGTCAAATCTATTTCCAAAACGCTCTCTCATTTTGAAAAAAAAAATGTTATAAATAGTAATTTTGCCCGATAAACTGCTGAGCAAACAAGAATGATTATGAGAAATAATTCTATTGCATTTAGTTCTAAACGCTAGGGACTACTTTTCGTAGGAGTAGATGTTCCGTATCTTCCACAATAGTACACTCTTAAGTTGACTTGGGGTATATATAAATGCGCACGAAATCCCTCCTTCACAGTCCATCTCGGGAGAGAACCAGGATACAGTTGCATGTATGATAATTTCTTTAGGTTTAGGAATTCTCACATTCAGTTATATAGCTCGAAGGACTATATTAGGATCCGCTGATTGGAGTTGTAGGAGTATGCTGATAAATCTTCTGTATCTACATCCTTATGAGCTAAGTAAAACAAGTTTGTAAAATCATGCAATGCATTGATTATGATACGCTTTCCAACATACCAGAAATCATTACTCAAGTTATCACTCAAGTTATGAGAATAATGGCTGTGGAATAAATCTCGGTCCTGTGCCCTGACCCTTGATCCCATATCGATGATATTCAACAGAACTGGTTCGGTATACCTCCGAAATAACATGATAAAGTTTTGTCGCAATCGAAGCATTTTTATGTAAGTTATGATGCATAAGGGCTATGGAATAGATCTCGCTCCTGTGTCCTAACCTTTGACCCCATTTCGCCAATTTTTAATAGAATTCGTCCCCAGGCAGGCCCCTACAACATACTAACATTTCATCCAAATCGAAGCATTTTTACATAAGTTATTACGCATAATGGCGATGGAAGAGATTCCGCACTTATGTCCTGACCTTTGACCCCATTTCGCCCATTTTCAATAGGGTTTGTGGTCAGGTGGTCCCCTACCACATACTAAAATTTCATCGAAATCGAACCTTTTTTACGTTACTTATGACGCATAACAGCAGTGGAATGGTTCCCGCTCCTATGTACTGACCTTTCACCCCATTTCGTTCACTTTAAATTAGGTTCCTTCCCAGGTGATACCCTACCAGATACTAAAATTTCATCGAAATCGAACGATTGTTACGCGAGTTATCGTGCGGACGGACATACGCACACAACGCGTGGCGTAATGAAGCAGATGGGAATCGCTACCATCTGCTCGCAAGAGTATGACGTCATAAAACTTTAATAGGATCCACACACAACGCGTGACGTAATGAGACAGATGGCGTGACCGCGCGCCAACATTCTCAAACGCAAGATTGTGACGTCATAAGATTTCTAAGCATTGGAAACATTAATGGAACGACGCCATGACAATAAAAACCTTATAATTCGGGGTGGTTATTTAACCCACTAAACGAATTCTCCTAAAGTCGAGATCAAGCTAAATCGATTTCTAGTACCAGGAAACGGTAGGTTAACGACTTTCATCAAAATTCTTAGAGCCGTTTTCAAAATAAAATGTACATACACACATACAAGAATTGCTACTTTAAGGTGGACGCCAAATAATTTTGCTTCCTATACTTCCAATGGAAAAACTTCTGTACACATTTTCTTCACAATTAATGCGTTCCCAAGAATGAAAATTTAAACATCGGTTAAAATAGCTTCATTTCATAACTTGGAATACTTAATATTTGCTGAACCATAACCGTAATTATGCAATCCAACATTTATTTGTCCACTGACGTCATCAAAGTACAGGTCGCGCCATCTTTTTGCTGGTTTCAACACCACCAAAGGAAACGTTATTGTTTTTTAATATAATTATGCTTATGTTTTAGAAAATGTTAAGTATTCCAAGTTATAGTATGAAGTTATTTTAATCGATGTTCAAATTTCCATCCTGGGGAACACACTAATTGTGAAGGAAATGTGTACAAAAGTTTTCCATTGGAAATATAGGAAGCAAAATTACTTGACGTCCACCTTAATAGTGTGGGATAAGGGCGATGGAATGGATCCCGATCCTATGTCCTGACCTTTGACTCCATTTGTCCCATTTTCAATAGGGTTCCTCTCCAGGTGGTCCCCTACCACATACTAAAATTTCCTAGAAATCGAACCATTTTTACGCTCCTTATGACGCATAAGGGCAATGGAATGCATCCTGCTCCTATGTCCTGGACTTTGACTGCACTTCACCCATTTTCAATAGGGATCGTCCCCAGGTGGTCCCCCACCACATACTAAAATTTCCTTGAAATCGAACCATATTTACGCAAGTTATGACACATAAAGGCAATGGAATGGATCCCGCTCTTATGGCGTGACCTTTGACCCCACTTCACCCATTTTCAATAGGGTTCGTTCCCTGGTGGTCCCCTACTACATACTAAAATTTCATCGAAATCGAACCATTTTTACCTGAGTTATCGCGCCGACAAACGGACGGACGGACGGAAAAGCTGGATCATATACGCTCCTTAAACTACGGTTAGAAAGCGTAAAAAAAAAAGCACCATCAAAATTACCTAACAAAAATAAATAACATGTCTGGTGAAGAAGAGGCCGCAAGGCAAGGGTGGGGAGGGTTTTTGAGAAGAAGCAAAACATTTTATTTCAAACACCTCTTATTAATAAAAGGTGGTTTTGTTAGTAGGAAAAAAAATTATTTGGGAAAGTGGAGTGGGTGTCAGCTGTGCAAGGTAATTCCATGGTTCCTGGCACGATGAGTGCGATTTATGATTATTACATGTAGAGTTAAGCACTTCTGAAATACCGATTCTGTGGAGGTCTGGAGAAATAAACGATGCAGTAAGTAGTGTCGTAGCAAAGTGGGTGGTTCTCGGGTCCTTACCTCCCTCCCTTTTTGACGGTTGAGTTTTATTGCACAGGTCCAGAAACACACACCACTACGTCAGTGTTTTATCAGCAATGTTTTGATTAAATATTTACATTTAGTAAAACAATATTGCTCTAACAGATACACACACGCACACAGTCAGTTTCGCTTTACTTCAAATGTCAATTTTGCTTTACTTATTGAACTTCTTCCCCAGGGCAGGGTATGTTTTCCGCTTTTAAAGATTTTGTGCATATTCCTATTTGTACTGTTTTTCCCGGAAGGCTTTTACCGATGGCGCGAATCCATGAAAACCCTCCCCTCCCCTTACGGAATTTCTGACTGCGCCACAGGCAGTAAGAGCTAGAAGTCTGTCAAGTCCAGCGTTTGCAGTCATTGTATTACAAGAATGCGGATGGAGATGCTTTTCTGCAGTGAATTTTTTTTTTATGAATTCGAATCAATTTTGTATTTATCAGGAACACAGGCTTCAATAAATGTATTCAGATCATTTGTTTATCAGACTAGCTTTCTGTAAAAGAAGCATGTGGCCATCAAGCATCTATGGGGGCTCTCAATCTTTTTAACGAATTTATATCACATAATTTTATTATACGGAGTTCCGAATTGTTTATTTAAACGTTATCTAACCATCTATAATTACACAGAGTACAGAGGAGAAGGCTTTCATTGTTAAAGATTGTGTGTGAAAATGCTGAGAGTGATTTCAGGCATCTGGAGCGTAACACATCTTGACAATCTTTCAAATATTTTGTTGTTGGAAATGACAGCATTATTGATAAATGAAAATATACCGCTCTCTTCGACAGACATAAATAGCATTAGATTGTCTATTTCCGTGCTGCATGAAGAGCTGGGCAAAAGAAATACATGTTTTCACAATGTTTGTTTTTAAGAGTTACGGAGGTCAGTAGGTTTATGCTCAACCGCAAGAAACAATAGCCCAGGAGAAGCGGTCACGCGTTCGATGAAATTACTGTTTGGTTTTACATGTACTTGTGAACAGGTACTTTCAAGAATGAAAGTCGTGAAATAAAATTTTAGAGCCAGATTCATTCATCAGTATTTGCGTAATATTACACGATTGCGTGTAACAAATCACGATCTTGATGTTAACACATTTCCCATCCCCCGTACCAGAAATCACATTAAAACCAAAGATAATACTTTGGATTTTATTTTTCATCAGTTAATGATGTGGCACATTATAATGCTATGCATCTAAAAAATTCCTTGTGCGGGGCAAAAACTATTGCACATATTATCAGTTCGTGATTTTTTAAAATTTTACATTGAATAACATAAAGTGGCTCACCTGTGCGAAAGGTTTAGAAACTACTGACCTGGACACAAAGTGCCCTGTTTTTTTTTTTTTTTTTAGTTTGTCGAAATTTGGAGACATAATGTGCGCGACCCTTCCTTATACAGTAAACCCGCGATTTAATGCTCCCGTATTTAGTGAAAAAATGTCTGGTCCCGGAGGGAATCCTATACAGACAACATAATGTTTTCCTTTATTTTTTTAGTGAATAATTCGCATTTAGTGGAAAAGTAAATTGTCCTACAACTACACACTTCGCCTCCCCGGTGGCAGAGTGGTTTAAGGCTCTGGCATATGAGTATTGGCTCGAGTGTGACCCCGATTAGAGTCCCGGATGAAGCATAGGTGGTGTGTTTGTCTGATGGTACTGGTCTATCCTTTCCCTGAAACCAATTATCTTAATTAGGGACGAGCATATGCTTATAGCCCTCAGAGTTGCTCATGGTGGTCGTTAAATCCCGAGAGTGAGTTTTAAAAGAAATACTCACCTTGATTTTATGCAAAAATAATGGAGATCCAAAATTTCACATCCAACCTTTATTTTTACCTCGTTGTTCCATCTCAGTATCAAAAAAATCTTCCCCTCATTTTCGAGGAGCCGGAAATTATCCGTAGCGTTGAGAATTATCAAATCTGTTTGATACAGGGTGTCTACTGGTCATGAAGTAATGAAATTGAGTGGGTGGTCATGATTTTTTGTTTTTTTTTTTGTTTCAGCACCTGAATGAAGACAAGTTTGCGCCCCTAGAAGAAAACACGAACCGGCACCCTTATAAACCGGCATGTAGTCGATGCCCCACGATATATGTATATAAAAAAACATGTGGCTTCATTAATTTAAGCTGATGTTGTGAAGAGGGAATATTTGCAATTATGTGAATCTTCTAAAAAAAACCAACTGAAACAGTTCAATCCTAAGGAGGACAAACTTGATCACTTCCTATGAATTTACTACAAAGTGTGAACCATGACTTTATCAAGTTCTTACAAAAGCTGCTACGCATGTTTCATGGCAATGCTGCAGTTGAAAGATGCTTTTCTGTTAAATAACTTTTAATTGAAAACTTAGAAGATGCAGTTGTTGCAGAGAGAAGCGTTTACACTGCAATACAATCGCTAGGTGGTTTAGCTAATAGTGAGAAAGAACTGAATGTGGACATCACAAAATCAATGATATTAGCAGTCAAAAATGCTTCATCAAAAAGAGTAGACGCCTTAAAAAAGAAGAAATCTGACGAAGATGAAGTGGCCAATCATAAAAGGAGAGCAGTCCAAGAACTAAAAGAACTCAAAGATAAGAAAAGAAAGCTTGTAGAAAAGGCAAACGAAGAAGCTTAAGTTCTAAATTTTGAGATAACAAGTTCAGCTAAGATACTTAAGCACCGAGTCTTTCACTGTGAAATTTCAGTCTCCATAAATTTTGTACATTCAAAGTTTTTATATTGCCTTAATAAAAATTTAAGTTTTTACATCATTACCATGTTAAAAGAATTTGTGTATTAATAGATGTAAAGATAAATATTTCTGAAAATAGCCATACCCCATCCTAGATGAGAGTCGAGTGTTTTTATTTCTTTAAACACAGAATTTGGTTAATTGCATAGTTCAAGTCATCATAATTGCATTATTCATGTTAACAAGCAATTTTAATGACATAAGAATTACATTCAGCTTTCATCTCAACTGGCTTTCAGGTAGGGGTTCATTAAAAAGCATCCCCTTCCCCACCGTATAGCCATTTTTAGCAGCAATGATATTATGACACATCAGTTTTCCCTAAACTATTGTCGCATGGAATTAATGTCAGTGTTTGTAAAAATAAAAAATAACCTGGGATCTCAAGCCAAGGGTACTAGATTATGAGTCTAGAATGGTTTTCATTGTTCCACACATTGTCGAGAAGTCATGAATTTAACTGAAGATGTCATGAAAAAGTCATGAATTTGGTTTATTGGAAATCAGTAGACACCCTGTGATACCACCTTCAAGTGCCAGATACAAAAAAGGGTTGTCCCCTTCCCCTCCTTGTGAACATCAGGTCAGCTCCGTGGCATTTTTACTCCTCTCCAACTCCTCCATTACAAACTTACTTTGCACGTGTGCCTTCCTCTTACGTGTGAGCTATTGTTCCTTCCACATCCTTTTGAAAAAGGCGGTGAATCCTGAGAACAAATAATACTGTAAAATTATTTCCAAAGCAATAAAGTCATTCTAAACTCTAATTTCACGAACAACGGCTGCAGGGAAACGACTAGCAATAGTGTTTTCTCTGAACATCAGAAGTAGAGCTAGGAGTTGTCATTCCCTACTCTCATTAACAATTGGTTGAAAGCTAGTAAGAGAACATTTCCAAGCCTTCCAAAAGCACTAACGAAAAGTGAAATTCTTAACTTATGAGGTGATATAAAAGATGTTATTAATGCTAATTTTCGCTGAAATTAATGGGTACAAAATAACACAAAACTGAATAACAATACTCAGGTGGGAATTAAACCTTTGTATTTGTTTTGCTTAATGCACATTAATGTTTGCCAAGTGCAATAAATTTTTGAATTTGTTGTAATTTTCAGTATTCGCATGTGCTCATTTAACATAGCCGCGGTGAAACTACTCATTGAGCGGAAGCATGGATGGCAATGTGGTGACTACTTTTACTAGTATTTCATCAGTATGCGAAATGTCTGATGTTATTTGATTTGTGATCACGGTAACGTTGGTGTTATCACATTATACACTTGTAGTTTTGGAGCTCGCAGAAAGAATGTCCTTTCTGTAGGTTATTCAGATGATGAAGAAAATAAATTAATTAGAAAATAATTTCAAATCGCCGATATAAATTTCAGATTTCTGTTTTTGATCACCTCAAAAAGTTAAAAAAGAAATTAGTCTACTTCAGTTCGTATGTAGAGGATTTTAGGAAGAGCGTGTCTGACCCCCAGGTCTTAAACGGCCCTTAGAAATAGGAAGCTAGGAGATTTGGGCTAGAGTGCCCGATAGGAAAGTGACACGGAAGCGAGGTAGAAAGGGGAATGAAGACGCCATTATTTATTAACGACGGGGGTGGGGGTTGTACCCGGGGTCCGACGGCTTAACGTGTCCATCAGACGCACGGCGAATATTTAGTGGTTCGTACCTGCCCGCGATCAAACGTGAGGTTACGCCGTGGCAGTCACGAACGTTGACCACTAGGCCATCCGCGTCCCCAAAATTAGCCACATTTGGTGTCTCTATTAAAATAATGCATTTAACTGTTTCATGTAACAGTTTGAAGCTCTGTACCGGGAGTCCTGAGCTCTTCGGTTTGTGTTTCAGATGTATCCATCGTACTAAAACGATGACTGTTTCACAAAGTTCTAGACAAGACTTTTTTCTTATTCTGTAATGAACCAAGTGGAAATCTGGGTTTTGCATATAATGTTTCAAATTCTTGTGTTGCGTTTATTGGGCACATTACCATAAGTGTAGATGTATGTTATTAGAAATGTACTGACGCGTTCATTTGCAATTTTTATTTAGTTGAATGTTCCGGAACACTTGCATCAGTTTGAACGGTGTATTAGCATATCAGTGTTTGTCATAGAAGCTGTGAAGACCAAAATGGGGGATACATTTGCTTAAGTTATACCGAAGTCTATTCTTCAAAATGAAGATAAATAATAAAGATAGGCGAGATAAAAGTTTCATTTCATGATCGTAGTCACGCATCTTTATGTGTGACACACATTATTTTCGAGCTAGGTCAACGCAGTGACCTATTTTCGTTTCTATGTCGGAAGGTGTACCGTGCCGTCCTTACCGGCACTGTGAGAAAAAGCAAAACCAGTGTAATTTGGGTAGCGCCACTGAAAGGAACATGTTTCAGAGCAAGAAAAAGAAAAAGGATGTGTTGTTACCTTCAGCTTGTGGTTATTATTCAACCTGCAGTCATGATTTAGGTGAAGCGGACGTCACAGGCATATCTTACAACTTCTGAAGGAAAATGGCGACACGAAAACAAGATTTGCTGTATACAGCAAATCTTGTATGCTGTCTGTCCGTTACTCAAAATTTTCGTATGTTGTCTGTGTTGAACTCAGGGGCTGATTGGAATACAGAGACATTTTTCGGTGGACCACTCGAGAAATGGCTTGCTTTCTCGTATCCTTTTTTACGCTTTCCAAACGTAGGTTGAAGAAGCCTATATGCTCCAGCTTTGTCAGTCTGTCTGTCCTCACAATAACTCGCGTAAAAATGGTTTGATTTCGATGAAATTTTAATATGTGGTAGGGGACAACCTGGAGACGAACCCTATTGAAATGGACGAAATGGGGTCAAAGGTCAGGACATAGCAGCGGGATCCATTCCTGATCACCCTTATGAGTCATAACTTACGTAAAAATGCTTCGATTGCGACAAAACTTTAGTATGTTGTTCTGGAGGTATACTGAACCAATTCTGTTTAATATAATCGAAATGGGGTCAAAGGTCAGGGCAGAGGAACGAGATTTACTCCACAGCCATTATCCTCATAACTTGAGTAATGATTCCTGGTATGTTAGAAAGCATATCATAATCAATGCATTGCATGATTTTACTAACATGTCTGAAATTTTTGGAACAAACTTACATTTTGGTGCTTAAGAATAATGATTACTAACTTCATTATTTGAGTTTTATACCTGACACTGAAAGGTTATTTCCTTAAAAAACAAGAGAGGGGAAAAAAAAGCGTTTGCTTTGAAATGACATAGCAAAATTATGTGTGCTTAGATGAGAAAAGTGCCACGGGACGAAGCAAATTCTCTGTACTTATCTAATTAAGCTAAAGCTAACTACAGTTAGGCGCAGGTTGTTAAACTTAAGCCCTAGGTTATTGGTGTGTCTTACCCTCCTTTTGTTGTCTTCAATGGGAAATTACACTACTAAATTTTTGTGGTAGGTTGCACCAAAAAGTGATACTACACTATCTGCACACTTTCTGAGAAAGATACACCATCGTGTGTGCAAACAAAACCGACAACATGGTGCAACCTTGTTCCATAAATTGGTGCAAAGTTGCACTATATTGTCGGGTTTTGTTTGCACCACACAGTGGTGTATCTTTTCTCAGAAAGTGGTGCAGTACCATTTTTTGGTGCAACCTACCACAAAAATTTTTTTAACAGTGTAGTACCCATTATGATAGAGCATCATGACCACCCCCTTATCCACCAACTATAACACAGTATAAAGTGGATCTCCGGCAGAGATATTCCGAAAGTCGTACCCACATTTATCTTAAAAGAAACAACTATCTACCACAACTGGTTCATGGGTCAAAATATTTTGTAGACTTAAAAAAGGCGTCTACTCAAAGGGGAGATGCGAACAGTGTTTTTTTTGTTTTGTTTTTTATTTCAGATTTAACGACCACCGGGAGCAACTGCCGTCCCTAAGTTATGGCCAATGTTTCCAGGGAAGGGAGAGGCCCAGTGCCGTAAGATAAACAACATCCATGCCTCACCAGGATTCGAACCCGAACTTTTTATCTTCTTGGGTACTTAGTTGGAAGTGGGGTCTTCAAGATAAAATATTTTTTTTTCTTTTAATGAATTTTTCAAAGGATAATATCTGGTATAACACCGTGGTTTGGTGCTACATTCAGTCATGAGCGAATTTTTAAAATGCGTTTGCCTTTAAATTTGGTGCTGAACAAACTGAATTCGTTTTATAGTGCATATTTCAAAAGTTCTCTTACATCCAGTATCAAACAGAATTTCTTCCATTAGGGAATTTAGGGTGTTCCCCTGTAGTGTGTTTTTGCAGTGAACCACAATACAAACTCCCTGCCTGGTTTGGTTGTCTCAATCCGCCCCTGGTTGAATTTCAAATAATCACAAAAAGTAGAACCAGTGCATGTGGCTACTGATTACGAAAGTTAACTCCCGTATTTGTTCAGTTTTATGACAAGTAGAATTTTGATGATTCGGCACCCATTACTTCTTTTGTACACTAAATGAGATTGAAGGGAATCCTGCTAGAATTTAAATGATTACGTATGAAATGCGAAGTAATGATCTAATTTTCATGAGGTTGGAATAAACATACCTTTGACATACCTTACATGAAATAACCCGCTTTTACCGTAAACGTGTCGGCACACTCAGAACTTGAACTGGCTGAGTGCGACAGACAATTCTTTGGTGCTTCCCACTTCCCCGCCTATCGCTTCTATTTTCTTTTTACTGGAATATGGCAAGAAAAATGGCGGCCGTGAATATCGATCCTGTGTTGGGCTTTGTATCGTGTGTGCGAAGTTTCTGAATGATAGCCTTCTCTGTAAGGAAGTTTAGTTTTGGCTGATAGCCTTGCTTGTAAGAAAGTTTGGGTTGGAAGCCCGCTAAACTAAAGGCTCATTGGTTACATTAAAATTCGAAATTCAGACTCAAAAGCTTTGGTCGTTGTTTGATTCGTTGTTTCATGCCGCTAAACTCGGTTGTTTGCAGTCACAGGGAGTGCTCACAGGGCAGCACCCTCCAAGAGCTATTTGGCGCCTCTTAGTTCATAAAACTGACCAAGTTTAACGCTGAGTGAAACAACCCAAAATTTACCTGAATGTAATTTACCTGACTGTATATATGTCAAAAAATGATTAGCATGCATTTATACGTAGTTTACGGTTTGTACTATTTCAAACAACGTTTTTGTCTTTTCCCTCGAGCTTTGGTGCTTATTGCTGTGGTGCAGTTGTTTTGTCGCCCCGGTGGCGCAGTGGTCTAAGCCCTGGCTTCTGACCATTAGTCTGAAATGGTTCGAGTTCCGGTGAGGTATGGCGTTGTGTTTGTCTTACGACACTGGCTTTTTCCCTTCCCTGGAGCCAGTGACCCTAAATTAGAGACGGGCGACTGCAGCCTATTGAGTTGCTCACAGTGGTCGGTTAAGCCTTCAATCACAGTTGTTTTACTTGGCAAGGTAAGAATGAAAAAAATAGAAGAAAGCTGTAAAATCTAACTGCTATTCTATAATGCAACAGCGAATGCCTCCCCATTCGCAGAGTAACAAGTCGATTAGCTCTTGCAGGATTCAGTTTAGGACTGAATACATTAGTTGTCGTTTGTGGGGTGTTTCAGTTCACATTACCAGATGAACAATGGGGGGTTCGGCATTTTATTGTTTTACAATCAACATACGTGCGCTTACAAAAAAAGCTTATGGAAACTTTGGAAGTTTCAATTATTTCGCTCAATGTTTTACTCAGTAGTCACACTGGGAGCACACGCAAGAGCAGTATAAGGCTGGTGTGAATTCTTTTTCCTTTGATTCTCGTGCAGCTCCGAAAGAAACTATTTCTTTTTCAGTTACACACACAGTATATTATATTTTATTTGCAGTACATTCTCCTGAACAATAAAAAAGGAAAACCTCAAATGAAATTACCCCATACTCTCACAAGAAAAATATTTTATTATATGCGTCCTCCGTGACTTGAGATACAAGAGCATAATAGAAAGAAAAATAAGGTGAGGAGGGTTAAAATAAAATAATATATGGTTTAGTATATCTAAAAATGGAATACAAAATATTAATATATAAACAAATGCTTCATAATAAAAGCCATTCTTTTCGGAATTGCGCGGGCTTAACTCGCTACGTGTTGAACCCGTTAGGCCTTGCCTGCTGGGCTCTCCGGTCCAGTTGCACAGACAACGAAGTTTGGTTTCTGTCACTTGACCCCGCAGTTTGTTGAAATACCTCTTTCAAGAGTGATCACTAGGGCGTAAATGCATTTTGTGTCCAAGTTCCTTCACTTTGGCACGGTTGTTTCCGGTACACAACGAAGTATTGTTCGTTGACAGCATGCTGTTTTGTCGGACTCAGCCTCCTCCGGTTTCCTCTGTTCTTATTAAACTCTGTCAACTTAAACAGTTTATTATTTTCAACTACAACGCAGCTGAAACGTAGTCTTCAAAAGACTGTTGCTAAAAAAGACCATGAAAATGGAAATTCAAAGAGAACGAAAATTCCCTTATTTTTTAATTCAAACATGAATTACTTTTGTGCTTTCATGAAAACCATATCCTGTCTATTCCGTGCTGAAATACGAGCAAAGTCTGTGTATTGGTGCGTCCAGTAACTCCGTGAAGTCGTTTTTATGTATTTGACCTCTTGAATTGGAAAATATTGAAATACCATTTGATATTTTAATTAAAGACACTAGTTTCTGCTGCAGCTTATACAGGAACTTTCCTATTTTGTGCTCAAGCTAGGATTTTGGAATCTTACCAGATTTTACCATGAGCAGTAAATTAAGCACAGATGTCGCTGCTGTTAAGATCCTTGTAAGGTTTTCTTGATATTGTTAACGATTGGTGTCATTGCCCTTTCCATGACACGAAGCATGTAAATCTAATACTTAGTAAAATCATAATCTATTTTTTTTTTACATTTCCACTATTATCGAAGGCTAGTGGTTTCCTGCACTTATGGTTATCGGGTGTAGAACCGGGTAACCAGAACACCGAAGAACAAACACAATACCTTTACGTATCACTCGACCTTACCGCCACCTAGCGGTTCCATTAATTATGGCTCTAATATATCAAAGTTTTGAACCATCAAAATTTTGAACTGTCGGTTTATAAGAATTATAGTCCTAGAGGAAAGTGCGGACTTTTGATACACATTCTTTGAGTTCAGTTTAAAGATTGGGAAGGGGGCTTGGATTCGACATTCTTACAGCAAAGTGTGCATGCATATCCTATTGTTCCCCATCTCTGTATGTCTTTAGCCATTAATCTGGATAAATGTTTGCTTAAATTTTCTATTTCTTCTACAATTAATAACACTGGATTCTCCCCGACCTCCACCTAGTTTTCAAAATTTAATTTAGTTTTAAAAATATGCTGAAATATTTTCCTTTCGCCTTTTCTTTAAATAATTACACCGTAGAGCTGAAACAGTTATGACCACGCGTCTTTATGCAAATCGAAATAACTGGAAGTAAACGACGGCGCGTGTGAAGGTCATGAAATATGATAAATAACACCTGACACTGAACTCTGTTAAGGCAGAGAAAGGCAGCGGACCAAAGAGAGTTTGACAAAGACCAAATTGTATTGGTCAAACGACTGTGGGTCAGAACATTTCCCAGACGGCAAGGCTTTTAGGTCGCTCATGGTCATCCGTCGTTAGTATCTTTTAAAAGTGGTCCGAGAAAGAAAAAACCACGAACCGCTGGCAAGGTGGGCCGACCACGGCTCATGGATGCTAGAGGTGAGCGAAGGCTATCCCGTATGGTGCTAGCCAACAGAAGGGACACTGTGGAGCAACTTCCCGGTAATTTGTTCGCTGGTTACGAGAGTAATGTGTCACAACACACAGTACATCGAACACTGCTGAAAACGGGGCTACGTAACCGCAGGCCGCTCCCAGTGCCCAAGCTAACCTCGTTTCAGTGTCGAAACCACCTCCAATGGGCACGCGAGCATCAAAGCTGGACCTTGAATTATTGGAAAGAAGGTAGTCTGGTCCGATGAATCTACTTTCCTGTTGCAGCATGTGGGCTGCCCGGTACGTGTGCGTCGTTTACCAGGGGAAGTGTTGCCACCAGGATGCGCCGTGGGACGAAAACAAGCCGGTGGAAGAAGTGTACTTATTTGGGCAGTGCTCTGCTGGAAACCTGTGTGCAGTCATTCATGTGCAGGAAACTATGATGTCTACCATTTACCTAATCATTGCAGACCAGGTACATCTTCCTTCCATACCAACGATATTTCCCGCTAGTAGTACCTTCTTTCACAGGATAATGCGCCATGCCATTCTGCCCGGATTTTCGAGAATAGTTCGCGGAATACGAGGAGACTTCGTAATTCCCCAGATCAATCCATTAGAGTATCTGTGGTTTGTGTTGTAACAGCAAATCCGATCTGCAGCGGCTCAACCATGTAACTTACAAGAGTTAAATAATTTGCTGTTAACTTGTTAGTACCAGATACCACAGGACACCTTTAGAAATCTTTTAGTGTTGATGTCTCGCCGGGAAAGAACTGTTTTGGTGGCACGTGCAGGGGCCAACATCATATTAGGAATGGGGTCATAGTGCTTTACCTCTTCGGTGTATGTGTCGCCGTAAAGTGGTGTCCTGTTCAGCGTGCAAAGTTTTCTTGTTGATTAGCCCCGGGACACAGTTCGTTCTGTTTTCTTCATGTATTATGATGGCCTACACCATGTGCTATAGGTTTCTAACGCAATACAAGATGGACCTTGCTACCAGCTGTCATTATTACATACACTGTACAGATACTAGAAAATCAGTTCATTTTGCGTGCTTATTCTCGGGTAGTGCGCATTTCTTTGCGTGAACAGTAGCATCTTCTAACAGATTCATTTTGTTACTCCATTTGCTGTATATAAAACTGGGCACTTGGTGGAAAACAGCGCTGCATGACAGATGCGCGCACTTCTTTTGTCCGATTACCACTCAGGATTATTTTGAAATTCGGTTATTCATTCACTAGCTGGTCGGATTCTTAAAGTGGCCCTTAAGCACAGCAGCCCACCGGACGATCGCCCGAATGGTGCGGCTGTGTCCATGAACTGTGTAAACTTTTCATTTTCGGTGAAGTTATTTGTAATATTCACGTATGCATCGTCAATACCGCAGGATTTTGAAAACATAACTGCTGATAGTTTTACGAAATCGAAAGCCTTTTCATACTCAAAAGCCATGTATAGTGGCAGTTTATTTTAATTCACTCAGTACGTACAGTATACATAATAATTTAGAATTTTTAAGAGACTGACTCATATTAGGTATCGCGTAATTTGCTTATGCTTTCACAATGACTTGTGAGGCAAGAATCCTTAGGGTATCCTCTTATCTTACAAAATTTTAATTATCTTACAAAATTTATGTGGTGATTATATTGATTGTAGATCGGAGCACGGCATCACTTCATATAAATATTTTTTCGATGTCGTGAAAGTGCGGAAATTAACAGCCATTGAGTGCAGTAACACATCGATAATAATTGTCAGCAGTCTATAAAAAGAATATCTTCTCAATATATTTGAGGTAACTTTCCTGGAAGCAGGCACATACACCCACATCCTCTGTTCAGAATGTTGATCGAAGTCCTTATGAGAAGTTCCTTTTAAATGGGATTTCTCATTAGGACTTCGTGGTACAGAAAGCCAAAAAGGAGCACGAAAGACGATCAAAGCGAACTATTTTATCATTTCGAAATTTAAGTGAACTCCTTTTTTTCTTTTCTTTGTTATTTTGAACAAGGTTGTAAGGACTGACGAATATTGTAACCAGAAATTATATACACCTCCTGCTGTCAAGAACCATCCTTACGTAACCTGCAAAATATTTGTATAGTCATCAATAGAAAGTTGAGATAACGCCAACGGAAGTGAGGGATTACCACGAACAGAATGCTAGCGGTTACAATTCTGAAAGCAAGTTCTCGCAAAATTGTTTTATTATTTCTCACGGTGATGCAAAAGTGGCGTTATTATTCCTCATGGTGACCCCCAACTGGCGTTATTATTCCTCATGGTGACGCGAGACCACATTCCGTAAATCGTAGATAGTTTTTAAAAATTTAGATTAAAGGAGCTTCAGTGTTTCTCTTGACTGCCCAGACTTCTCAAGATTAAAGAAGTCAATTTGATAAGCACTTGTGGGCAACTAAGGGAGAGGCAACTGGATTTATCTGCTATCCGACACGCGACATTGAAAAGTCCACTTGACCGGTTTCCAAAAGCTAAACCTTTGAAGAATTAGCATGAACAAAATTGAAATTGCACTGCATGGCTGTACAGTTAATGTGGTTAACGTATTTTTAGTTTTGAAATAATAAAGTGCGGAGGTTACATTATACCTGTCAGTTCTCTCTCTGAAGAGTAGATTTTTTTCTTTGAAAAACTTTGGCTTGTTTTGTGAGAAATTCTTTAAAACTGAACGTTAAATTTAATCGAATGCTGAACTGTGGTTAATTCATGGTCAACTAGTTGAACATTTCCTCTGAAGCAGTCGATTTAGGTGGCACGTAATACCTTTCGTGTTTTGAGTCATTGAACTCACATTAGCGAGCCGCAAGGATTTACAATATTTTCCAGCTTTTAACGACTAACACTTTCCGATAAATGGGTGCGTAAATGCAACGTTTATTGTCGAGAGAACATTCAACACGAACGAGAGGGAAAACAGTCGAGCTTGAATGGCTGAGCTTGAATGCGAAACGTTCCGGAACAACTATCTATGAGAAAGCTGTGAGGTGAATGTAAATGAAAGCTGTTGCACAGTGGAACACTTATTTATGATCTAGTAATTTGTCTCATCTAGGGCAAGAATTTAAAAAAAATTTTCGAGTTCTCCAATGGTTCTTAATGAAAAATTAATTTATGCATCCTTGAGTTTTAAAATTGTCACCGTTGGACTATTTGGGTCATCAGTACTTCTAAGCTCCTGTTTATGAAAATTTCCCCTTTCTCTCTCTCAGGCGCTTCAGTGGCAGACGCTGCTGAAAATGTTAATTTTATGATAACTCACTATATCTTCCTTAGGTTCTCCAATAGCCATTTCAGTTCTCTATGAAAAAAAAATTATGCATTATTAAATTTTAAACAGTTACGCTGGACTAATTGAGTCAGACAATTTTCGAAGGAATCTGTATAAAAACAGCTTCATCGAAAAAATCGCTTAAAACAATGGATATTTTATTTAAGTGAGTGAGACAATGGATAATTGTTGCGAAGTGTGTTCAGAACGATGCTTACTATGCAAAATTTCATTCGTAATGGCCTTCAAAAATGGAAGCAGCTCCTGAAATGTGGTCAAAAGCCTGTGCCAGTGATGGCGCAGGCAGATTGGTGGTTCCTTCTTGCTGCCTTTCATTTTCTTATGCTGGCAAGCCTTCATTAGGCTCGTAGCTAGACAAAGAAGTTGGGAAGGGCTGCTGATGATTGACAGGTCAGGCAAAAGATGTAAAAGAGGTTAGGCACTGAACTGTAGTGTGAATAGCTAGGACGGACAAAAAGAAAGTTGCCCGACCTGGATCCCCCTGGCTACGGACCGGCTCACGTTTCTTAATTCTTAGATGCTGGACTTAAGAAAATTTCCGATGTCCTGTTCAACTTCGCTCAAACCTACATTGTGCTCTTCCTGTGCTGATTCCAATTCGCAGTTATGTTGTCTGCAATGCTGAAGCCTCTAAGTCGTGGAGGGATTGGAAGCAAATTATATTCCATGTTCCATTCACACACTGTCTAGGGTCATGATATTAATGGCATCTTTGATGGGAAATGCTTCCTAAAAATCCTTCACTATTGTTCAGCCATCATTCATCTCCTTAGATTTAGTGTATGTAATGTTTATCTTAGATAAGATACTCTTAGATTTCGAGGTCTTCATTTACCTTGGTCTATATAGGTTGAAGGGATGTAAGGTCAGGTGATGCGTAACATCACAGCCTCTCCTTGACAAATGTCAACCCCGCCTTCTCGTGGTGCATCCTGTTCCCACTAAAGGGGCTCTGACGATCGCCAATAACGGTATAACTATACCATCGGGATTAGAGGAAATTCTATCCCACACTCACCAACCCGCTTGGCCTGCGTAGTGAGTTATGGCCAAACCCCTCCAAAATGATTCCACAACTTAAATCTTGGCCCTCAGTCTCCGGCAGCTGGAATGTACCTGGCCAAGGCAGCGGCCAGTGCGACATAAAAGCAGAGGGTGCTAAGAATCGCCGGAGGACCGGACTAGGCTGCCATCTGATGCTGACCTTAGCTACGTACAATGGACGCTCCCTATCTTCTGATTCAATGCTTCTTGAATTGGAAGAGGAACTACAAAGGATCAAGTAAGACATCGTGGGGATAAGTGAGGTAAGGAGAAAAGGAGAAGATCTCATCGAACTGAAAAGTGGACATCTCTTCTACTATCGTGGGACAGATACTGGCAGAACTAGTGGTGTTGGATTTATAATAAACAAGAAACTGAAGGATAAAGTTGTAGAAGTTGAAAGTTCCTCTGACAGAGCTGCACGACTTGTTATCCAACTCTCGAAAAGATACCAGGCTCAGATTATTCAAACTTATGCACCCACCACAAGTCATCCTGAAGAAGAAATTGAAGAATTTTATGAGGAAATTCGTCATCTAAATAATAAAGGTAAGCAGCACTTGAAAATAATTATGGGAGATTTCAATGCAAAAATAGGGCAACGGCAACAGAATGAAACTTCAGTAAATAAATTCGGTCACGGCAACAGAAACCAGCGTGGAAATACTCTCGTTGAGTTTGCAGAGGCAGAAGGGTTTTTCATCTTGAACTCCTTCTTCAAGAAAAAGCCACACATTAAATGGACATGGAGACATCCAAATGGGACGACAAGTGAAATTGATTTTATTATGTGTAACAAAATATTCGTCATAGAAGACTGCAGTGTGCTAAACAAGTTCAACACAGGTAGTGACCATAGATTGGTGAGATGTAAGATGCATCTCAACACTAAACTTGAACTTGGCAAGCTCATAAGACAAACAAAATCTATTGACATAACCAACCTTAAAAAACACCATAATACCTTCAAGTTGGAACTGAAGAACAGGTTCTCTGCTTTAGAAGGCCTAACATCAGAAGAAGTGGACATCTCTGAAGTTAACAGAAAAGTAACCAAAGCTCTTATGGAAACAGCAACAAAATTAGCTGGGTCTAAGAACAAGTTGCATGTAAATAAATTATCAGGAAAAACGAAAATGTTGATGCAAAAAAGAAGAGAGATGAGGACAACTAAAGAAGATGTGACTTCCAAAGTGGAATATATAGAGCTATGCAAGACAGTAAGAAAAAGTATCACTGAAGACGTAAGAAAATTCAACTGTGAACTAGTGAGGAAAGCAATTGAAAACAACCAAAGCCTAAAGATAGCAAAGGGACATCTCAGTAAGGGAAGAAAACAGATTATGGCACTGAGAAAAGAAGATGGTTCTGTAACAAGAAATAGAGGCGAAATTTTGACAAGAGTGAAAGATTTCTACTCCAAATTATATGAAAGGGATGATACATGCACTCCAGACATCATGAAAGATACCAGTACCAGAGTTCCTCCAGTCCTTCCAGCAGAAGTTGCACATGCAATCAAGAACATGAAGCGGGGAAAAGCTCCAGGAGAAGATGGAATTACTGTAGACATCATACAAGAAGCAAGTGGAGAAATCGAAACAGTACTCGCCCAAATTTTCACTCGATGCCTTAATGAAGGAAAGATTCCTGAGGATTGGAACACCGCTACAATGATCCTGCTACATAAGAAAGGTGACATTGAGGATCTCGGAAACTGCAGACCTATCAGCCTCCTATCAGTAGTTTATAAAATCTTCACTAAAGTTCTTTCACACCGCTTGAAGGTAACACTGGACATGGCTCAACCGAGAGAACAAGCTGGATTCAGGAGTGGCTACAGCACAATAGATCATATCCACGTGCTGAGAGAACTAATTGAAAGAGCGAGGGAATATGAACTTCCATTGTGCATGGCTTTTATCGATTATGAAAAAGCCTTTGATTCGGTGAAACCATCAGCAGTTACAATGGCTCTGAAAACCTGCGGTATTGAAGATGCATACATTAATATTATTAATAACATCTATGAAAATGCAAGTGCAAAGATTAGGCTGTTTGAAAATACAACACACCGAAAAATTGGAAAGGGAGTGAGACAAGGTGACACCATATCTCCGAAGCTCTTTAATGCCACATTGGAGGGTGTTTTTCAGTCGCTGAGCTGGGAAAACAAGGGGATAAAGATTAATGGAGATTATCTAAGCCACCTTCGTTTTGCTGATGACGTAGTCATTTTTGCAACTACCCCATCAGAGCTGCAGAGTATGATCCAGGAACTTGCTGACAAGAGTAAAGAAGTGGGATTAAAAATGAACTTTCAGAAGACAAAAGTGATGTTCAATGCTTTTACAAGAAATGAAGATTTATCGATTGATGGAGAAAAGCTGGAGATAACAGACACGTACGTTTATCTTGGACAGCAGATATCAAGTGAGGGTCACATTGATGAAGAAATTAATCGGCGTATAAAACTTGCCTGGAGAGCTTTTGGAAGAAACAGCATAATTTTCAAGAGCAATATGCCATTATGTCTTAAAAGGAAAGTGTTTGATCAATGCATCCTTCCAGTGCTTACGTATGGTGCAGAGACGTGGACCTTAACTAAAAGAGACATACAAAGGCTGCAGACAACTCAAAGCAACATGGAGAGGTGCATACTTGGTGTAACCAGGAGAGATAAGAAGAGGAACTCGTGGATCCGAAAAATGACAAGAGTGGAAGACATCATGATCAGAGTTAAATCCCTGAAATGGCAATGGACTGGACATACTGCCAGAAGGACAGATCATCGATGGACAGCCGAAATTTTAGATTGGATTCCAAGGGACAGGAAAAGACGCAGAAGAAGACCACATGGGAGATGGGTGGATGAAATTCGAAAGTATGCAGGGGTGACATGGAGGAGACTGGCACAAGGCAGACCGTTGTGGAGGAAACTTGGGGAGACCTTCGTCCAGCAGTGGATTGATAATGGTTGACAATGATGATGATGATGATGATATAGGTTGAAAAAGTGATATTGTATTTGAAGGCAGAAACACGACCCTGATTTTATCCTGAGAATCTTTAAGAACTGGGGATGTCTTGAGACATTATCTATTAGAAGAATTTTAAGTGAAATTTCGGTTTTGAAGGCAAAAATAATGTTTGAATTCCTAATGCTCTTGGCTTTCAAAATAATTTCTGAAAACAGCTTCTCATCCAGCCTTTTTCACTACGTACCAATGTAATGGCAGTAACGTTTTATCATGTCCTTATGGGCTTTTCGAATGGCATATAACTAGCAGCTGTAATTTGAAGTGACAGGTTTCAAGCTGATCTTTGGCAGCTTTGAAAAATCTCGTCTTTTTCCAATAGAGACATGTTCTGTCAGTCATTTCTCCCAGTACAGTCTGTTGTCATCAACATGAACCACTTGCAAAAGGGTTTATTTACTCTTTTCCTATATACCCCTCAATTATTCAGGGACTTTTTTCTCTTTTTGCGGGCTTTAATTTCTGCAGATGCAGCTTCCCCACTTAATTTTATTTTCTCAAAATCACGACGGGCTTTAAAACATTATGAACGGTGTTAAACTACTTAAGCAAAACATTATGAACGTTTTGCTTTAAGTAGTTTAACACCGCGGAACACTTCTGCACAATATACAGTACATCTGCGAGTTACACTATCCAACTAAATACTGTGAGTAATTTGAAAAAAATATAAATTCTGGAATAGGGTGATTAACGGTCAATCAATCCTCAATAGTGGACAGACATACTAATATTTACGCATGATAAAATGGATATTACGTTATGATATACACAGAGTGGCCACTTTATTATGACCACCCCCTCAGTACTTCGTTGGGCCACCTTTTGCCTTTAATACTGCGTCGATTCTTCGTGGCATGGGCTCCACGAGATGTTGATATGTGGTTTGTGGAATCTGAGACCATGCTTGATGAATAGCACTTTCCAGGAGTGTGAGATTGCAGGGTTGTGGATCCAGCTGTCTGATGGCTCGTTCAACTTCATCCCACAAATTCTCAATGGGGTTGAAATCTGGAGATTGTGGGGGCCACCTAAGCAAAGTAAACTCCCTGGCATGTTCCTGAAACCAATCCTGTACAATACGAGTACTATGGCAGTACGCATTATCTTGTTGAAAGTAGCCATCGCCATTAGGATAAACCATCCACATGACAGCATGCACTTGGTCCGCAACGATGTTTAGATATGATGTGCCAGTCAGACGTTGATCAACACGAATTAAAGGGCCCGAAGCATGCCAGGAAAACATTCCCCAAACCATAACGTTGCCTCCACCAGCTTGAAGGGTTGTAGCAATGCATTTATGGTCCATGCTTTCGTGCTGTTTCCGCCAAATTCTCACTCTGCCATCGGCATGGTGAAACTGAAAACGTGATTCATCGGACTACATAATTTGTTTCCAATTATCGACTCAATCCTTGTGCTCCTATGCGAACTGAAGACGTTTTCTCTTGTTAACTGCAGACAGCAAAGGTGTTCGAACAGGCCATCGGCTGGCATATCCCATCCAATGCAGTGTACGGCGAACACTGCCAGCAGAGATCATTTGAGGGGATCCTTGATTAAGATGGTCTGTAATTTGCTGCGCTGTTGCCCTTCTGTTGTCTGTTACCAGTCTGGACACTCTCCGTTCCGTCCGAGCAGTCACTTGTCGATGACGACCACACCTTGCACGTAGAGACCCAGTTTTTTGGCTGACAGTCCAGTCTTAAAGCACTTTAACAACAGCTGCTCTGGAAAATTTCACGAATTCGTCAAAAAGGTCAACGTCATTGCGGGATTTCGTTAGAGGTTGGGCCAAGGGTGGAATGTCCGTGAGAGTTTATTATTTCGCTCTTTCTTTGAAAATCTTGTAGCAATTTACACTTATTTTTGGCACTTTTAAAATGTTGCAGATTTACACTTATTTTTGGCACTTTGTGCAAGATTTTCAAAGAAAGTGCCAAATAATGAACTCTCATGGACATTCCACCCTTTGCCCAACCTCTAGCGAAATCAGGCAGTAACGTTGACCTTCTTGATGAAACACCAACGTCAAACCTACGTATGCTTAATGCCTTTATACAGTATACTGCTTGATCTCCGTTTTGTAACCTTTTATTACATCTGTTGAGCACTAGTGGGCTCGAAAGTGGTAATGTAATTTAACTATATATTTTTAGCATTGAATCTTTTAAACTTGAAGGGTTTTTAACTTAAGTTTTTGATATATCGTGTAAAGAAGAAATACACAATTTTGAATGTTTCTACAGCATGAAGGTTCTACTGTCCTAGTGACCTCATAGCAGTCAAGTAGGCAACTATTTCTCGTAGGGTTTCCACCCGAAGAAGGTTTAGACGCAGCTACCTCGGCAACAGAGGCTATACGCCGCCTACTAGAAGCCGAAGTGATGTAGGCCATGACAGGAAAGTGGGTAGCCCGATAGAGTGCCAGCTAGGAAAGAGCGAACGGACATTGTGTCAGACTGCCATACGATACCAGAGCAGAGCTTGGACGTTGAGAGGGAAGGAACAGGTGACTTTACTTTTAACGGGGCGCTCAATACCCGGGACCGCCGGCTTAACGTGCCCTCTGAAGAACGGCGAGCCTTCAGTGATTGGAGTGATCAGGTTGAGATCAAGCTTTATACCAACGGAACTGCAGAGGACTGCTCTTACCAATGAGCTGTCGCGGCCTCTGACCTCATAGCAACATATTCGGGGTACTTTAAGTGCGAATGTCCTTGGTGACAGCGCCACCTGTATCTCCAGTGTCAGTGATGTCCTGAGACTTGTTTGTATCGTGTATATATCGACCGACGTACTGTACACGATACTAACCTGGCATTTCCCTCCGTGTGTATGTATTTCAAAAGCTTTTGGTAAAGTATGGCGTTAAAGTCTTGTAAATTAAACTCCACGCATACTGTATCGATTCTGTTTTGTATCACTGGTTCATTATCTCTTTAGTGATCGTAAGGTGCATCTTTGTAGTGCGTGTTCTTTTTTTTTTTTTTTTTTTTGCCTTATATGCGCGTATCTCAAGAATCTGTTCCGTTAACTTCTTTCTTTTGCACTTGGTTTCCATGACTCCACTTTACTGTTTTACTCTGATGGCATTGCCCTTCATTAATCTCTTACATTACTAACGCAGGAGTAATGGATATAGCGATGGCTTAACTGAACCGCAATCTAGCTTATCCGTTGATCTGTAATATTGAGACCATTTCATTTTGGAATGAGCAAAACTTTCGTAATTTTTAGCTAGAAGATTCATTTCCTCTGAGTAATGTCGACACTGCTCGTGTTCTCCCAACTCAGAGGTATTTTTCTCGTATTTGGGCTAGCGCAAATCGAATCTCAAACTTCTTGACGCTGTGCAGGAAGAGTTTTGCTGATTAACAACCAGGCATTCCCTAATTTCCCTCATGGGATCAGCTGGTTCGTCTGTTAATTTGGGGATGATTTCCCCACTGCCGGGGATGTCAGTTTACCTCATTTGCCTTGCTTACGCCACTGTCTTGCTCTCTTTAGAACGATTCACACAGATGTACGTGGCATATGCCTTCAGCGCATTCTCTTTTCTAAGCTTTTTTTTTTTTAACCGGATTTTTTTATGCGATTTTAGTTTTTTTCCCATTTTCATTTCAGAGAATGCAGGTGTTAGTTTATTTTTCAATTTTTACTGGCTCCTTATAAATACGTCTGGTTCTACGTTATAACATCTGAGAAATTTGGTCTGCTGCACGTTAGCGGCAATTGCAGTTCATTCCGCATTAGGCTTATTCGAGGTAGGTTGCTGTAAAAACACGGCAATCATTTCGTTAATTAACAGCATGGAATCCACACTAAACGTATGGAAAACATGTGGATGTTTGTTCAGTGTCATGATAAATTTGCCGACGGATCGTCATGGCTGATCGTGACGTGGATACCAGATGACGATCACCGCTATCATGTAGCAGAATGAGTTTAATTTGTTTGGTATAATACAGGAGTACTTGTACCCAAGGGGTATATAAAAATCCCAAAATCGATAGAGTACCGTGGTACTCTTTGTACATAATTTACACTATGCATCTTTTGCATGCCGAAATCTTTGTGTGTGTGAAATAAAACGAATTATTCGAGAGTATAAATTTACTTACAACAGATTGCATTCTTATCAAGTAAAGCAGATACAATAGGCTTATGGTAACTAAAGTATGATAGGTAATCGTGTGATTCTAAACTACCGAAGTGTCTCTGGAAAACAGCATGGATTATAGTATTCCCCATTGTCGTAGAAACATTGAAATTTAGAGTGGTTGTCAGACCGAATTCTTCATTTAGAAAGTCGACAAAGGGTTTAGGTTTTGGCATAGCAAAGTTATTGAAATATCCGGCTAAGATCATCGGCATGAAGTGATAGTTTTTGGAGCTTTTCATAATAGCAGAATCTTTGTATGTGTAGGGAAGAAGTACAAATTGAACACATTCTATAATGTCGGCGATATGTGTAACACAATCGATAGGAAAGTTTGGCCATTAGGCATCGTACATTCAGCAGAACCTATTTCACGTATGGGTCTTACAGAAACTTCGAACCCTGAACTTTGACGAAAGACAATGACCATGTGAGGAATTACAAGATACAATTGGCCGCATTTCTGATGAATTCCTTAGCTACACCAGGAGTATTAACGTTGATTCTTCGATATTTTACGCAATATTAGTTGTATCAGGTTCTCCTAATTTATGCAGATTGCAATGAGATATTGTTATGTTTATGTACCAATAAAAGGCGATGATGTTGCGGCGATAATTCAGTAAAATACACTTAATAGACAAAACATTAGAAATATCTACCTAATAGCGTGTTGATCTCCACCAGCGCGAGTAACAGCTTGTGCACGCAGAGGCATCAGCTCCACCAGATGGCGAAGGTTTCCGGAGGTTGTGACAGCCGTGCCTGTTGCAGCATTGTCCACAACTCCGCCCGGGACGTCAGACCAGGATCCGTGGGCCTGATGTTCCGCTTCTCGTCATACAGTAGAGCTTCCACAGGGTTTAAATCCGAGAACTTTGGGGGTTACTGGATGGTTCCAAACTCAAATCAGTGTTCTTCGAGTTGTGCCCGGATGGTTGCCGCGCCGGTGGTGTTGCGCATTGTTCTGCTGAAACAGACCATCGGCCGCAGGGTACGTGAAAGCGATAAAAGCGTGTAGGTGATCAGCCAGCACATGCGGAGTAGACCTCTCCAGACACGCTAAGGGACCTAATGTGTCCATGCTTCGCTCCCAAAAGCATCACAGAGCCGACCTGGCACGACGGGACCATGGCCTCATACTGTCGACGCCACATTCGCAACCTCCCGTCAGCTCGATACACCTGAAAACGGGATTTATCTGACCACATGACGCGCCGCCACTCTGCAGAAGTCCCAATTTGAATGTTCTCGGCGCGAGGCGTAATGTCCGATGACGAGCTGTCAACAATGTCACACTAGTATGGCGTCGGCTCCGTAGCCCAGGTTATGTAGCGTGCGTCATACCGTTCGCACGCTGACGCTGTTTGGAACTTCGACATTTAACCTGGATGGGATTTGCGCTGTCGTTGCCAAGTGGACGGTCAGGACGAGCCTGGATAGTCTGCATCGATCCCGGTCATCAACGGCGTGGGGTCGGCCACCGCATGTTCACTGGGCTCTGGTACGTCCGTCGATGGTATACTCGCGGTACACCCTTGATACAGTTACCCTCAGGTTTTTAGCACTTGGGCGATAGAATGACCCATCTGTCTTGCGCCGATAATGCGTCCACTATCGAAGTCTCTCAGATCTCCACGTTTATGAATGTTCATCGATTGCTATACGCTGTTTAGGAGCCGTGCTGTCCGTCTATTTAACGCCTGCATTCGGTTTGAGTCTGTTTCCCTCTGCGTGGGGATGCCCATGTCAACTGCCCATCACCCGTATATTTAATGTTTTGTCTACTCAGTATATATTATTGAGTAAAAATGAAATTAACTATTGTTGCGTCACTTCATGGGACAGCATGCGGCACGATCAGATTTCAAAAATGGTTTTGACTATGACTCACCGTTACCCATTTTCATTGCATCGATTTTTGTTTTATTTGGCAGGGTTCCCACGGTCCTTACAAATCCTTCACAATTTTTTAGGGTGCTGAAGTCCTTAATTTTTGCCAGAAATTCCTCGAAGTGCTTAAAAAGTACCCCCCCCTTCCCCTGGCTTATGCTGCTGATTGGCTGTGTTGATAATGGCCCCATATGAACGTCGGCAGAAAGCCCGTGGGAGAGCACCGAGCAGGAGGAGCTCTCGTCAATGACTCATGGTGAATTTGACTTTGGTTTCACAATTCAAGCCATGAAATAATTATGTGCGATGTCCAAATCTAGGTGTAACTTTAACTATAGTTTCATGATTTACATTCTTTTTGTTGCATACGTGATTATTCTCTCATATGAGAACTGATTTGATATAAAACTGACTCTCTTTTAAATTGCATAAATTTTAGTTTATTACATCCACAAACTTGAATTATATGCAACAATATTGCAAGCTTTATCAACAGACTTTAGTTTGAATAGTTATGTCGTGTGTAAAAGTATATATATTTGGCCGCCCCGGTGGCGCAGTGGTCTAAGCGATGGCTTCTGATCATTCGTCCGAGATGGGTTCGAATGAGGCATGGATGTTGTGTTTGTCTTACGGCGCTGTCTCTCTCCCTTTCCTGGTACCAGTGCCCCTAAATTTGGGACGGGCGACTGCTCATATCCCACTGAGTTGCTCACGGTGGTCGTTAAACCTCCAATAAAAAAATATGTATTTATTTCCACGTGTGTAATTTATAAGGTCTTTAAAAAATTTGTAGGGTGCTTAAAATTCCTTATATATATATATATATATATATATATATATTTTTTTTTTTTGGAGAAAATGAGTGAGAACCGTGCTTGGAATTTACTGTCGGGAAAGATGCATAGCGTCAAAATTTTCAGGAGCCAGCACATTTCTTCAAGAGATACGAAGAGACAACCACGATCGATCTAAACAAAATTGCACTTACAGATTTGTGATCAACAGTCAAAATTAATGCATTGTTTTTTAAATATTGTTTAAGAATTTATTGCAATATCCAGAACTGAAGCTATGGAAACTATTATACACTTGTATTAACAGTTCTGTTTGGAAATAGGTTCTAATTTCAGAGAAAGTTCAGCTTTGTACTCTGGTGTATAACATTCAATAAAACCAGTAATCAGTAAATACACTTATGAGCAATCCACACGAAATCAATGGCATAGCTACGAACATCTCTGATGCCGACTCTGCAGGAGCGCACGTATCTCTGTTGGATTACTCCGCGGAACTTCAGCCTGAATAACTACCGCCAATACTGCTGCAGAATGCATGACTGTACGGGCGACACCACCAAGAATTGAGATACTGGTATCTTCATTATTCTGATTTAACGATAAGTAATCTACAGAAATGACGCAAATAAAAAAATCCGTTTACTGCATGCATTTGTTGCTTTAAGAGATAGAAGCTCCATAATAGAAACCCAAATTTTGAGAAAAGAAAAAAAGAGTACCCTGGTACTCTTGTAGATAATTTATTATATGCTTTTTTTGCATGTCAAGATCTTTGTGGGTGAGAAATAAAACGAGTGATCCCAGAATGTATATTTATGTACGTACAACACATTGCATTTATTCGCGTCACATACGACCACACTGAGCCACAATCTGGCACATACATACTAAGTGGAAGTAAATCATAAAAAACAATGAGGTTTACTAATTCCTGAAATTGATCGACACTTACGTAGGTGAAACTTAGATTT
Source organism: Macrothele yani (assembly GCA_039090855.1). NCBI lineage: Eukaryota > Metazoa > Arthropoda > Arachnida > Araneae > Macrothelidae > Macrothele > Macrothele yani. Next base: position 85,051,027 of record CM076991.1, read on the forward strand.
CAGCAGTGGTTGAGTATTTACTAAACTATGGCGGCGGTAATAGCAAGCATTTCGATTGTTTAGTTTTTCAAAAACAATTATAGTATTCAGATTTAGACGAACGTAAGAAACGACCCTGACACGGGTGAAATGTAATGTAGCTGCGAACGTCCATCTGCGTTTGCGAAAGCTGAATCGCAAATGTGCTAGTGAGGGGAATTGGTAACTTTTGGTCTGGGGGCGGGGGGGGGGATACCTACAGGTACACCCCATCGTATTGTCGTGTTATACATCATTTTAAAGCTCTGATCGATAGCAGGTAACCCCATTGGGGGGGGGGGGGGGCTCGAGAGGAAGCCAAATTGCGGTACGACGCATTTTTTTTTTTTTTTATTACTGTCGGAAAAGATGTATAGAATCAAAATTCATTTTTGTAATGGCTTTTAATAACATTTAGTATCAGGGTCTCGTAATTTATGCAGATTTCAATGAGATACGTAAAAGGTGATGGAATGTTCGGTGGTGATTTAGTAAAATATAATGTTGAGTAACAATGAAATTAACTCTTTCGTCATTTCATGGGACAGCATTAAAAACTCAGATTTCGGCAGTGGTTTTAAGTACTTCCTTTCCCCATTTCCGTTACATTGAAATTTTCCTCATGGGATTTACTTTACTGCTGCCGGGAAAGATGCATAGCATCAAAATAAAATTTTCAGAATAAAATTGGAAAACTCAGGCGCCGTGGATTTGTCTGCCCTTGTTTGTACCTGTAACTAGTCCGTACAAGTTAAATATAGTATTTGGGTACTAGTTACATACATACGTACTTCGTTTAGCGCGGTGAATGCGCTCTCCTGAAAATTGGAGCTGTAATTAAATGAGCGCTACTGTACATGGCCGTTTTAGCATAGTCTTTAAGGAGATGTGCGTTTCAAGAATAGTTCATAGGTGCCGACTTCTGAAAATTTCGAGGGATGCTGAAATTCAAAAGGCAGTTACCATTTCTAGTGTTGAAATTTAAGATGTTTAAATGGACCTTGTCTTCGGTGTAAACGCAAACAAACCAATACATGATTTAATGATAAATATATTGCATTTTTTTGTAGCAACCAAATTCTTGAACCCCGTTTTAATTCTTCCGATTTACTTTTCTGTAATGTGCGCACAAGAGCTCCTACAAAATTGTTTTCTTTTGGACACAATTTGAGCATTTTGTTGGGGACTACTACCAGAAAACCAAACTTGTTGAAAAAGGCTGATACTGGCAGTATATATATCATTAGTCAAAACAGACAGTAATCTAATAGCGATACCTTTTCAGTGCTGGAATGGAACGCGCTTCATAATCATTGCACTGTATCATTTTCCTTACTTGTTATTGTTAGCATTAAGCGTATAACGCAGCGTATATCACAGTAAAAATTTTGCTTTGATCAACAAGTGTATCTTGGAAATCTCCACCCCCATTCATCTTGCAGTCCATGTGAACCGGTTTTTATCGATTTGGCATATTACCCCTGCGTGGATTGATTGGTGTTACTATTAGTGACTGCTTATATGTTTTATAAAGCTAGGGAGGGAAAAAAGCTTCAACAGAATTATGTCAAACAAACAAACAATAACTGCAACAACATCAAAAAAAAAAACCTTCAAAATTATCCTTTGAGCGAGAAAAGATCATTCGTAGTCTCGCTGTTGTCTTCTGGTCTCGGACGGTCATTCTTTACTCCCGCTCTGACATTTATGGTTTTATGACCCTACCGAAGCTAAATACAAGGAACGTGACCGCGAAAAAAAAAAAAATCGGTAGTTTTAAACAATTAGGAAGATAGGGTACAAACCACATCCCACACCCCGATTTCTCGCTTGCTTGACTGTCTTATTTCTTAAGTGTTTTTTCGGTATCTATAGTTAAAACACGATTTTTTGAAGATATTGATTTTTTTTTTTTTACAGAAACCAAATATTTGCGCTATATTCCGATTATCTTATTTAATTTTATGTAAAGTGGAACTAAATATTTAAGTATGAATCCCGTACATATAACAAAAATTCGGAGGGGTGCAGAGCACCCTCAAATGATTTCAAGGGGTGCTCAAGCCCCTGAGCACCCCCGTAGTTGGTGCCAGTGGAATAGTTATATCGCACCTAAGATCAATACAATAGTTGTCTGTTGCATTACGTAAACAATAATATAGGAAATAAACCTGATTTTATAAATACACTTACTATTTTCAAATAAATTTCGAGAAATACAACACGCGACAGTGTATTGTGCAATCCCGAACATAGCAAACTTGGCAGCGTTAGAATACAAGATGGGAGTTACTGACAGGAAGATATAGTATATTATTTATCTCTCTTGAAGGCATCAAGGGGGTTGATTGCTTTGTCCGAATCTCTTTTTTTTTTTTTTTTTAATTTGAGGTTCAACGACTACCGTGAGCAAACTCAATGGGCTATAAGCAGTCGCCTGTCCCTAATTTAGGGCCACTGGTTCCAGTGAAGGGAGAGAGCAAGTGTCGTAAGACAAACACAAACATCCATGCCTCACCGGGATTCGAACCCGGACCTATCTCGGACGAGTGATCAGAGGCCATCGCTTAGACCACTGCGCCACCGGGGCTGCCCAAACTTCCTTTTCTTGTATTATATTTTCTGCATGGTAAACGCATCGACAGTTCTCGTCATTACAGCGCTGCAGTCAAAATTTGCTTAATTTTTAGTGAAGAGAACCAGGCCACATGTACTACTAATTGTTGCCCTCTGGAAAAATCTGTTAGATGAGTTTGTTTTGTGGTGCACCTTCTGTAGACTCGTCCTCAAAGGGCTGCTGCTCTACCTCTATCAGCTCTTCGTTGATGTGACTGGAGTAGTTACTGCATAATGTGGATATCAAATTCTTCCAGTGCTTGCGAGTTAGCAGGCTGAACAATGCCACTGGTAATTGAGGATCTTGCAGCAAAAGGGGAGCAGTTCCCTTTTCGACATTTTGTGGGAAATAAGAAAAAACTTTATAAAAAGGAAAAATACGGTTTAACTGAGGTTGGCAAAAATTCCCCACCGTAAAGATAACATTATCTCTAATAAATGCATATATTTTCTGAATGTTTTGTCCTTAAAATGAATATAGGATAAATATTAAAAAATTGGAGCTACCCCTTTTTGCACCAAAATGTCATAAATTTCATTAAATTTCGCATTTAGTAAACGATAGGAAAACTAATGTTAATGAAATGTGTTTAATGACCACTAAAGAACGTTACAAATCTTTGTTAATAAACAAATAAAATATTACAATTTCATTCATCGGTCTGTATCGTACTTGCACCAAACGGTGATGGGGGCAGCTCTCAAAACATTATCTCACCCATTTATTATCGGATCTGCCGCGTTCTTGTATCAATCGATCCGACATATTTTTTTAGATTAGTAAACATGTTAAGTAAAAATCCAACAAAAATGGAGCTGCCCCCATTTTGCTGCAAACTCCTAAATTGCTGTTTCGTTCTCTCCAGTTCTCATGAAGTTATGACATGCCTTCGGCCGTAGTTTCTTCACGCTATTATCCACACAATTGCTGGTCACTTCCTTCCAGGCTGCAGTATTCTTTATGATGCCCACCATAATGCCAAGGGACTTTTACCAATTCCTATATAACTGAATGCCGATTGTTACCATCTGTTTCGTCAACTGGTGACTTGATGGCACATCGCAGGTAGGGCTTAAAGTTTGTTATGACATTCTCAGCCACTGGCAATGAGTAATGTGTTTGGCTGAAGGCAGATCGTTTATAAAGGTATATGCAATGTTTTTTTATGTAAAAATAATTCTCAGACGAACAGCGCTAAACGAGGTACACAGACATAATAAAAGTTCTGGTTAAAAAAAATCACGTAAGGAAATGTGTCCAGATCATAGCGAAATAAGTACGGAATTCAACCGTTGTTGTCGTCTCACCTCCTGCGATTTTCCATCATTCTTGAAGAAACACTGTCGCCCCAGAATTTTTTGTCCAGCTTTGTAAGTACCGCATCAGTTCCTTTGCGAAACTCTTTTGGAGCAGTTCCATGTTGTAGGTGTTCGCTCGCCTTACTTTGGTATTCTGAGTTCGTGGAAGGCGCGCAGAGAACCAGAACCACAGAGTAAGCGCAACACTTGGTTTTTGGGACGCGGGGGAGGGGTGGTGGGTTGGTTCCGGGCAGCCAGGCTTTCGCCCCTCTGCTACATATCTTTTTTGTTTGTTTGTTTCTGTTTTAACGACCACCATAAGCATCTAAGGATATAGGCAGCCACTCGTCCCTAATGGGGGTGGAGAAGAGCTGTGCTGATTCGATGGAGGATAAAAGGCAGCGGCGTAGGTTTCAACATGTTTATTGAGAAAATCAGGATGGAGGAAACAGAAGGCCTGTATTTACAGTGCCAACAGAAACATATAATTGACGACATATGTACAATGGTGATGGAAAATGTACAGATGCTGATGTGCTATATACAATGACAATAAAAAACAAAATAGATAAGTGTCATCACGGATATAAGTTGAGCTACAAAAATGAGCGGTAACAATGATGTATGAGCAATGCACTAGATACACAGTGAAAGAAACAATATGAGCAATTCTAGTAATAGGTTGTAACAGAAATAAATGTATGGTTATAATACTATGTACATTGCAGTACTGACAGGAAAAGGTTAAAAGAAAAGATGAAGTGCAAAAATTAATAAAAGTAATATGTATAATGTGTATACAAAGGTAGTAACAAAATACATAGACGGGTAAACACTCTTCACAGAAAGCGGGTGGGTAGATCATGGTACGTCACAAATACATGGATGATAGAACCTGGAGAAATACAGTAACCGACAATCGTTCTGTAGGTACAGAAAGCTAGGTCAGACAGTCAGTAGAGTAATATGTAAGAGAACAGTTCTCAAAGAAGTAGTTGCAGATGAACTGTGGGATCAGTAAACCAGGTTCGATATGGTGACCAAACCCGGAAAAAGCGACGTTTCTGAGAGTCAGTTGAGGCAGACGCATATGCGAGGCGCAATCGCGACAGAAGGCTGTTGCGAAAGATACTACACATTGCATCCCCCGCCTGGAAGATGGTGGGTGTTACTGGAACAGATCGAAGCTGTTGATGGTAAAGATATGTGACGTGGCGGGCTAGGATGAACACATAAGCGCTTGCTGTGGGTAGCGGAGTAGGGGGTTGATACGAGCTATACAGGTTATTGTAAGCTCTAAATGAAAGGTTGAGTGTGCGTACAGATGTTGCACCACAATGAATGCAAGATGATGGAGTGGTAGAAGCACCGGACAGAAGAGATAAACATGGGGTACATCCGCAGGCGTGTGACAGAAGACACAGGTTGGAGAAATGATGAGGGTCATTCGATAGAGCGTGGCTGGTACCGGCAGGCGACGATGCAGAAACAACCAATGGATATTTCTCTCCATCGGTGTAGATAGGATAGATGAAACCGTCGACCACACGCACGGTAAAGCTGTGGGTGGAACATCTGGAATAGGAAGTGGTACAGATTATGATGGAGCATGAAGGAAGCGATAGAGGGAAGAGACAGAGAAACTGGAAAGCGGGAGAGTAGAGCCTTGAAAAGTGAGAAAGAAGGGGAGAAGGAGGGAAGCCGGATGGAACGAGTGACAGGCCAGTAGGGGAAGCTAGGCCAGAGTAAAGTGTGACAATAGCTGTATGGGTATCAGAGTAGAGTGAAAGAGAAGCAGGAGTGCTAGGAAGCATAGGAGAGATGTCAGAGCCTTGAAAAGTGAGTAAGAAGGGGAGAAGGAGGGAAGCGGATGGAACGAGTGACAGGCCAGTAGGGGAAGCTAGGCCAAGGTAAAGTGTGACAATAGCTGTACGGGTATCAGAGTAGAGTGAAAGAGAAGCAGGAGTGCTAGGAAGCATAGGAGAGATGTCAGAGAAAGGTTTCCACAGGAGATCGGTGGTAAGAAGGTCCCGAACAGTCACGACTCCTGCAGGGAGCCATGAGAGGTCGGTGAAGTGAGGGGCCTCAGGGAGATGGATGACGGAACAGTAGCAAAGTGGTTGGGCCAAGAGTTCAGTGGTAGAGGCAGGAGGGACACGAAGAAGAGGCAGATAGTGAAGAAAAGAAAGCGCTCAAGCATAGATGGGGGAAAGGCGAAAGCGAAGAAGAAAAAAGTGATCCATCAACACAAGTGTAGTAATAGTGAATCTTGGATTTCGGCGAGATACCATCACATCCAAAGTGACTGTAGCTGGATTTGGTGAGGCTGTCAGGATACGGAGGAAGGTGATCACTCTATGAGCTCTATAGAGAAGCACAACATCTGTAAGAGAAATCCCTCAAGCGCAAAACCTATGCTTCATCCGTGACTAACCCGGCCCAACCCGAGCGATTAGCATAAAGCCCGCGTCTCGGACCACTCGGGTGGTTGAATCGTTTGCGAGTTGCAAACTTTGCTGTATTAAATACAGTGGCGTACCGGGAGCCCCCTCCCCCGCAAAAAATATCTTTAAGGCCCTTTTACAAAAAAATTTTTTGCTCTCACTGAATTTTAAATTCCATATTATTAACTAGGTTTTATGGGTATTATAATAATTCAAATTCTCTGGAACCAACAGGTATTTTTCGGAAAACCAAAATTATTGCACTTAATTGCATAAAACGCAAATCTACACGTAATTAAAATGACAGCCCTAATATTATACCATTACAAAGTACTACAGAACACTTAAACCAAAGTTGATCATATCATGTTAATTTTGTTCTCTTAGAGAACTAAAGCCGACCTCTTAGAAATACCACACACATACAGAACATCAAACTGTGGTGTGACAGTGTCTTGGGACTTTTTTTCAATTTATACGAAAATACGGAACATAAGTAAAAAAAAAAAAACGGTGACAATAATTATATATTCCTAACTCCATAGAAAATGCATTAAACTGTTTACTCTTAAATGTATCTAAATAATATAATACCACAATGTTTTGCACATAATAAAATTTTCGTTCTCTCGACTCTGTTATAAAAACATGACAAAGGTCTGTTTCTTCGCCCCCCCAAGGAACACTTTTCGGTACATTACGTTCTGAATGATGCGTAGTTATGTTCAAAAAACTGTAATACATAACATCTTATACTCATTGGTGTAAAAATTACATTCACTGATATTTCTTTCACATTTTCTCGTGAACATACGTACATGTATAGGGGCTATGGCTATGAAAAGGGGCCTCCAGTTGTCTGGAATATCTGCTTTCCCATCATCCAGTTTTTATAAACTAAACCGCGAAAAATATTTTCGAGCCTTTTACTTATTTAACGAAAAAGTACCAAAAATTCCCTTTCTTTCTTTTTCTTATTCAAAGCTGCCGTAAAAAATTCCTGGGTATTTCTCTAACCAGCTTCATATGCTGTTTCTGAAAAATATGTACACTTTTTTCCTGAGGTTAGACGCCCTCTTAGCCTTGAGGCCCAAAACGATGCGGGGGTTGCGGGGTCTATCAGTACGCCCCTGATTAAATACGTAAGCTGAACGGCCATTTACACAATCGTGTCACATTATTGTGACCACCTCTTACTTTTGACTTCAACAGCGCATAGCCAATGAAATAAGCCACGTGGTGTCGTCAGCTGGCTTGGAGGGTATATAAGGTGTGCTGTAGGCATTCCGAAAACATATCACTCGTTGCTGTCATGGATAAAAGGAACGATTTATCAGATTTGCAAAAAGGGATAATTATCGACTTTCGCAACAATGGTGGCAGTGTTTCTGAAACAGCGCAGTTTGTGAACTGTTCGCGTGCTGCTGTGGTTAAAGTGTATCGTGATTGGAGAAATGACACCATTGCGAATAAGCAACGTGGAAACTTCGGAGCACCACGTGCCACCGATGTGAGAGATGAACGTCGGCTGCGAAGGTGCGCGAGGACCGATCGACAGGCTACAGTGGAGCAACTCATTGGCCGAATGAACCAGGGGGCTACCGGAAGTGTATCTAAAACGACAATTCAGCAAACCCTGCTGCGCATGGGGCTCCGATGCAGACGGATGGTCACTACTCTTATGCTAACGATGGTGCTTCGGAAGAAAAGGCTTACATTTGCATGGCAGTATCGGAATTGGACCTCCACTGACTGGCAAATGATTGCCTTCTCCGATGAGTTACGTTTTCTGCTTCATCGAACGGATGGACGTTGGCATATAAAGCGAGAAACATAGGAGAACAAACACTCTTCAACCATTACTGGAAGAACACAAGCTGGTGGGGGCAGCGTTATTGTCTGGGAAATGTTTTCGTGGCTTTCCGTGGGTCCACTCATACCCGTGGAAGGTACTCAGGACCGAATTCGTTATGAATCCAACCTTGCAGACCACGTACACCTATATATGCTAATTGTCTTCCCTGGGGCAGATGGGATCTTCCATACGACAATGCGACGTGTCACACAGCTAGAAATATCAGAGTAGGGTTGGAAGAGTACAATGGAGACTTCGAAGTACTTCTCTGGCCACCTAATTCCCCAAACTTAGACCCAATTGAGCATCTGTGGAACCACCTTAATCGTGTTGTTCGCTCTATGGATCCTCCACCACGCACTCTCCAGCAGCTGTCAGATGCAATGCAGTCAGCATGGCTCTACGTTATGAATCCAACCTTGCAGACCACGTGAACACTTTTCAGCACCTTATTGCGTCACTCCCAGCCTATCTAGTTGCTGTCCACTCTGGATATTAGCTGGTTGTCACAATAATGTGACTCGACCGTGTATAAACTATTGGCAATAATGACTCTGGATAGTACCAAAGTATTTTAGTTAGCTGAAGCAGGGTGAATAAAAAAAGCAAGTCAAGAAACAAATACTAGTACAGGCATGGACAACGTAACGGGTTAATGTTAGCTTCAGTAACACCTGCGCTTGAGGCGTAAGCATTTTGTTATCTTTCATCTCAACAAGAACAGTTAATTCTACATCACTGTCCACTCTGGATCCTTGTAATTTTGCCATTATAATTTTGATGTTACCAATGTTTTGTTACTTGTTCATAATTTATTTACTCCCTGACACAGCGAGTTGATCTCACTGGGGCATTGTTTTTTCTAACAACTCATGGTCGTAAATTCATACTCTAGAGGACTTCTGAATTACCTTTAGTCTTGCAGCCCACTTTGTCATGCACGGAGTCCCATTTCACGTGTGTGATAATTTGTTTGTGGCAAGCTTGATGACATCGGACGTGAGTGTTTCTTTAGCTTGTTACCTTGAAAGAGCATTTCTCATAAAATATGTAATTCATTACAGAGTATGTGTGGTGGTCAATTTATTCTTCAACGCTGATGTATCCTTTGAGTGTTTCGTGCCTTCCTATAGCTGTCCTGACTATGCACGATAGCAAACTTCAGCGGTAATGATGTTCATTAAAACTTACGCGACGCAGGTAGTTCTCTCAGAAACGTAGCGTTAAATTAAATGTATGTGCATGAACATTTTTGTATTCACGATATAATGTACAAAACAGCCCAATTCTGTAGCGTTCGCTATGTTATTACCGAAAGTTGCAGAATTAGGCCGTTTCGTACGTTTTTTTTATTTTTTTATTTTAAGTAGTTTAGATCTTAGAGATTTTTTATTTTTTCCCTTAAGAATACAGTGAAACTTTTAAAGGTTTACACACACAGAAAAAATATGTAATTATCACTACAAAAAGTATACAGTATTAGCGTTTACTGGATGTAGTGCAGAGTTAACTAATCTGTTGGACTTGTATTCTTGTGGAGGAATCTGTTAATCTACAGTTAATCAAAATCAGTGTATTGGTTCTCTTGTTCTTTTTTTTTTTTTTTTTTTTATGTACTAGATTCAATTGTCCATGTGCCCCATGTGCCGGCTCCATATGGTTCCTGGCCCGGTTTTTTTTTTTTTTCTTGGCTAATATGTGAGTTCCTCCATACTGATTTGCTTCGACGTTTTACCCCATTCGTTCTTGGTGTACGTAAGATATACAGCATTTATCGTTTTAAAAGTCAAAGTACAAATACTATTTTGTTATAATTTTGTATTGTCTTATTTTATCAAAATCATCACGTAAACTCTTCATTTTACGTTTTTTCTTTGTTGAGGACAAAACTATGGGATCACTCACTGCTTTGGATGTATTTTCAGACGGCCTTTCTTAATACTGAAGATTTACTGAAGTCTAAGTGGATTAACAGAGCTTTATAGTGAGAGCATTAGAACCGAGTTTTTAAACTCTGGTTCGTTGATGGGCTTCAAGGGTGTCCGTGAAGCGTAGGATTGCTTTAAAAAAAGGGCACTAACTGAAACTCAAGAACAAAATGAAAATTGGATTCGAAATTTTTTATCAGAATCACTTACTGTTGGGAGATTATGGGCATCTGATATTATTTTTATGCACATTTTTCTAGGTGTGGGCTCATAGTTGGATTTTTACAGGTGCTTCCTCCGTAGCTTAGAAATGTTTCTGAGCCTCAGCGTTAGAAGGTATTGCTGACGAAATGGGGCAGCTCCATGTGAGTTTAGTCATCGCGTAGTATGTTCATGGCTTTCTTTCACCCTTTCTTTCTTTTCTTTTAATTATTATTTTCTTTTTTCTTCAGTCACTGTCTCTGAATTAAAAACGAGTCACTCTCATAGCCTTAAATGCTCACAGAATCAAAGAAAAAACGCGAATGACGCATGTCTCGAAATGTAATTTTGCCATTGGGTTCCAGCACTAATTAGCACAAAAGCAGGACAGGAGCAACGTGTGTGCACGCAAACCGGAATTCTTCATTTTGTTACGATAAAGTATAACTAAAACCATTTTACATTGTAATTTATCTAAAATGTCATCTAGTTTTAGCGTACGCATATCGTCCGTTTTGCTACCTTGTGGCCCAGTAGTCTGAGGCGCTCAGGCTTCTGACTATTCGTCGGAGATTGGCTGATTTCGAATCCCGGATGAGGATGCGTGGTGTGCTTGTCCCACGACGCTGGCTGTGTTCCTTCCATGGATGGAGCCAGTCCAGTGGTCCCAAATTAGAGACTGACAACTGCTTATAGCCCTTAGAGTTGTTCATGGTAGTCATTAAACCCGTAAGCGAAAAAAAAAAAAAAATTATGACACCGAATTTTTGGTTGTAATGGGCACGTCTTTTAAATCTTTTCTGACGAGATCAAAGTTACTCATAGTCAATGGAACCGGTTGGAAAAAAAATCTACCGGATTTCTACAATTGATAAAAACATCCAGAAATAGAAACAGCCACTTACTTCCACCAACGGATAAAATTATGCTGCGAAAATTAACAAATAGTGCACGAAAGGTTTCTTTCTCATAGCAGAAGGGGAGGGTATCTGAGACAGAGATTTTCAAATTGAAGAGTTAAAAGAAATATAGAAGGAAGCCTGATGTAACTCTAAGACTCCTAGCGGAAAAATTGTGCGTAAGGGAAAAGTTGAAAATATACGAAGATTATTCTTCATGGCAAAAGCTATGCTAAGGAAAATCAACTTTTTAATATATCTCCCGGAAGCAGAGATAGCGAGAAAGGGTTTTTTTAAAAGGAAAAATGACTTTTGTCAATCGGATATTTAGGAGCAAATATATGGAATAAAATGCATTTTGAATTGGATAGCATCTGCATTTGCGCCCTCTAGTAGCAAAGTTGCGCATCGGGAGAAAAAACGGAATGCAAGGATCATCGTCCTCACATTTCAAGCTTTCCAGTGCAACAAGAATTTTTCAAATTGGACTACTAGTTGCAAGGATATGGTGTCCAAAGACGGACGTTTTCGTCTTAAATAATTAGCTAATCACTGGTGATTGTTATTTGCGTTGTTGGTCTGGAGTTCTGACATTGTCTTCAGATATCGTGCTACCCGTATAAGCATATATAGTAATACGTTTATTCTTGAGTTAGTGGATTTTGATCTCTTTTGTTTAAATCAATGGTGTTACGATCCAATTACGCGTGTGTCTTGCTTTTTGCAGATTGCTGTGTTTGGACCAGCAATATTTATTGATATTTTGCATTTCGCGATTCGTCGTTTTCATCGTATAATTTTAGAAGAACGCTTATTTCTCGTGATTATTACTTAATTAACGCGAAATTCTTTCGTACCGAATTTTGAGCTTGGTTTCGCTTTCAGATGGGACGGGTGCTTGTTTGTTCAGTGCTTCCTCCTCTTCTTTTGTATATTCAGTAAATCCAAATTTGAATGTGCGAGTGCCCCTAATTTTGCTCATGGGAATTGAAAAACATAAAAACAAAACAAAGAAACAAAAAAACTGGAATAGCGGAGGAGAAGGGGCATTACTGATTTAATGGTGAAAATTACTTCTGGCATTTTGCGTCTGTATACTATAAAAAATCTTGTGGTAGGTAGCAGTAAAAAGTGGTACACGCCAGCTACACCATTTTCTGAGAAAAGATACAACATTGTGTAGTGCAAACAAAAACATGGTGCGACCATGCACCATAATTTGGTGCAACTTGTTACCATAATGTGGTACAAAGTTGCACCATGTTGTTGGATTTCGTTTGCACCACACAGTGTTGTACCTTTCCTCAGAAAGTGCTGCAGGTGGTGTAGTGTCACTTTTTAGTGCAACCTGCCACAAAATTTTACAGTGTAACTCAACAACAGAAGCGAGGAATATTCTTTTGTTAAATGATGCTTGATTCGCTTGCTTACGCCTTTTGGTTGCAGACTTGTGCGTTAAGAAAAATTTTAAATTATATGAGAAACATTTCGCAGCAGAAACTCTCTCCAACAAAAGAATTTTTCAAATCAAACCCTTAGAAGCAGAAATATCGACAAATATAAGATATGCATCTATGCCCCCTGGCGGGGAAAACGTGCATTATTGTAAAAGGAAAGTATTCCCAACAGGTTTTTCGATGTAAGCGGTACCGGCCCAGGAAATAATTTTTTCAATCGAGTTTTCAGGAGGGCATAAGTGTTAACTTCTGCAATTACATCAGAAGCAGAAATTAACACTTATGCCCCCTGGTGGCCCAACCATTCTTTACCAAATATTAGAAATTATGTAAAAAACATTTCTCATCAGGAGCTGTATGCGATACAGGAAAAAAATTGAAATCTGAGTTTTAGAAGCAGAAATATCGGGCGAAACGAAATTTACTTTAACGCCCCCTACCGGAAAGTCTATGAATTACTTAAATTTTGAAATTATGTGAGAAACATTTTGCACCGGAAACGCTATCCAACAATGAAGGATTTTTCAAATCGGACACTTTAGAAGTAAAGTTATTGACAAAAATAAGATATGCATCTACGTCCCCTTGGCGGAAAAACCATGCATTATTTTAAGAAGAAAATATTCCGAAAAGGTTTATCGACGCGAGTAGAATCTTTCCACAAACGAATTTTTTTCAATCGAGATTTTTAGAAGCTCAGATTTTGCTGCAAATACATCAGAAGATTAGAAATTATGTGCAAAAGATTTCCCATCAGGAGTTGTATCCGTTGCATAAAGAATTTTTCAAATCGGAGTTTTAGATGTAAAGATATCGGGGAAAACACAATTTAATTTAAGGCCCCTTGCGGAAAATCAGTGCGTAACTTGAAAAAAGTGATCATACTTAAAATACTCTTCGACAGAAATGGAATCGAAAGGTAAAATAATTTTTCAATCTAATGTTAAGATTCAAATATATAGAATAAAATGTTTTTTGAATTGGATATCATCTGTATTACGCCCTCTTGCGGCGAAATTGTACATCGTAAAAAACAAAAAAAAAAAAAATCCCCACGAAATAAAGGATCATCGTACGCATATTTCAAGCTTCCCAATGCAAAAAGAATTTTTCAAATCGAACTAATAAGTTGCAGATATGGTGTCCACAGACGGACAAATCGACAACATAAGCACGATCTTTTTTTTTTTTTTTATAAAAGACGTGCTAAAAATGGTGCATCAGTTAACTGTATCAGTAAAGAAGAGTTTCACATAGGTATCGATATAAGCTTCATATTTGTTTTGAAAACAACCCGTACGAAAATATTGGGAATTGGACAGTTATGAAATTCGAACCTAAAGTTTCTTTGTTACCATGGAAGTCCGTTCTGGTAGCCCTCAGGCTTGCTGTGTATGTGTGTGTGTGCGGAATATCGATTAACTTGTCATTTGATAATTTTTTTCTCTCCTGTTCTGAAAGCAGAAAGTACTGTTAACATGCACACTAAGCTAATGGTAATTTCTTACGTAAATTATTAGCTGTTCTCCAGCATGTGAGATGCACGGAAACAGTAAAGGTCAGCATACATATCCAGTTCGCTCTCTGCGCAGCAGCATGATTATCAGATGGGATCTGAAGACCAAAGACAAAACTGGTAATTAATGAGAAACTGGCATGCAAAATGAACGAGCGGTTAACATTTTTAAAACCCGTAATGACTATTAACGATGGCTGTAAAATCACGTTGCCATAATTTCATTACGTTGATCTAATTCAGCTTCCTTCCTGTAGAAGAGCTTCAACATTGACCTTGAGTTCGTGATGACTCCCAAAGCACAATAAAAAGGCTACCCATGTGAAAATTGCTCCAGTTCAGTAGCACAGATTTAGGAGTAATCGGAACGATGTGAAAGGGAATTAGTGTCAGACATAACGTTTGTTCTCAGGGAAATGAGGTGTACATTAATTACATTTGGATGCTAATCGTTTCTTCGAGCATTGAATGGCCTTAGAAATGGCGCTTCCTGCTTTGTGCCGCTGGTTACTTAGGTGAATGACTGGTCGTTGCGCGCCGAACTTGGCAAATCACTCCATTTTATTCACGTTTTGTTTCTGCGAATTGGTAGCTTCTTGTGGAATTAACTGTCGTAATAAATAGTTTTAGGTCAAGCACAGCACATGAAAACCAGATCATTTCCCTTGGAACACAGGAAATATAGTTCGAAGGAAGTAGAAATGTTAATAAAGAGATATTTTAGGATCTAAAACGTCTCATGCTTTACCTAGGAACGTGTTTGAAGAATTACCTGCTTTTGTCGTCCGTCCACCTATCGGTACGGTGACTATTTCTAAAAGTTCAATCTGCAATATTCTGTAATGCATCCAGTAGATATAATTACCACCAAAAAGTTTTCAAGCCATCTGAGACAAAATTTATCTGCTTGTCTTAAATTTGGATTTAAATTGCGACGATTCAGCTCTTACGAGTCAGGCTCCAAAAATTCTGATTAGCTGTAGCAGTGGTCAAAAGTACCCACGTCCTAATTTTTCTGATGCATTATTTTCCCGCGTACCTCTACGTACGCATTTTGCACCATATCTGTTTTTAAAACAAGTCTGATTTGAGATATTCTTTTCATCTAATTGCTGTGACCGCAATTTTCCAACACAAAATTATCTAATGCTATTATTGGCATATTTTCACTGTATTCCATGTAACCACTTCAAGTCGAAGCTATTCCTGGGGCAGGAAGAGCTTCGACTAGCGCAAATCTGAAGGTTCTCAGATATCTATGTTCAGTTGCTTGGAATTCCCTTGTCCTGGGTAGTGTAATGACTAGCATGCTGTACCGGAAATCGGAAGGTGTGGGTTCGATCATTAGCTCCCCCACGGAGGGGGGCTTTGGGGCTTAATCCCCCCCCCAAGGAGATTAAGAGCGATGTACGTCACAAATTAACATTCAAAAATATTATTTTACATGTTCAAAAAATTGCATAGTGATGACATAGTATCTTCTATTACATGGTGTCTTCTTCCCGAAGCCCCAAAGAGATTAAGAGCGACATACGTCACAAATTAAACATTCAAAAATATTATTTTACATGTTCAAAAAATTACAGTGTCTTCTGTTACATGCTGTCTTCTTCCCAAAGCCCCAAAGAGATTAAGAGCAACACGTCCATGGTACGTCACACATTGTGTACGTATACTATATATACAGCCCCCTCCAACAGGAATTCCTGGGTGCGCCACTGGGTTCGATTCCCGTTCCAGGACAATGAAAATTTGAAAGAAGTGGTTACATGGAATACAGTGAAAATATGGCAGTAATAGCATTACAATGACTACCATGTATTTATGAAGAATTATTTCTTCGAGAAAATTCGTTTCCCAAATGTACATGGCAAAATTATCTATTTAGTACCGAAAGTTTGGTTTTATTCCACGATATCTAAACTTCTTCAGGCAGACATTCATTTAACATTAGCAAGGTGCACTCCGAATACATATTATCGACACACTTTCCAAATGCTTTACCTCTTCTCCCCCAGATGCTATAACAGTATATTCGCCTTCGGCCTGATATCGGTACTTCTAAAAGCCATTTTAAAAATTATTTTCGTTGTGGCAAGGTGACTAAGATTATCTGAAGGTTTTCTAACAATATAATTGATATGTAACACATGTTAGATTTATTTTTTAAATGACGTAGTTACTCTTAAAGAGCATACGTATCTTATTTCTGACTAACTGAGCACAGCTGAATTATACGCAGATAATAACGCTTTGAGCCTCCTGCCTGAGGAAACTGTGCGAATGAAGAAATATTATCCGCACTTCAGAAATAAGCTATTTTACCCTTGAAACAAGATGATTTTATCACAAAAAGATTAACACGCTTTTTCGGGCTAATTAACGTTGAACGCTTACTTTCACAAACACAACTTGCAACATTTCGTTGAGCTGTCAGGATACAGAATGCAGCATGAATAACACAAACTTGTCTTTTTTCAGATCATTAGAACAGTTCAAAATATGTCTTTGACGTAATAACTAACCAAATAACTTCTCATACATCGAATTCACCCATAGTTGTTAGTAGTTCTTCGACATTTTCACGAGCGAATATCGAAGAACTACAGTACTAACAAAGCAAAAATGGCGAACGGCTTGCACTGTTCTCATAGCAACAAGAAAGGCAACATGTGATCTGTTTTCTGGCTGCGCAAAGAAACAAACTTCTGCTGTAACGACATCGTGGAAATGCGTAGAGTACACTTTGACTCTATAGCTTAACATTTTCAAGCTTTTCTTTATGCTACTAGATGGTGCATTTATATCCTTACGATACTATAAAGCAGCTTAATGTTTCGGGAACCTTTGTCCTTTTTGTAAAATATAGCTGTGTGATTGTTAACAGGGGAGATGGGCCGCGAATGGCCTAGTGGTCAACGTTCGTAACTGCCTCGAAGGAACCTCAGGTTCGATCTCTGGCAGGTAGGAACGCTCGAACCGCTAAATATCCGCCGTGCGTCGGATGGGCACCTTAAGCCGGCGGATCTTCGGGCACTGGCCCCCCGGTAATAAGCAAGGGCGTCTTCCTCCCCCTTTCTACCTCGCTTCCGTGTCACTTTCCTATCGGGTACTCTAGCCCAAATCTACTAGCTTCCTATTTCTAAGGGTTGTTTAAGACCTGGGGTCAGACACTCCTTTCCTGAAATCCTCTACATATGATCTGATCTGATTAACAGTTATCTCCATAATTTTTCACCAATTTCCAGGTGTTATTTTATTATTATTGTTATTATTTGCCTTTAGTTCAGCAGAGTATTTATGTTTAGAAGCATATCTTTGTTTCAGATTCGATTGGAAAATACTTTTTCAAACGGACGGCTCACACAAATTGCTAATATTATTCACAACTCCTATAGCTTGATAAAATTCTTCCTGTTACGTGTAAATCTATATTTGTATTCTTCGTTATCTCTGACTTCTATTCTAAATTAAACATTTTTGCATCACCAAGGCATGAAGAATTTCCCGAAAACACAGCTGATGACGCTTTCTTCCAAAACGGAGCACTCTCACACATCCGTAATTCCTTGAAAGTGTTTTGTCCACGACGTTGCATGAGAGCTGAATCGGCCATAGAAACCACCAGAGGCAGAAGGCTTTTTCATCATGAACTCCTTTTTCAAGAAAAAGCTACAAAGGAAATGGACTTGGAGGCATCCCAATGGATTGATAAGTGAAATTGATTTTATTATGTGTAACAAGAAATTTGTCATGGAAGAGTGCAGTGTGCTAAACAAGTTCAACACAAGTAGTGACCATAGAATCAGTGCTAAACTGGAGCGTGGCAAGCTCATAAAACAAAGTGTAATGACACGATCAACCTTAAAGAACATCATAATACCTTCAAATTGGAACTGAGGAACAGATTATCTGCTTTAGTAGGTCTAACGTCGGAAGAAGTGGACATCTCTGAAGTTAACAGAAAACTAACCAAGGCTCTTATGGAAACATCAACAAAAATAGCTGGTACTAAGAACAAGTTGCATACGAACAAATTACCAGGAAGAACCAAAATTCTGATGCAAAAAAGAAGAGAGATGAGGACAACTAAAGGAGATGTAACTTCCAAAGTAAAATATATAGAGCTATGCAAGACGGTACAAAAAAGTATCACTGAAGATGTAAGGAAATTCAACTGTGAACTAGTGAGGAAAGCAATTGAAAACAACCAAAGCCTGAAGAGAGCAAAAGGATATCTGAATAAGGGAAGAAAACAGATTATGGCTCTGAGAAAACAAGATGGTACTGTAACA
The DNA here is from genome assembly GCA_039090855.1 of Macrothele yani. Lineage (NCBI taxonomy): Eukaryota > Metazoa > Arthropoda > Arachnida > Araneae > Macrothelidae > Macrothele > Macrothele yani. Next base: position 85,069,555 of record CM076991.1, read on the forward strand.
AGAAATAGAGGCAGAAATTTTGACAAGAGTGAAATATTTCTACTCAAAATTGTATGAAAGGGATGATACATGTACTCCAGACATTAGAAAAGGTACCAGAATTCTTCCAGTCCTCCCAGCAGAAGTTGCACATGCAATCAAGAACATGAAACGGGGAAAAGTTCCAGGAGAAGATGGAATTACTGTAGACATCATACAAGAAGCAAGTGGAGAAATTGAAACAGTACTCGCCTAAGTTTTCACTCGATGCCGTAATGAGGGGAAGATTCCTGAGGATTGAAACAGTGCTACAATGATCCTGCTACATAAAAAAAGGTGACATTGAGGATTTCAGGAACTACAGACCTTATCAGCCTCTTATCAGTGGTTTATAAAATCTTCACTAAAGTTCTTTCACACCGCTTGAAGGTAACACTGGAAATGGCTCAACCGAGAGAACAAGCTGGATTCAGGAGTGGCTACAGCACTATAGATCATATCCACGTACTGAGGGAACTAATTGAAAGAGCGAGGGAATATGAATTTCCATTATGCATGGCTTTTATGGACTATGAAAAGGCCTTTGATTCGGTGAAACCATCAGCAGTTACAATGGCTTTGAAATCCTGCTGTATTGAAGATGCATATATTAATATTATTCATACCATCTATGAAAATGCAAGTGCAAAGATTCGGCTATTTGAGAATACAGGACCCATAAAAATTGGAAAGTGGGTGAGACAAGTTGACACTATATCTGCCAAACTCTTTAATGCCACATTGGAAAATGTCTTTCAATCACTAAATTGGGAAAACAAAGGGATAAAGATTAATTGAGATTATCTAACTCACCTTCGTTTTGCTGATGACGTAGTCATTTTTGCAACTACCCCATCAGAGCTGCAGAGTATGATTCAGGAACTTGCTGACAAAAGTAAAAAAGTGGGATTAAAAATGAACTTTCAGAAGACAAAAGTGATGTACAATGCTTTTACAAGAAATGAAGATTTATCGATTGATGTCGAAAAGCTGGAGATAACCAATACATACATTTATCTTGGACAGCAGATATCAAGTGAGGGTAACATTGATAAAGAAATTAATCGGCGTATAAAACTTCCCTGGAGAGCGTTTGGAAGGAACAGTATGATTTTCAAGAGCAATATGCCAATATGTTTTTAAAAAAAAGTGTTTGATCAATGCTTTCTTCCAGTGCTTACATACGGTGCACAGACGTGGACTTTAACTAAAAGAGACATACAAAGACTGCAGACAACTCAAAACAGCATGGAGAGATGCATGTTTGGTGTAACTAGGAGAGATAAGAAGAGAAACTCGTGGATCAGAAAAATGACAAGAGTGGAAGACATCATGATCAGAGTAAATTCCCTGAAATGGCAATGGGCTGGACATATTGCCAGGAGGACAGACCATCGATGGACAGCTGAAATTTTAGACTGGATTCCGAGGGACAGGAAAAAATCCAGAAGATGATCACATGGGAGATGGGCGGATGAAATTCGAAAGTATGCGGGAGTAACATGGAGGAGACTGGCACAAGACAGACCGTTGTGGAAGAAACTTGGGGAGACCTTCATCCAGCAGGGGATTGATAATGGTTGACAATGATGATGATGATAGATGAAGGAACCTCTCCAAAAATAAAAAAAATTGTATAAATGTTTGACTAAGCTATGCTTAGTGTACATTATGCAATATCTTGGTTTTATGCGTGAAACCCTACTGTACTGCTAATGTTTATATCAATCAATCCAGCCATGTCGTATTGTTCTGAAAAGACCTTAAACCAAAGGTTGTCTTTATGCATTGCACAGTAAAACGGTTCATAGAGCAGCAGAACTTTGTGAAATTTTTATTTTTCTTATTTTCGAGGTTTGACTACCATTATGAGCAACTCGTAAAGTAAAGGTATAAACAGCCACTCATTCCTGATTTGGGCCCACACATGATTGGAACCCGGGTCTAAGTTGAACTACTGACCAGAAACCAGAAAAAAAAAAAAAAAGCGCCCACACAGATGCATTAAAATATGGTAATTCGTAACAAAAAAAATGTGATAAAATCTATAGTTTTCGTAGCTGATTTTATTTGCATCTTGTTGTTATACAAATAATAAAAATCAATGCTTTGCCGTCAAGTTAATTGGGAACATGGGGTTTTAAGGCAATGTTGGAAAACAAAGAAGAATGGGTTCTTATCCGTTATCTCGATTGCAGTTGAAACTGGAACACATGGACCTGTCAGCGGTTAATCTCCTTTCCCCGAGTATTCTAATTAGTCCCAATGGCTTTCAATTCTGAAGGGAAATCTTAGATTGGGAAAATACAAATGCGCCGAAAGTAAGAACGTTTTATGTTTAATCAGGATCCAAAAGAATCTTTAAGCTGGCTGAAAGAGCATTTTAACAAGATCATTTCAAAATATGGAGATTTTCTTTCTGCGTTTCAACAACGGGAAATTCGCAGCGTATGTTTTCAAAAATACTAAGTTTTTCTTAGTTTTTTCAAATGCTGTTACGTGCAAATGCCCCTGTAATTTAAATGCTCTTTAAAACACTCGAGCACACAAAATATTTGCACGACTTGAAGTGTGAACTTAAGGAAAATTTAGGAAATGTGTGGGAAATTAAAATGCGCAAAAATTCGCCATTTCTCACGAAAAGGATTTTTTTCGTTCCAATTCAAATAATCACTTCAAAACCTTCAGCATTTCGACTTGCTGTGGTCCTAGCGAGAAAATTATAAAGTGTATTCGGCAATGGTGCCGTCCTGAAGAAAGAAAAGTGGATTGGCGCACCGAAAACTGGGTCAGGCATGATCATATGTAGAGGATTTTAGAAAGGGAGTGTCTGACCCCAGGTCTTAAACAACCCTTAGAAATAGGAAGCTAGGAGATTTGGGCTAGAGTGCCCGATAAGAAAGTGACACGGAAGCGAAGTAGAAAGGGGGAGGAAGACGCCCTTATTTATTACCGGGGGCCAGTACCCGGGGTCCGACGGCTTAACGCACCCACCCGACGCATGGCGAATATTTAGTGGATCGAGCGTTCGTACCTGCCTGGGATCGAACCTGAGGTCCTTTCCGTGGCAGTCACGAACGTTGCCCACTCGGCCACCCGTGGCCTTACTGGGTCAGGCGTTATCGACTCCAGCAGATATGGGGGGGGGGCTTTGAAATCGAATATTTACATATATGTACTGTCTGGTGCCCACTTCTCTGGCTGTTTCTGAGGTGGTTTTGCTAAACAAGAGGTCTACGAATTTGCGCATAGCCACCATGAAAATAAATAGAGAGCGCGAAGAAGAAGAAAGAGAAAGTACCAGGTTAATATATCTATGATAGAAAGAGAATGTCGAGTTCAGTGGGCGACGATTAAATAAGTAAATTTAAGAAAGGCGATTTAGTTAAGTAAAAAGTAGCCTGTTTGCACTAGACCTCGACTGCACCCCTGGTAGTAGGTGAAAACCTGTCAATAATGACGGGAGGGGGAGCATAATATATGTAGAGTAATTTGTTAATGACCAGGTATTCTTTTTATTTGTGATGTCCAAATGTGAAAGTATGTTTCAAGAACATTACAACAATAAAAATGTAAAAAAAAGTATATTGGTTGAAGCAGGGATTCGACAATTAAAACACGCAAGCGCTCTTTCCACTGCGCCACCAAAGTGGGGAAAATGTCCAAACGTTCAGATAAAGGAAATTATATTGTTTGTAGTGATTAAAATGTTAATGAATCAGATTTGTGGCGCATTTAAATTATTATTTTTGAATATTTATATATATACAAAATCAATTTTTGAAAATTGCTTCCAGAATATAAAGTTCTGTCTGCACAGACAGGCCAAGAGACAAATCGTTTACATTAGAATTTTTTTTTCCTTTTTACAAAATTCGCTAATATTGGTTTTCAACCAAACAGCCGAATTTAGTTTTTTTTTATCTAAACAACACACTAAAACAAGTTATTACGGAAATTGGGAGCATATATGGTGGCAAAAAAAGTCATTCTTTTCTGCCTGATGTATCGTGACAGCACACAACAGAACTCCAACAACATGCATTATAGATCCAGTCGTGCGTAGGGAGCTGGGAGCTTAAAACTACCTACCCCTACTTCCCATGCAAAAAATTAATGTTAAGTACAAACACTTTATGCACACTCGCTGCATTAGCAATATGTTGGTTGACCCCCTCGTTGTCCTGAAGACTCCTCCCCTAAGACGCTTCTGCTTACAACTCCGAGTCGATCACGTGTGTTTTAAGATCAATAAAGTGCGGATACCTTTATGCCTCACCTTAGGTCTGCATCAGTAATACCTCGCATCCCGCTCAAGGCTACGATCGCAATACATAGTGAACGCATAATGCAAACCTTCTTCTAGCATTGCAGGATGACTCAACTGAAGAAATGGTTTACTTTACTCGACATCGTATCTGTTCCTCGTTATTTTCTGCATTGTCAGAGAAATTTGATTTCTGGTAGACACACTCCCAAGAAGGGGATCTCAATGCATAAGAAACTGTCGTTTGTGAAGCAAGTAGGGGCGCTGCTCTTCATCACTAGGTTAGACATTTGCCCCAAGAAATACTTAATGTCTGGAACATCATGTAAAATTGCATGGTATACAGTGGTTTCCGTAAATTAAGGAACAAATGAAATGTCGAAATGTAAAACGTTTATTTTAATATGCTCTTTCAGCGGTTGCTCTGGCTTTCTTAAAAGTTTTTGCCAACCCATTCGCCAAATATAATCTGAAGTGGCCATTTTTTTCCCACTCTCCATTGGAAATATAAAAACCATAAAAACAAAGTGTTTTAGTAATACAAAAACAATAGGTTATAGATTCTTTACAATTAAGCAGAAAGATATTGTGTTATACACTGAAGTGCAATTGAATTAGAGACAGCTGGCGATATGCAAATGTGGCGCTGTGGGTGACCCTGTAAACGGAAACGACATGACGTATGCAGTGACCCGAAAATGTAAGGAGTGATGCGACGGGAATCAGTAAGAGTCGGACGCAGTATGGCTAAGACTAAGCGCATTTGATCGTGGACAAATTGTCGGGGCCTAACGAATGGGTCACTCCATCTCGGAAGTCGTGCAGGCACTGGGATTTTCACGAGCCACTGTGTTCCGGGTGCACCGTGAGTACATCGAATCCGGTAAAACCATCCCTGCAAGGGCCAACTGCCGTGGACAACAGCGTGTGGATGAGCGGGGTCATCGTCGGCTAACTCGCATTGTAACAGCGGATAGACGGGCCAAAGTGCAAGAAATCACTCGGCAATTTAACGCTAGTGCACAAAAACGTGTAAGCAGCCACACCATCCAGAACCATCTCCTCGCTATGGGGTACAGAAGCCATCGTCCCACGAGGGTACCGCTGTGACCGCACATCACAGGGTGTAAAGATTAGCATGGGCGCTGGATCATCGCCACTGGGCCCCTAGACATGTGGGAAAATGTTGTCTGGACTGATGAGTCGAGATTCACTTTGGTACATGCGGATGGCAGGATACGAGTACGGCGCAAACCGCATGAAGCGATGGATCCTTCTTGCCAGCAGGATACTCTTCAAGCTGGTGGGGGTGGCATTCTCGTCTGGGGACTGTTTACGTGGACTGAAATGGGACCCCTGGTATGTGTGACATCGTCCCTCACAGGTCAACGTTACCGGGATATCCTGGACGACCATTTGCTCCCATTTGTGCGTCTTCAACATCCCACTGAGGACCTCATCCTGCTATAAGACAATGCACCCTGCCATCGCTCCCGAATTGTATCCGAATGGTTGGATGTACACTCCACCGACGTGACCTCGCTTCCTTGGCCAGCTAGGTCCCCTGACCTCAATCCCATTGAGCACATCTGGGATGCCATCGAGAGAGATGTTCGAAACTCTGCCCCCCTCCCCCATCCATCAAATCTTCGTGAACTGTGCGAGCTTGTTCAGGGGTATGGATCCGTATGGCTTCCCAACGCGTCCGATGTTTTGTCGAGTCCATGCCGAGACGAATCGCCGCCGTCATCAGGGCGAAAAGTGGTGCTACACGTTACGAGACAGATATCTCTAATTCAATTGCTCTTCAGTGTAGATCCCGATTGCTAATAGAAAAAAATACACTTATTTTCAATTTTTAATTTATTTCTACTTACAAAAGTTTTAAACAAAAAATTATTGGTAGGATAAATTTCAAGTGAATTGAAAACTTTGGTTTTGCATTTATTCTGTGGCTTGGATCTAAAAAGGACAGTGCAGGGAAAAAAAGTGCAGATGTTGAAAAATTGCACTTTGTTATTTATATGAAAATAGTTATTAGATGAAAGTTCTATGAGTCGTGCAATATTGATTGATGGTTCACATTAAAAGATAAGAAATCGACAAATATGATCGCCAATAAGAGATTCTACCCAGTCTTAGCATAAATGCTGTTACAAATGTTCGACAGATGGCGCGCAAACGGTGTGCAACGTCACCGACCAGTCAGGAGGCATGAAGCAGCTAGCGAATCATTACGCGTTCAGTCACAGATGAGATAATGTGTTTCGTGAAGTATTTGCCATGGAGTGGGGTGATTATGAGAATCGTATTACTGTAATAGCGCTGCTCAAAATTGGAAAATCAGCTACCGAGATTTTCAACGCGCTGTAGAAGCTAAAAATCAGCCGAACTTTTGTCTACCGGACCATAAAAAGGTTCCTTGAGACTGGGACCGTCTCTGACCGCCCAGAAAGGGTCGGCCGCGTACCATGAGGACTGCTCGCCTGGTGAAAGCAGTGGTAGCCCGTATGCGATGAAATCCTGTCAGAAAACTATCAGTGATGGCTTGTGAGCTGAACATTTCAAAAATGCCAATGTCACGCGTGCTGCAGTGCGACCTGAGGACGACAGCCTACCGGCGGCGTACAAGGCACTTCCTCACTTTACAACTGAAGTAGCAGAGCGGACTAAATTTGAAATGTTTGCTGCAGCGTTAAGCAGACAATCGCCACAGACAGATCCTTTTTTCTGATGAAAACATTTTCACTATTGAAGAGGCTTTCAAACGCCAAAATGACAGGGTGTATGCGTCAACCTCACGAGTAGCTCAGGAAAAGCTCCAAGGATCATGAGGGGGCTACTATCATCCTGCTTCTGCCATGGTTTGGTGGGGAGTCTCTTACGAGGGTACCACGGAGCTCCATTTCTGTGAGAAAGGAATGAAAACATCCAACAGTCTACCAGGACAGGGTTTTGTAGCCAGTGGTCAAAAATGTGAGTCACACCCTCTTCCAAAAGCGACAGTGGAGCTTTCAGCAGGATTTCGCACCTGCTCACAAGGCCAAATCAACCCAGGAGTGTCTTCATGCGAATTTGCCAGATTTATTTCTCCAGCTGATTGGCCTTCAAGCAGTCCAGACCACAACACATTGGACTACAAGTTGTGGGCCACATTGGAGTGGAGGACATGGCCTGCAGAAAGAGACATTCTAGTATTGACAGTCTCAAACGCTCTTTGGTGCGGGCAGTAGCAGCTTTCCCTGTGGAGACCCTGCGTCAATCTATTGATGCGTGGCCATAGAGACTGAAGGGCTGTGTGAAGGCAAAATGATGCCATTTTGAAAAGTGATTGGTGCCATGTATTCACAAGTGTACTACTTACATCATATCACAGGTATATTAAAATATCTTTAAATCTCTTTTGTTATTTCATTGAATACTTTGTAACAGTATTTATGGTAAGACTAGGTATATTAATTTTTTAAGGTATCCTTGGCATTGCCGAAACAAAATTTCACATAACGTCCGAGCAAAAACCTATCTTTTTTTAAAGATGGGACGTCATTAAAAAAGGTAATCGCCAATATTTTCTCCAAAACTTATTTTCCGTCTCCAAAACGAATTATTTTTCGCAAATTGCAAAGAATGTGATCGGCAGCGTGGCCCTTGCTCTTTCATATATGATATGTAAAAAATAAAAAAAAAAAGTTATTGAAGAACCAATAGCAAGTTAGCATGCCTGGTCACAAAGCTTGCTTAAAACCAGATAGCCAAAATGAGTCAATATGGAGTATAATCATCCCTTACAGCAATACATGTTCACAGTAACGTTTCATGCTCATAATAAGTGTTCAGAAGCATTTCTGGTAAAAACTACCATTACTGCACCTACATGCTTCGAAATTTCTGCAGGTTTTGGAAAGGGGTTGAAGGGTCTCTAATTTAGAAGGGCTCTCTAATTTTAGAAGGGTTGCAAGCACGTCTGCCTAAATCACCAAAGCATGCTCAGTAGGATTCAGGTCAAGGGAACAAGGTGTTCACTCCATACCGTTGATGGTGCTGTCCTCAAGATAAGGGTCAACAACTCTGGATTGGTGAGGACACGCATTATCGTCAGGTGGGATAAAATTGTCGCCAGTTGCTCCTTCATAAGGCCTAAGGAAGAAATCTTCTAAACTCTGAGCATTCATAAGGTGGTTGGAAGCACGTAAAGGTCTTTGCAGCCGCCCAAAGATATGCCTGCCCAAACTATGACACTACTGCCATAATAAACATCCCTATTCTAAGGCGTTCTAAAGATGGCGTGTCCCTGGTTTTTCCGGATAATCATCAGTCAAGTTGACATGGCTGCGACACCAATTGAGGCGTTGTCTTTTATGACGAAAGGTACGGAAGATGTGCACCGTTGGTCTCCTAGCATAAAAACCATATTCATGACTATTCAAGATACCCTATTTCTTGGTGCTGCCATGAGATCCGAACGCAACTGTGTAGATGCGGCACTCTTTTTCTTATAGCACTTAGCTGCAGATAACGGCCATCTCTTGAAGTTGTTGACTGAGGCCTTCTATTTCTAAACCTTCTCGATTCTCTACTTCGGCATATGCCGCCCCGCTGGCGCAGTGACCTAAGGGCTATCTTATGACCATTCGCCCGAGATGGGTCCGGATTCGAGTTCCGGTGAAGCTGGTTGTTGTGTTTGTTTTACGGCACTGGCTCTGTCCCATCTCTGGCGCCAGCGACCCTAAATTACGGACGGACGACTGCTTATACATTGAGTTGCTCACGGTGGTCGTTAAACCTCCAAACAGACCTTCGGAATGTGGCTCAAAGCCGATGGACTACGGAACTTACTTTGAGCAACCTGCCTATTTTAGAGCCATTGGTCGGCTTTGAGCCTTCCAATGGCTCTTCATCTCAATTCTTATCCAGACATTGTCGCCATAACAGTAAAACGCGAACTTTCAAAGCTTCGTTTTCTGCCTGCATTCCAGAAAAAAATGACAGACGTTTTCAACTTCCTCCTTTAAATTTAAAGTTGTATTTAGGAGCACTTTATGCTAATTTGCTTGTCATGTTTGGTTAAAATACTTCTATTATGTTATGCTCATCAGCTTTCACTGTATATTTTTAACAAAAACTCCAAATTTCATGTTCCTTAATTTATGGAAACCAATGTAGATATACAGTATAGCGTACAGTGAGATCCTATAATATCCAAATGGCAAACGGGAACTGGTGTAACAAGTATTAGATAATCGCAATAATCACAACATATACAGTACAATGATCACATTTAAACGTTGACATGGTGCTCATTCAATCACTGATGCAACAATTCTTGTGCACTTGTTGCAATGTATTGTACGCTTTTCATCTTTTGATAGGCAGCAGGAAAGCGGATAACATATTAACATCACAGAATCGCTGCACAGTATTTCTGCAGATCGTTCTCTTGTTTTCCAGTTTTCGCCCAAAACAAATAATTAAGTACTTATGTACATATTCTACAGTATAATCGTCGTGCTAATTGCTTTCTATGTATGCATACAATGATGAACACGCGGAGAAAAAACGTGCAAATATTCATCGGAGTATTACTGATGATTAAAATAAAACCGAGGTTTGTTTACCAAAAACTTAGCAAACGAAAAAAGAAAGTGTTGTAAAGTTACATCTCTTCATTTCTCTAGATAAGCTATTACATGAGTTGTTGAATTAAGCTATTTTTAGCGATGAAAACTTTGACCTCTAACTTACAACACAAATGAAGTAACAGCACTCTAATATTAGAATGTTCTCTCTCTGTGTCTTTCTATGAAATCCTTACAAATTAATAAAAGATAAATTTTCTTTGCATGTATCCTGTTCCTAAGGAACATAGTTTCTCGTCATACAATCGCTGTAGAATTTGTTTTTCTGTTTTGCAATTTCACCCACAGCCTCAATTGAATTGTGACCTTGTGTACCCTAATCCACTGCGCATAATTGTGGCAATTGCTAACTTCCTGCATTATATTCTTGCTCGTACTCTGAAGGGCGATTTTGGTTGTCTTCCTGAAACTGCTTTTTGATTCAGCACATGTTTCCTTTGCTCCTTAAAATGAATTAGAAATTGGACTAACAGTACTGTCATGTCTTACAGTTTTGGAAGAATTGGTACAGTAATATAGGCCCCTCCAAAACTGTAAGGTTTTGTAGTTTTTTTCTTTTATGATTTCATTTTTCGTTTGCAGGTATTAATATGCGAGTTTAAGCACTATAATGCAGAACAGTATTGTCAAGAGAGCGTGCAGCCCCGTATTAGGAAGAATTGCAGTTGCCTTTACGGAAGGCAGTTCTGTATATTCGAATTTGTACTTTGTATCGAAAAGCTGAAAATGACGTTTTGTCGATAGGAGATGCGCGTAGCACAGTTTTAATGTCTGTAAAGATTTAAGTTGCCTAGGAATTGTTAAGTAATTTAGGTTTAACTGAAGATGACAATCAGTTTTTTGGTGTAATTGTGACAAGGATGGTAAGTCAGATAATATCCGAAAACTTGAAATTTTGGTCTCCTGGAGAGGGAATAGAACCCTCGTCTCCCAGATAGCGCCCGGGTATGCTAACCACTACACCACCCAGAACGACCAAGTCTCAAGTTTCCGATTAATTTTAATATAACCATCACAGAATTCGCTAGTCGAAACAACCGGCATTGATGTTTAGCGAATCTGGAGGTTAAGAATCTTATCCCGTGATTGCCCGGAGGAGCAGATAAATCATGAATGAAATACGGGATTACACCATATAATACAAATTTTGAGATGACAGTCCGTTTTTTGGTGTAATTGTGACAAAGATGGTAAGTCAGATAATATCCGAAAACTTGAAAATTTCGGATTGCAGTCTTCAAAATTTGTATTATATATGGTGTAATCCCGTATTTTTCATGATTCAGGTTTTTTTTTTTTTTTTTATTGGAGCTTTAACGACCACCGTGAGCAACTCAGTGGGATATAAGCAGTCGCCCTTCCCTAATTTAGGGTCACTGGTTCCAAGGAAGGGAGAAAGCCAGTGCCGTAAGACAAACACAACATCCATGCCTCACGGGATTCGAACCCGGACCCCTTTCGGACGAATGATCAGAGACCATTGCTTGGATGGTCTCTGATCATGGTGCGCAATGACACCATGTGTGTGGGGGGGGGGGGCTAAACCTAAATCAACCACCGGGGTGGTTGATTTAGGTTTAGCTGTTGGCTGTAGTTATTTTCACCGTAAGGTTTGGAGCTTAACTATGCACTTGTAAATATCACTAACTAAACGCATGTAACTATAGAATAACACACTAACGGCCAAGGTTACTAAATGAATCAACACTGACGGTAAATACAATAGTTTTGTTAGATGCTATCTCACGCCATCTCAGCTTGAGGACACTAGCCAGAAAACACTTGTTTGCTTCAAATCAAATTACAACATCAAATCGCTTAATCAAAAATGCACTTTTCGTTTACAGGATGTTATCTCAAAATGATCTGCCCAAATCATTATCTCGCTGTGCTCTTAACAGATCGTTAGCTCGAAAGAAACTTCTCTTAGCGTTAATGATAAATCTCTGCCTTTGCACTTTCGTAAACATATTAGCTCTCCTTTGTACAATTCAACTCTGCCTTTCGCTGCATTCATTCACTACGTTATATTTACCTCTGACTCACTGCTAATGATGCCAACTTCGAAAACTCGTCGGGAAAAATAATGTCTCGTTAAGTCATTAAACGTTTAACGAGAAGAAACCAAATTTACATAAGAACACGGCAATTCAAAAAGAAGGTCAGATTAGAAGTATAAGTCATTTGTCTTTTCCTCAGCTTTCCAAAAAGTGTATCCGAAATAAGTGGTTCCTTTGAGGGCGTAAAGTTACTTTGACGACACGATATTTACTGACACCTTCCAAGGATCTCTCTTTCTCGGATGCAAATACGTAATACGAAAATGAAGCACGAATCGGTGTCATGATTTCTTTGATTCTTTTAAAATTATATGTGATACTAGCACATGATGTCATTGCGCACCATGATGTCATATTTCTTCCTGAGCTCTTTAAGAATGATGGATTTTTAAAATAATGGAAGTCATTTGGCATGAGGAAAACTTCTGGACGAATAAAAGAAACAAAGTGAGAAAAGAAGGCTGAAAATTCAATTTTAGAATTTATTATTGGCCGTTTTAGTGATCTCTTGTCGTTATTTTTTTTTTTTTGTATCTGTTGTTTAATTACTGCACATTTATTTGTGCATCTACCATTTGCTGTGTGATCAACCTTTTGTAATTTACCCCTAAAACTTCATGTGCTTTTGTAGAGCTGTGAAGTGCCGTGTGTCCCCGTTTCTGCGTTTTCTTATTGTTCTAAAAGTATGATACAGTACTCGTGTATACATATATACACTATATCGACAAAAGTCACCGGACACCTAGAAGAGAAACACAACATGGCATTTATTGACATACATTAGTATGGTGTCGGTCCACCTTTGGCCTTAATGCATGTACTGACCTTTTGAGACATGCTTTCTACAAGGTTTTGGAACACAGCGATAGGTATGCGCTTCCATTTAGTACATAACGCTGCTGCTGACTGTTGCTGAGTAGTAGACCTTGGTTCCAGACTTCTTATGCAGCGCTCTAATTCATCCCATAGGTGCTCTATAGGATTAAGATCAGGGCTCTGTACTGGCCAGTCCATACACGATACGGAATTATCGTCAAACAACGCCGTAACAGTTCTTGCTTTTATGGCTTGGTGCATTATCCTGCTGGTACCAAAAAGGTTCGGTTCCATAGCATTGCCACAGAGTTCGTAGGGCATAATTGTCCAGAATATCGACGTAGACGTGCTGGTTAACAGGTTAGTTCACGATAACCAATGAGCCGGGACCATACCACGAAAAACACCCCCACATGAGTACACTGCCAGCTCCAAACTTGACCGTAGGAACAGTACACTGTGGTAAATAGCGTTCCCCCGGCTGCCGCCATACCCACACACGACCATCAGACTCATAAATCATGTATCTGGATTAATCAGTCCATAGGACCCATTTCCATTGATGTACGGTCCACGACAAATGTTCTTTACACCATGCTAAACGACGAGTAGCATTCCGAGTGGAGATAATGAGCAGTCCCACGACCACGGTAACCCATGGAATAAAGTTATCTGCGAATGGTACGTGTACATACCGAGGCTCCAGCATTTTTACTCACCTGTACACTGAGGTCTTGTGCAGTACTCCGTCGATCAGCTGTAACGACTCTCCTGAGGCTTTGACGTCCTCTATCACTGATTTTCTTTGGTTTGCCGGTGCGTTTTGCTGTTTCAGGCACGCCATAGTGTCTTCCACTTATTCATTATACCCAAAACAGTTGACTTGGGTATGTTTAAACGCCTCTGTTTCTCTTATGAGCAACCCACTGATATAGCACCCACCAATCTTTCCTTTCTCAAAGAAGTCAGTTCTCTCCCGCCGCGACATTTTCACTCAACCTCGCAGAGCGATTTGATCGCGGTCAGCCGCAGGCTTATTTTTATACCGTTTGAAGCTGCACCGCGCATCTTAGCAACGCAGCGGATCCGTTCATTTGGTTTTGATGGGGTGTCTTGGGATTTTTGTCATTATTGTGTATATGTATGTATTGCGTGTTTCAGGACGCTCGCCTTCGTTTTGTTCGTGAAACGCACAGTTTGTATCCAAGCGATGCAGTGGAAGAATCTATTGGTGTCTTTCCACCAATAGATTCATTCTTCCATTGGTGTCTGCGTGATTTGTTCACCGCCGTCGTGACATCATTATGTGCTGAAAAATAAGGTTTTATGAACTAGCTTTAATGATAAAATTCTCCCGATGATAAGTCATGAGAAGGATAAGGTAGTGGTTCCCCCTTTGCCTCCAATCTATATTCGGTGGGCAAAAAAGTATTTGCACACATACATTATTTTGCGTAAATAAACGTGGAAAGCAATTGTGACGAAATATTTTTGGCCATTAGATTACTTTTAGAATAAACACTCACGCACGTGCTTCTTTTTTTTTTTTTTTTTACTGATCAAAAGAAATATATATATAACAAAAGAAAATCTTAATTTTTCATGCCAAAAAAGTATCTGCACACTAGTAAAGATAAATAAAAACAAGAAAGATGACACCGAATTTTCGGATGTAATAAGCACGTCTCTTGAATCCGTTCTGATGCAAATTAAATTTATCAAAGCTATTCAAAGTCAATGGAGCCGGTATGGAAAACAATAGTATCTGACGGAAGAAAGAAGTTTTTCAATCGGGTTTTTAATCCCTCAGATATTGCTGTGAACGGAATCGTGAGCTTACGCCCTCTGGTTGCAGACTTGTGTGTTAAGAAAAACATGAATTTATATGAGAAACATTTCGCACCGGAAACGCTCTCCAATACAGAAATAATTTTTCAAATCGGGCTCTTAAAAACAGAGATATCGACAAAAATAAGATGTGACTTTACGTTTCCTTGTGGGAAAACCATGCATTATTTTAGGAAGAAAGTATTCTCAAAAGGATTTTCCATATGAGCGGTATCGGTCTAAGACAAAAAAAAAAAAAAAAAATTAGTCGAGTTTTCAGGAGCCCAGATTTTGCTACAAATACATCAGAAGCAGAAATTGACACTTATGCCTCCTGGTGGCCAAACCATTCTTTACCAAACATTAGAAATTATGTGACAAATGTTTTCCATCAGGTCTTGTATGCGATACAGGAAGAATTTTTCAAATCGGAGTTTTAGAAGCAGAAAACGCAATTTTCCTTTGTGCCCCCTAGCGGAAAGTCTATGATTTACTTGAAAATTTTGAATTTATAGGAAAAACATTTCGCATCGGAAACACTATCCAACAAAGAATGAATTTTCTAAATCGGACTCCCAGAAGTAGAGATATTGACAAAAATAAGATATACATCTACACCCCTGGAGTAGAAACCATGCATTATTTCAAGAAGAAAATGTTTCTAGTATGAGTAGTACCGGTCTACAAACGACTTTTTTTTTCAATCGAGAATTTAGAAGCTCATATTTTGCTGCAAATACATCAGAAGCGGAAATTAAGATTTACGCCCCCTGGTGGCCAAACCATTTGTCACCAAAATTAGAAATTATGTGCAAACGATTTCCCGTCAGGAGCTGTATCCGGTGCAGAAAGAATTATTTTTCAAATCGGAGATTTAGAAGCAGAGATGTAGGGGGAAACGCAATTTACCTCTACTCCCCCTAGCGGAAAGTCTATGAATTACTTGAAACTTTTGAAATTATATGAAAAACATGTTACACTAGAAACACTATCCAACAAAGAAGGAATTTTTTCAAATCGGACTCCTAGAAGTAGAGCTATTGACAAAAATAAGATATATATCTACGCCCTCTGGCGTAGAAACCTTGCATTATTTTAAGAAGAAAATATTCCGAAAAGGCTTATTGACGTGAGTGGCATCAATCCACGATAGAATTTTTTCAATCGATATTTTAGCTCAGATTTTATTATAAATACATCAGAAGCAAAAATTAACACTTAGGCCCCCTGGTGTGCAAAGTATTCTTTACCAAAAATTTGAAATTATATGCAAAAGATTTTCTATCAGGAGGTGTATCCGCTGAAGAAAAAAAAATTCAAATCGGAGTTTTAGAAGAATAGTTATAAAAAAAAATGTAATATATAACCAGAAAAACAATTCCGCACGAGAAGTGATATATGCAAGAATTCAGCTGACTACCTGTGCGATAAAACACCATTCTATAAGTTGCAAATTAAAATCACTTTATTTACAATTTAAAAGTAGGTTAAAAAACAGACTAGCGCTTTCGGGGATCACGTTGTCCCCATCTACGGGTCCAAAGCACCACAGTGACACGATAGAGGCAGTCATTATATACAGATTAAAATCCCCCCCCCCGTACACCACGTCACCAACATTGTAGTGATGCCAACATTTATACAGAAAAAGGCGTACATGTTAATAACAGCTGATATTACAGTAAGTATAAAAAATTACAAATGACACTAGGCAAGAAGTGCAGATTAGCCATTGGACAAAGTCTCTGTCAGGGCAACCAATCCACGCCAAGGTCCCGGTACATATGCGGGCAAGTCCAAATTACAACATCTGTCACCATAAGCAAGAATATACAGGCTTTCGGAAAGGAAAACAGTACTTTTATTGAGATTTGTTTCCAGAATTTTCATATTTTCCCAATCCGATGAGTAACCGCCCTGTGTGACAGCTAACGTAAAGGCAGTATGAGTAGTGCCAACTCGAAGCATGTACTGGTGTTCTCTCAGGCGGGTATTTAAGCACCTGAGAGTAGAACCTATATAACAATTCTCCGTAACAATCGGGTCTCCATGGGTAAGAGGAATGCAGTATACCCCATGTTTTCTGAGGGTAGGAGTTCTGTCCTGACCATATCAAAGATATTTCTGGTGCATAATCCAAAAGAGATGTCATGTCGCTGACAGATTTTTCTGAGTGTGGAGACTATAGGAGGGAGGTAATCTACTTTACCTACAAATCTAGTTGTCCGAATTTCCCTAGACAAAGTGGTGAAATTCAGTCTAGTAGATCTTCTCAACAACTTCTGAAAAAATTGTTCCGGGTAGCCGAATTTGCGAGCTAAAGACAAGGTTCTGGAAAGTTCTTCACGTCTTGCTTTGCCTGATGTAGAATGTGTATAAGCACGTTTTAATCAAGAAGCGAAAAGCTGCAGATTTATGTTCTGGGGGGTGAGATGAGTTGAACGGTATGATACAGGGCGTGAAAGTGGGTTTTCTGTAAACAGAGTATTTGATCTGTTGAGTATTTAGGTTTCTACATAACAAGAAATCAAGGAAGGGTAACTTCCCATTTTGTTCAACTTCTTTGGTGAATTTTATTGTAGGAAACTGTGATGATAAGCAAGAGATGAGATCATCAAGTTGGTGAATTGAATGTGGCCAGAAGACCAGCATATCGTCAACATACCTAAGGATTAATGAGGGTTGAAACGGATAATCACGCAAGACCTTGTCTTCCAGAAACTGCAAAAATATTTCTGCCAGCACCGGAGAGAGTGGGGAACCCATGGGTGCACCCTCTCTCTGTTGATAGATTATGTCCTCATATTTAAAATATGATCTTTTGGCTACTAGTAGCCACAGTACTAGTAGCCAAAAGATCATATTTAAATATGAGGACGTAGCCACAGTAGCCAAAAGATCATATTTTAAATATGAGGACATAATCTATCAACAGAGAGAGGGTGCACCCATGGGTTCCCCACTCTCTCCGGTGCTGGCAGAAATATTTTTGCAGTTTCTGGAAGACAAGGTCTTGCGTGATTATCCGTTTCAACCCTCATTAATCCTTAGGTATGTTGACGATATGCTGGTCTCCTGGCCACATTCAATTCACCAACTTGATGATCTCATCTCTTGCTTATCATCACAGTTTCCTACAATAAAATTCACCAAAGAAGTTGAACAAAATGGGAAGTTACCCTTCCTTGATTTCTTGTTATGTAGAAACCTAAATACTCAACAGATCAAATACTCTGTTTACAGAAAACCCACTTTCACCCCCTGTATCATACCGTTCAACTCATCTCACCCCCAGAACATAAATCTGCAGCTTTTTGCTTCTTGATTAAAACGTGCTTATACACATTCTACATCAGGCAAAGCAAGACGTGAAGAACTTTCCAGAACCTTGTCTTTAGCTCGCAAATTCGGCTACCCGGAACAATTTTTTCAGAAGTTGTTGAGAAGATCTACTAGACTGAATTTCACCACTTTGTCTAGGAAAATTCGGACAACTAGATTTGTAGGTAAAGTAGATTACCTCCTCCTATAGTCTCCACACTCAGAAAAATCTGTCAGCGACATGACATCTCTTTTGGATTATGCACCAGAAATATCTTTGATATGGTCAGGACAGAACTCCTACCCCCAGAAAACATGGGGTATACTGCATTCCTCTTACCCATGGAGACCCGATTGTTACGGAGAATTGTTATATAGGTTCTACTCTCAGGTGCTTAAATACCCTCCTGAGAGAACACCAGTACATGCTTCGAGTTGGCACTACTCATACTGCCTTTACGTTAGCTGTCACACAGGGCGGTTACTCACCAGATTGGGAAAATGTGAAAATTCTGGAAACAAATCTCAATAAAAGTACTGTTTTCCTTTCCAAAAGCCTGTATATTCTTGCTTATGGTGACAGATGTTGTAATTTGGACTTGCCCGCATATGTACCGGGACCTTGGCGTGGATTGGTTGCCCTGACAGAGACTTTGTCCAATGGCTAATCTGCACTTCTTGCCTAGTGTCATTTGTAATTTTTTATACTTACTGTAATATCAGCTGTTATTAACATGTACGCCTTTTTCTGTGTAAATGTTGGCATCACTAAAATGTTGGTGACGTGGTGTACGGGGGGGGGGATTTTAATCTGTATATAATGACTGCCTCTATCGTGTCACTGTGGTGCTTTGGACCCGTAGATGGGGACAACGTGATCCCCGAAACGCTAGTCTGTTTTTTTAACCTACTTTTAAATTGTAAATAAAGTGATTTTAATTTGTAACTTATAGTATGGTGTTTTATCGCACAAGTAGACAGCTGAATTCTTGCATATAAGAAAAATGTAATTTACTTTTACGCCCCCTAGCGGAAAATCTATGCGTAATTTGAAAAAAGTAACTATATCTAAAATACTCTTCGACATAAATGTAATCGAAAGATAAAAGATTTTTTTCAATCGGATGTTTAGAAGCAAATATGTGCATTAAAACGTATTTTTGAATTAGACATCATCTGCGTTTACGCCCTCTAGTGGCGAAATTGTACATCGTAAAAAAAAAAAAAAAAACGAGATGAAGGATCATCATTCGCATATTTCAAGCTTCCCAATGCAAAAATAATTTTTCAAAACCGATTAGTAGTTGCAGAGATATCGTGGGTACAGACGGACGGACGGACAAACCGATAACATAAGCACGATTTTTTTTACAAAAGACGTGTTAACAAGAAACTTTTGAAATAAAATGCATGGTTTTTGTTTCGATTGCAGCTTGGAATTGGCTGGGCAACTAATTTTCTAATTCTAATTCTACTAATTTTCTAGTTGTTTCTACACTGTTTTTCAACCATTTTTTGTTGAGTACTTGCGTAAGTTCTGTTTAGTTGGAAATTTTCCTTTTCGTTCACTGCAAATTCAACAAATGCAACAATTCGGAATAGGGTTGAGGTCTGGCGATTGTGGGGGTGTTTTCAGTTGATTTTTAACTTTATAAAGCAACCACGACCATGTTACGTTGGCTGTATGTTTAGGATCGTTTTGTTGAAGATAGAGTGAATCTGCAATTCGCAGTTTCGATTCACTGGCCCATTAATTACCTTGCAATATATCAATATATTGTCTAGCATTCATACTACCTTCAATAAAGGCCATATTGCCAACTCCATTAAAAGCCATGCATCCCCAAATCATTACATGACCACCGCCATGTTTTACAATTGGTCTTAAATTTTTTTGTTTCAAGGGAAGTGTTTGGGTTTCGCCATACATATTTCTTTCCATCCGGACCGAAAATATAAACTTGCTTTCGTCGGAAAATATCACATTTTGCTAAAACTCTGCTGCTTTACTGACATAAATCTTTGGCAAACAAGTCTTTTCTGCCTATTTGTTTCACTAATACAATGTTGTTTTTTTTTTTTTTTTTTTTTCTGGGTGTCCTGCCTCGAAAATGTGAATCGTGAAAAATATTACGAATAGTTTGAGGACTTACTATGGTCCCCGATGTTGAAACGACATCAGTAGCCAATTCTCGAGCACTTACGGAGGGGTTTCTCGATACTTTCCAAATGATATCCCTCCGCTGCCTTGCATTTAACTTCTTCGGACGCCCAGATCACAATCTATTCTCTGTGCTACCACTCTTTTTCCTTTTTTTATTACGTGCCGAACACTGGAAAAGTTCAATTTTAACTTCTTACCAGTTTCGCGATAACTTAAACCACAGTCATGAAGAGCTATAATTCCATCCCGCATTTCAATGGAAAACTCGCAGTTTTTCAGAGCCATGCCAGCTGAAACTAACCAAATCGCCGCTTCAAAGGTCTTATAACATGTCTTTTAAACAGTGCGAGACTCTCATTTGTTGTCGATTTGCATAACTTAGTGTTTAACTGCTTTACAGCAAAGCGTTATGTGTGCAGATACCTTTTTGGCATGAAAAATCAAGTTTTTCGTTTGTTATATACATATATTTCTGATTAGTAAAAAAGAAACGCGTTTATGGGCGTTTATTGTCAAAGTAATCCAATGCTTAAAAATATTTCGTCACAATTGTTTTCCACGTATATTTATGCAAAGTAATGTATGTGTGGAAATACTTTTTTTTTGCCTACTGTTATATAAAGCAAGGTTGGAAAATTGAAGTTTTTCCTTCCGAGTGTTTTCGTCCGCAAATTGTTAGACCACTTCTAAATGACCTAGAGATCTGAAAATGCTGATAGGTCTTAAAGTCCGTATACCTGGAAAAGTCTGAAAATTAAAATAACGGCTTTGGAATATTGTCTGCTTTAATTTTTCTACAACTAGAGAAGTCTGAAAACCAAAATAAAAATCACAGTGGCGGTTTTTGGAATATTGTCTGCTTGAATATTTCTACCACTTCTACACCTAAAAATGTCTGAAAACCAAAAAATTCAAAAGGGTGGCTTAGCTTTACTCTTCAAAATGCTGATAGGTCTTAAGGTCAGTATACCTGGAAAAGGCCGAAAAAAAAAAAAATAAAATGGCGGCTTTGGAATATTGTCTGCTTGAATTTTTCAACCACTTCTACACCTAGAAATGTCTGAAAACCAAAGAATTCAAAAGAGTGGCTTAGCTTTACTGTTCAAAATGCTGATAGGTTTAACGATAATTATTCCAGAAACGTTGAAATTAAAAATTCCATGAAATTTTGATTTAAAATTAAAGGGCGCCAAAGCCTGCTACCGTTTTACGTCAAAGCGTGTGCATTGATGTCACGACTCTGTTCTAAATCGTAAAACAGTTACGAATCCTCGATTACTTTTCTTTCCCTTTCTTCAACTTTATGTTCAAAAAATGATTTCATAGATTCACCGTTCGGAAAACGGGCATGACTGCTAGTATAAAATAAATAACAAGTAAACATTTTCCGTTGGTGCAAAGGCTCTTGCAGGTAATAAACCACAACCTTGTTTTTGAACTATTGGCTTGACATAATTCGTAAGAATATCTTAATGTGCTGTATGCGTTGTGGATTCCCCTCTTTGCCCCATATTAGACCTATTAGTTTGCTGTTCCAGAATATAATGGGCGACTGTTTCGTTCTGTGCTCTCCTGACATTCAGTTTATATTGGCGTATTATTTGAGATTATTTTTTCCGTGCGCGTCAGTTAAAGAGCACTTTACTATTTGTTCGTGTTATGCATTTGTTGATTCTTTACTTACATGTCTGATTTAAAACCACGAAAAAATAAACGAGAAAGTAATTTCGTAGCTCATGTCGTGTTCTTGTTCATATGTGATTTAAAAAACAAAACAAAAAACAAGTTAGTAAAATCATGCAATGCATTGATTATGATACGCTTTCCAACATACCGGAAATCATTACTCAAGTTATGAGGATAATGGCTGTGGAATAAATCTCGCTTCTGTGCCCTAACCTTTGACCCCATTTTAACGATATTCAACAGAACCGGTTCAGTACATCCCTGGAACAACATGATAAAGTTTTGTCGCAATCGAAGCATTTTTACATAAGTTATAACGCATAAGGGCAGTGGAATGGATGCCGCTCCTATGTCCTGACCTTTGACCTCATTTCTCCAATTTTCAATAGGGTTCGTCCCCAGGATGGTCCCCTACCACATACTAAAATTTCATCGAAATTGAACCGTTTTTACGCGAGTTATCGCGCGGACAGACAGACGGACAAAGCTGGAGCATATACGCTTCTTCAACCTACAGTTGGATAGCGTAAAAAAGATAACTCTTTCACTTTACGACTAAAGACGATTCGTATGGTCAACCCCCATCTTTCGATATGTTTGAATCTTCATTAGTTTCTGTTGTACCATGGGTCATGGTGAGTCAAAAGTTCATCCCGATTGCATCTAAAAATTATAATAATACAAGAAAGCTATCCACGCTCACCTCATTCTACAAAACAAGGCCGTTTTTTATAGTCCTCTGCCAACGTTCCACCAGAGCCGCGATCCCGCGGCGGTACCACTCTGCAGGTTTCGAGGACAGAAACCCTGATGCCAGGTTCCCTGTCCACCAATGGAGAGAAATGACGTTTTTGTAGGAAATGAGTCATGGAGGGGAACAGATAGGTGGTCGTCGGATTGGGCAACGTTCGGCCTGTACGGAGGATAGGTAGGATCTCAACCCCTTCCAAGTCCTGTAGTTTTCGGCAGACCACTCTGCAGGTGTGACTTGGTGCATTATTCACTTGCAGCAACTCTCGCTTCCTATTGATGAGCGCAGGTTAGCGTTGGCGCAGAGCATCATGGATCCACTGCAGCTGTTCTGCATAGAGCTTCCCGTCCACAGCCTGGCGGTCTAGTAAGAGTTTCCAGTGCACAGCACCCTCACAATTGCACCAAATGCACAGCATGACTTTACTCTCAAACAGTCCTATTTACACCACTGGCTATACTTCCTGGCTTGGCCTAGTGGTAGGTTAACGTAGGAAAATCCAGTTTTCATCACCTGTGACAATGCACCAAAACCTATCGTCCTGTAGAATTGACAACAATCTGCGACAGAGGGAGAAGTTCCGCCTGTGGTGGGGGGGGAGGGGGCAATTAATGGGTGAACTATGCGATGGCGCCTGGAGGAGAAACCAAGTTGGTGCAGTAACGAACGATGGTGGATTGGGAAGACCCCACCTCAGCTGCCAATTGTCGTGTAGTGGTACTGGGGTTCGCTGTCTCAGCTTCAACCAGGGTGTCAGTGTTTGTTGTCGTTGGACGCCATGACATCGTCTTGTCTTTGAGACTGGTGTCCCCAGCATGGAAACACCGGAACGGTTTTCGTGCAGTGCTACTGTTCACTGTTTCCTCGCCTTCAACTGCGCAGCCTCGTTTAACCATTTTTTCAATAATTTCTATCGCTGCTGCCACGTTTAATCCTTTCTTCCAGTCATGGCGTAGGAGCACCCGAACAGCACGTTTATCGACCTCCATCTTGTGCTCACCTGATAACGCAGTGTGGCTCCGTGCCAAATGTGCGTCATCGGTCATGTGTTTTCCACGTCATCGCGGTACCCAGCCGAGGCTGGTGCGCGTTTCGCACAGGAATACAGGCCCAACATTATGCGTAGCTCGAAACGGGACGAACTTTTGATTCACCTTTGTATAGTAGTCTTGGGCCTCTGGTGAAGATTAAGCGCC
This sequence comes from Macrothele yani, assembly GCA_039090855.1. Classification (NCBI taxonomy): domain Eukaryota; kingdom Metazoa; phylum Arthropoda; class Arachnida; order Araneae; family Macrothelidae; genus Macrothele; species Macrothele yani. The sequence continues at coordinate 85,093,297 of CM076991.1, forward strand.
AAAAATTGTATGATTCGTGTAGCAGCCAGCATTTGGCAGGTCATATTAAGGCTCTTTGAATGAGTGTTAAGGTTCCTCTTCTGCGATAGAAGGCACAAAAAAAAAAAAAACACTCCTTGGGAGTGGCTTTTACGTCTTGAGGGACTGTTCCAGAAATTGGCGTCACCAAATCACTGCAGACCTCGCCATATTCAAAATGGAAGCGGTCTCTCGTTGGCTCAACAACAAAAAGACAAAATACGCGATATTACGTTTTAATCAATAACGTTCTTTGGGGCGGAGCTTCGTAGGGCGGCGGAATTTCTGTTGCTCAAATTCAGGGGTTCTCTACTAATGTACTCATTTTCTCTTCAAAAAATGAACGTACAGTAGGATTTAAGATGATTTATGGGAGACAAGATTCCAGTTTCACTTTTGGCCCCATTGAATTTATTCCATTTGGCCAAGATAATTAAAAAAAAATCAGACAGAAATGATAGAGTTCGTTTCTTCCAGACAGAAACACTGCTAAGCTAACTTATCGCGCCATCTAGTGCCCAAATTGGAATACTTTCGAGTCAGATAAATTGAATTTTTAAAAAAATTCTAACAATTTTTTCGGAATAATAACTGTGGTACATATTAGTCATAGGTCGTTTTTATTTGTGCTCAAAATTTCAAACACTACAAAGTAATAGCCATCGAGAAAATGTGTACAAAAGAATTTACATTGCAGATATAGGATAGAGTTTCTGTTACACTTATTCAAAGACAGCCTTAAGTACCACAGAGCCTACTTTGCAATAAATATGTAATTTCGTTATTAGCGACTTTGCACTCTAACAATTTAAATAATAAATACTGTTAATTCAATTGTTTGTGAGCTTGGCAAACACACAAACAAATTTGAAAGTGCATTAGGAACTTTTTATCATAGAAGTAATATTTTAGTTCTAATAAAAAAAAGCCATAAATCAATTTTTGCATGATAGATAAATTGCACGTGTTATACACTGAGTGGCCACTTTATTATGACCACCTGACAGTTTTAAACAAATGAGCTATGGTTGCACGCTGTTCCCGCCAGAGGACGAGGCTAGTATAAAAAGGGAAAGCTTAGTGCTTGCGACAGTATTAGAAGTGATTTTTGGGTGACGAGATGGGTAAAAAATGCGATTTGACAGACTTTCAACGTGGGATCATTGTAGGAGCTCAGAGCGATGGAGCGAGTATCACAGAAACCGCCGCATTTGTGAAATGTTCCAGAGCAGCTGTTGTTAAAGTGTTTTAAGACTGGACTGTCAGCCAAAAAACTGGGTCTCTACGTGCAACGTGTGGTCGTCATCGACTAGTGACTGCTCAGGCGGAACGGAGAGTGTCCAGATTGGTAACAGACAACAGAAGGGCAATAGTGCAGCAAATTACAGACCATCTTAATCAAGAATCCCCTCAAATGATCTCTGCACGCACTGTTCGCCGTACACTGCATCGGGTGCGATATGGCAGCCGAAGGCCTGTTCGAACACCTTTGCTGTCTGCAGTTAACAAGAGAAAACGTCTCCAGTTCGCACAAGGACTGGACAGTCGATAATTGGAAACAAATTATGTGTTCCGATGAATCACGTTTTCAGTTGCACCATGCGGATGGCCGAGTGAGAATTTGGCGGAAACAGCACGAAAGCATGGACCCCAAATGCATTGCTACAAGCCTTCAAGCTGGCGGAGGCAACGTTATGGTTTGGGAAATGTTTTCCTGGCATGCTTTGGAACCTTTAATTCGTGTTGGTCAACGTCTGACTGGCCCATCATATCTAAACATCGTTGCATACCAAGTGCATCCTGTCATGTGGATGGTTTATCCCAATGGCGATGGCTACTTTCAACACGATAATGCGTCCTGCCATAGTGCTCGTATTGTACAGGATTGGTTTCAGGAACATGCCGGTGAGTTCACTTTGCTTAGGTGGCCCCCACAATCTCCAAATCTCAACCCCATTGAGAATTTGTGGGATGAAGTTGAACGAGCCATCAGACAGCTGGATCCACAACTCTGCAATCTCACACTCCTGGAAAGTGCTATTCATGAAGCATGGTCTCAGATTCCACAAACCACCTATCAACATCTCGTGGAGGCCATGCCAGGAGGAATCGATGCAGTATTAAAGGCAAAAGGTGGCCCAACGAAGTACTGAGGGAGTGGTCATAATAAAGTGGCCACTCAGTGTACAAAAGGAATTTAACTTCAGTGAAAGTTTGTAAAGACTTAGTGTTAACCTGGCGTTTACCCAAGAAATACTCGGTTAAAGTCTTACAGAGTAGCACCAATTTTTATTATTATGGTCATCCTTTCTCTCAATAGCACTTTCAAATAGTTCTTACTCTGTGATGAAACGACATCACAGAATACGTTATAATTGATGATGATGACCCACTAAAGTGAGCTGATGTTTGAAGAAAACAAGCAACTGCGGGTTAAGGCGAATTTAAACTACCCTGAACTGCATGAAGGCCTGTCGTGTTGAAATAAATCTGCTAAATTGGTTCATTGCCTAACACTGAGAAAGTGAAGTCATACGTTTCTGTGCGTTTGGGTTAATACAAGACAGTACTGGAAAGAGCTTTAACTTGCGTCGTTACTGCAGATTGTTACGGTTTTTAAATCTTGCCAAGTTTAAATTGGTATTTTCCTAAATAACCTTGACGTTATTTAAACTCAGTATTCCTTCAATATTTATTCTGATATGATTGATTATTTACTCATTTTGATTATTTGTATCTAATATGAGCAAATTGATTCTGTCAAGGGACTGAATCTAATTAAGTACACTGCTGTTAATAGAAATTGCAACACCATGAAATTTGCATGGTGTTGCAATTTCTATTAACAGCAGTGTACACGAAATTTTTCAGGGTGCATAGGGCACCATGGGAAATGCAAATGATTACATTTGCAGAGCACATGCAAATGGAGGCCGCGCAACGCCATCGGAAAAGTAACACAGAGGAGTATGAAAGGCGTCCAGAGAGCAGGTTTTTAAACTTGCTATCGCTAAACTCGACCATACGCAGTTAATAACATGTAAACATACCGCGTAGGACGACGAAACAACCATATGAACACTTGACGAAGTATAAAAGTGGTAGAATCGTTGACTCAGAAGATGGTTTATCATACCATGATATTGCTGCACGCGTTAGGTGTAACGCAACTACCGTTATGCATACATTGCGTCAATGGACAGCAGAAGGTTCTGCGCATTGTCGTGCAGGGTCTGGAGCTCGAAATCGCGCGACCGAGCTGGAAGACAGGCACTTGCCCCTATGGTTGTGACTTCGCTCACAACACCATCCACGACACTGGCGCAGCAATGGATGATGGTCACACATCGTCTGATGTCTGCAAGCACTGTTCGTCACCGATTGCTGTAGAGAGGCCTCGTTGCTCGCCGTCCATTGCTGCAACTTCCCTGGACCATAGGCGCCAGCAATTTCAGTGGTGCAGCGAACGTCGAAACTGGAGTGCTGAATGGAAGCATGTTGTGTTTTCGGATGAGTCCAGATTCAATCTAATGCATCCAGATTCAATCTAATGTATCACGATGGGCGAATTATTGTTTGCAGATACCGTGGTGAATGGCATCTAGAAGGCTCTATTGTGCAGCGCCATACCGGTCCCACGCCGAGCGTAATAGTCTGGGGCGCTATGGCGTTTTATTCACGGACTCTCTACTACGCTTCACAGGCACATTGAACAGCGGACGCGCTACATCACGGAAGTGTTAGAAGCTGAACTTCTACCCTTCCTTCAGACGATCTAGGGAGCCATCTTCCAACAAGACAAAGCCCGACCCCATGTTGCTCGTACTGTCCAAGACATACTCTGTGCGCATCAAGTCGCTCGTGTTCCCTGGCCTGCTCGCTCGCCAGATTTGTCGCCTATAGAGAACGTCTGGAGTGTCATCGCGCAACGACTAGCTCGCATGGCCTCGCCGCCTGTCACAATCAACGAATTGTGGATGCGTGTAGAAACATAATGGAATGCAGTACTGCAGACGACCATGCAAACTCTGTTTCATTCGATCCCACGGCGTGTGGTGTCGGTTATTACCGCCCATGGTGGATTCACTTATTACTAATTTTTTTACCTTCCTCATCACGTATGTAATTATGATCGTTTGCAGCTTGTACCAGGAGTAATCACTCTCATAAATTTCATTGTAATTGCTTCTTTCTTTCTTGGTGTTGCAGTTTTTGTTAACAGCAGTGTATTAAAGACAAACTCGTGGCTTTACTGATAGAAAAAAGATATTCAAATACACCTTTGAGATTATGAGATTATTGCTTGAGATTATGGTGTATTTATATCTCTTATTGTTTGTCAGGGTCCATTATCAATGGATTGATGGATTGACTCTGAAAATAGGAAGTCCATCAGAAGGAAGAAACATGTGTATAAAAGTAAACATGTTTCTTCCTTCTGTTGTATTCAGTGTTCAGTGCTTTGATAATGGTTCCCGAAAACAATTAGGAATATGTTGTGTCAGCGTACTTTCAAGTTAAAAAGTTAGTTAATTACTAATCGTAATTATTGTGATCGAAGTCATTAACTACTGCTCTGCAAAACATCGTAGTGAAACGTAAAACAAGAGAAATCACACCAGTTTATGGAGTGTAAAGAGTACGTCTGCTATGTCATTTCCGACACTATAACGAAGTAAATTTCTCCGTCATATTTGTCCACGCCGGGCATCGAACCCGAGTCCCCTTATTCCGGAATAAGTCGCTCTACCAACTGAGCTACGCAGACGTATGTTATCGCTGCTATCTGCCTTTATATCACGTGCGTCATGCGGTGCAAGCACGTCACATCCCCCCCCCAGCGGTGCAGGCACGTCACATCCCCCCCCCCCCAGCGGTGCAGGAACGTCACAACACGCAGCGAATTTTTCAGAGCAGTTTTTTTAGAAAAGAAAATACACCGGAAAAGAGAATGAATTTACGCTCCCTAATGAAAAAAAAAAAAAAAAAAAAACACCCGCTATTTTAAATGCACAACTGCGCAATGTTCTTGCTAGTGAACTGAACCAATTACGAGGGGGAAAATATTCAACCGGATTTCCGGATTTCTAGAATCTGTAAAACATTGGCTTTCGTCCACAAGTGGTAGAAATATATGTTGCGCACAGTAGCAAAACGTACACAAAATATTTCTCAGCGGAAAATAACGAGGGCAAAAGGAATTTTTCGAACTGGATGGTCAAGAGATATAAGGAGACAAACGTGATGTAACTTTAATCCCTTGCAAGGAAGGTTTACCTTATTTGAAAAAGAAAATGAGTGCAAAATGTTCTTCATATAGCGAAATAAATCTTACCAGGAAAGCATTTTGCCAAGGGATTTTCAGAATCGCAAATGGCCTTTCAAATGGAACTATAAGCTAACGGACACTGGCGGTAGAACTGTTATTTATGAAAAAGTAGAAATTACGCGCAAAATATTCTTTATAGTAAGAAGTTTTTTAAGTGCGACTTCTGAAAGCAGAGACAACAAGAAAAATCTTTTTTTACATATATCACCTAGCAGTAAAACTACTCATTATTTAAAATGGGTAATGTTCGCTATAGCGAATGCCGTAGAGTAAAACAGGAGTTTTTTTCCAACACCATTTTTAGGAGTGGAAATATATTTGTAAACACAAATACATGCATGCTAACTCCATCTAGCGTCAGAAACACGCATTATGAAAAATCCAACAGTACGTGCAAAACGTTTTGCAAAGTGAATGACATCCAGTGTTTAAAGACTTTCAAATTGGACTCAAAGAAGCAGAGATTTCGGGGAAAATAAAATACGCCGTTAGCGGATTGACTGTGTTTTTGGGGGACAGGAAATGCAAGTAAAATGTTTCCCTAATGAGCAGTATTTGACAGAAAAGGGATTCATTCACTCGAGTTTTAGTCGATTGGGTTTTAAATATGTTGTAAATAGAAATATGCACGTATGCCCTGTAGTGGCAACATTGTGCGTTAAGAAAAAAATTCAACATTTTAAGCTAAATATTCTTCACAATGAGTGGTGCGCCTCCCCGGTGGCACAGTGGTCTAAGCGATGGCCTCTGATCATTCGTCCGAAAGGGGTCCGAGGTCGAATCCCGGTGAGGCATAGATGTTGTGTTTGTCTTACGGCACTGGCTCTCTCCCTTCCCTGGAACCAGTGACCCTAAATTAGGGACGGGCAACTGCTTATAGCCCATTGAGTTGCTCACGGTGGTCGCTAAACTTCCAATAAAAAAAAAAAAAATTGGTGGTGCGGAATATTCGTCCAGCAGCCCTGTTCTGGAGCCACTAGTTTCCAGGGAACGGACGAAGCCAGCCCCGGGAGCCAGGCGCCCATGACTTATCCGCCGTGGCCCAACTCGGATGATTAGTATTTCTAGAAGTCCGTGTCTCTGACCACTCGGCCACCAGACCAGGCGGTTGTTTTTGCGTTTCGTGAAGCCCCATTTTAACTTTCTGGGAATAGTTCCTCATTTGCGGCATGGAAATGCCGTAATTAATTGCTCTCCATGTGTGTGTGTGTGTGTGTGTGTGTGTGTGTGTGTTTCGACAGCTCATCAAAACATATGGAAAATTATTTCGTCCTGTAACACGGATCGAAACTGAATTTCTGTATATCCATCGTGAATTTGTTACCATTTCACCAATCAGGATGACGCGTTAACAAGCAGCTGAAGTAGAGAAATCTTCAGCAAATATACAAATCGCTCAAGGAAAGACATGAAATACTTTCTCGTAGCAACATCCATTTCATCGCGACGAACTCATCCAGGTAGGAATCAGCAGTTTTTCGAATAATATATTAGAAAATCTTCATAAATGCATTGCACTCTCTTTCACTGCCCCCCCCCCCCTCTTTGCCATTAACTGTTCTTTGTGTTGCGAACTCCTCGGAGATACACCGGTTCCGTGTTCCTGTAGGATGAAACTGTATTCTGTGGAGGTTAGCTGCATGAAGAACAGTCCATTGCGGTATTTCCATGCCAAAAGTAATGATTTTGCACGACTGCTGTGTGTGTGTGTGTGTGTGTTTGTGTGTGTGTGTGTGTGTGTGTGTGTGTGTGTGTGTGTGTTTATTAAAATTAATGCTTAATTGATTCCTGTATCGCAGGTAAATGTTCGTGCCATCCAGGGGCGCAGCGTGCTATTGTCCAATGTTAGCACAGGAAACAGTTTTAAATAAATGAAAATATTTTTTTTTTCAAAGAGAAAACAGTAATGCGATACGAACTACGTATGAAGTCGTTCGTTCTGTGCTAGCCGTCGAAAGATACCGTGCGCCGTTCTGCTTTGTGAATCAGATCGAGTAAGTAGACCCATTGGCAAGATCAGCAATGTGTAACCACTTCCGATAGTGGTTACGAGCCACTGCAAGTTGTGTCGACTGCGTTTGTGCTCGAAGCCGGAAAGAATGCATGTGCGCAAATCGACTAACCCACAAAGCATATACCGAAGAGCCAAAACATTATGACCACCTCCCTAATATTGATTTTGATTTTCCACTTGCCTCCAAAACAGCTCTTCCCAGAGAGGCACGGACGCTACATGATTTGTAATGGTGCTTTGTAGTATCTAGTACCAATGCGTTTCCAGTAGATCTTTTAACTCCTGTATAATAAGTTACGCCGTTTCAACACAAAGCACAGATGTTCCATTAGATTGGTGTCTGGGGAATTTGGAGGCCGTGACAACACCTGGAACTCTTTCTCATGTTCCACAAACCATTCTCGAATAATGCTGGATTAGATTGATGTCTGGGGAATTTGAAGGCCATGACAATACCTGGAAGTCTTCCTCATGTTCCACAAACCATTCTCGAATAATGCTGGATTAGATTGATGTCTGGGGAATTTGGAGGCCAGGGCAATACCTGGAAGTCTTCCTCATGTTCCTCAAACCATTCTCGAATAATGCTTGATTAGATTGATGTCTGGGGAATTTGGAGGCCAGGGCAATACCTGGAAGTCTTCCTCATGTTCCACAAACCATTCTCGAATAATGTTTGATTAGATTGATGTCTGCGGAATTTGGAGGCCAGGGCAATACCTAGAAGTCTTCCTCATGTTCCGCAAACCATTCTCGAATAATGCTGGATTAGATTGATGTCTGGGGAATTTGGAGGCCAGGGCAATACCTGGAAGTCTTCCTCATGTTCCACAAACCATTCTCGAATAATGCTTGATTAGATTGATGTCTGGGGAATTTGGTGGCCATGACAATACCTGGAAGTCTCCCTCGTGTGCCACGAACCATTCTCGAACAATCCTGGCATTGTAACATGGTACATTATCGATCTGAAAGAAAGCACTACTAGAATGGAACACCGTTGTCCTGAAAGGATGTACCTGGTCTGCAGTGATGTTTAGGTAGGTGGTAGACGTCATGGTTTCCTGCACATGTATGACTGAACCCAGGGTTTCTTAGCAGAACATTGTCCAAAGCATTACACTTCCTCCACCGGCTTGCTTTTTCACACGGCGCATGTTGGTGCCAACATTTCTCCAGGTAAATGACGCGCACGTACCCGGCCATCCACATGGTGCAACAGGAAACGAGATTCATCGGATCAAAAGACTTTTCAATCATTCAAGGTCCAATTCTGATGCTGGTGTACCCATTGTAGGTGCTATCGACAGTGAACCGAGGCTAGCATGGGCACTCGAAACGGCCTGAGGCTACGCAATCCCATTTTCAGCAGTGTTTAATGTACTGTGTGTTGTGACACATTACTCTCGTCACCAGCATTCAAATTACCGGCGAGTTGCGCCACAGTATCCCTTCTGTTGGCTCGCACCATACGGGGTAGCCTTCGCTTACCTCTGGCGTCGAGGAGGAATGGTCGGCCGACACCTTGCCGGTTGTTCGTGGTCTGTCTCCTCGAACCACTTTTAGAAGGTACTAACCACGGTAATGAAATGCTTTTGTTTCCGTTCGACCTAGGTATTCGAATACTCTTTTCATATGTGTATTAGTATGGATTCTAACTGGTATATATGAGTTGAAATACATACCAATACAAATTTTGTTTTTAATTTTTTGCGTTAAGTTGTTTGTTTCTTGCAATAATGAGTGATTTTTTTTTCTTTCACAGCTGAAATATCAAGCCAGCTTTACCTACAGCCTGAACAAACGGAACACGGTTATTTTACCGAAGACAGCTTCTTTATCACATGTTTCACTACTGACCAGAATACTGAGCAACTTACCTGGACTGGTAAAGAAGAAGAAATTACTGCCACAGAAGGAAGGTATGCCAAAACATTTATTTCGTTGATTTGAAAGTATTGTAGGCCTAATTTGAGCATGCAGTTTATCTTACGTTTTCTACCTCCCGGGGTTTTAACGAGCGCGATGAGCAACAATAAGAGTTGTAGGAAGTCGCCTGTCTTTAATTTGGAGCCAGTGGAAGGTGAGGGAGCCAACGCGGTGGGATAAACGCACCACGTACACCTCATCCGGGACTCCAAACCAGACCCGACTGAAACGGCTAGTCAGAAGCTGACTCAACGGCCAATTTTTACATACATGCCCGGCAGATATTTTTGGGGTGATCATTAGCTAAAGGTGCTTCACAAACACAGAATAATAAAAACTACGTGAGGAACTTTGGGTATATGATGTGGAAAACTGAGTGTTCTAGTTAGAAATAAAACAGCTGTAATGTGGGTTCTAATTGTCACCCTTTTGCTGGAATCGATAAATCTGAATTAGGAACGGACAACTCCTGGTCCTTATTTCATATAAAAGTTGTAAAATTCAATTCTCTCTCTCTCTCTCTCTCTCTCTCTCTCTCTCTCTCTCTCTCTCTCTCTCTCTCTCTCTCTCTTTCACTTACTCACTCAAAGTACATAGTATGAAACATCTCATAAGTTAAAATTATTGATTCTGAAATGTTAAACCTATAGGTTTAAAATCCATGTTAACTGATATCATAAAAATTGTAAATTTAATATGAGTGAGTTCATAATTTCAGCCCTATCATTTGCAACAAACACATGGACCTTAAATGTGAAACAAATCCATAAAACGCAGACATTTTAAAAAATAAATTGCCACAATTGATCATTTTTCAGAATAATATGATCACCACCTACCTGAGGCACACGTTCCAATTCGGACTGCAGCACAGCACGGAGGTCCCGAAGATCACGTGGTTGTGGGTTGGCACGTCAAACCTGTCTATCCAAATAGCCCCATAAGTGATCTATGGGATTGAGGTCGAGGAAGAACGGAGACATCACTGTCCTGTTCCTCAAACCAGTCACTCACCCCCTTAGCGACATGGCAAAGCGCATTGTCTTTGTTGGTAGACACCATAACCACCATGGTAAACGTCCAACATGAAGGGATGCATGTGGTCACCGAGGATGGACAGGTAGCAATTGCGCGTTCAGGGACCCATCCAGGGGTACCAGCGGTTCCAGGTTATACCAGGAAAACATCTCCCAGACATGCGCACTGCTACCTCCGGCTTGTACTTGACCTACAAGAGTGTCCAGGTGTTGCTTCTCGTGTGTCTGAAGTCATATCCGCCACCGCCCGTCACTTCTATGGAGAAGAAACCTCGATTCGTCGGAGAAGGCAACCTTTTTCTACTTTCCCACTGTCGAGTGACGGTAGTCCCATGTGAACTGCAGGCGTCGTTGCCGATGGACCTGGGTCAACATGTGCACCTTGACGCAGCGTGAAATCCGGAGACCTATGTGTAACAGGTTTCGCTCTACTGTTATCGGGGACACGTACCTGGGTGTCCCAGCGTTCATTTGCGTGGTCAATTGCTGCACTGTTGCGCGTCGATTGCACTTTACCAGTCGACGGAGGCCACGTTTTCTTCTGGGGTCGATAGCTTTTGGGGCTCCACCGTTATGACGTCGGGAGGAACTCGGTGTGCCAGGGGTTCATTCTTGGTACACCCATACTACAGCACGTCGCGAACAGCCCACGAAGTCTGCTGTTTCTCATATGCTTCTAGCCTTGTCAGAGACTATTGGGACTGAACTAGTACAGTGCGCAGGACGATTCATGATATTGGTTACTATTACTACGGTCGAGTATCTATCTATCCATAAGCCACTAATCACTTCGACTAATGCCGATGCCGATTAGCGTTGTGTAAGGAACGTCGATGTTGGATTGTGTATCTGTGGAAAACAGCTTTGGATTAATACACAATCTACTAGTCTGATGGTCTTTCTTGGGTGTGACAAATGCCGGGAGAAAGGTACCTTATGGACTGTGTATTGTCCTGACAATGGAGTTTAGTGGAGGCAGCGTGATGGTATGGAGCTGTATTTCGTGGTTTGGCTTGAGGCCCAGTAGTCGTTTTGGACAAATCCATGAATGCTGGGCATCTGGACAATTATGCACTACCAAAATTGGGACAGTACTGTGGGGAAAGCCCATATACATATCTGATCAGAAGGACAACGCACCTTGTAATACTGCTCGCGTTGTTACAGATTGGTTTGAGGATATGGGCGTCGGCCAGTCCAACTTTTCGATGCCCATATCCTCAGTATAGAGAATCTATGGGACAAATTGGATCCTATAGTGCGTGGAAGAAGAGATCGCCCAACACAAATAAAGCTAAACTAGTCACTGCTTGCATGGCCAAATGGCGTAACATATCGGCCGTCATTTATAAAAAAACTAGTGACTATTCCACGAAAACTAGAGGCCGTCATAAGAGCCAAATGTTTCAGCACACGCTATTAAATTTTCTGTAAACAACGATAATTTGTAGGTGTATAGATATTGATGGGTAGTCACTTAAATTTGGCTCCATAAAGGATTTCCTTTCAATACTTTCATTGCACAAGACGGGCTGGACAGAATTTAAGATACGCTCAAGTTATGGGCCTTTGCAAAGATAAAAAAAATATATGAAATAAGGCATGAAACGATATCACATAAATCAGCAAAAAATTATGACACCACAATCTTCAATACGGAACGTGATCACCATTGTGAAGCTGCACGCTTCACAGTGCTGAACTGTGCTTTGTATGAGGGTATCACCGAGAGACAAGTAGTAAGTCCCATTCTTCCGAAAGAGCAAACCCTAAGTCCTGTAGATCTGTAAGATGGTGAAAGCAAGCAGCAATTCGTCGACTTAAGTGTCCCAAATATGTTCAATCGGTTTAAGATTTGTAGAGCGGCGGAACTATACGTGCAGTATCTTCACTTTCAAGATATACATTGACCAGCAAAGTCCTACGAGGTCGGGCGTTGCTTAAAATCAAACATGAGGATCTAAGACAAAGGTGGGGAACCTTTTCATGTTGGAAGGCCGCATTCAAGAAACTTCAATTAGATGTACTTCAAAATGTACATTATTTTGTAAAAATCTTGCTGTGTACTAACTTCAAAAAATGTAATAAAAAAAAAAGAACTAAAGTTGACTAACTTTTTAATAACTTTGTTGTGAATGCTTATTGTTGGAAAGCGACTCTTTGGTTGCAACATGAAGGTAAGCACTTTCAGCTGCTCCTCTAGATGGGTATCCGTCATTTGTGACCTTAAGGGAGTCTTGATTTGGGTTATGTAGGAGAACGTAGATTCGCAGCAATAACTGGTTGAAAAGCAAGAGAGCATTTTTCGTCTATGTTGCTCAAGGCATGGGTATTCTTTTGCATTTTTCCATATTTCAATTGGATCTTTCTTAGCGTCAAATAAGGACTTTAAAATGTCATCTTCTGAGAGCTCAATCAATTCCATCTGTAGTTCTTTAGGAGTCATAGAACGAAATCATGAGCGTAGCAGGTGCCAAAATAGCGCTTATGACTTACTAATGTTTTAATTGTGGCCGTCAGTCGGAGAGTATTATTATTTCGCTGAATCTTCTTTTGCCCTTCGGTATTTTAAATACGGTCATTTTAATATTAAAATGAAAATAATAAAAGACTAACAAAAATATATTAATGAAAATAAAAGGATTTGTTTTGTAAAATTTGGATTCACTCAAAAGGCCGCACTAATGGCCTAGGTTCCCCACCACTGATCTAGGATCTCGTCGCGGTATCGGGCATGTTAAACGTCGACGGTTTTCACTGGTTATTACTTGGAGAAGCGAACAACCGTCGATACAGATTTCGTTCCCGTTTTAGTCGCACGTTCTCACCATAGGAATGTTCTCCCAGAATCTTCTCTCATCAGTAAAATGTACGCATGCCCATTCTTGGTTTGTCCAATGAACATGTTGATGATACCATTCGAAGCGAGCTCTTCTCCGGGATACACTCACGTGAACATACCACAAGCCATCTTGCATACAGACCACTGTTACGAAACCTTCGGTTTACCGTATGTCGGGATATTGTCCGCCCAGTTATCACATTGAGCGTCTAGGCCAATTGGCGTGCCGTGTGTTTTGGATTGCGTCTAGCGGTTAATACCAACAAGCGGTCTTGTCGAGCTAAAGTGACCCTCCAACGTCGTTGCCCAGGTCTTTCCGAGATGTTTTCAGTGTCCCGAAATTGTCTCCAGAGGCGACAAACAACAGTTCGATCCGCATTTAACTATTTGGCTACTTCTGTTTGAGATTACCCCCCCCCCCCATCCCCCGTTTTTAATTAATCTTCCTTTAAGTCTCCACCGCAATGAATTATCTAAACCACCTCACCGAGACATAATGACGTCTTGTCACTGCATGATGAAACCCCAAGAATGCCCACTTATTTGACTCCAGTCGGTTATATACGGAGTGCACTTGTGTGTTTAATACATAAATGTGTCTGTCCCATGGCGGTTTACCTTTATTGACCACATCATTTGCTGCTTTGCATAACCGGCTTCTTGTATGCCATTTATGTACTATCTCGGCGCAGGGTTACCCTGTTAATTAGAATGTTGCTGTAATTTTGAGCACCAGTGTACAGGTGCTGAACAGAATGTGAACACCATGCTGAAAGATGTGACTTTTAATGCAGCTGCGTACCTCGCAATACGCAAAGGTATCCACCACTTTTTGTAGTAATAGCTTTGTTTAGAACCTCAAGGTCCTGTTTAAGTGCATTTAAAGTGTCTATTGCAAAATTTCTTTCAGGGTGACGACGAAATGTGCAACCTAACGGACTTCGAAAGAGGGCTAATTGTTGATGGCCGGCTAGTTGATGCCTCCGTGACGACAGTCGCTAGGCTAGTGGGGATATCGAGAGCTACTGTGTCTAGCGTCATGACAGCATACCGTGTTCGTGGCAAAACCTCGTGTGCGAAACACAAGAGCAGCCGGAAAACGACCCTGACTGATAGACATGAGAGTATTGTTACCCTTAATAAGAAGACCATGGCGTCGAAAATGAGTGCGGAGCTCAATCTGCATCTCCAGACCCCACTGAATATCTTTTTTATGCAGGGAACTGCATGAACAAGATATTCATTGCAGTGCTGCTATTGCAAAAACTCTGGTGAATGCACTACTGCGACGGCAGTGGTGCCACAACGTCAATGGATTGCCGATGCACGGAAGCTTGTAATGTGGTCGGATGAATCCACCTTCACACTATTCCCCACCGCAGGACGTGTTTATGCGTGGAGAACACTGTCAGAAGCGTACAACCCAGACTGTCTGCTCCCGACAGGTGGTTGCTCTGTGCTGTCATATCATGGTTTTCAGCAGGTGTCCCATGTTCAACTTGAAAAGACGAATAACTGGCTGGACGTATGAAACCATTTTGGCCAACCATGTCCATCCAATGGCTCAGGCATTGTTTCTTGCAGGGGATGCCATCTATCAAGATGATAATGCCCCAATTCACAGAACTCCGGAATGTCCAATAATGGTTTAAGGAATATGAGGACGAACTTTCACACCTTCCTTGGCCTCCCCAATCACCAGACTTAAACATTATCGAGCCACTGTGGTCTGTGGTTGAAAACGGAGTAATATCCAGTTATCCTCGTCCTGCATCTTTCAAGGACCTGGAGCAGTTTCTGCATAAAGAATGGTGTAACATCCCACTAACCACCATCCAGGATTTGTATGCGTCCATTCCAAGAAGGATTCAGGTGGTTTTGAATGCCAAAGGTGGTCCCACACCCTACTAGGTACGTAAAACCTTTTCCTAGATGTTCACATTATTCTGTCCAACCCCTCTATATTTGTAATATACTAACGCGCTTTGTTTATGTGCGATTTCAAGTTGTGATCTTTCGAAAGTATGCGAAATTAATTTTTGCCTTGGGTGAGGCCTCCTAAATACTTTTTTCGCTTTGGTCCGTAGTTTGCAGTACACCATTGGGAGTTATTGCATTACAGAATACAAATTAAAATTTAAAGAATGATCTTTTTTTTTTTTCCACCAGCGGTGTAAAAACCCCCAATTTTGATCGCCATAAGGAAGGTAATAATTCTTCACAGTGTGCGTGCACGAAAATACTTAAAACTCTTAACGTGTGTCGTGGTGTGAAACATGAAAAGTTGGGGAACACTCCATTATGGTATTTACATTTTATGTATTATATCATTAATCCCATGCCTGGGTTTATTTTCATTTAAAATTTGTTATATTCTGAATGGCTCTCAGATGTGGTAAAGTTTCTTATAGAAATCTACAAGCAAAAAAAAAAAAAAAAAAAAAGTTAGGTGTGCTTACTAAGGTTATAGAGAACGCTGTCGTAGTAGGTGGAGCAATACATTTTCAAATAAATGATAAATGATCAAGAACATTTTTTTATTGTATCACTGAAGTTGGGGAAATCAAAAAATAAATAAATAAAGTCTTTGATGCTATTTTTCTGACAGGCGTGATGATGTACTCATTTACCTGTTGACCACTGCGAAGCATATTTGCTCTGTCTAACAGTATTTTCATGTACGAGTCTTAAACTGTGTTACTACGATCGTGGTTCTTGATACGGACACCAAATTTTATCTTAGTTATGGACTTGTAGCGCATGAAGTCTATTTTAATTTTCTGTTTTTGTTTTTATCTCTTATGTAAATATTGTTTTTCCTCGTGTTTACATTTTTCGAACTTAACGTCATATCAGAACTCCCGAAAGTTTCTAATGATTTGGCATCACTGGCAACGGGTCAAAGATAAACCAAGCAGGGTAGAATAAGAGGAGGGAGAATGCGCTCTCATCGGTGAAGCCAGCTTATTTGCGTGGCCGCCATGTTGTGTTGCTCTTGGTTGCTCATTTATGCATTCTAAGTTGTGCGAGGGAACGTTAGCGTTGTTCGATTTTAGGGGGTTTGTTTCTTTCTGATTTTCAATTTTATTTGCGTTTCTTTTGCGCGATAAGAGTTTCTTAGAAATGCCAGCATGTCCAGCCGTAGACTGCACTAATTTTAATATGGCACACGAAACGTAAAAAAAAAAAAAAAAAAATGCCTAGAATCACGTTTCATAGGTAAGTTTTTACACATTTAATATTGTATTCTAATTTCAAGTTTAATGCGAAACGTTCAAAACAACATGAAATCATTATAAGGCCATGTCACTTTTAACTGATTGTTAATTGTTTTAAACTGTAAGAAACAAGGTCAAGCTATTAACAAAGAACATTGACAATAAACAACTATACGAGTATTTCTCTGCTATTATTAATTTACGATGCTATGAAATGAGAATTGCAGTTTTCAGTGAAAAAAATGTATGGATTTTGAAGCAAATTGTTGAATTGCAGCAATGGAGAGCTCACCACCTATCATCCACAATTTGAATGCGTTTTGCTACATGTGTCAGAATTATCAGCCTACATACATCATGTCAAGTTTTGGAACTAGAAACATTGTACTTTCAAAATGCCTATTAAAAAGGGGAAAGAGGCAGGGCAATTCTTATAGAAGGTTAAAAGAATCTTCCTTCAGTGCATGCTTTTAAATGCAATAATACTCTGTATGTTGTAGAACCAAATCAAAATGTTGAAGCAAGATATGAGATTTGTTTTTCCATGGCCTCTGTAGTGGTATGACAATTCTAAAATTTAACTGTGTGAATGTGTATCAAAATTTAACAGCGTGTGTCATTTTTTACAACAGAGTTTGTGAACTGCTTCATTCATTATTTTAATAGCATGTACTTTTCATGTGGTAAGTAAGTTAACCGATTTTTGTCATCCGCAGCTGTAAAATGTGACCTTGCATTGCTTTGAAAGAAAGGAAAACAGTGGTTATATTATAGAGTACATCGATAAATGTAAATGGTATTTTTTCTTTTCCCAAGAAGGCTTTAAAAGTGTTAACCAGTCTAACGAATTTCAATTAAAAAAATAATAATAAAAAAGAATCTATGTACGTAGTTCGATGGGAACACCGTCAAAAGGGTAACCTAAGATGGCTGTCGCTCAGGAGCGTCGGCTTCAGAGCTTGACTATAGTGGCTAGAAGAGATTGTGTGCTGTGCGCTTCTGCAGACGGGTTCCTGAAATTATGAAATGAGACAGGGCGCTGAAGACAGTTTCGATGCTATCGCTGTAAACTATGCTCATAGGTATACGTGTTTCTCGTTTACTGCAGTATAGTAATTTCACTAAAATTTTACCAAATAATCTTTTCTTTTTTTTTTTTTTTTTTTGCTGCAGTTATACTAAAAGTGATTAGTGTCAATTATGGATAGGTATAAGTGAATAAATATCCTTCCAAATCGTGTGTTTTGGAAAAGCTTCCTCAACTTATTCGGAAATGCATGATCTGGCATTGAATCTACCTGGCCGCCCCGGTGGCGCAGTGGTCTAAGTCGCTGGCCTCTGATCATTCGTCCGTAAGGGGTCCGGGTTCGAATCCCGGTCAGGCATGAATGTTGTGTTTGTCTTACGGCACTGGCTCTCTCCCTTCCCTGGAACCAGTGACCCTAAATTAGGGACGGGCGACTGCTTTATAGCCCATTGAGTTGCTCACAGTGGTCGTTAAACCTAAAAAAAAAAAAAAAAAGAAAAAAAGAATCTACGTGTCACAAGGCTGGTTAGTACAAATACATTACTGGAGGAAAATTTTCTCCGTAATTATTGGGATTTTCCCCCAATCATCGTGTTGAATTCTGTTCTGATCCTGTTGCAACTCTTTTTCCTATCTCTACAGGACACAAAATGTTTAATTGCGTGTCACACGATACTGTACTTAGGCCTAATCTTCCCATGATGAAGTTTACAGAACTTTGGACAAAAACAACAACAAAATAACCCACCCAATTTCAATCATTTTAAACAAAATGTCATGAAATATAAAAGACCAAAAAAAACGTGACATACTGACTAAATAATTGCTAAGTGGCTGACAACTTGATTTAGGACTAGTAAAAAAATTCATTCGATCCGCCTAGCCTTTCGGCATGGAAAATAGTTATCTTTTGTTTACAGGACCTGTAACCACTGTTGCATCCAAATACGAAACACGTTCTCAACGTTACACTTATTATTACTACCTTTCATGGCCGATCTAACAAACAAAATAGTCTTTTCAATCGCTGTTCACCAAACACGCCATAGAAAAGCAAGCTAATGTTTCAAAATCATAGCATCGAAACTCGCAGGAGCGCCATCTCGCGGTTGCAGGAAAAGAGGGAACTGAAATTTAAACAGTAAGGTATTAACGCAAGGCACATATCTCTTCCAGACACTATAGCTTTACATAAGAGTGGACCTTATTCACCTCGCATTGCATCATGGGAAAGGTTTTCCGTCACCGCGGACCAACAATAGTTTGTTTACATGAATTTTCCCATTGCTTAACAATGCGTTACGATACAAGGGTAATTTTCGTAAATTTATTAACGACATGCTTAACTTTTGCTCATCGTATGGTTGCGCTAATAAATCCTGCCACCTAAATTGTATAGTGGAACGAATAGCTTTCTATAATTTTCCTCTGAAATGGTCGAAGTTGTTAAAGGAATCGCTGTGAAAAATGAAACGCGATGATTTTCATCCCAATGTGTATTCTCGAATATGTTCTGCCCACTCTAACAAAACTAATTTTGGATATTATGATACTACGAATCAAAGGCAGTTGAAACCTCGCAATGTTCCTTCGAATTTCAATTCAAAACAAAAATAGTAGGAGAAAACTGATGGCACATTTGAATCGATAAATTACGAATTAAGTTCTGCGTTCTTTCCCCCAAAAACGAAACAAACATATCTATAATTTTTCTTTTATTTAATATTACGCATTCATTTAATTTTTAACGGATAACCTAGCCTGCGATAGTGGAAAGTGTTTAGTTGTTGTTTTTGTAACCCTAGTTTGTTTCCATATTACGTATTTGCCTGGGCTTCTGAATGTTTTGTTTTGCAAAGAAAGATTCCCAACTTTGTTTCAGATGCTTCGCCAGTGTCCGACAATAAGGACATGAATATTTAATATTCCGTGTATGAGAAATGATTCATTAAAAACTTCATGATGACTAATAGCGATGTTCTCCTGCATCATGTGAAATAAACATCGAACACAAAATTGTCTTGGTGTATTTTTGCAACCTTGATTTGTTCTTCTAAGAAATTAATTTCTTCTTCTTCGCTATGTAGCTCTATTAATTCGTTGGCATACTCCATGACGTTAAGATCGTAAAAATTGGCCAACAGTAAGGGGTAATCTAATAGCGACATTTTTTCTTGTGTGTGTGTTTTTTTTTTATTGGAGGTTTAACGACCACCGTGAGCAACTCAATGGGCTATAAGCAGTCGCCCGTCCCTAATTTAGGGTCACTGGTTCCAGGGAAGGGAGAGAGAGCCAGTGCCGTAAGACAAACACAACATCCATGCCTCACCGGGATTCGAACTCGGACCCCGTTCGGACGAATGATCAGAGGCCATCGCTTAGACCACTGCGCCACCAGGGCGGCGCGACAATGTTGAATCAGCAGCCATGTTGGTCCGCAGAAATCCACTTCTAACGTCACATTAGTAAGGGCTATGAGTAAGGTCCATTACTTGTAATGCTGCCTCCCCTTATTCTATCCTCCTTGAGGTAAACACGATAGCAGCGCTGTATGAGAGGCGACGAGATCTTCTAAGAGTTAAACTTCACGTTCTCGTTAGATGATAATAAACGTTATTTATTAATTTTGCTAATGAATATTTACGTCCTTCTTAAATTATGAATGTATGCGTGTGTATTTGTGTCAAGTATGATTCTGCCACCGGTGTGTACTTCAACAGAAGCTAGAATAAAGTGGTTGTTCGTCAACTGAACTGTAAGTTAATACAGTATTTCAAGTGCATTTGTTTTATCGAGTACTTTGATTCCTGTAACGTTACGTTACGTTAGTACTGAAGGAAAGTAATAAGTTAGGTTTAATTTAATATTTAACTTAAAACACTGTAGACTGTTTGAAGTGAGGAGTAAAAATTTTCTGAAGTAAAAGATTTCACTTAAAGTTGCAGCAAAATCAAGCTGTGGACACACGCTGGTAGGTTCTAAAATATAATACTGTAGTTAGTGTTGGGAATTGGATGCGGTACTAAATTATGGTATAGTACTTCTAGGGTTCATTCTGGTATTACAAAAGAGCAGTACGAAGGCTTTGATAAAAGAGTTCGGGCGCATTGAAAAAACCTGAAAGAGGGGCAGTACTTCCTTCTATTTATTTTGTTATTTATTCTTGTTTATTAATCTAAACTGAATAAAGTTGCACAGAGTGCAAGTATGTAGGGCAGTTTAAGAGCAGTCAAGGCGGATTTTTTTGAAACTTAAATACCGATAGAGCGCATGAATGAGTACCTGAGCGTGGAATTATTTAAACGTAGGGAGAGGTAACACTTTCTGAGAAAAAAACGCCTAGAATGTATCCCGGTCAAAATTATTTAAACTTTTTCGTCACTAGCTGGTACGTATGCTGTTGTTACCTCTCCCATTTCATACTATCTAACGTAAAACTTTGTTCCTATGTATTTCACTTGACTTTGAGTTTTATAATGCGCTGAAAAAAGTTATCGCACACTTCGGAATGCGGCTGCTTTTTACTTGTTTCTCCAGCAGTTGTGTCGGTTAAATAGTTTTATTGAAAATTCTTTCACATATGATCATCAGTTCTGCAGGTAATTAACATTCACGTCGTGTCGTTACATTCATGACAGCAACTCATTTGTCGGTCACGTTCTGATCGACATAGCACGTTGCTTTGGAACGCCATTTATATGGATCTATCAATTTCCATATTGTGGAAGATCGATCGCATCGTTTGTACAAAGATTTTTCGAAATGTTCATGATAAGAATGCTAATACATTCCTCAGTTTTCCCGGTTTACCCACCGTTTCAGCAGTGTAGAGGTTAATTTCTTAAATTCCGGTGATGGGGCTGGGCGGGTGATGCGTACAAGGTTTTCATTAAGGTAGTTTGCTAGACCTTCGCAGCCGATGTGTGTCCCTGGAGAAGTTTCTTCTAGTGAAGTAAGTATTTTGAAGATCAGTCTCCAGACGAACTTGTGATATTGTTTGCTCATCTTATGTTGATTGTTCTGGTTTCTATCACAGTTCCCCAACTCGACGTTTTTATCATTCCACTTGACTGCAAAGTAGCTTGAAGTGGGTTATGTATTTATGTATTCAGCTTTATGTGGATGTCCCATGAATGGAAGTGAACGAGTTGATTTCACGTGACCCTGACGCACATATACAGTGTGTTTGCTTGTGATTCAAGAATACACTGTTAAAACATTTTGTGGTAGGTTGCACCAAAAAAGTGGTGCTGCACCACTTTCTGAGAAAATATACACCACTGTGTGGTGTAAACAAAACCCAACAACATGGGGCAACCGTGCATAATAATGTGCTGCAACCTTGTACTAAAAGTGGTGCAAACTTGCATCACGTTGTTGAGTTTTGTTTGTATCATACAATTTTTTCTGAGAAAGTGGTGTAACTAGTGTAGCACCACTTTTTTGGTGCAACGTATTAAATTTTTTAACAGTGTATAGTGCATCGCCCACTGGTCAAGTGGTCTAGATCGCGGGTTCAAGTCCCGGTAAAATATGGACATCTCGTTTGTCCATACAGCTCTAGTTTTCATCCTTTCCTAGAGACAGTGGCCCTAAATCACGGTTGAGCGTCGCCTGTCCTCAGTTGCTCGAGGTGGTCATGCACTTTAATCCTGAAAGAGTACTTGATACAAAAAAAATATTACTTTGCTATATGAAGTTGGTAAAAGGAATGTAGAGAAAATTAGTCTCTATTTCTGATCATACTACAGAGGGTGAGTCGAAAGTTGTGCAATATTTGCATAAACGCATGTGCTGCAGCGGGTATGTCACGTGTTTAAACTTGTTTAAGTCGCGCACTCCAGTCAGTCGAAAGGGATATAAAGTGATAGTCGTTGCTGTGAACAGCATTGCATGTCGTCGTTCTGTATGTGGTTGGGACGCCTAAAAAATGAACAGCCACAACCGGCTAATTAGGGAACTTTTGATTTACGGTTTGAACTCTGCCAGAACCCTGCTCAAGCAACACTAAACATTTATCATGCGAAAGGGGAAGGTTCCGCTGATCACAGCACGACAATCAGATGGTTCAAGAAATTTCGCTCAAGTGACAGAAACCTCGACGATCAGCCAAGGTCAGGTAGGTCGCGAATCTTGGATTCGGAAGCCGTGGAGGTAAATCCGACAACCAGCACTAGGAAATTATCAGGCGAGCTGGGCATATCACAGACCACCGTGGTTCGTCACCTTCAGGACCTCGGAAAGGTCTACAGGAGCTGCCGCATTGTCCCTCACGTACTGATGCCAGCTGAAGCAAACCGCCGCGCTGAGTGGAAGTGTGCACGAAACTCCTGGAAAACCCGCGCGATGTACATTTCATCAAGAGAATTGTTACGTACGATGAAAAGTGGGTCTATTTCCATAATCCTAACACACAACGCCAGTGGTTGAACCCTGGCCAGCTTCCTGAACCTGTTGCCAAACGTGGGCGCTTCGAGCACAAGGTGATGCTCTACGTCTGGCGGAATTTCCAGGGGATAATCCATTACGAATTTGTTCCAGACGGTCGGACCATCAACGTCAACCTCTACTCTGAACATCTGGAGCGGATGTTTGCCGTTTTGGAGAAGTACCCGGCACTGGTGAGCAGAAAACGCGCTCTCCTACAGCAGGATAACGCTCGGCCTCATACAGCGCGAATGACCCGGGCAAAACTCCAGGAACTTGAGGGCATCGAACTAATGCCGCACCCATCATATTGTCCGGGCCTTGTCCCGTCGGATTATTACTTGTTGCGGTCCATGACCCACTTCCTTCGCGGGCGGCACTTCAACAACCAGGAGGAGGTCGCAGCTGAGGTGAAGGAGTTTTTCGCCTCGAAAGACAAGAACTGGTACCGCCGCGGAATCGAAGAACTGGCAGACAGACGGCTAAAGACGGTTCAACACGATGACTTCGAATGCTGGTCAGCTTTCGTCGTAAAGGTACGTGTGAAGGCATAAAGTAATCGAAATATTGCAAAACTTTCAATTCACCCTCTGAATTAGAAGCAGGTTGTAATAAGATGTAGGTATTTACATCTGTGATAAATTACAAATGATATTTCCTAACTGTTGGTACAAATCCTCATGCTGTTTGTATAGAATTCCCAACACGTAGTAAGTACAATGCTTTTATGAAAGCATGAATCAGACTGCGGATGTAGAAAAAAATTGAGATATGTTTGTTGGCTTCTGCTGGTTTACATTATCAAGCCTACTGTTGTGATTTTAGTATTAGTTTTGCTGGTTGATGAGAAATCATGTGAATGATTCATGCTCAAGAAAAAAAAAAAAAAAACAAAAAAAAATAGGAGTCTGACATGTCACTTTTCTCTATTTGTTAAATTCATTATTTTATTTTAGTACACGGAATATTATAACATGTGAGTTATACTCAGGTTGTTTGAAGGAAAGACGTTAAGTGAGATTAATTAACCAGTTTCATCACTTTTGTTTTCATTTTTAACTAAGCAAGATATCTTGTATCCTTTAGAGCACTGATGTACAAACTTGGGGAGTAAAGAAATTAGCCGCCCGGTGGCGCAGTGGTCTAAGTGCTGGCTTATGACCATTCGTCCAAGAAGTGTCCGGGTTCGAATCCTGGTGAAGCATGGATGTTGTTTTCTCATGGCGCTGGTTCCGTAGAACCATTGGCCCAAAATTTGGGACGGACGACTGCTTATAGCCCATAGAATTGCTCACAGTGCTCGTTAAACCCTGAATCAAAAAGAGAAAAAAAAAAGTGAAGGAGTTCTGAAAGAGGGAAGGAGGGCGTGAGCTTTTCATATTGAAAAGGCATTTTTATCAGTTTAAATATTTATTTATTTTTAAATTTCACGCTGCAAAATGTAACGATTTCGTCTTCGTACTTTTATCTTTAAAGCCCAAGATTTCTCAGCTGGTGAAGGAAATACAGCGCAGCATCGTTTTCCATATTAAATTCATTTTGTTGCTGTTGTTAACGTAAACACATTCTTATTGACTCCTTGTGATAAGAAAAACGGTTTGTGCTTATTTTTAATTTGAAATATCTTTTTTGGTAAGCTTTCTTTATTTTTGATTATAAGTTAATTTACGAATTAAAATTTTTGTGAAAAAGGAGTTGGATGATAGTAAAATGACAGTGCGTCACTGGCCGCCTGGTCTAAGCGCTGGCTTTTGACCATTCGTCTGAGTTGTGTTCTGGTTCGAATCCTGGCGAAGTATGGACGTGTGTTTGTCTTACGTCACTGGCTCTCTCCTTTCCGTGGAACCAGTTGCTCTAAATTAGTTAGGGACGGGCGGCTGCTTACAGCTCATTCAGTTGCTCCACAGTGGTCGTTAAAACCCCCAACAGCAACAACAACAACAACAACAAAAGAAATGCGACGTGAGAATTTCTCAAAATTCAAAAGGGAGTTTGATGCCGAAAAGTTTGGAAACCTCTGTTTTAGAGGGTGAACACCGGAATTATTTGAACCATTTTTGTAAAGGTTAGATTACCCAGTGTTACTCATTGTTCATTAAATGATGTTATTACAACGAAGTGGCTCATGAAACAAGTTAGAGAATTGATTAAATGGCTTATGTGAATTAGTTTCGCATTGCAGTCACGTTTGAGTTGGTTTCGACAATCCACAGTGTATGTTTGTGTGTATGCTGCGTAGTGAAGCTTGATCTCGAACTAACCAATGAGCTAGTTGCCTTTTAATCCACTCGAGGAAATTTCTCTTTTCAAGTGTTCTTTTTCAGAAGTTTTGTTCTGCATCAGGAAGCGCACTTACGTTTGTAGTACTTTTATTTTTAATGCTTGAACGATGTTTTTTATGCATTTCTGTGCTTCATTTCCTCCTCTCAGGTTTTTCGTTCTGAAGTATTTTGGAAAAGAAAACGAAACGTGCTTTTATAGATTTGCCGTTTTCTGAACCAAGTGTTTGACATTTAAAAGAGTGAAGACAACATTTACAGCTGATGTGACATTTCTTTTTTTTTCTTTTCTTTTTTTTTGATTGGAGGTTTAACGACCACCGTGAGCAACTCAATGGGCTATAAGCAGTCGCCCGTCCCTAATTTAGGGTCACTGGTTCCAGGGAAGGGAGAGAGAGCCAGTGCCGTAAGACAAACACAACATCCATGCCTCACCGGGATTCGAACCCGGACCCCGTTCGGACGAATGATCAGAGGCCATCGCTTAGACCACTGCGCCACCGGGGCGGCGATGTGACATTTCATGAGGTGCATTTTATTGCAAAACTTTCATTATTCTCTGTGATCGTCTTCCGATTTAATACACGGATGCGTATGATATTATCAACTTATAATCTACCAAAGGTGTATATTTATATGTCCGAATAAGTAGTATAATTATTGTTACCTGCATCCCTGTTGTCGTTTAAGTACATAACTTATGTATCTGCATCACCTTTATAATACTGCTCTCTTAAAGTACTAACATATTTTTAACTGTTAAAATAGTGTATTTTTTATAGCCCATAACACACATGATGTTGCTATAGTTACCATATTTGATAAATCACGTATAATTGAAGCAAAAATATTGATGCTTACTTAAGTTTCCATTTCCCGCGTGAAATTATGTGTGCGTATATTGCAGAATTTTCTTTCAGCTTCATGTGCCTCAGAAAATATGTGCTTAAAAGTGCAGGGTGAGTCAAAATGATGTCATCTATTACAAAAATTATTGGACAGAAATTAATGAGCAAACAAAAGAGGATTTTGCATTATTTCAAAGAGCAGCTGGATTGGTTTTATTTCAGTGCACGCCCCACGCATTGAATTACAGACATTCAAACAATAATCAGCTTCCAGCCATGCATAGTTTTGCAACAAGTCAACAAACAGGGATCAGTTTGTGTAGCAGTTGTTGGTGTGCGATCCGTTAAGTCGTTTCTGGCAATAGCAGAACGCAAACGTGATCTTTCACAAAGCCACGCGAGAACGAGTAGGGAAATGATCAAGAGGAGTGATATCTAGATATTAGGAGGGACAGATAGTGTAACCGCCGCTGCCGATCCGGCGCTTACACGACGCGTAACAGTGGTGCTCAGAATTAAAGGATTATCTACGAAAATATACACTGAGTTAGCTTTGCATTTGAAATCCTACTAATAACGCGTTGGTCTACCTTTCTGTGCAATCACGCCTTGGAACAGATTCTATACCGTGTTGAACATCTTCCACGCATAACTTGACCCATAACCTCTGCAGCAGCTCCGTCAGTTCACACGCATTCCGTGGAGGTGGATCTGCAGTTCTCACACGTCGTTCTAGCATGTTCCACAAATGTTCAATAGGGTTACAGTCAGGGCAGCTTAGGGGCTATGTAGCGAATTCGTTGTCTTGTTTCGCTAACCATTCAGTAGTTATACGAGCTCGATGACATGGTGCGTTGTCCTGTTGAAAGATGGCGCTGTGGTCAGAGTAAACCTCTTGCAGATATGGCTGGAGATGGTCATCCAACAGGTCCATGTACATCAAACAAAGATCTTCGCTCTTTCCACGTTTATAAATAAGTCACGGAAATATTCTCGTGACTCACTTATAAACGTGGAAAGAGCGAAGATCTTTGTTTTGATGTTCCTGGTCCACGTTAAATGTCTGTATTAATTATTCATTCGCCTTCTAATTACTTCTTTAGTTGCTGCTTACCATCTTTGGTGAATCCCCAGCATGGTGCGGGGCTCCAAGAAGCAACCTGCCAAATTGTCTTGGCAGTTAGCGTGTGTGAGTCTGGAAATTTCAAGGCAGCTGTGGTGTAGCGGAAGTATATCCGGCGCGTAACTGGAAGACCCTGGGTTCGACTCCCGGTGGCTGCCAATGAGAATTTTTCCGTGGCTCATAAAAGTGGAAAGGGCGAAGAT
The DNA here is from genome assembly GCA_039090855.1 of Macrothele yani. Taxonomy (NCBI): domain Eukaryota; kingdom Metazoa; phylum Arthropoda; class Arachnida; order Araneae; family Macrothelidae; genus Macrothele; species Macrothele yani. The sequence goes on from CM076991.1 coordinate 85,120,591, forward strand.
CTTTGTTTGATGTTCCTGGTCCACGTTAAATGTCTGTATTAATTATTAGGTCCATGTAGCTTCCCGCATTCAGTGTTTGTGGGATGATAACCAACGGACGTAGGGCTTGCCAGAAAAAAAGCACCCCAGACCAGAATACCACCTCCACCGGCTTATTGAACCCAACTTTGCAACCAGGAGAGAGAGAGAGAGTGCTTCATGCTGTTAACACCATCTGCGAACCCGACCATCAGCATGCTGCAGTAGGAAATGGGTCTCATCACTCCAGACGACCTTCTTCCATCTGTCGACGTTCCTTGGCCCACGTGAGGCGTTGTTTGCGATGACTGGGCATCATGGTGAGTACCCTCGTTGCTCTCATATGTTTGTGGAACCCCTGGCGAAAGAATGGGTTCACAGCCAGAGACAAAAGTGGTTTCACAACTGTACCATTTTTTTTTTTACACATTCAAAATGGTACGGCGCATTTTGCATGTGGAACTGCAGTGTTGGGTCAAACTGCACTGTTGAGTCAACTGCACTGTTGGGTCAACTGTTACCATCTGTTGGGTCACTGTTACCATCTGTTGAGTTACTGTTACCAACTGTTGGGTTACTGTTACCAACATGTTGGGTCACTGTTGGGTCAAACTGCACTGTTGGGTGAGCTGGGTAACTGTTGCACGTCGTTGCTGATATACCAATTATGAAACCCGACTAACCTCTCGGATCAGCCGCACGTGACTGACCAATGTAAGCCCTTCTGTTGGATGTCTGTACATGGTTAATCCAGTCTTGGTACGTTCTTGATATAGTAGTACAGGAGCAACCAACAGACGTGCCTGTTTCCGAAATACTGGCATTTGCCCTCCGGATCCAAATTATCTGGCCGCAATCAAATTGCTTAAGTCGCCACGTTTCCCCATTACTGGCAAACATTTACTGATTATGCATAGATGATAGGTGTGCACAATTAATACTCGTAGTAGCCTCACGTGACGTTGATATCACGTGGTACTTCGTTATCGCTCTGAATATGTAAAACGGGGGCTGTTCCTAATGCAAAGCTAATTCAGTGTATATGGCTGCCGATGTACAGTATGTTGAATAATAATACACGTGAAATTTGGCAAACATAGAAATTTCGTTACGTGGAGGTATTCTGCATTTACTTTTGCCGCAGACAAGCCGGAATATTGATATTAGGGTTGCGTTAAAAAGACGCGCGAGTCTACCCGCATCTTAGCTGTTCTAGGCAACTCTGGCGAAATTTCACTTCTGTGGCACGTCAATCAGATTATGTCACGAAGACATCGTATATATGATTTTCCAGTGGTGGAGACCGATTGTTTGGATGGAAGCAGGTCACAGACGGAAGTTTCCAGGGCATTGAATGTTCCACAAAATGTCAAGATTTTGAAAACAGTTTCAACAGACGAGAGATGTTCGTCGTCGTCCAGGGCCACAGCTGCTGCAGACGATCGTTATGAGTGTAATTGCCAGAGGGAGCAGAGAGATGTCCGTTGGGCAATTTTCCAGGGTTCCCACGGTCTTTATAAATCCCTAAAAAGTGCTTAATTTTCTCTGAGTGCTTCTTAATTTTTGACAAAAATTCCTCAAAGTACTTAAAAAATGCTAAAGTGTCTGCATGAAATCCAGAAATTACGATGTAGTGCTTAGAACTTTTGCTTCTCACTACCTACTTTCATTAAGCTACGGTCGCTATTTTCGCGAAATGCAATGATTTAATCCAAAATGCGGGAGAAAAAATAGTGTCCATAGCAAAATGGCACTAGCCATTTAAATATCAACCCATCAGCAGATTCTACTCAGAAGGCCGCGGATGGCTTAGTAGTCAACGTTCGTGACTGCTACGGAGGAATTTCAGGTTCGATACCAGGCAGGTGCGAACGCTTGAACCACTAAATATAGGCCGCGCGTCGGATGGGCACGTTAAGCCGTCGTACCCTGGATATTACCCCCCTCCCCCGGTAATAAATAAGGGCGTCTTCGTACCCCTTTCTACCTCGCTTCCGTGTCACTTTCGTATGGGGCACTCTAGCCCAAATCTCCTAGCTTCCTATTTCTAAGGGTTGTTTAAGACCTGGGGACTGGGGTAAAATCTTTTACATATGATCTGATCTCATTCTGTTCAGATTTTTTTTATTTCCGTGAAAACTAGTTTCCGATTCTGGCCGCGATTCGCACTCCACTAATGTTATTTCCCTAATTCTTAAGATATGTTCCTACAGCACCTGTTAGTTCAATCCCCCCCCCCATACATTCTAGAGGCTAGAGGGATACATTCTAGAGGCTAGATTCCTTTCCCCATTTCAAGTTAAAGTTTAAACCTAAGTCAATTGTGGCGTCTATGGCATTTTTCCAAAGCCAAAAATATTATAGTTTTCCACTGATGTCCAAAGTGTTGTTGGTGTTAGCGATTCAGTTGATGCAACAATTTTCCGAGTGACAAAAGCAGTTAACTTTCTTTAGCATTTTGCTACAACTTTTTTCCCCATTTTAGCAGTTTAGCTGCAGCATTTTTCAAGCCAGCTTAAACTCTGATTTATTTTGCCTAGATGTTGATGTCGCATGATAACTGAAAGTTAATGGAAAAGCACAAGACAGTATGAGATAAGTAATTTGTTGAAAAACAGTTAAGGATCATGGGTTCTGTAAATAAGACATTCAGAAGGTTCTGGATATTATTTGTTCAAGTCCTATCACCATCTCTTGGAACTGAAAATTTGCTTTTGTGTATTTCCCCTTTATGTATATGCAAGTAAAAAATAACATTTTTTCAGTTATACCAAGAGAAAAGTAAGTACAAAATTGGAATCTTCAACTCATAAATTCGACTGTGGTTTCGCAGTTTAAACTATGAGATGATTAAGTGCAAAATTCAAATCTTGAACTCATGACTTTAACCACAGTTTTATAATTTACACATTCTTTATCGCATATGCGATTATTCTCTCACATAAGGAAACTGATTTGACCAGCAGAACCCTCTTTTAAGTTGCATAAGTTCGACTTTATTAAATCCTCTAACTTAAATTATAGTCTGTATATCGAAAATTATTGCGAACTCAATTTGCATAGTTAAGTCATTTATAAAAGTATTTGGGCATATGTCTTTGTTGTGTATGGAATTGCTTAAAAAATTTTGGCGAGAGGTGATCAAAAAGTCCTTATTGTTTGTGGTGGAAAAAGAGTGGGAACCCTGCTCTCTTTGGAGCTTGCAGCAGCTACAGAAACGAGAATTTCGAGTCATGCTGTTTGTATAAGACTTCGTGAGAATACCTTTATTCAAGTAGACCAGTTATTTGTGCCCTCTTACTTCCACTGCGCAGCGAGCTTCTTTAACGTGGAGTTCTCAAAATTACACTGGGATTCCAGACCAATGGGCGAATGTTAAATATTGATTCGTGACGCATTCTTATCTGGAGAAAACCAGGAACCCGCAACGATCCCTCTAACATCAGAGAAGGAGGCTACTGTGGTGGTAGTGGCATGATGGTCTCGGCAGGAATCGTGATGAATGGGCGCACAGACCTGCACGTCTTTCAGGGTTGCTCTGTTGCTGCTGTAAGGTATAGAGACGATATCCTGAACCCATATGTCAGACAATTCAGGAGAGCCGTCGGTGCAGATTTTATTTTTATGGGCGGTAATGCCCAAACTCATCGAGCTTATTTGGGTGACGATTTTATCAAAGTGGAAGATATTCGCCGAATGGTGTGGCCACTTACATCGATGAGCCATTGCATTATGACCACCTACCTAATAAGCTGTAGGACTACCTTTGTCCCACAAAACAGCGGCCACTCAGCGAGGCATCGATTCGATGAAGTGACTTTAGGTATTCTGAGGTATGTGATACCATAATGTCAGCAGCAGGTCCTCCAGTTCCTGTACATTTCAGGATGGTGGCGACTTAGCGTGAACCCGCTTTTCCAAGCCGAACCACAAATGTTCGATTGGGTTCATCTAGGGTGAATTTGGAGGTCAAGGCATTAATAGGAAGCCACCACCATGTTCCTCGAACCACTTCACGATTCTGGCAGTGTGGCATAACGCATTATCCTGCGGGGAACACATTTGCAATGAATGGGTGAACTTGACCTGTAACGTTGTTCAGATACCTGGCAACTGTCAGAGATTGTGCTATTGGGTTAATGAGCCTTAAAGTGACCGAAGAAAACATAGCCCACAGCATAACACCGCCTCCGGGCTGTTTCCGCCCAACAGTGCACCCAGGTCCTATATTTTCCGTTGGTAATCAGCGTACCCGAGCTCGGCCGTCTACGTGATACACCAGGAATCTTGATTCGTCAGATCAGGCCATTTTCTTCCAATCATCCACGGTCCAATCTCGATTATCTTGGACCCATTTCATGCGGTGTTGGCTATGACGAGCAGTGAGCTGGCTGGGTCTTCGGCTACGCAGGCCCATGCGCAGAAGGCTGCGTTGAACTGTGTGCTGTGACACATTGCCCTGATCACTACTGTCGTAGCTGCGGGTGGTTTGTCGCACTGTGGCCCTGTGGTCAATGGGCGACAGCCTCCGCGCCCCTCTGGCATCAATGACCTGCGGACGACACACACGGCTAGATGGCGGTTCGTCGTATGGCCATCCGTGCGCCACTTTTGTTACGTACTCACTACAGCGGCACGTGAACAACCCAAAAGCTGCGCCGTTTCCGAGATCGTAGTTCCGAGGAGCCGCGCCATCACAATTTGTCCTTTATCAAACTACGATAAATCGGAAGCTTTTCCCATTCTGTCTCCGGACACTGCACTAATCGAAAGCCGGCCCTCGGGTTGTACATATACTGCTCTGTGAACTGCACCTGCGCCACCGTTCGGTCTCCAGATGCGCTCATTTCTCTAGGCTGGGGGTGGTGTCGTAATGAAATGGCTAATCTGTGTAGATCCCCTGAGCTTAATCTCATTGAGCATGTATGGGACGCTCTAGGGAGACGAATTGGAGAACTCATAACAGCTCTTGTTGAGGAACATGAGCGCCCATGAAGGGGACAAGACGGGGCATTTGCCCTCCCCTGGAAATTGGATCACTTCTTTTCTTCGTTGGAAGGTACTAGTGGTGCACTTAGTGAGTGAGGGTGGCCCAAGGGTGCAGGTCCTCCCCATTAAGTATCACTTGGTCCTTCTTTCTTTGTTATTGGATTCTTATATGAAGAAATTAACCCGTGCACCAAAAGCTATTAAATCGAAAACAAATGCCGTCTCCTGTACGGTACACTTTAATAATAAAAAAAAAACTATGTGCAATTAAAATAAATATGTTTAAGAACTTTCAACGCCACAACGGCGTCATCCTCAGAAACAGTGCAGCAGTAAGCACAGAAGTGAGTAGCCTATATACTTTACAAGGCACATAGCAGTTAATGCGCATGTGCAATAATCGGCAAAGTCCAAATCAAGTTCAGTGGGTACAAGCATAGTTGGGTGGGCGTGAGCTTGCCCAAAAGTGTTCTCCAAGGAAGGGGAGATAAACACGGGGGGCTTCTGTAACGTACCAGGAGATGTGACGTACCTGCCAGAAGGACGCAACGACATAAAGGCAGATAGCAATTAGAATCAAAGTCCGCGTAGCTTAATTGGTAGAGCAACTTATTCTGGAATGAGTGGACCCGGGTTCGAACCCCGGCGCGGATAAAAACGACGGAGAAATTTACTTCGTTATAATGGCGCCCGAACTATCCGGATGACGGAGAAATTTACTTCGTTATAATGGCGCCCGAACTATCCGGATGACCCGACCGTTCAAAATCTCGCATTGGTGTGATGTTATTTCCACACCGCGAGATAGGAAAAATATGAGCAGCACTTCGAAAAAAGAAAAATAAGTGGGAGATGATGTAACGTACCAGGAGATGTGACGTACCTGCCAGAAGGACGCACACGACATAAAGGCAGATAGCAATTAGAATCAAAGTCCGCGTAGCTTAATTGGTAGAGCAACTTATTCCGGAATGAGTGGACCCGGGTTCGAACCCCGGCGCGGATAAAAACGACGGAGAAATTTACTTCGTTATAATGGCGCCCGAACTATCCGGATGACGGAGAAATTTACTTCGTTATAATGGCGCCCGAACTATCCGGATGACCCGACCGTTCAAAATCTCGCATTGGTGTGATGTTATTTCCACACCGCGAGATAGGAAAAATATGAGCAGCACTTCGAAAAAAGAAAAATAAGTGGGAGATGATGTAACGTACCAGGAGATGTGACGTACCTGCCAGAAGGACGCACACGACATAAAGGCAGATAGCAATTAGAATCAAAGTCCGCGTAGCTTAATTGGTAGAGCAACTTATTCCGGAATGAGTGGACCCGGGTTCGAACCCCGGCGCGGATAAAAATGACGGAGAAATTTACTTCGTTATACTTCATCGTTACAGCATATTCCCCTTCCTTGGAGAACACTTTTGGGCCAGCTCACGCCCGCCAACTATGCTTGTACCCGCTGAACTTGATTTGGACTTTGCCGATTATTGCACATGCGCATTAACTGCTATGTGTTTTGTAAAGTATATAGGCTACTCACTTCTGTGCTTACTGCTGCACTGTTTCTGAGGATGACGCCGTTGTGGCTTTGAAAGTTCTTAAACATATTTATTTTAATTGTACATAGTTTTTTTTATTATTAAAGTGTATCGTGCAGGAGACAGCATTTGTTTTCGATTTAATTGGATTCTTATTTTAAAATATATTTTCGTAACTGTTCTAACATGCTGTCTAATTCATTTAGTCGTCTCTTTGCGTAGTTTTTGGATCTTCTGATTCCCAGTTAAATTTCTGTGTTACGAGTATGTGTAGTGAAAACTGTTAGATAACAAGAAAGTACAGTGGAAATTTTCATTAGGTGTTTGTAGTTACAAATCCTGTTTGTCCCCTCCTGAAAACTGAGCGATGGGCGCCCATGTTAAGCAGTAGTCATTAATATCTCAAGACCTCATCAATTCACTCATAAACAGTATGAAGAATCGTTTCTGGAGCTGCATGGCCGTTAGGAGTGATATTACTCCATATTAAAATACCAGATGTCTTAAGCAAAAGACTTTAATTATTGTTCCATGGACTGCAGTTTCATGTAAATTACATTATGGTGTTAACATTTGTAGATTATTATAAATTATGATTTTCTGATGCTGGAGTCACATAAGTAATGAAATAATAAATCTCTGTACCAAATGTTTTTGAGTTTTCTTATAAATACTTCTAGTTATGTACAAATTTATAAATTATCATTTAATTTTGAACACCAGTGTATTTCGAAATATTTTTACAGAATGATGGATTCTTGAGGGTGTTCTGCCTTGCCTTGTGGAAAAAGTAAGGCATTAACCATAACTCCAACATTTCACGACTTCTCTTTTTGTAGTTTTTATTGCGAACAAAAAAAAAAAAAAAAAGGAAGGAATGCGAAGTACCTTTCATTTTGTAGTGTAGCACGAAAACGTTTACTTTTGAAATGTTCATTACTTGACCAGCATGTGGGTTTTCACAACCCCATGTGCACTTGTCACTTCAGTTGACGTTCTCTGATACATGAAATGTTACTTTCTCACTGAAACAGATCGTTGATAAAAACATTTTCGTCAGCTGCAGTCGGTAAAGCCGGAGAACAAGTCGCTTTCCTGGAATTTTCTACTCAGTTTTATGCAGTACATTCACCTCGCAGTTGCATTAACGTTTGGCTTGCACGCAGAAACAATTATCAAACTCGTTCAACAGTTGCACACTAGGATAAACACAGCCGAAACGCATCTTTTCACAGATTCAACCAGTTTCTGCAAACATTTCTTGGACGCGGTGCATTGGTGTCCCAATTGTCGCTGCACAGTTGTCGCAGACCGCGTTGCATGAAACTTCAATTCAATTCAGTTTATTTAGCTGTTACATTAAAACCAAAAATCCAATGTAATGTAACAACAATGTAAGTAATTGTAAGAGCAAGGGAGATCTGGGAAAAGACCACAGAAGTCCTGACAAGGTCCTGATCTCCCTATACAAATGTAGGCAAGTCAGAGTTACACCTGAAAGCATGGCGCATAACATTCAAAGGTATTAGTAGAAATTTTTATTAGTAAATTTGTTTCCCATTCCTCTTTTTCTCCACGCTCCTTCCAACCTTCCCCACTTGCCTACTACTTTGTCCCCCTGTTCTCATTTTCCTAATGTATCCCTTTGATATTTTAGTCCCTTCTCCCCCCCTCTTCTTTTTACGTTTTCAGTTTCTTTTCTCCTTATTCCCTTTTCCCCCTTTTTTATATTCTTGGAAGTCAGAGAATGTCAAGTTTTTTTGTTTGTTTTTAAATAGATTGAAAGTATTTTATTATTGTAAGATCATGAGGTAGAGATTTCCAAAATTGAGGCCCAGTATGACTTAGAGACTGTTTTAACATGCTGAGTCCTAAGAAAAATTGGTCTCAGTTGAGATCCACCTCTAGTATCATAGTCATGGGAGAGGGGCACCCTATTTAAGAGCTCTTACAAAATTCCTCACTCCATTAACCAGAGGTTCAACCTACTCTGTCAGCGGTACATTACAGGCGCTTAGTAGAATCAAAAACTTTCAACACGATGGCCAATCGTTTATTCTTGCCTCACTCGATGGGATTTCGTTGTTTCCGAATATTCCCGTATCTGTTGCTCACGACATTATACAATCTAAACTGATATCTTTTGGGTATGAGTTTCGGGAAATTCAATCGATTTTCAGTGCTTTGAAATTAGTTCAGAACCGCTCATTTTTTAAGTTCCAAGGTACAATTTACAGACAAACAGAGGGGGCCCCCATGGGATCACCCCTCTCACCAGTACTTACCGAGATAGTCCTACAACATATTGAGGACAAGGTTCTGAACGAATATAACCCACGGCCATGTTTTTTCATAAGATATGTGGACGATATGCTATTATTCTGGAATCGCAACCTCGTAGAACTAACGAAATTTGCGGAACATCTCTCCTCTCAGTTTCCAACTATAAGGTTTACTGTAGAACTGAAGAAGGATGGCACTTTGCCATTTTTGGATTTTTTGATTGAAAGGGATTTGGTTGCTAACAAACTCCAGTATTCAGTATATAGAAAACCTACAGCTTTAACAAACATTATACCAGCTGCATCTGCTCACCCAAGAATCTATAAATTGTCCTCCATTACTTTTATGTTGAGGCGTGCTTTAACTCTCTCATCAAACAATTCATAAACGACAAAACGAAATATCCAAAATACAAATTTTGAAGATGACAATCCGATTTTTGGCGTATTTCTTTCATGATATCCAAAATATTCAAGATTGCAGTTGATCACGGCTTCTCAGAATTCACAGTGAATAAAATTCTGCAGAATATACAAAAAGGAAGATCGACTACTCTTCAAAGAAACAGTTGTAACAGGAAGTACGTCGGCTCAATGGCATATTACCCAATGGTCTCCCCAGTCCTAAAAAATACCTGCAGACATTATGGACTTGATTTTGGCATTAAAACTAACAATATTTCCGCAATGGTCAAAAAGGACCGTGGCCAAGTATAAAAGGATAATAAATACGGTGTATATTGCATTCCGCTAAAGAGTCTAGAAGAAGATATACCTAACAGCTTATACATAGGATCCACACAACGTTCTTTGGGGTCAAGATTAAAGGAACATAAATACGATGTCAAAAATGGATCAATCAGGACTTCATTAGCACGTAAAGTGGGAGAAGGAACGCATAACCCCACTTGGGAAGAAGCCGATATTCTGGTGACACCGCACACGAGATCATCTCTGCTGTTTACAGATAATCTAGTTATAATCAGCAAAGGATTCACCTGTTGCAATGATAACATACCTATTTTCGTCCCGATGTCGTGGCGACAATTGGTTAAACCCCTTTCCACTGAAGGGCATGATGAGAACAACCGTTAAGTGTATTCGACATCGTGACATGTACATGGATTCGCAACACTTTGTAAGTATGGAGCGGCACGGAGGTCAGGACTCTTTTGTGGTGGTGACTATGAACTTTCCTTGTACATTAATATAACATGGTCTCTGAATCCTGAACAATTTATAAAGGAGGGAACCATTATTTGTACTCGACATCATAGCTTCTACTTGAATTACAACATCTCGTAACTTCAAAGTCCCCCACCCAGAGACATATAAACTCTTTTGTGGAAGTGGCTTTTCTTTCTCCTTAATATTACTTGATCTTTAATCATTAAACAATTTAAACTGTTACATTTCTCTCATACATCAATATTATTTGGACTTTAAATACCGAACAATTTGACCTGTTATATCCTCCTTTGTATTAATTGAAGTATTCCTATTCGGTTGTGTAAAGGATTGGTATAACTATAATTTTGATTTGATTTCTACCAAAATATATTTTTATTATCAGACAACGTTTCATTGGATGTGCATGCTCGCTACTATGTCCACTGCGCACTCAAAACCTGTCCGTTTCTTCACGTCACAACTTCCAACGACAAATGTGTACTTAAGTCTTCCCCATATGTGTTACTATTTTACTAATCTGAAGATGGGCTTAGTGGAAACCCGAAAGGTCTCGTGTTTTAATTTTCATGTTTTAGTAATCAAATAAAATCAACTTGGACTGTTGATGGTTTTTAACTCCCATGGGTTGTTAAGGTTTTTAAAGTATCGTGCTATGAGGGAAGCTGCCCGAAAAATTTTACTACAACAGATTACTTACTATTTCAATGCCCCAACTTTTATTCTGCAGATTGGCACATCAATTAAGAGTAACGTTGAATGATATTCACTTCACAATAACACAATGGAGATATCATTAAATACTTCAGACTACCAACTCGTTAATTCGCCAAAACCCATTTATCAAGAAGTTATCCCGCTTTTGCTTTACAAATCGTGATCAACAAACTCGCATATATCTGTTCGTAACTTGCAGAAAGATTAACAATCAAACTGCCCATAAACTGCTTTTTCAATCTGCTCATCACAATCTTAGCTTTCGCTCTTAAATCGCTCTGCATTTAGACATAGTTGTATTAACCTTTGCCTCACTGCCAGGGATGCCAGCTTTGAAAACTTGTCAGGAGAAAAAATGTGTCGTTAAGACAGAAAACGTTTAGCGAGAAGAAACCAAATTTACATAAGAATACAGAAACTCAAAAGGAAAGTTAAATTAGAAGTATACGTCACAAGCTAAAAAATGGAAGATAAACAAATGAGTAAAATCGAATAGTTTCTGCTTCAGTACCAACTTACTACCCAGTGGATTAAGGTTAAAAAATATTACTGCCGCTCTAAAATCGGAGATTTGGAATGTTAATATTTAGCACTTTCTGTATGACACACATGTGAAAAATGTTGTATTTAAATAATATGGAATTGTAAAACATTCTCTTACACAGAAGAGCCGAAATATTATGACTACCTGCCTAATACGATGTTAGTCCTCCCTGTGCCGTTCCATTTCCGGCGAGACATGGACGCTTCATGATTTCTAAAGGCGTCTTATTACAGGGTTGACAAGTTTCTGCCAAAGCGGTTTAAACCACTGGTTGTAACCGGTTAAAACCGGCATGGCGGAAACTACGTAGTTTGTGCCATAAAAGTGGCAATAACTGGCAGAAAGCCTGAAAATAATTATGTCTTGTAATGAAAACTTACTGAAGTACGACAAATAGCATATAATGAATAGCATAGGGAAATGCATTTCAAAGTAAAACACGTTCAGTTGCAATGTTTACAGTATTTATTCAAAGGTTACATCGCAGTAAATTCGCCATTCAAGTGCACTTTTTCCACGAAGTACTCGATAGCAAAAGACCAATTTTGCTGCTCTTTCCAAACCCAAACAATTTCTTAATTTATTGTGAATAAACGAAATCCTTGAGAATATTCTTTCAAGCCCAGCAGAACTTGCAGACAATATCATCATTGTGCAAGCAAGAATTATGAAATCTTCCTTTGCAGTTGTTTTCTGTAAACTAGACCACCATGTAGAAGCTGAGACATTTTCTAAGACTTCATTGGAGTAATATGATTCAGGAAAAGGAGCTGATTTTGCTTGAAAAGCTGTAATGTAAGGCACAAAATTTGGGTTGATGTCATAAAGTAATTTCCTAGCACTTTATTCCTGCTCATGTGACAATTTAGATCCCATGTACTTTGGATGAAGCATATATGCTAGCATATGATGTTGAGTTATTGCCTGACGACTAAATCTACTCTTAACCTTGCTTTCATTAGTTTTCATAAGATTATCATCATCCATTAAGGTCAACCAAATTTCACAAGCGTCTGCAATAGAACAGTCCTATTTTTGGATCTTATCCAAGGCAGCAGCAATAGGTTTTAAAAGTTGCAAGTGTTTTACTTCTTTATTAATCATCCGATTATTTATGACTTGAACAACGCCTTTGTCATCTATATCGTCTTCATGACCTTCACGTATTTGTAAGTAATATGGACGATTCTTTATGAATGATTCCAAGCAATCTACCTGATTGTTCCACCTTGTATTGCTGGGTAATTGTGGCTTCACAGCATTCGGATAATCCTTAAGCCAAGCACCTTGTCTGTGATGAGTTCTGAACAGATACCACATGCTGCAAAACAGACTCTGGTGTAATATCTTGTCCAAGAAAGGTAAGATAGTGAGCTGAAAACCTATAAATTGTAACTGATAGGTTCTCTTCATTAATCATCTTTCTCATTGATTCCATTTTATTTTCATTATCTGTTACAAGAGCTTTCACTTTACATTTGTATTCCTTTTCTACTTCTGTTATTGCTGCCTTGGCTAAATCAGCACAGTAACTTGCTTTTTTTTCTTGGACCCTGTATTTACAGAATTAAAGAAGATACATTCAGTACCAATATGAATACAATTAACAATAACCAGTTCATTGGGGATGTTACTCCAACCATCTTGAATCAATGTAACTATTTTACCACTGACTGTTTTTTCAACTTCTGACTGCAATTCATTATGTACTTTTTCTAGCAGGTCTCTAGCCAGTTGTTTCCTTTTTGGAGGTGTATAATTTGGTCTTAGTAAACTGATCATTCTTGTAAAGAATGGATGCTCACTAGCCAAGAATGGAATATTGCAGCTGTAAAAAAATTGGCGATTGCCACATCATAAAATCTTTTTGTCCTTTGAACTTGTCTTAATGACAAAAATTTTCAGACTGGCCTGACTTGTTGAAGGTCTGTCTTCTTCAGGTTCTTTTTCTCCTCCTTGTCTTGATTTTTTTGCAGCTGGAGCTGAATTCTCTTCTGAACCACTAGGTACTTCCACTTCCATAAGTTCCATGCCAACAGGTCGGCCTACCTGCTGCTTATTGCTGCTGTCACCACAGCACTTTGTCTGGTGCTCCTTCATTCTGTAAGGTGTAGTACTAACAACTTTCTTGCAGTTGAAATACATTGAACTACTAGTTTATTTACATTTTTCTGCACATAAAAACCCCAAATTGGGTCGACTGGCCTACCACCTCTAGAAGTAGACATAATACCATAAACAAAAGTCAACAAAACAAACTACATTCAAACCTTCTTCTGATAAAATGGCTCCCATTGCTTAAACATGGAACCACTTCTAAAATATGTAAGACAAGCTGTGATTGGTGGTCCAAAAAATTGTGGTTAATTGGCTTTAATACAGCTTATCTGGTTGGTGCACTTGAGACAGTCATAAGCCAATGAGGTTCTTCCTTACAGCCAGCCTACCAATCATATTGCTTCTTATATTATAGCCAAGGATCAAGCATGTCTAAAAAATATATGTAATATATTTTAATTATTGAAATGATTAATTGTTATACAAAAATGGTTTAAGTACTTTTTTTAGTTAATTGATACAAAAATGATGTAAGTACTTTTATAATATTAATTGATACCAAAATGGTTTAAGTACTTTTTTTAGTTTTTGCCCTTTTCTGCCGGTTTAAACCGGTTATATCCAGTTTCTGCCACCAGTATGGCAAAAACTAGTTTCTGCCAGCAGAAACCTAACCCTGGTCTTATATTATCTGGTACTAACACGCTTCCAGCAGACCCTTTTAACTCTTGTAAGTTACGTGGTTTAGCCGCCGCAGATGCTCGCTTGGATTGATGTCTGGGGAATTTGGAGACCAAGATAATGCCAAAAGTCTTCATGTTCCGCGAACCGTTCTCGAACAACCCTGGAAGTGTGAGATAGGCCAATTGTCCCGCTGAAAGAAGGCACTATTAAAGAAAAATGCCGTTGCGACGAAAGGATGTACCTGGTCTTCTATGATGTTTTAGCACGTGCCATGTGCACATGAAGACTGGACCCAGGGCTTCCCAACAGAAAATTGCTTGAAGCATTATACTTTCTTCACCACGGTTTACGGTTCCAGCATGGTGCAAATACTTTTCAGGTAAACGACGCTCAAGTACACGACCGTCCACATGGTGCAACAGGAAACGAGATTCGTCAGACCAGACGACCACCATCCAATCATTCAAGGTCCAGTTTTGATGCTCGCGTGCCTACTGTAGGCGATGTCAACGGTGAACCGAGGTTAGTTTGGGCACTGAGAGTGGCCTACTGCTGCGCAGCCCCATGATAGCCTTCGCTCACTTCTAGCATCGATGAGTCGTGGTCAGCCTACACGTTGCCGGTGGTTCGTGGTTGGCCCTCCTCGGGCCACTTTTTGAAGGTACTAATTACGGCTGACTGTGAGCATCCTACACTCCTTGCCGTCTCGGCAAATGCTTGTGGGAGGTTCACAGACCCAGTGCTCTGACACGGGTATCGTTCCCTTAATCGAATGGTCACTTGACCGAAAATCACTTCGCCGAAAATTACTTGACCGAAAAGTTCATTTCACCGAAAGATCACTTCACCTAAAAATTAATTTCATCGAAAGGACATTTAATCGAAATGTTCATTTCACCGAAGGATTACTTTATCTAAAAGTTCATTATATCGAAAGATCATTTCACCGTATGATCAGTTTATCGAAAACTTAGAATTTTGTTGTTAGAGATCTGTTGGAGTGTGGTGCTGGTTTTTGAAAAATTGACCACCTGAACATTATCAGATTGTATAAAAAATACACTTTTAATTTCTATGAAACACCTCCCCATGAGTAGGTTTTCCGAAATGTAGCATTAATTATAAGGCCTAGATCTGTGCCTTTTTTGTCAAATTTTAATCCTCTGAGGTCATATCTATAAGGGTTACATAACAAATCAAGTAAATAATGTTCCACTTTTACTCAACCACAAAACATTAATTCTTTGATCGTAGGCCTAGATACAGGCCATTTTAACAGATTTTAACCCTACTCATATTCGTAAGCATTACATAAAATGTAAAGTAACTTTTTTTGTAAACCTTATGAACATGAGCACGCACGATTAAAATTTGCTAAAAAGGCCTGAGTCGAGACCTAAGACCATAAAATTGATTCTTTTTGCCTGAAAAAGTGTCCAACAACATTATTAATTTTACTTTTTATGTAAACCTTATGAACATGAGCACTGAACATGACTTTTATGTAAACCTTATAAACATGATTAAAATTTCCTAAAAAGGCCTAAGGTTTTAAAAAATTGTCTTAAAAAAAACTGTCTTAAAACTAAATCTTTGCGTTATTTGTGACACGAAAAAATTAAAATTGCAATTTGAATATAATCTAATGTTTCGGTGGTATGTCTGCCGAACTTGCACCATGCTTCAACAGATCCATGACAGGTACCAGACATTACAACAGGTACTAGTGCCAAAGTCCCTCCAATCCTCCCTGCAGAAGTTACATATGCAATTAAAAACATGAAATGGGTAAGAGCTCCAGGAGGAGATGGAATTACCATGGACATAATACAAGAAGCAAGTGGAGAAATTGAAACTACACTCGCCCAAGTTTTCACCAGATGTCTTAATGAAGGGAAGATTCCTGAGGATTGGAACAATGCTACAATGATACTGCTCCATAACAAAGGTGACGTTGAAGATCTCAGGAACTACAGGCCCATCAGCCTCCTATCAGTGGTTTATAAAATCTTCACTAAGGTTCTTTCGCATCGCTTGAAGGTAACACTGGACATGGCTCAACCGAGAGAACAAGCTGGATTCAGGAGTGGCTACAGCACTATAGATCATATCCATGTACTGAGACAACTAATTGAAAGAACAAGAGAATATGAACACCCATTATGCATGGCTTTTATTGACTATGAAAAGGCCTTCGATTCCGTGAAAACATCAGCAGTAACAATGGCTCTGAAATCCTGCAGTATTGAAGATGCATACATTAGCATTATTAATAACATCTATGAAAATGCAAGTGCAAAGGTTCGGAAATTTGAGGATACAGCACAAATAAGAACTGGAAAGGGAGTGAGACAAGGTGACACCATATCTCCCAAGCTCTTTAACGCCACATTGCAAAATGTCTTTCAATCATTGAACTGGGAAAACAAAGGGATAAAGATTAATCGAGATTACTTAACTCACCTTCGTTTTGCTGATGACGTAGTCATCTTTGCAACTACCCTTTCAGAGCTGCAGAGTATGATCCAAGAACTTGCTGACAAGAGTAAAGAAATGGGATTAAAAATTAACTTTCAGAAGAAAAAAGTGATGTACAATGCTTTTACAAGAAACGAAGATTTATCGATTGATGGAGAACGGCTTGAGACAACCGATTCCTACATTTATCTTGGGCAGCAGATATCAAGTGAGGATCACATTGATGAAGAAATTAATCAGCGTATAAAACTTAGATGGAAATCTTTTGGAAGAAACAGTACAATTTTTAAGAGCCGTATGCCATTACGTCTCAAAAAAAAAAAGTGTTTAATCAATGCATCCTGCCAGTGCTTACGTATGGAGCAGAGACATGGACCTTAACTAAAAAAGACATACAAAGACTGCAGACAACTCAAAGCAGCATTGAGAGATGCATGCTTGGTGTAACCAGGAAAGATAAGAAGAGGAACTTGTGGATAAGGAAAATGACAGGAGCGGACGACATCATGACCACAGTGAAATCACTGAAATGGCAATGGGCTGGACATGTTGCCAGAAGAACGGAGCACAGATGGACAACCGAAATTTTAGACTGGATTCCGAGGGACAGGAAAAGACCCAAAAGAAGACCCCATGGGAGATGGATGAATGAAATTAGAAAGTATGCTGGAGTGACATGGAGGAGACAGGCCCAAGACAGACAGTTGTGAAAGAAATTTGGGGAGACTTTCATCCAGCAGTCGATTGATAATAATGATTGACGATGATGATGATGATATATATATATAAAGAAATTACAACGCAGAAACAATAATGAAATAAAATAGAGTTATGTAAGATGCAAGGTAGGAAGCGCCAAGCAGCAAACCAATAACCACATCAATACACATTCAAAAAACCCCAAACAAACCAGAAAAACTCCAATGTAAGCAAGACTCAAGTATGCACTAAAATGGCCGAAGCCAAAAAATATAATAAGAGTCCATAAACAGAAATATAATAACATGGAAGACAAAAAGCGAAATCGAAGAAACAACAAAAACTCAGAAGACCACTCACCTACAACTCCAAGGGGTGAGTCGGAACGCCAATCGCCAGAAACCTTAAACTATGACAAAAAGACAGAAATGTTGCCTTCATCGGAAAAACACCGACATTTGTAATGGGTTTTCTGGACTCCGCAAAGGTTGGTTACACCAAAAACCTGCGGAAGTATTCTCAAAGCCATCAAACCAGAAAAAGACATGAAGTTTAGAACCTTCAAGGTATATACAGTATAACAAGTAGATGAATATATATATTATATTCATTTTTCTTTTCTTGTATTTTCAAACAGCCGACTCTTTGCACTTGCATTTTCGTAGATGTTATTAATAATATTAATGTATGCATCTTCAATACCGCAGGATTTCAGAACCATTGTAACTGCTGATGGTTTCACCGAATCAAAGGCTTTTCATAATCGATAAAAGCCATGCACAATGAAAGTTCATATTCCCTCGCTCTTTCAATTAGTTCTCTCAGTACGTGGATATGATCTATTGTGCCACTCCTGAATCCAGCTTGTTCTCTCGGTTGAGCCATGTCCAGTGTTACCTTCAAACGGTATGAAAGAACTTTAGTGAAGATTTTATAAACCACTGATAGGAGGCTGATAGGTCTGTAGTTCCTGAGGTCCTTAATGTCACCTTTTTTTATGTAGCAGGATCATTGTAGCATTGTTCCAATCCTCAGGAATTTTCCCTTCATTAAGGCATCGAGTGAAAATTTGGGCGAGTACTGTTTCGATTTCTCCACTTGTTTCTTGTATGATGTCTACAGTAATTCCGTCTTCTCCTGGAGCTTTTCCCCGCTTCATGTTCTTGATTGCATGTGCAACTTCTGCTGGAAGGGCTGGAACAACTCTGGTACTGGTACCTTCCATGATGTCTGGAGTACATGTATCATCCCTTCCATATAACTTGGAGTAGAAATCTTTCACTCTTGTCAAAATTTCGCCTCTATTTCTTGTTACAGAACCATCTTCTTTTTTCAGTGCCATAATCTGTTTTCTTCCCTTACTGAGATGTCCCTTTGCTATCTTTAGGCTTTGGTTGTTTTCAATTGCTTTCCTCACTAGTTCACAGTTGAATTTCCTTACGTCTTCAGTGATACTTTTTCGTACTGTCTTGCATAGCTCAATATATTCCATTTTGGAAGTCACATCTCCTTTAGTTGTCCTCATCTCTCTTCTTTTTTGCATCAACATTTTGATTTTTCCTGATAATTTGTTCACATTCAACTTGTTCTTAGACCCAGCTAATTTTGTTGCTGTTTCCATAAGAGCTTTAGTTACTTTTCTGTTAACTTCAGAAATATCCACTTCTTCCGATGTTAGGCCTTCTAAAGCAGAGAATCTGTTCTTCAGTTCCAACTTGAAGATATTATGGTGTTCTTTAACAAGGTGACACCATATCTCCAAAGCTCTTTAATGCCACATTGGAAAATGTCTTTCAATCACTGAACTGGGAAAACAAAGGGATAGATATTAATGGAGATTATCTAACCCACCTTCGTTTTGCTGATGACGTAGTCATTTTTGCAACTACCCCATCAGAGCTGCAGAGTATGATCCAGGAACTTGCTGGCAAGAGTAAAGAAGTGATATTAAAAAGGAACTTTCAGAAGACAAAAGTGAACTTCAATGCTTTTACAAGAAATGAAGATTTGTCGATTGATGGAGAAAAGCTTGAGACAACCGATTCCTACATTTATCTTGGGCAGCAGATATCGAGTGAGGGTCACATTGATGACGAAATTAATCGGCGTATAAAACTTGGTTGGAGAGCTTTTGGAAGAAACAGTGAATTTTTTAAGAGCGGTATGTCATTATGTCTCAAAAGAAAAGTGTTTAATCATTGCATCCTGCCAGTGCTTACGTATGGAGCAGAGACATGGACCTTAAATAAAAAGGACATACATAGACTGCAGACAACTCAAAGGAACATGGAGAGGTGCATGCTTGGTGTAACCAGGAGAGATAAGAAGAGGAACTCGTGGATCAGAAAAATGATAAGAGTGGAAGACATCATGACCAGAGTAAAATCCCTGAAATGGTAATGGGCTGGACATATACCCAGAAGGACAGACCATCGATGGACAGCTGAAATTTTAGATTCTATTCCAAGGGACAGGAAAAGACCCAGAAGAAGACCACATGGGAGATGGGTGGTTGAAATTCGAAAGTATGCGGGAGTGACATGGAGGAGACTGGCACAAGACAGACCGTTGTGTAGGAAACTTGGGGAGACCTCCGTCCAGCAGTGGATTGATAATGGTTGACAATGATGATATATATATATATCCATCTACTTGTTATTGTTATATGTACCCTGAAGGTTCTAAGCTTCATGTCTTCTTCCGGTTTGATGGCTTTGAGAATACTTCTGCAGGTTTTTGGTGTATGCAACCATCGTGGAGTCCAGAAAAGTCATTCCAAATGTCGGTGTCATGGAGAGATGCATGCTTGGTGTAACCAAGAGAGATAAGAAGAGGAACTCGTGGATCAGAAAAATGATAAGAGTGGAAGACATCATGACCAGAGTAAAATCCCTGAAATGGTAATGGGCTGGACATATACCCAGAAGGACAGACCATCGATGGACAGCTGAAATTTTAGACTGGATTTCAAGGGACAGGAAAAGACCCAGAAGAAGACCACGTGGGAGATGGGCAGATGAAATTCGAAAGTATGCTTGAGTAACATGAAAGAGACTGGCACAAGACAGACCGTTGTGGAAGAAACTCGGGGAGACCTTCGTCCAGCAGTGGATTGATAATGGTTGATGATGATTATATTCATTGGCTTCTGCCATTTTAGTTCGTACTTGAGTCTTGCTTGCTTTGGAGTTCTTGTGGTTTGTTTGGGTTTATTTTAATGTGTGTGTGTGTATATATACATAGTCTGTCTCCTCCATGTCACTCCGGCATGCCTTCGAATTTCATCCATCCATCTCCCATGGGGTCTTTTTCTGTCCCTCGGAATCTAGTCTAAAATTTCGGTTGTCCATCGGTGGTCCGCTCTTCTGGCAACATGTCCAGCCCCATTGCCATTATATATCATTATCAACCATTATCAATCCACTGCTGGACGAAGGTCTCCCCAAGTTTCCTCCACAACGGTCTGTCTTGTGCCAGTCTCCTCCATGTCACTCCCGCATACTTTCGAATTTCATCCACCCATCTTCCATGTGGTCTTCTTCTGGGCCTTTTCCTGTTCCTTGGAATCCAATCTAAAATTTCGACTGTCCATCGATGGTCTGTCCTTCTGGCAGTATGTCCAGCCCATTGCCATTTCAGGGATTTAACTCTGATCATGATGTCTTCCACTCTTGCCATTTTTCGGATCCACGAGTTCCTCTTCTTATCTCTCATATATATATATATATATATGTGTGTGTGTGTGTGTGTGTGTGTGTGTTCTGCTCACTTATTAGCGGCAGAAGAAGGTAAATAAATTTCTTACCGATATTCCTCTTGCTTTCTTTTGTGTGTGAAACTAGCCGTTGTGTCAAACTTTTCAGTCCAATGCTAAAGGATGAAGAAGCATTAAGAAGTTTATTCTAGCAGTATTTTTTATGCTTCAGTAGTGATCTCAGCCGTTTCATGTTACACTTATCTCGTCCTTTGAAGAACACAAGCACTATTGGCCTGATTCGGTCGTTTGCTTTTCATGCAGAGTGGAATGTTGAGTAAGTAATGGAATTTAAAAGATATACCTGAATGCTTCCAGTGAATCACGAATTTTCTCCGAGGTCTTCGAGCTATGAAACTTCACTGCCAAAAGAGTATTAAAAAAAATGAGGAGAGAAGAAAAAGTTCTGATCTGTGAACATGCTTCTATTATTTTGATGATCAATTTTTCTCCCAGTATCCAAGCAACAATGCACTGTGGAATTGCAGAAAGTATCGACCCAGTGGTGAATCACACATAAATGCGCTGGCACAATCGGAGTGACTGACTCGATCTTCCAGAGCATACACATCGTACATAATGCTCAGACCCACTGGAGCCTAACGCACATTTACGGATGGCAGGCTGCCTTTGTTCATTTCATGCTTATCCCTAAAAAAATCTGCGAAATGGCAGCCAAGCTCAAAACCCATTCCACTTATACCTGCCACTCCCACCCTCAGTTATTGCTACGTAAGAATTGCCAAGAGGATATAAGTATGCAAAGCCGGAGCAACGCCGTCCACGTTAAGTAGATATTGTCCGACCTCTAGTGCTGTCGGGCGCGAATTTACATGTTTTATCACTTAGTCAAAAAAATGAAGTAGCTCGCCACAGACCGAGCTACTTCATTTGCAAACCATTTTTCCATCTTTCTGGTCGTAATGGATAGGGTATTCATGCCCGGACTCTCGATTGAATGTTACTTACATTAATTTCTTATGCTGACTTTTAGGCAAATTATATGGAAAGGAATGGATTTAAGTATAGATTTAAAACAGTGTTTAGAGCAATAAGCTCGAATACCGTTGCTGCTAATTTTGTTAACAATTTTACTTGGATTTTCTTTGGACGTAGGCGTTAATTCACTGTGTGCATGAATTAAGGAAGAGGAAGTAACACAAAATTTAAATATTTCAATGAAACTAATAAAATATTTCAAATAATTTAATAAGTTAAATTATGGACATAATATTTTGACATAACTCGTCAAATTCCTGTAAAATACAAAATCATGATAAATGATGCAAGCGTGGAAATGTTCGATTTTTGATGTTTGTGTCTCGGAGTCTGCTAGGTTTCGGTAAGGTGCATGGTCACCTCTAACAGCTATACAGAACTAACAACGATCCTTCGTGTTTCCAACAAGGTGGCTCAGGAGCTCATTTCAGCGACATCCCCATTCCTCTGTTGGAGCAGTTTTCAGCTCACAGGTTGTTCTTAGAGGGGACTGGCGACTTTCAACTTGCCGTCCTAAAGCATATCGAGCGTGCTCGATGGAGTTAAAGTTTGGGGAGCTGCTGGCCAATCCTTTGTTTGAATGTATTTAATTTCCAGGTATTCATCCATAAACCTTGCCTTATGAGGACAAGCATTATCGACCATGAAAACAAATTATGGACCAACAGTACCCCAGAACATTCATAAATGGGGTTCTAAGACCTCTTTTTGATGCCCGTGGCTTGTCAAAGTTCCTCTTTTGAAGACGTGTAGAGAAGTATGGCCATCAATCATGATACTTGCACACACCATTACCCTTTCACCCCCAAAACTGTTTTCCGTCTTTGTGGCATAGGGATCTAAGCGCTTGCTTCTGACCTTTCGTCCAAGATAGGTCTGAGTTCGAATCCCAGTGAGGCATGGATGTTATGTTTACCTTACTGCTCTGGTGGCCCTAAATTAGAGACGAGCGACTGCGTATAGCCTGTCGAGCTGCTCAAGGTGGTCGTTACACCCTGCTCCCCCTCAAAAAACATTTCCTACATCGGGGAGTGATTTCGGCTGCCTACTTCTCTCGAGATGTACAGGCGTCGAGAATCACTTTTTAGAGAAAATCTTGATTCATCTGTGAATAGCACATGTACTCAGATGTACAATTGCGATGTTGCCTACTCCATGCTAGTTGAGCTTTTTTGTTGTGACCAAGGGTAAGGAGATAGGCCCTAGGTTACCTGGCATACAGTCATCTTTCGTGAAGCTTGCTGGATACAGTCCACCTTGATACTGATCTTCATGTTGCTGAGGCAAGCGCCTAGGAGAGTTGACGAGCTGTCATGTGTCCATTGTGTTTTGCAGTTAGGGCTACATACCGGTTATTCTCAGCTTGTTGTAGACCGAAGTTGACCTGGAATTATCTATCTAGTGCATGCTCTTGTATCTCGGAACTGTCACCATAGCCTTGATATGACACGTTCCGACATATTCATAAATAAGGCAGCTTCTGCATGATTTTAACTCGCTTCCATTCTTTCGATGATTCTCCAACTCTGTCGCTGAAATGGCGTTTTAAATACATTTTTAGCAACAATTGTAAGTGATCGCAATCATGGTGTCGTTAAAGCACGACTGAAAAGCAGGTGTCTGCAGAACTTCTTTTAAAGTTGTTCTTAATTTACGTGTTCGGTGCTGCATCAGAACATTTTCATAGGTTTTCAGTACTCACTGAATTACCATATAATATAATGTATGTTACTTGTGGATCTCGTGCATGCTTGGTGTAACCAGGAGAGATAAGAAGAGGAACTCGTGGATCCGAAAAATGACAAGAGTGGAAGACATCATGATCAGAGTAAAATCCCTGAAATGGCAATGGGCTAGACATACTACCAGAAGGACAGACCATCGATGGACAGCCGAAATTTTAGATTGGATTCCACGGGACAGGAAAAGACCCAGAAGAAGACGAGATGGGTGGATGAAATTCGAAAGTATGCGGGAGTAACATGGAAGAGACTGGCACAAGACAGACCGTTGTGGAAGAGGCTTGGAGAGACCTTCGTCCAGCAGTGGATTGATAATGGTTGACAATGATCATGATGTTACTTGTGACTGGAGGTTTTGCTTCATTTTTAAAAAAACACTAAAACCTAGAATTACCTTAATTTATGCACCTCAGCGTACATTAAAATAAATGGTTCCAGATAGCTTTGTGTGCAATTTTCAGTAACATCTTGTGAGATTCGTTCACAAAATTCAAATTTCAAACGATAGTTGTGTATAAAGCACGCCAGCTTACGACAAAATATGGCTGCTGTTTTTTATGAATTGTCTTCTATTGTATGCAGGATTTCGATCTCATTCTAATTTCTACGGTTTAAAGAGTTACGGGCTCCCTGGAAAGAAGTACTTGGGAACCATTAAGCAAGTACACCGATTATCAGAATTCGAACCCAGCTCCTGTGCTGCATGGATAGTTTAGAGGCCTGTTAACCACACAACCGACTTTGCAATTGATCATAGGTAAACACACTTCCTAACTGTTGTATTCGCCTCATCGCATATTTAATGGCAGTTCCATCGTTCATGTCTCTTTTGACAAGAAAATGCACAAATAAATAGTTCACGTTCCTTTTAACAAGCAAATGTACAAATAATATATGGTCCACGTGTCTAGTATCAATTCGTACATCTGGTCCAAAGACAGATGACATTCGTATAGGTAACATGAAAGTAAATAGGACCTTTATACATAGAGCTTCCACGAAAACGTAAGTCATAGGAACAAAAAAAAATTAAATGTTTTTTTTTGGAAAACATACACTAAGTTCAAAATTAGTAGCAATATATACAAAATATTCCAGGAGTGCTTTAAGTGTATATAGCTTATTTTCGGAAATGCTTTTTTACCCCAAGGAATAAGATTTTTGAAGTGCTTTTAGTACTTTGTTTCACGTTTGGAACCTATCTTGGGCGGTTTAGTTGTTCAACCACGTGCTTTAGCTGAATTTTTCTGTTGATTTGTTCAAGCCTTCTCAAAGCTTGTGAATTTTTTGAAATCGTTTTTCTGTCTTTTGTGACAGATGACGAGTATGGGTTGGACCAGGAAAGTTATAGATGTATACAAAAACTTTAGCTAAATTATTCTTCCCGCACCATTGAGGGCGGTTATGTTAATTAAAAATTATTGTGGGATTTATACTTGCATCTATGGCTTTGCAGAAACCCATTTCCAACTAGGTCTTTGTGGAAGTGAGAAAATGCAGAGTTTTGCTGGTCCTTGATAAAGCCAAGGCTCGGCATTTTCGACACTTTCTGCATTCTGTTTTTTTTTTTTTTTTTTACTCATGCCTGTTGGGTTTTGAGGTTTTCTTCGTAGTTTTTGTCCTTGTTAAATAATAATTTTTTGTTTGTCTCTACTTTGTAGTTTCTATTTTCTGAATATTCATCACTGCTGCGTTGCGCGTCGTGATCTTCAGATTGTTTGTTAAACAAATTTGGTTTTAAATTTGGTTTAAGTTTTGTCTTTAACTCTGCTCTTAGGTATATATATATATGGGATGTAAGGTCAGGTGATGCGTAACATCACAGCCTCTCCTTGACAAATGTCAACCCCGCCTTCTCGTGGTACATCCTGTTCCCACTAAAGGGGCTCTGACGACCGCCAATAGCGGTATAACTATACCATCGGGATTAGAGGAAATGCTATCCCACACTCACCAACCCGCTTGGCCAGCGTGGTGAGTTATGGCCAAACCCCTCCAAAATGACTCCACAACTTAAATCTTGGCCCTCAGTCTCCCGGCAGCTGGAATGTACCTGGCCAAGGCAGCGGCCAGTGCGACATGAAGGCAGAGGGTGCTAAGAATCCCCGGAGGACCGGACTAGGCTGCCATCTGATGCTGACCTTGGCTACGTATAATGGACGCTCCCTATCTTCTGATTCAAGGCTTCTTGAATTGGAAGAGAAACTACAAAGGATCAAGTGGGACATCGTCGGGCTAGGTGAGGTAAGGAGAAAAGGAGAAGATCTCATTGAACTAGAAAGTGGACATCTCTTCTACTATCGTGGGACAGATACTGACAGAACTTGTGGTGTTGTATTTATAATAAACAAGAAACTGAAGGATAAAGTTGTAGAAGTTGAAAGTTCCTCAGACAGAGCAGCACAACTTGTTATCCAACTCTCGCGAAGATACCAGGCTCAGATTATTCAAACTTATGCACCCACCACAAGTCATCCTGAAGAAGAAACTGAAGAATTTTATGAGGAAATTCGTCATCTAAATAATAAAGGTAAGCAGCACTTGAAGATAATTATGGGAGATTTCAATGCAAAAATAGGGCAACGGCAACAGAATGAAACTTCAGTAGGTAAATTCGGTCACGGCAACAGAAACCAGCGTGGAAATACTCTCGTTGAGTTTGCAGAGGCAAAAGGGGTTTTCATCTTGAACTCCTTTTTCAAGAAAAAGCCACACAGGAAATGGACATGGATACATCCAAACGGGACGACAAGGGAAATTGATTTTATTATGTGTAACAAAAAAATTCGTCATAGAAGACTGCAGTGTGCTGAACAAGTTCAACACAGGTAGTGACCATAGACTGGTGAGATGTAAGATTTACCTCAACACTAAACTAGACAGTGGCAAGCTCATGTGAACAAATTATCAGGAAAAACCAAAATGTTGATGCAAAAAAGAAGAGAGATGAGGACAACTAAAGAAGATGTGACTTCCAAAGTGGAATACATAGAGCTGTGCAAGACAGTACGAAAAAGTATCACTGAAGACATAAGGAAATTCAACTGTGAACTAGTGAGGAAAGCAATTGAAAACAACCAAAGCCTAAATATAGCAAAGGGACATCTCAGTAAGGGAAGAAAACAAATTATGGCACTGAGAAAAGAAGATGGTTCTGTAACAAGAAATAGAGACGAAATTTTGACAAGAGTGAAAGATTTCTACTCCAAGTTATATGGAAGGGATGATACATGTACTCCAGACATCATGGAAGGTACCAGTACCAGAGTTGTTCCAGCCCTTCCAGCAGAAGTTGCACATGCAATCAAGAACATGAAGCGGGGAAAAGCTCCAAGAGAAGATGGAATTACTGTGGACATCATACAAGAAGCAAGTGATGAAATCGAAACGGTACTCGCATAAATTTTCACTCGATGCCTTAATGAAGGGAAGATTCCTGAGGATTGGAACAATGCTATAATGATCCTGCTACATAAAATAAGGTGACATTGAGGATCTCAGGAACTACAGACCTATCAGCCTCCTATCAGTGGTTTATAAAATCTTCACTTAAGTTCTTTCACACCGTTTGAAGGTAACACTGGACATGGCTCAACCGAGAGAACAAGCTGGATTCAGGAGTGGCTACAGCACAATAGATCATATCCACGTACTGAGAGAACTAATTGAAAGAGCGAGGGAATATGAGCTTCCATTGTGCATGGCTTTTATCGATTATGAAAAAGCCTTTGATTCGGTGAAACCATCAGCAGTTACAATGGCTCTGAAATCCTGCGGTATTGAAGATGCATACATTAATATTATTAATAACATCTATGAAAATGCAAGTGCAAAGATTCGGCTGTTTGGAAATACAACACACATAAAAATTGGAAAGGGAGTGAGACAAGGTGACACCATATCTCCGAAGCTCTTTAACGCCACATTCGAAAATGTCTTTCAATCACTAAACTGGGAAAACAAAGGGATAAAGATTAATGGAGATTATATAACCCACCTTCGTTTTGCTGAAGACATAGTCATTTTTGCAACTACCCCATCAGAGCTGCAGAGTATGATCCAAGAACTTGCTGACAAGAGTAAAGAAGTGGGATTAAAAATGAACTTTCAGAAGACAAAAGTGATGTTCAATGCTTTTACAAGAAATGAAGATTTATCGATTGATGGAGAAAAACTGGAGATAAGAGATACGTATGTTTATCTTGGACAGCAGATATCAAGTGAGGGTCACATTGATGAAGAAATTAATCGGCGTACAAAACTTGCCTGGAGAGCTTTTGGAAGAAACAGCATAATTTTCAAGAGCAATATGCCATTATGTCTTAAAAGAAAAGTGTTTGATCAATGCATCCTTCCAGTGCTTACGTATGGTGCAGAGACGTGGACCTTAACTAAAAGAGACATACAAAGGCTGCAGACAACTCAAAGAAGCATGGAGAGGTGCATGCTTGGTATAACCAGGAGAGATAAGAAGAGGAACTCGTGGATCCGAAAAATGACGAGAGTGGAAGACATCATGATCAGAGTTAAATCCCTGAAATGGCAATGGGCTGGACATACTGCCAGAAGGACAGACCATAGATGGACAGCCGAAATTTTAGATTGGATTCCAAGGGACAGGAAAAGACCCAGAAAAAGACCACATGGGAGATGGGTGGATGAAATTCGTAAATATTCGGGAGTGACATGGAGGAGACTGGCACAAGACAGACCGTTGTGGAGGAAACTTGGGGAGACCTTCGTCCAGCAGTGGATTGATAATGGTTGACAATGATGATGATGATGATGATATATATATATCAATGATATATTACCATTTGGGGGGGGGTGACACTAAATTCTGGGATTTAATATTATTAAGCACGTTTTTTGATAAACACAAACTGATATCAAGGGTGTTTTTTTTTTTTTTTTTGCTTTTCCATTCAAAACTTTGTACTCAGTAGTCTTCTAAGCTTCTTTTTCAGATGCCATGTCCAAACGAGAACGTAAGCGATTCGTTACAATGAAATGCGCACAGTCATGGGGTATGAAGATTGCGACGGACTGGTTTCGCGTTATTTTCCTCATCAAGGATCAAAGGGCAACCTCCAGAAACTGCTGAATAGGTTCATAGCAGAATTTAGGGATCTATCTCCTCATTCATGTTGGATTCGCGAAAACTGTGGAAAAACTTCAAATTGGGTGGTCGACAGCGGGATTAGAGCCCTTAACAGGCCCCTATTTCACAGGCACGAGGCTAGTTATCAGCCAACTGCGCCGCATGGTTGGTAGTCTCTAACAATAAATTGAATTGTGCGCCACCTGGTGGGCTCTAGTAGGAATATTTTGCAAGAAAAATCGGGGAAATGTATTTGAAAATCTTGATCGTGATTACATCGACTAAAGCATAAATAATTTTTAAAGTAGAACTCCAAAATGGAAGTATATCTTTAAGCCAGTTATTGGGAAAATAGCGCACCTGAAAATTCAGGAGGTATGTAATCACGGGTAGAACTTGCCGGTGCAAAAAAATTTTTTTTTCCAGTTCGGTGTTTAGAGTCTAAGGTGTCGTCGAATAAAAATTCCAAATTTACTGCCCTTAACAGGCAAATTTTTTTGCCTCAGAAGCGTTCGGAAGTGCTTGAAAAATAGTCGCAGGAATAGCTGTCGGATGCAAAAATGATATTTGACTTTTATTTATAGATCGAGCAGTTGTGCCAAATGCAAATATGGAGTTACGTCACCTCGCAGGTAAATACATTTGTGCACTGTTCGTCACGCATCGCAAAAATGTGAGTATATATAAACGTTCCAGCCATCAAATGGAATGAGCTTATTTTGAATCTGATGTATCTAGAAAAGTAGATAACACTTGAAACACAAAAACACTTTTTGAAGCACCTGTCGGGAATACAGTGCATTACAGAATTCGCCAATATATAAAGATCGTGCTCTGTCCGGTGAAAACAGGTATTCATATTCGGATCGAACAACTGGATTTGTGTCGACAAATGGATGGGAAGAGTTATACTTTAAGAACGTTTTTATTTATTTCTTAAGGCCCTGTTTGGGAGGAGGGGGAAATTCCTATGCGCGTGTGTTAATATATGTAATTTTGTAATTGATCGTTGTATTCAATTTAATTTCGATTTCGAGTATCCCGCAGCAAAGGCAGGGACGCACGTAGTTTCATTACGACTCGAAAAATAATCGAATTTTGCGATGATGACGAATTTTACTAATAACATAATGTACAGCACTTTTCACTAACCTTCAACTTCTACCCCACTGCACTAGCAAATTTTTACATGTGAAATAATGCCTTAAGGAGTTAAAGGGGAGGCGCAACAAAGAGAAAAAATGATACGGAAGTCAAAATCCAACATTTGTTGATTCACGGATTACCATTTCTTCCACCAGTAGGCTGTGGTAGAAAATGTTCAAGTCTGACGCTGTCTTTACGTAAAGCGCCATTGGAAATTCACTTC
Source organism: Macrothele yani (assembly GCA_039090855.1). Classification (NCBI taxonomy): domain Eukaryota; kingdom Metazoa; phylum Arthropoda; class Arachnida; order Araneae; family Macrothelidae; genus Macrothele; species Macrothele yani. The sequence continues at coordinate 85,150,758 of CM076991.1, forward strand.
AAAGGTCAGTGCTAAAAATGAAATACGAAGACATAAATCATTTTAAGTGTTGTTCGACGTAACACGTGTTTTTTTCTGATATGTTTCAGCGTACGTGAATGCATTAATGTTTTAAAGTGGGGAAACCTCAGGAAGAAAAACAAGAATTTATATAGTGCATCTTGGAGAGCAGAATTAGGGAGGTATTTCAGCAGTATTTGCCTAGCGACGTTGCTGTTGCCATAGAACGCTTCGAGCAGAACATGTCGCATACCCAGGCGGAATTCCTGTTCTCCGACCTCATCTGTCGTTGTTCTAGTGCACATGACGTAAGCCTGTGATGATGGCTGCTGCTTGGTATCGATCGAGGGACGACCGCCTATGCTCTGATGTGGCGGTGCTAAGAACCGAATTGCCGGAAGGGTTGCAGCTGGATCTCATGACGCGGCGCGCGCTCGGCTAAAAATGTAGATGTGTGACTTTACAATATTTCACACAGTTGCTTTTTTAATGTTCCAAAAGGAAAGCGCAGCCGACGTGCTGTGATTCTCTTTGCGAGCATTTGATATGAGTTACTGTGGCATACATGTTAGAAGGTTTTTCATAAATTTTGAACGAGAAATAACATCCTGTGGCCACCCCAAAACTCGTAAACAGCATTCTCGTAAGCATCGTCAGCAGTTTGCGCGGAGCTGTATCCATTGGTTGGTGAGCTAAAAGGACGCATTCGAATATTTCAAATGGTCGACGATTATTCTCCCTTCCCCTTTAATCGTATTTTTGCCTTGTGCTGCAGAAATAAACTTGCCATTTCTTTTCAAATTGACGTGTTCCGTAGGCGGAAGAAAGTGATGTTATTAAATTTTGCTCTTAAATAGCGAACGCCAGTTTTCTGGCCGTCGGTGTGTCTCTGAAAGGCTCTGGAAATGGGAAACGGTTATGGATTGCATCCAGGGCGGTAGTATGTATCAGTGCTGACAGAAGTGGAAATGGATCGAAATTTTCTGAGCCGACCCGGACCTGTCTGCTTGGACTATGAATATAAAAATAAGCTAAATTGTAATTCTGGGCAATTTACCTGCATTAAATCTTATATGCAGGTGTTTTCTTAGATTACCGTAGCACACTGATCCGACTAACTTATATTGCCAAACTCTTATACTGTGTGAAGTGATGTATTTTACATGATATACCAAGGATACATTTCTCGGTATATAAAGACTGCTGCAGCGTTTAGACAGCGGCGGGCCGCGGATGGCCTAATGGTCAACTTTCGTGACTGCCACGGAGGAACCTCAGGTTCGATCCCATGCAGGTACGACCACTCGAACCAGTAAATATCCGCCGTGTGTCGGATGGGCACGTTAGCCGTCGGACCTCGGGTACTGGCCCCCAGGGAATAAATAAGGGCGTCTTCCTTCCTCTTTCTTCCTCGCTTCCGTGTCACTTTCCTATCGGGCGCTCTAGCCCAAATCTCCTAGCTTCTTATTTCAAAGGGTTGTTTAGGACCTAGGGTCAGACACTCCCTTCCTAAAATCCTCTACATATGATCTGGTATAGACAGTGGCAACTGAAGTAGTAAATCATGCCAACTGACGTAAACAAATAGATTATGATATGTTTCAATGCATCTTATTAAATTTCACTTACATATTTTGTAAATAACATATTAAATATCAAAATGCACAAATCTAATATTTATTATTCATAAGTAGCTGAAATAGTGATGCTTTAACTGTTGAAAACATCGGTCAATTATTATTTTTTTTATCAGGTCCAACATCGGTATTGTATTATATATACATACTGTTCTTATGTTCATTCGTTCGCGGGTTCCCGATATGGTAAGCCCGACAAATTATGGTCACCAAGGGGGTTGTCAACTGAGTTATGAATCTGTGATTCCCTGGGTTAGGGCCGACACAGTTTCAAGACTCACCGACGGAGCGTTGCGTTTCATACGGCGGATACCTCCGACAATCGAAGGTCCACCATATGCCGCAATTTAAAATATAGTCTAGAATTTAGTCAATTACTGATTCGCATTATAATTAATTATACTGATTAACAATTTCGTGGAACATATCTGACTCATGGACGTGAAATACTTTTTTATAACATCCATTCATCCATTCACTCTCAACTCTAGATTTCTGTTTATCATAACTTAATTTGAATTTAAAGAAATTGTAATCTCTCAATAACTTCTGAATTGAGGACTCAAAAAGTTAGCCTTTGAAATAATTCGTGAGAAAAAGTGTATAACAGAAACAACGTTTATTATTCTTAAATGGAAAAATGCTTAGGAGAAAAATTACTAGACTCCCGCCAGAAATTAACTAAGTACTGCATATAATGAAAAATGATCACTACTTATGATTTATTAATACATGTTAAAACTCCTAACCTCTACTGAATTTAAAGTTAAATTGAGCACAACCATAAGAGATTATTAAATCAACAAACACTTTTAAATGAAAAGAAAAACACTTGCTCGATCTATATGTTTGAAATACTATTACTTCAATGTAATATTGAATGCCATTTTAGTAGACTATAAATATTCGACCTCTCTGCCATAATTCAATTGTATTAAATACACCTGTTAAAACAAGAAAACTTATGATGCTCCTGTGCAGAATAACTAATGTTAATTAACTGAACACCGAAGTATAACAAATACAAGAAAAATAAATAAGTTCGTATGAAACATAGCTTTTCACCGGATTAGCATTTAGCTAAAGGCAATGCATATATTCTAAATATAATCTTTCATTGCTTTTCTTTAAAGCTTTCCTATCTGAACACATGTTCAAATTTTTCCTTTCAAGGCCGCTGAACCTACAGCGTCATGTGTTTTCCAGTCATCCAAGGCTCGGTTGAACTTGCATGATGGCGACTAAATCTTTTCTTTTTAGGGAGCCAGTAACCATAAAGAGTTTTTCAAAATTATTGAAGTGTATGCTTAAAAATTTTGAACCTTTGGTTCTTGATTAAACGAGAACTTATCCAGATGCCCATTATTCATTCTATTTTTTTAAAATTATCTACCTATGCAATATATATTACAATGAGCAATTAATTGAAACACTGAGGGAACACCAAAAGATTAGAACTTCCTACCTTATTCTTCTATTGGCTTGGATGCCGCGTTGCTGTCCGTACACCTTACAGCTGGAAAGCACACTCACTGAAAAAGTTCAAGGATGTTAAAAAAGTTCATTCTCTGCTTTGCTGATACACTCTCCCTTCCTGGGCATCTCCTGGATTGTTCTCCACATCCGCCTCTATAGCACAATTATTTTTTTTCGACTCTCTGTCTCTAGGAATAAGCCTTCTTAGTATGCAGTTCTCCGTCACTCGAAAGCCAGATCTCCCGACGTTCCAGTTCAAGAATCCTTGTGCAGACAGTCTCTCTCTAATTAAAATATTGCATACTCGCCGGTCGGTCGAACAATATAAAGATCTTTCCATATTTGCCGCACCAGGCATCCGTTTCACGTCGGGCACAGGTCGCCTGACCTTACGCTGTGGTTAAAGGTTTTGAAGAAGTGTTCTGAATTTATCCGCTCCACTGCGGGTTCCAGGACCCATGGCCATACGCCCTAAATGTCAGATTGCAAGTCTCAAAACCGTGACCGTTTACTTCGACTGCAAATTGCAAGTCTTTGCTAACTCATGACTTTACACTTCGACTGCAATTTCTCCTGTCCACTAAACTTTCTTTTCTTCTCTCTCTTTGTCTCTCTCTGGATTCTGCAACTGCTCCCCCCCCCCCAAAAAAAAAAACGCTTTCCCTTCTTTGAAGGAAGAAGCTCCAATCCTGGCTCGGGGAACAAAGGCTTTCCTAAAATCAAAACCACAGACAAAAACGGAACTCGTCGAATGTTTAGCATAACGCTAACTATTCGCTAGGAGGGGTATAAAATTTCTAGTAATTCGCTCACAACCTAGACAAATACATCGACCAGGGGGATCCCTGAGATAGACTACAGACACCAGCCTAATTGAACCGTTGATCTATAAATTTCAACTGCAATAAAACTGCTGTCCTAATGTCACTAGCCTCTTCGTCAATTCGCTAAGGCTGCCATAAAATAAACACAGTAGCCCTGTGTAAGTAAAGATCAATGGCAGTCTTTCAATGTCCAGTATGCTGTAACAAACAATCCTCACAATGCTCACTGCCTCATCTAATTTATATAACGTCTTGCATCGTCTCGGTGGCCAAGCAAGGGGGGAAAGAACCGGGACAGCGCTTTCCTGGGAAACATGAGTGAAAAATGTCTTCCTGGTATTCCAGGAGTCTCCATCAATGCCAACGCTTCCTGAATCTAAACCCCCCTCTCCCATTTCTTCCTACTGTGCCGATTCCTAGAAAGTGATTGGGAGAAGAAATTCGAAACTTATGAGGTTGACTAGTAGCTTCAAGGGATCTGCTACGGATTGGGGGGGGGGGGAGAAAATACCAAAATAAGGATATGAAATGCAGAAGTACACCGATGAGTCATTACATTATGACCATATACCTAATAAGTTTTAGGACCCCCTTTAGCGCGCAAAATAGTGGCCACTCGCCAAGGCGTATATGTGCCGAAAGGTATCTTGGAATATGTGCCGAAAGGTATCTTGGAGTATCTGGTACCATAAGGTCAACAGCAGGTCCTCCAGTTCCCGTTCATTACGGGATGGTGGTGATTTAGCGCGAACCCTCTTTTCCAAGTCGAACCACAAATGTTCGATTGGGTACGTGTCAGGTGAATTTGGAGGCCAGGGCATTAACAGAAAGTCACCAGCGTGTTCCTCGAATCACTTCGTGACGATTCTGTCAGTGTGGCATGGCATATTATCCTGTTGGTAATGGTCATCACCAGCAGGGAACACAGTTGCCATGAATGGGTGAATTTGGTCCGCAACGATGTTCAGATACCTGACAGCTGTGAGGGATTGTGTAATTGGGATAATGGGGCCTAAAGTGTCTCAAGAAAACATCGTCCACAGTATAACGCCACCGGCCTATTCCCGCCCAACAGTCGTTAGATTGTCGTTTCTTGGCCTATTCCCGCCCAACAATCGTCAGATTGTCGTTCCTTGGCCTATTCCCGCCCAACAATCATCAGATTGTCGTTTCTTGGCCTATTCCCGCCCAACAATCGTCAGATTGTCGTTCCTTGGCCTATTCCCGCCCAACAATTGTCAGATTGTCGTTTCTTGGCCTATTCCCGCCCAACAATCGTCAGATTGTCGTTCCTTGGCCTATTCCCGCCCAACAATCGTCAGATTGTCGTTTCTTGGCCTATTCCCGCCCAACAATCGTCAGATTGTCGTTTCCTTGGCCTATTCCCGCCCAACAGTCGTTAGATTGTCGTTTCTTGGCCTATTCCCGCCCAACAATCGTCAGATTGTCGTTCCTTGGCCTATTCCCGCCCAATAATCATCAGATTGTCGTTTCTTGGCCTATTTTCGCCCAACAATCGTCATATTGTCGTTCCTTGGCCTATTCCCGCCCAACAATCGTCAGATTGTCGTTTCCTTGGCCTATTTTCGCCCAACAATCGTCAGATTGTCGTTCCTTGGCCTATTCCCGCCCAACAATCGTCGGATTGTCGTTTCTTGGCCTATATTGAGAACTGAATTGGGAACTCCAAACAAATTTCGAGAAAACGTTCTATGTAAGCCCAGCGAGAATTTTACTTTCATTTGAAGAAATAAATTGCCGTGACTTGTACATTTCTTAAAACTATAGTGTTCGAAGAAGCAACGGAATTACAGCATGACCCATGCTGTGTTCAGAAAAGAAACAAAAGGTGGGATTTTTTTAATAACGCTGCACTTTTACTTAAATCATTCATAGGCCCTACACCTTGGCCTTTTTAACAGCTTTTAATCCGCTGACTTCATATTCATAATGTTTATGTATAAAATCAAGTCGGTAGCATTGCGCTTTTACTTAGGTACTAAATATTAAAGTCATAGGCTCCAGGCCTAGGCCTCTTTAACAGTTTTTATCATACCAATGTCATATTCACAACGTTTACACATCAAATCAAGTTAATAATATTGCGCTTTTACTTAGGCACGAAATATTAATTCACAGGCCCTAGGCCCTTTTACCAGTTTTTATTCCACCAATGTCATATTCACAAAGGGGGGTTCGGGGGCTTACTGATAGCCTCCGCAACCCCTTTCCCCCACTGAGGGAGGGTTCACGGCTGTAAGAGCCTCTAGTCTCGGGGAAAGATTTTACAAAATCTTTTGTGGAAACTTAACGCGAAACTAGTTTAAAAAAAGTAGCCCGGAATTTTCGGCGGCAGCTTTAAACGAAATATTAAAAAGAAAAGCAGTTTTTTTTTTTGGTTTTTTTTTTTTGGCGGTTTTGAAATTAAACATCTGCGACGATTGCTGAAGACCGTAAAGATGGCATTAACGGACAGTGTGTTTGCCCTTCAAATTTTATTGCTATTCCCGTTTACCCTACCATGAGCGCCTATTGATTGACGAAAGGGATCTCTGTGATGTTGGAGGAATTCGGACAGGGGATCAGCATTTACTTTCTACCTTAGCATTCCCCCATGTCTGATACCAGACGCGGTGAAACTGTACGAAAATGGCACTAACCGATCTGCTATGTACGGAAACGTACGGAAGTGAGAGACAATCCACTACTGCAGCGCGGTGCCATCCTTGTAGAAAATGGGCCATGGAGAGAAACAGGTGGTAGTTGGATGGAGCACGGTGCAGAAAGTATATGCGATGGGGTAGAATTTCACTTCCTTTCAATTCATGTAGTTCTGGGCCCACCACTCTAGAGGTGTGACTTGGGGTATTATCCACTTGCAGTAACGGTCGTTTCATATTGATCATGGACCCGCTGCAGTTGTTCGGAATAGATGTTCCCGTCCATAGCCTGACCATTCGGCACGAGTTTCCACCAAGGCTCTCACAACTCCACCAAATGCATGGCATGAGTTTCCTCTCCAAGTACCCTCTGTGCACCACTGGCTATGCTTCCTGGGGTGACTTCGGCCACTAGTTCCTAGTGGTAGGATAACGTAGGAACATCCACTTTTCATCACCTGTGACGATCGTTGCATCGCCTGCAGGGGTGTCAATTCATTGGATGATTCCTGAAGGAGAAACCAAGCTGGTGAAGGTAACGAACGATAGTGGATCGGGAAGACCCCCACTTTAGCAACGATTTGTCATGTACTGGTACCAAGGGTTCGCTATCGCAGCTTCGACTAGAACGTCAGTGTTGGTGGTCGTTGGATTAACTAACCTCGGCTTGTCTTCGAGACTGGTGTCTCCAGTATTGAAATGTCGGAACCATTTTCGTGTAGTGCTGCTGTCCACTGTTTCCTTGCCTTCAGCTTCATTAATTCCTCTCGCTTCTGCAAGCATATTTAATCCTTTTTCCAATAATGCCTAGTGAGAACCAGCACAGCACGTTTGTCGACCTCCATCTTCTTCTCACCTGATAACGCAATGTGGTTCCGTACCAAAGCACGTCATCAGCCTTGTGTGTTTCGCGTTATTGCCGTACCCAATCGACGGTGGCACACGTTTCGCGCGGGAATGGGGGCCCGATATGTGTATAGCTGAAAATGGAACGAACTTTTGAGCCACCCTTTTATCTATTGCCCGTCTTAAGGATACGTCTTCCGTGATACTTTGGTGCAAGATGGGCTGTTTTTCAAGGCTGTTGTGATTACTTACTGTCTTTTGAATCTCTCTTGTATTCTTTGCACCCGCCGTGAAAGGCTTTTTATCATACCTGTGTACACTTTGTTTCAATACTGGTGCTATAGAGTAATATGGAAATAGCACCTTCTAAGAAATCACAGTTCCTATGCTTATTACTTATTAGGTGATTTCCTCGCAATATCAAGTCTGCTTTTGTTCAGCAGTAATTTGCATGCTAAACTTGGGATCTATCGTACCATACGAATCTTTTGTATGCTTACAAATTTCTTTTTGGTGCTTCGTCTTTACTAGGTATTCCTTTTCGAAGTATGAAACACAACTCATCATGAGACAATATCTAGAAGGCACATTTGCCAGTGTTGTCAGCAATTTCCAAGGACCCGATTTCTTTATCTCAGCAAACACACTTTCTTTGGAATCGTTCTCGAAAAAAAAAAATAGAAAAAAATAAGTAATGACAGCGTTACATGTTTTATATCTGAACTCTCTTTGGAATCTTATTTTTTAAAAAAATGACAGCGTTACATATTTTAGGCCAATATATTGTCGATCATAATCGTGCTCATGTGTTTGCTGTCAGCTGTAGGTTATTCCAAAGTTATGAATCCTGATTGCTTTGGATGCTCGTAGGGGAAGTCAGCACCCTTCCCCTAAAGATGTTGCAGTTTCTCTTTTAACTTCCGTATTTTGACCGATTTTCCGTAGTCAGTAATTCCATTTATTTCAGAAAAGTCCGTTTCGGGTTTTTCCTTATTTATACAGAAATTTCGCAAAACCGAAGACCCTGAATTTTTCAATCCTTGCACCAGAGATTCCTTTCCCGTTTTCCCTGGTGAGATTCGTGCATCTCACCACTGAGCCACAAAGATACAGAAATCACACTCACGTTCAAGGTAGAACTTCTAATGCGTGATGATGAAATGTTTTATGTCATTGATGCTGGTGAATTAGTCATTTAATTTTCTGTTGGGCTTAATATTTGTTTTGAATAGGTCTGTATTGTATTTTTTTCTATAGGACGACTTATCACAAATTATTTTTTTCATCGTGAATTTTTCGAAGCAACAGAAGACTTCGGAATTTCATCTTTTTAAACTGATGATGACTTTCAATTGCTTTTATAAAAAATGGTGAAATGTGCTGCTTTATACTATTATTTCACAATTCTAAATATGAATTAGCTATAATAGCTTTTGTCTTCGGGAGCACAGACTGATACATAGACATCATACAATCGCCGATTTAAGTACCGGTGTCTTACGGTAACACAATATACAGTAACTGGGGCACAAAATGGAGGACAGCGCAAAGAATATCCTGTACCACAATAACCAAAACCCATGTGATATAAACTGAACAGCAATTGAATTAGAGACAGCTGGCGTTATGCAAATGTGGCGCTGTGGGTGGCCCTGTAAACGGAAACGACATGGCGTATGCAGCGATCCGACAATATAAGGAGTGATGCGACGGGAATCAGTAACAGTCGGACGCAGTATGAGTAAGACGAAGGATCTAAGTACATTTGATCGTGGGCAAATTGTCGGGGCCCGACGAATGGGTCACTCCATCTCGGAAGTCGTGCAGGCACTGGAATTTTCACGAGCCACTGTGTCACGGGTGCACCGTGAGTACATCGAATCCGGTAAAACCATCCCTGCAAGGGCCAACTGCCGTGGACAACAGCGTGTGGGTGAGCGGGGTCATCGTCGGCTAGCTCGCATTGTAACAGCGGATAGACGGGCCACAGTGCAAGAAATCACTCATCAATTTAACGCTGGTGCACAAAAACGTGTAAGCAGCCACACCATCCAGGACCATCTCCTCGCTATGGGGTACAGAAGCCATCGTCCCACGAGGGTACCGCTGCTGACTGCACATCACAGAATGCAAAGATTAGCATGGGCGCGGGAACATCGCCACTGGACCCTAGACATGTGGGAAAATGTTGCCTGGACTGATGAGTCGAGATTCACGTTGATACATGCGGATGGCAGGATACAAGTACGGCGCAAACCGCATGAAGCGATGGATCCTTATTGCCAGCAGGGTACTCTTCAAGATGGTGGGGGTGGCATTCTCGTCTAGGGACTGTTTACGTGGTCTGAAATGTGACCCCTGGTACGTGTGACATCGTCCCTCACAGGTCAACGTTACCGGGATATCCTGGACGACCATTTGCTCCCGTTTGTGCGTCTTCAACGTCCCACTGGGGACCTCATCCTGCCACAAGACAATGCACCGTGCCATCGCTCCCGAATTGTATCCAAATGGTTGGATGAACACTGCACCGACGTGACCTCGCTTCCTTGGCCAGCTAGGTCACCTGACCTCAATCCCATCGAACACATCTGGGATGCCATCGAGAGAGATGTACGAGGCTCTGACCCCCTCCATCAAATCTTCGTGAACTGTGGGAGCTTGTTCAGGGGTCGTGGATCCGTAGGGCTTCCCAATGCTTCCGGTGTCTTGTCGAGGGCGAAAGGTGGTGCTACACGTTACTAGTAGACAGGTATCTCTAATTCAATTGCTGTTCAGTGTACTATGCACAATATCCGATCTTGCTACAGAACTTCAAAATCAGATTCCTCTGGCAGACCATTAAAATTTAATAGTTCAGGAAACCTCAAGTGTTCCCGCGAATCGCTCCTATTACCGGAAATTTTCCATCGTATGGATACGAAAAAAGTAAGATCAGAGCTTTTCCGTTAATATACGAAAGTAATTGCTAGAAGGTTTCTGAAAATTCAGTTTTCCGTTAAGATAGTATCTTTAAAACGGCAATTTACTGTCAAAATGAGAAAGGAATTGCGGAAAGGTTTCTGAAAATTCAAAAGTTTTCTGGCGTTCGAAATGTCCGTGAAATGCAGTTCTTTCCCCGTCATTTCACGGAAAAGGTTGTATCAAAAATATGCTTCGTGCATGCACAAAAGGAATCATGGAAAGTGGCTCGTGAATTTCAGAAAATTTTTACTATGTAGCTAGAGTTCATTTGTTTAGAAACGCATTGGACTGAGTGGTGTAATGTGGCATATTCAGACAGAAATCAATGAGATGCGGGCCTGATTCCCACACCAGTTTGATACAGCTTTATTTTTCCGAATTCTCTGCAAGAATGTTAGTTGTTGAAGACGTTTCCATTTCTAAAATAATGCGGTATAAAGTATTATGGCTTTGATATTGATTAATTTCCATTTTGTTTCTCCAAAACATTTTTGTTATTATTTGTGTTTGCGTATTATTAGAAGGCCAATTCCACAGGAGTACCATGTGCGTGCCTTTTAAAAATCACAGATGGCAGCCATCAGTTCTGCAGCATCCCGAGATTTTATGACTTGACTTATTCCGAAGATATTCCGTTTTATTATCCCCAAGCTTTGTAATTGATGGTGTCTCATTTAACATACCATTTAGCATATACGGTAACAGTACAGCTTCGTTGAATTAGGGTTGTTCTTTGCTTTTTGATGTTATTTTGAAGATTGGTAGTCTTTCAATACGTTTGAGAAATCTTAAGCTTAGAATAGCACTTAGTCCGTATTAGAGCCACCCTTATAAAAATAGAACCTCAAGAAAATGGAATTTTCAAAATCACGCGAAAATATGGACTGAAAAACGCCATTTGAAGTGACATATTTGAAAATTTACAGACTAATGATACGTGGTTGATTCAACTACGAATCATTTTCTTCCAAGCATGAAGACAACCGGTGTATGCATCTTCAACCGTAGAAGTGCTGAAAGACCACACCTTCGCTTGATGTATTGAAATGTTTTGCCAGCTGCCATAAATATGAACGGAATTATGTCGGACCTATGCGACCCATAGTGTGTTACAAACAAAGCTTTCTGTATATCCTCTCGTAGCTGTCGCAGTGACCGCTAGCTTTAGACCATTCGTCTCAGATGAGGCCAGGCTTAAGTTCCGAATGATTCAAGGGTTGCGTATTTTGCTCTCTCTCTCTCTCTCTCTCTCTCTCTCTCTCTCTCTCTCTCTCTCTCTCTCAATAACCGACTCCAGCTCCAGGTTCTCTCCAGATTCCAGATGAGAGCACGAAGGTTGTCGCTTTCGAGACTGAACCTGGATCCATCGGAGAAGAGGACATTTGCCCATTGATATTCGTCTCAGTCTCGATATTGTCTGCACCACAGTATCTTGGAATTTCTTGCTGACGGAGTGAGTGAGAAGCAAACTGCAGGCCTTGTCGCTTATAGTCCTTGTTAGTTGAACCGTCTGCATACTGTTTGCCTTAAAACGGCTGGTTCACTAGCGGCAGACAGCTCTAAAGCAAGCGCTCTCGGTGACATCGACCCGCTATGTTTCGTTGTTAGTGCCACATACTATCATCCTGAGCCGTTGTAATCCGTGGACAACCTGCCACAGGTTAACGATTAACATCTTCGGTGTTCTGGTACCTTCTCCAAACTGTGGATTCCATGGATTGATTCACACCAGTGTCTCTGGCAGCATTTCTCTGGGTCTGGCCGGATTCCAACTTTCCGATAATTCGACCACGTGTAAACACATCCACGTGCCGCCTTTCTGATATACTGTTTTAATAAAAAAATAAATTCTACTACGAGCAATGGGAGAATGACGAATGATCGCATTTCGCAGTTTTTGCAGCTATTTCTCACAAACATCTTGCTTCTCCTTTTATGTCAATTATCTTTCGTCACATGGTATTGCGTCTGGATTTCCACATTTGAATATTCCCGTGCCCTCTGTATTTATTACTCTTCTTCCCCCTTTCGTTTGTTCTAACCTGTCCTCTTTTTCTTTTTTAACTATGCTTAACTTATGGACAGCCAGTGTAGAATTAGAACTGATCCAGTGCAAATATATGCTTGCTTTGTGTAAAATATGGACTCATTGGTTACCAGATTTTGCACATGGGGTGACAGGTAGCTAAAATCAATATTTCATTACATAGTGAAGGAAATCCTGAATGTGCTAACTTCGTCTTCCGGTACTGATTAGATCACTTAAGTGCTCACGTAATGAGAGATAACAAAGCTGCTGCGTTACGTTGGAAAATCAATTGTTGAGGGTGATGTAATTTCAAAAGGACGCCCTTGAAAGAGAATAAGACGGAAGTAACGTGTGACGCTAATCTAGTGTGAGTGCATTCTTATAAATACTTCTCTTACTCATATTCAGAATGTCTGGAGTGATATATCAATGTATTCCTGTTAAAACACAAAATTAAACAAGACAGATGGCACCGAATTTTCGATTGTAATGAGCACTTCTTTTGAATCCGTTCAAACGCGAATTAAATTTATCAAAGCTGTTCAAAGTCAATAGAACCGATATGGAAAACAGTAGTATCAGACAAAAAAAGAAGTTTTCTAATCGGGTTTTTAAACCCGCAGATATTGCTGTAAACGGAAACGTGAACTCACGCTCACTTGTGGCAGACTTGTGCATTAAGAAACGTTTGAAATTATGTGAGACATTTTTAGCAGCGGGAACCCTCTCCAACAAAGAAAGAATTTTTCAAACTGGGGACTCTTAGAAGCAGAGATATCGGCAAATATACGATATGCATCTGCGCCCCCTGGTGGGAAAACCATGCATTATTTTAAGAAGAAAGTATTCTCAAAATTTTTGTGGAGTGATATCGGTCCACGAAAGAATCTTTTCACTCAAGTTTTCAGGAGCTCAGATTTTGCTGCAAATACATCAGAAGCAGAAATTAACATTTACGCCACCTGGTGCCCAAACCATTATTTGCCAAATATTAGAAATGGCAAGCAAAACACTTCCCATCAGGAGCTGTATGCGATGCTTGTAGAATTTTTCAAATCTGAGTTTTAGAAACAGAGATACCAGGGGAAACGTAATTTACTTTAACGCCCCCTAGCGGAAAGTCTATAAATCACTTAAAAATTTTGATATTATATGAAAACATGTCGCACCGAAAACGCTATTCAGCAAAGAAGGAATTTTTCAAATCGGACCATCAGAAGCATAGATATTGACAAAAATAAAATATACATCTACGCCCCCTGGCAGAGAAACCATGCAATATTTTAAGAAAATATTCCGAAAAGATTTAACGCCGTGAGTGACATCGGCCCACGAAAAAATTTTTTCAGTGGAGATTTTAGAAACTCAGATTTTGCTGCATACGTCAGAAACAGAAATTAACCCTTACACCCCCTGGTGGCCAAACTGTTTTAACCAAAAATCAGAAATTACATGCAAAGGATTTCCCATCAGGAGCTGTATCCGCTGCAGAAAGAATTTTTCAAATCCGAGTTTTAAAAGCAAAGATATCGGAGAAAACGCAATTTACTTTTACGCCCTCTAGCGGAAAATCTCTGCGTAACTTGAAAAAGTGACTATACCAAAAATAGTCTTCGACATAAATGGAATCGAAAGGTAAAAAAACAAATTTCAATCGATGTTTAGAAGTAAATATATGGAATAAAATGTATTTTGAATTTGATATCATCTGCATTTACGCTCTCTAGCGGCGAAATTGTGCATAGTAAAAAAAGACAAAAAAAAAAAAAAAAACCGAAATGATCATCATTCGCACATTTGAAGCTTCCCAGTGCAAAAATAATTTTTAAAATCGGACTATTAGTTGCGGAGATATGGTGTCTGTCCACAGACGGACGGACGGACAAACCTGTAACATAAGCACGATCTTTTTTACAAACTGCGTGCTAAAAAGGTGGCAATTAGCAATGCTTAAAACTAACTGGTCTGACTTCTTCAAAATTGCGGCTGAAGTTAATATCATAGTATGTAATAATGCTGCGCCTTTTCTGTGTGTGTAGTAATAAAGTACGCCAATTTCGAAAGCTGTGTAATTACAAAACGAAAGTGTTTATGAGTAGAGCATCGTTTCGTTTATGTGTATTTGTTAACACTCATCTTTAAATGCTCAGCATACTGACTAACACAAAGTTCGGAAGCAATGGTCATATCTAGTGGCGTATTATACATGGGTAGGGTCAGCCGTGCCCAGACCCCTCCCAAGAATTCCATTGTCCTTTATTCATCAGATAAAGAAAACAAATGATATTCTTTTAAAATATCTTATTCCGACTACTCCTAAATTTAAAAAAAAATCTTTCTCCGCATGTTTTTTTAAGCTTTAAGATTTTCATTATGATAATTATTTTTCTGTACGTCTTAGTTCCAGTTTTCGTAATTTTTGTTTGTCTTACTGTCTTATAATACTCGTAAGTATTAGTGGACATAATTATACAAATTGTATATATATATATATATATATATATATACTTAAGAGCAAAACTGAAGACTAAGGAAAAACTTTAGAATTTAAAACGAAGGTTGCAAAATAACCTGAAGATCAAAACGCGCAACGCAGCAGTTTTGAAAATTCAGAATTCACATTCTGCTCTTTCTGATCATACAGATCCACAGTCTTAAGTTTATATATATTTTTTTCTCTGGTTAAAATATCCGCGCGTTGGTTTCTTGCTGTATGAGGAGGCCATCAGCCCCACCCTCACTGCCCCCAGCAACTAGGGAGTGGCGGAAGAGGTCAGCCATGTTCTTCTCTTGTGAGGAGAAAAGTTTTTGTCACACAAGAGGTAAGCTCTCTTCCTTGTTTTTGGGTTCTAGGTTTTATAAGTTCAATGTTTGTACTTCATGTACTTTTTCTCTGTTGTATTTTAGCTTTTCAGCTTTTAGGCATTGGTTTGTCTGTTAACATTTTTGCGGGTTTTAACTCTTTCTTTTCTTTGTAACTTTGAGTGTCTTTTGGGGTACCTAGGAACAGAAGATGGCTAAGCTTGTTCCTTTTCTATGCGCTGTTTTTTCAAAGTAGTTAAGTTCTTAATAACTAATTAATTATGCACTTAAAGCACTGCTGAAATACTTTGTACATATTGCAACTAACTGTTTAAGGTATATAACTTTCACAAAGTTTTCTTTAGTTAATTATTATCTTTAACTTATTCTCGTTTTCGTGCTGTCATAAGTTGTAGAGTAGGGGGTTTTAGACTCAAGTTTTCTTTCAAAAATCTGTTCGTTAAAAATTAATATTTCCTCTTTTAATTGCAATGTAAAAATTTGGATTTCTTTTGCATTGATTTTCAGGTTTAAATTCTCTCTCAAACGAACTTGGCATTTCGTTATGGCTGAAAATCATTTCTAATTATTATGTCACTCTCTCACAGCTTGAGTTCTCTTTAATCTTCTTCTCTCTGTTTAATAGTAACAGATGAAGAGCATGGGTCGGGCCTGGAAGGTTAATGGATGCAAGCGAAATTGTTAACTAGTGCTAGGTCATGCAACTCTACGGAGGACATGACATATATATATATTTTAAACTATTTTAGGTGGGAATGTTACTTGCATCTATGGCCTTGCAGAAACCCATTTCCAACTAGGTCTTTGTGGAAGTGAGAAAATGCAGAGTTTTTGCTGGTCCTTGACAAAGCCAAGGCTCAGTATTCTCGACACCTTCTACATTCAGTAGTTTTATTTTATTTTTTTATCTTTTCTCCTTTTACTCACACAGGTAGATACATAACCTTTTCTATGTTGTACTAGGTGTGAGTCAAAATTATATATGTATTTTTTTTGCTTAGGTATCTTCTTTATAGAATATATATATATATATATATATATATTACACAGTAGCGAACAAAAGTATTTGGCGAAACACTTTTTCGACCATAATTTTTGTTTTGCTGGACCAAATCTGGTCATTTTGGGATATGATATGTGTTGATTCGTGGGTTACAATGCCGCGTAGTTTATATTTCGCCCAGAGCGAATTTATCGTTCGAAATGGGCCATATTCAAGAGTCGCCAATTATTACCCATTTGTTTGCTGCATGCATTAATGTTTTCCTTGTGATTTTGGTGGGTTTTGTGATGTGTAGTGTGATAATAAGTCAATCTTAGGTTTTCAGAAATGAGTAAAAAGGCGGAGATCCCTGTTGGAGCTCGCCAGGCAGCCGTGAACATGATGGACTCCTAAATGCGCGTCACCGACATTGCGAGGTCCTTGAAGATCCAACACCAGTCCATTTCAGCTATCCTGCAACGTTATAAGAAGACTGGGGCCGTCGAGAACAATACGCGAACCGGTAGGCCTCGTCCCACTACGTTGCGTCAGGATAGACGCATCCTCCGTCGATCTCGTGCTGATGCCACCTTGACTGCTGTGGACATCGCCACCGAATTCCGCGACAGTGACGACATGAACGTCAGCCGAATGACCATCTCCCGTCGTCTCATTGCTGGTGGATTGAATGGATGACGTCCCGCCAAGAAACCACTCATCGGAGTCAAGAATCGACGAGCCAGAGTCGCGTTCGCGCGCCGTCATCGACACTGGACCGCGGCGGACTGGAGTAAGGTGCTTTTCACCGACGAGAGCAAGTTCAACTTGTTCGGAAGTGATGGCATCCGATACGTACGACGTCCGTCTGACCAGAGATTCAACCCCCAGTTCATTCAGCCGACTGTCAAGCACGGAGGAGGATCGCTCATGGTTTACGGCGCCTTCTCTCGCAATGGAATGGGCCCCATCATCAAGATTGACAGAATAATGACCGGCCAGAGCTACACGAACATACTCATCAACGATGTCTTCCCATGGGCAAACCAGAACATTCCACCCAGATGGATCATGCAGCAAGACAACGACCCGGAGCACACCTCCAGAGTAGCAAAGGCAGCCTTCCAGCAGCAACAAGTCACACTTCTAGACTGGCCAAGCCAATCTCCATACCTCAACCCCATCGAGCACATGTGGGAGGAGCTGGAGAGACGATGTGCGAAGAAAACCTGCCGGAATAGGGCCCAGAAGTTCGACCAGCTGTCTGCAGAATGGGCTCGAATTCCGCAGGTCACGGTCGAGAAGCTAGTGGACTCGATGCCGGCCCGTTGTGCAGCTGTTATTAAGTCTCGTGGTTATCCCACTAAGTATTAGTTATTGTTTTGTCGTTTTCTCGTACTTGTTTTTCTGTTATGGTTGCATTATATAAATGTGATACACACCTACTTTGTTGGTCAATTTGTATGATATTTGCGATTAAGCTCGGTACCTTATTTGTGTTAAGGTTTCCGATCCATCTGCATATGGGTCATGTTTACAACTAAATAACACATATCATGTCCCAAAATGACCCGATTTGGTCCAGCAGAAAAACAATTATGGTAGAAAAAGTGTTTCGCCAAATACTTTTGTTCGCTACTATATATATATACTGAAGAGCAAAACTGAAGACTAAGGAAAAACTTTAGAATTTAAAACGAAAGTTGCAAAAAAACCCGAAGATCAAAACGCGCAACGCAGCAGTTTTGAAAATTCAGAATTCACATTCTATTAAGAAAATACCTAAGCAAAAAAATACATATATAATTTTGACTCACACCAAGTACAACATAGAAAAGGTTATGTATCTACCTGTGTGAGTAAAAGGAGAAAAGATAAAAAAATAAAATAAAACAACTGAATGTAGAAGGTGTCGAGAATACTGAGCCTTGGCTTTATCAAGGACCAGCAAAAACTCTGCATTTTCTCACTTCCACAAAGACCTAGTTGGAAATGGGTTTCTGCAAGGCCATAGATGCAAGTAACATTCCCACCTAAAATTGTTTTAAAAAAATATATATATATGTCATGTCCTCCGCAGAGTTGTATGACCTAGCACTAGTTAACAATTTCGCTTGCATCCATGAACCTTCCTGGCCCGACCCATGCTCTTCATCTGTTACTATTAAACAGAGAGAAGAAGATTAAAGAGAACTCAAGCTGTGAGAGTGACATAATAATTAGAAATAATTTTCAGCTATAACGAAATGCCAAGTTCGTTTGAGAGAGAATTTAAACCTGAAAAACAATGCAAAAGAAATCCAAATTTTTTCATTGCAATTAAAAAAGGAAATATTAATTTTTAAAAAACAGAATTTTGAAAGAAAACTTGAGTCTAAAACCCCCTACTCTACAACTTATGACAGCATGAAAACGAGAATAAGTTAAAGACAATAATTAAATAAAGAAAACTTTGTGAAAGTTATATGACTTAAACAGTTAGTTGCAATATGTACAAAGTATTTCAGCAGTGCTTTAAGTGCATAATTAATTAGTTATTAAGTACTTAACTACTTTGAAAATACAGCGCAAAGAAAAGGAGCAAGCTTAGCCATCTGCTGTTCCTAGGTTCCCCAAAAGACGCGCAAAGTTACAAAGAAAAGAAAGAGTTAAAACCCGCAAAAATGTTAACAGACAAGCCAGTGCCTAAAAGCTGAAAAGCAAAAAAACAACAGAGAAAAAGTACATGAAGTACAAACATTGAACTTATAAGACCAAAACCCAAATACAAGGAAGAGAGCTTACCTCTTGTGCGACGAAACTTTCTCCTAACAAGATTAAAACATGGCTGACCTCTTCCGCCACTCCTAGTCGCTGGGGGCAGTGTGGGTGGGGCTGATGGCCTCCTCATACAGAAAGAAACTAACTCGCGGAGATTTTAACCAGAGAAAAAAATATATAAACTTAAGACTGTGGATCTGTATGATCAGAAAGAGCAGAATTAACTCTCCAGAATACATGAGAAATATTATAAAATACACAAGTAGTGTATTTAATAATCTTTGCATGTATTAAATCACCTTAGTGAGCTTCTATAGATTAATCAGAATCTTATTAACTTTAATGTTGGTTTTACTATTTTTAGTATAGCTATCCTAGTGATTAATAACTAGTTTTCTTTTTTATTTGTTTTTATTTTCTTTTATAAACAGATTTTTTAAGCTTTTTTTTTTTTTGTGATTTTGTTTATATTATTTAATTTTTTGTTTTAATAGGACCTTCATATCCATAGCACTAAGGTTCCTTTTGTAGTTAATAGGCATCCTCTAGCCAACTTCCTTACGGCTTTGATTGGTCAGAATCATATTATTAACTGTGTAGAAAATTAAAGCAGATCTGCCAACCTTACTCTATTATTCAGAATAATTTTTCTTAAAGTTCTTTTGATGAAAGAAGAAGGAATTTCGTTCTCTAGAAAACTATCTAATAGTATATTAATGTGGTAATTGAAGTCCAAATTGTTGCTGCAAATTCTTAGGACCTGAGAAATTAGTACATTCTCAATTACTTTGGTTGATATGTTATTATTCCAGTGTAGATATTTAATTACTTTGAAAGGAAAATTAACTCTTTTATCAAAGAGGCTAATAGATGGAGTTACCTCTGTTGAGCTTAATGCTTAAGTCTAGGAACTCAAGTTCCTGATTACAGTGGTTGGTTTTACATAAGTTAAGAGAGCTAGGATAGATATTATCAAAATCACTCTCTATAACTTCTGAATTATTGATACACAGCAGATCATCAATATATCTAAAAGTGTAAAGGTAGTTATCTGAGCAGGTGGGGTGATTTTTAATGAATTTATATTCCTTAAAGAACAGGAATAGATTAGCGATATTCGTGGATGTTGATGTTCCCATGGGAATACCGTTCACTTGCTTATAGAGAGTATTATTATATAGGATATGGTTATTTTTTATGCAGCAATTGAGATAAGAGTTCCAAGTTCCTACATTAACAAATTGGTTAAGTTTAAATTCTGCATACAGCTCTTTAAATGTAGTGATTATATCTGATAGAGGCAGATTAGTATATAGGTTTTCAAAATCATAACTATTAATATCTAGGGGACAAACTTTGAGTATAGTAGAAATTACTTCTGCATTATTGTTAATTATCCAAAAATCTCTGTACATCCACGAATATCGCTAGTCTATTCCTGTTCTTTAAGGAATATCAAGTTAGTACAGTTTCTAATGTGTTTCAAAACTTTCTTTAAGACATCTTCAAAAGCAAGATCTATTTTCTTTTTATGACTCCTTACTCCACTAGCTATGAACCTGAACTTCACAGGATCCTTATGAAACTTAACCGTTGCAAAAAGAAATGGAAATTCAGGCTCATATCTTCTAGTTTGTGGAATTTTAAGTTTCTTGAAGAATGCCTTAAACCGATTTTCTAACTGCTTGGTAGAATAACTTACGGGCTCGTATGTTACTCTATTATTGAGTTCCATAGTTAACAATTCAAAATAGAACTTCTTACAGATAATTGCAAAATTATTGCTAGCTTTATCCGTAGTGGTAAAAATAAATTGGTCTTGTAGTTTGGAGAGTGACCTTTTAGCTTCTCCAGAGAAAAAGAGATTTCTGTCGAAACAAAAGTCCAGACCTGCCAACTCACCGGTGAAGCTATTGATTAGATTATATTTCCATTCTGCGAAGGCCTCAATAGGCTGATTGTACGTTAAACTGGTTTTTACGATGTACCTATTAACATCTTGAGTGAAGCTCTCAAGAATCCTTTCTTTGGAAATTGTGAAGGAAGGTCTGAATTTAGAGCCATACTCTAATAAATTCCTAAGCTTTTCATTTTCAACAAAACTCAAGTTTCCGGTGATAATATGGTTGTAATTCTTATCATAGTGAACTGTTTCTCTATGTTCATCACAAGAACATGTAGTAATTACAGGAATGTAGCTCGAAGAGTTAAGTTTGTAGTTTTTAACTATTGACCCTAAGGTCTTAACATATTTAAAACTTACAATAGACTGGTGCCTGTGGATGGGAAACAAAATTGCATTATTGTAGAACAGCCTCCTTACATTGAGATTATCGTAGGCTTTATTTAGAAACCTGATGGTTACAAAATTACTGGAAAATTCTTTAAGAGAAATTTTATCTTTAAGAATATGTTTAAGAATGTCCAGAACCAAAGCAAAAACATGCTTATCAACATAGTCAGCAGTTTCATTCCAGAATTTGAAAAAACTTTTAAGGACAGAGTGCTTGAAGGACTTGAGAGCTCGGCTAGAAACTGAATCCCTTGAAATTTTGCAGCATCAGTCTCTTTATCCCTATGGTCTTAATTCCACTCTATCTGACAATAAGCATAATCAGCATAAATTTTCAATTCGTGAACTCTTCTTTCTTGTTAATAATAAGAGCTGCACTAGAGGTAATAGAGGACAGAGGTTATTTCGCACATCAAGCAAAGTTGATTTTGCTAACTTGCTAATAACTCTGGAAAGCTTTAAAACTGGCACTAATTTTGTTAAAAATACTTACAAAATTCTCAAGTCCTTCAAGCACTCTGTCCTTAAAAGTTTTTTCAAATTCTGGAATGAAACTGCTGACTATGTTGATAAGCATGTTTTTGCTTTGGTTCTAGACATTCTTAAACATATTCTTAAAGATAAAATTTCTCTTAAAGAATTTTCCAGTAATTTTGTAACCATCAGGTTTCTAAATAAAGCCTACGATAATCTCAATGTAAGGAGGCTGTTCTACAATAATGCAATTTTGTTTCCCATCCACAGGCACCAGTCTATTGTAAGTTTTAAATATGTTAAGACCTTAGGGTCAATAGTTAAAAACTACAAACTTAACTCTTCGAGCTACATTCCTGTAATTACTACATGTTCTTGTGATGAACATAGAGAAACAGTTCACTATGATAAGAATTACAACCATATTATCACCGGAAACTTGAGTTTTGTTGAAAATGAAAAGCTTAGGAATTTATTAGAGTATGGCTCTAAATTCAGACCTTCCTTCACAATTTCCAAAGAAAGGATTCTTGAGAGCTTCACTCAAGATGTTAATAGGTACATCGTAAAAACCAGTTTAACGTACAATCAGCCTATTGAGGCCTTCGCAGAATGGAAATATAATCTAATCAATAGCTTCACCGGTGAGTTGGCAGGTCTGGACTTTTGTTTCGACAGAAATCTCTTTTTCTCTGAAGAAGCTAAAAGGTCACTCTCCAAACTACAAGACCAATTTATTTTTACCACTACGGATAAAGCTAGCAATAATTTTGCAATTATCTGTAAGAAGTTCTATTTTGAATTGTTAACTATGGAACTCAATAATAGAGTAACATACGAGCCCGTAAGTTATTCTACCAAGCAGTTAGAAAATCGGTTTAAGGCATTCTTCAAGAAACTTAAAATTCCACAAACTAGAAGATATGAGCCTGAATTTCCATTTCTTTTTGCAACGGTTAAGTTTCATAAGGATCCTGTGAAGTTCAGGTTCATAGCTAGTGGAGTAAGGAGTCATAAAAAGAAAATAGATCTTGCTTTTGAAGATGTCTTAAAGAAAGTTTTGAAACGCATTAGAAACTGTACTAACTTGATGTACAGAGATTTTTGGATAATTAACAATAATGCAGAAGTAATTTCTACTATACTCAAAGTTTGTCACCTAGATATAATCACTACCTGTAAAGAGCTGTATGCAGAATTTAAACTTAACCAATTTGTTAATGTAGGAACTTGGAACTCTTATCTCAATTGCTGCATAAAAAATAACCATATCCTATATAATAATACTCTCTATAAGCAAGTGAACGGTATTCCCATGGGAACATCAACATCCACGAATATCGCTAATCTATTCCTGTTCTTTAAGGAATATAAATTCATTAAAAATCACCCCACCTGCTCAGATAACTACCTTTACACTTTTAGATATATTGATGATCTGCTGTGTATCAATAATTCAGAAGTTATAGAGAGTGATTTTGATAATATCTATCCTAGCTCTCTTAACTTATGTAAAACCAACCACTGTAATCAGGAACTTGAGTTCCTAGACTTAAGCATTAAGCTCAACAGAGGTAACCCATCTATTAGCCTCTTTGATAAAAGAGTTAATTTTCCTTTCAAAGTAATTAAATATCTACACTGGAATAATAACATATCAACCAAAGTAATTGAGAATGTACTAATTTCTCAGGTCCTAAGAATTTGCAGCAACAATTTGGACTTCAATTACCACATTAATATACTATTAGATAATTTTCTAGAGAACGAAATTCCTTCTTCTTTCATCAAAAGAACTTTAAGAAAAATTATTCTGAATAATAGAGTAAGGTTGGCAGATCTGCTTTAATTTTCTACACAGTTAATAATATGATTCTGACCAATCAAAGCCGTAAGGAAGTTGGCTAGAGGATGCCTATTAACTACATAAAGGAACCTTAGTGCTATGGATATGAAGGTCCTATTAAAACAAAAAATTAAATAATATAAACAAAATCACAAAAAAAAAAGCTTAAAAATCTGTTTATAAAAGAAAATAAAAACAAATAAAAAGAAAACTAGTTATTCATCACTAGGATAGCTATACTAAAAATAGTAAAACCAACATTAAAGTTAATAAGATTCTGATTAATCTATAGAAGCTCACTAAGGTGATTTAATACATGCAAAGATTATTAAATACACTACTTGTGTATTTTATAATATTTCTCATGTATTCTGGAGAGTTAATTCTGCTCTTTCTGATCATACAGATCCACAGTCTTAAGTTTATATATTTTTTTCTCTGGTTAAAATCTCTGCGAGTTGGTTTCTTTCTGTATGAGGAGGCCATCAGCCCCACCCACACTGCCCCCAGCGACTAGGGAGTGGCGGAAGAGGTCAGCCATGTTTTAATCTTGTTAGGAGAAAGTTTCGTCGCACAAGAGGTAAGCTCTCTTCCTTGTATTTGGGTTTTGGTCTTATAAGTTCAATGTTTGTACTTCATGTACTTTTTCTCTGTTGTTTTTTTGCTTTTCAGCTTTTAGGCACTGGCTTGTCTGTTAACATTTTTGCGGGTTTTAACTCTTTCTTTTCTTTGTAACTTTGCGCGTCTTTTGGGGAACCTAGGAACAGCAGATGGCTAAGCTTGTTCCTTTTCTTTGCGCTGTATTTTCAAAGTAGTTAAGTACTTAATAACTAATTAATTATGCACTTAAAGCACTGCTGAAATACTTTGTACATATTGCAACTAACTGTTTAAGTCATATAACTTTCACAAAGTTTTCTTTATTTAATTATTGTCTTTAACTTATTCTCGTTTTCGTGCTGTCATAAGTTGTAGAGTAGGGGGTTTTAGACTCAAGTTTTCTTTCAAAAATCTGTTTTTTAAAAATTAATATTTCCTTTTTAATTGCAATGAAAAAATTTGGATTTCTTTTGCATTGTTTTCAGGTTTAAATTCTCTCTCAAACGAACTTGGCATTTCGTTATAGCTGAAAATTATTTCTAATTATTATGTCACTCTCACAGCTTGAGTTCTCTTTAATCTTCTTCTCTCTGTTTAATAGTAACAGATGAAGAGCATGGGTCGGGCCAGGAAGGTTCATGGATGCAAGCGAAATTGTTAACTAGTGCTAGGTCATACAACTCTGCGGAGGACATGACATATATATATATTTTAAAACAATTTTAGGTGGGAATGTTACTTGCATCTATGGCCTTGCAGGAACCCATTTCCAACTAGGTCTTTGTGGAAGTGAGAAAATGCAGAGTTTTTGCTGGTCCTTGATAAAGCCAAGGCTCAGTATTCTCGACACCTTCTACATTCAGTTGTTTTATTTTATTTTTTTATCTTTTCTCCTTTTACTCACACAGGTAGATACATAACTTTTTCTATGTTGTACTTGGTGTGAGTCAAAATTATATATGTATTTTTTTGCTTAGGTATCTTCTTAATAGAATGTGAATTCTGAATTTTCAAAACTGCTGCGTTGCGCGTTTTGATCTTCAGGTTTTTTTGCAACTTTCGTTTTAAATTCTAAAATTTTTTCCTCAGTCTTCATTTTTGCACTTCAGTATATATATATATATATATCGTGTCTTCTCTGTCACTCCGGCATGTTTTCGAATTGCGTGTACCCATCTTCCACGTGGTTCTCTTCTGGGTCGCTTGGTATCCGGTTCAGTATTTCAGTTGTCAACGGTGGCCAAATTTTCTAGCAATATGTCCGGCTCATTACCGTTTTTTAAGGGTCTTCACTATGATTATGATATCATCTGCTCTTGTCATTTTCCTGATCCTGAGTTCCTCTCTTTATCTTTTCTGTTACACCATGCATGCACCTTTCCATGCTTCTTTAAGTTGTTTGCAGCGTATGCATGTCTTTTCTGGTTAAGGTCCATGTCTCTAATCCATAAGTAAGAACTGTAAGGATGTGTCGATTAAAAACTTTTCTTTAAAGTCGTAATCGTAAATTGCTCTTGCAAATTTTGCTGTTTCTTCTAAATGCTCTACAGTAAAGTTTTATTCGCCTATTAATTTCTTCTTCTATGTGGTTCTTGCTTGATATCTGTTGTTTTGGGTAAATGCAGGCATCCGTTACTTCTAGAATTGCTCCATCTATCGCTAAATCTTCAGTTCTTGGAAAAGCATTGTACATCAATTTTGTAATTTTGTTTTCTGTAAGTTTATTTTTAAGATATACATATACACTGAGTGGCCACTTTATTATGACCATCCCCTCAGTACTTCGTTGCGCCACCTTTTGCCGATTCTTCGTGGCATGGACTCCACGAGATGTTGATAGGTGGTTTGTGGAATCTGAGACCATGCTTGATGAATAGCACTTTCCAGGAGTGTGTGTTTGCAGGGCTGTGGATCCAGCTGTCTGATGGCTCGTTCAACTTCATCCCACAAATTCTCAACGGGGTTGAGATCTGGAGATTGTGGGGGCCACCTAAGCAAAGTAAACTCGCCGGCATGTTCCTGAAACCAATCCTGTACAATACAAGCACTATGGTAGGACGCATTATCTTGTTGAAAGTAGCCATCGCCATCGATCATCCACATGACAGGATGCATTTGGTCCGCAACGATGTTTAGATATGTTGTGACAGTCAAACGTTTTTTTGTTTTGTTTTTTTGATTGGAGGCTTAACGACCACCGTGAGCAACTCAATGGGCTATAAGCAGTCGCCCGTCCCTAATTTAGGGTCACTGGTTCCAGGGAAGGGAGAGAGCCAGTGCCGTAAGACAAACACAACATCCATGCCTCACCGGGATTCGAACCCGGACCCCTTACGGACGAATGAGCAGAGGCCAGCGCCTTAGACCACTGCGCCACCGGGGCGGCAGTCAAACGTTGATCAACACGAATTAAAGGGCCCAAAGCATGCCAGGAAAACATTCCCCAAACCATAACGTTGCCTCCACCAGTTTGAAGGGCTGTAGCAATGCTTTTGGGGTCCATGCTGTCGTGCTGTTTCCGCCAAATTCTTACTCGGCCATCGGCATGGTGCAACTGAAAACGTGATTCATCGGACCACATAATTTGTTTCCAATTATCGACTGTCCATTGCTTGTGCTCCTGTGCGAACTGGAGACGTTTTCTCTTGTTAACTGCAGACAGCAAAGGCGTTTGAACAGGCCTTCGGCTGTCATATCCCATCCGATGCAGTGTACGGCGAACAGTGCGTGCAGAGATCATTTGGGGGGATCCTTGATTAAGATGGTCTGTAATTTG
Source organism: Macrothele yani (assembly GCA_039090855.1). Lineage (NCBI taxonomy): Eukaryota > Metazoa > Arthropoda > Arachnida > Araneae > Macrothelidae > Macrothele > Macrothele yani. The sequence continues at coordinate 85,177,745 of CM076991.1, forward strand.
CTGCACTGTTGCCCTTCTGTTGTCTGTTACCAGTCTGGACACTCTCCGTTCCGCCCGAGCAGTCACTAGTCGATGACGACCACACGTTGCACGTAGGGACCCAGTTTTTTGTCTGACAGTCCAGTCTTTAAACACTTTAACAACAGCTGCTCTGGAACATTTCACGAATGCGGCGGTTTCGGTGATACTCGCTCCGTGGCTCCGAGCTCCTACAATGATCCCATGTTGAAAGTCCGTCAAATCGCATTCTTTACCCATTTCGTCACCCAAAAATCATTACTACTGCTGTCGCAAGCACTAAGCTTTCCCTTTTTATACTAGCCTCGCCCTCTAGCGACAACAGCGTGCAGCCATAGCTCATTTGCTTAAAACTGTCAGGTGGTCATAATAAAGAGGACACTCAGTGTATATGACGCGTTTATTTGTGCTGTGGATTTCTAGTTGGACCACCCCCTTGAGAAAATCCCGTACGCGCCACTGGTCATATCGCATTTTACCAGCTAACGCTCGTGAGTTACGGCCCTCGGTTTCACGTTTATTGTTGAATGCCGCTACCTTGTCTTCGTGCAGCATTAACTTCCTACTCAGTGGAGGCTGTTGTGTTGTTCGTGAGCATGTTCGCCCGAGATTCGTTTCATTTAGGTCAGAGGCCTAGGCCACTTGCGCGGGCAAAAAATGCAACCGAAATATAAGGGGGGGGGGGCTCGTTTAAAGTACACATGTGTTGTAATTCAGCAGTTGTTAAATCCCATGACTTTTGGCTTGCAGGAACTACTACCCTATGATGCCCTCTAATCCTGTGAACGCATCACTAACGATGGCTGGGACTTGAACTTGTTTTGTCTTTTTCGGCATTGGGGCAATACAGGAGCATGCTGTAACTCTCAGAGTGAAACAGCGAGACAACAATAGCAACTCAGTAACGAATGCATGTCAACAGCAAAGAAAAACAGCTGTTCAAAACCTGATAAAGATCATGGTAAAGCGTTTAAAATGCGTTCCGCCTCTTAGGATATTTTAGCTGATACATTATGTTCTGCAGTCGATAACAACTAGCTGCCATTGACAGTTTTCATGTATCACAGCTAAGTTCCGGTTTGATGCCATGCTGATATGTATTCTAAAGCTGTGTAGATCGCACAAGCATAGTTGTACTCTCTTTTTACTGGTTATCGATCACCTGCTTAAAATGTACAAAATCAATAAAAAGTTTACTTTTTTTAGTGCAATAATTTGAAGTTTCATGAATTCCATACGTAATGCTTTTATTTGAAAGTTGTAAAATTCATTTTTCACTGATCGGGACTTTGCACTAAAGTTTTAATAATGTTTAATGTCGGTTCTGATCCATAAGAACCATCCTCAGACGTAAATTTCTACTCATTTCACATAATTCTATTTTATATATCTATGTGAAACTACCGATGTTTAAAACTTACTGGAAGTTCAAAATAAAGGTGTGCCATATTTTTTAAGACAAAATCAACATAAAAAAAGAATTAGCAAAACAAAAGGAGTGCAATTTTGTAAACATGTTTCCACACTTTTTTTAGGGATGATTAAACATGCAAGGCCTATGTTGTCTAGCACCGTTATCTTTTTTCTGTTTCTATTGAACAATGCGGAACTTTTCAAAAGCGGTTTGAACTTATTTAAAAGACCGAAGTTGCGATTTTCTAGGAAGATATATTACCATGTGAGATGTTTCAGAGTACCAATGCAGCAGGAAAATGAAATCGGAAATAAATTACTACTGCGCTTAAGTAATCTGGACCCAAATTGGGTAATGCGGGCCTATGCTTCTTGTACAGCGATATGAAACTTCAGGAGATGAGACACGACATGATGTTCGTGATAGTATCTGTAAGAGATATCCATAGCTACCACTGCATGCCTCTGTACAAAGGGATTGGAGAGAGTTAGTGAATGCCATAAATTAAATGAGCTGCTGTTTTTTGCAGAGCAACAAATTATTTTAGAGGTGCTTTAAGTTCATGAACATAAATTGGTGGGGGGGGGGGGGGGTACGGTAAGTTTTATAGTGTCCAGCATTGTCCAAAGACACTTGTTGCCCAGCTCAAAATGAAGCTCAATTTTTTTAACGGAATTAGCTGCGAAAGAAATATGCGTGATGAAGTTGAAGGAAGTATTTAGGCGCAGAATGTTGCTTGTGAACTGTTAAGAGATGCATGGGAAATTTTGGTCTCTTGCCACTTTACACAACAAGTTGATTTTGCAAGAGTTAAAACGCCACAAGGTACCTGTAGTCATTAATAAGGACCTTATCCAGGAGGAGGTACTTATGCTTACTAGCACCACGTAAACAGTCCACGCCATCCAATGCAGAGCTAAACTTCGAATTTGATTGTGTGTGACGAAAAAAGCCATTTTTTTCAAAAGAACGGTAGAAATGTATGCAGCGATCTTATATAGAGGCATGCGCATGCTAAATAAAAATTCATCAGACGTACACTATATGGACAAAAGTCACCAGTCACCCTTTAGAATCACAGTATGCAAGCCGTCCGCGCAATATGATATGCAAAGTCTTATGGGATTGTATAAATGAAAGCTACTGGTCTTCCAGAGTGTGCACTGTACTGCTGGATGTCACGACGTGAACGCACAGAATTTGAGAGAGGTATGATTGTAAAGTGCCAAACACACGTCAGTGGCCTTTCGATACGAGAGAAAGAAAATCAGTCGAGATAAATTAACTATCGGATGCAGGGCATCACTGGCAAAGCGAAAGTTCCCCCAGTCATGGAAATGCACAGGCAGATAAGGAAAATTGACAGAGACCGTTGTGGGCTAAAGAGAGATTCTAAGACTCTTTGACGGTATACAGCAGATCGCTGTTTAGATATCACAAGGACTTCTGGTATCCCAGTTTGCGCCGTTGCAGAATCGCAGCGACGGGCAACCCACGTCGTAGATTTTTTGGTCCTGCAAACGAAAAGAATATCCCCAGAACCTTTATTCTGGTCCTGCAAAAAAAAAAAAAAAAAAAATCCTCCCCAGAGCCCTTGTTTAATCCTTTCTTGCAGACTTGCGATCAGGAGCACAAGTTTTCCATCTGGGCACGGAATTCCGTCTTTCAAAACTTACCGAAAAAGGAAATTAGACGAAGTGAAGATTTATCCCATATAATCGTACCCCCCTCCCCCCCCTCTCGCGATGTTCTTTCTGTCAACACACATCAGTGAAAAAACAAATTACGATTACGGGATTAATCTTTGATCCGTCCTGCTCATGTTTGTGAAGCATCATGTTATATCATAGATGTCTGTATTTCCGCTTGAAAACGGAAATTAGATGGAGCGCTGTAATCATAAACTTTTTTTTTTCCGCGATGCCCTCTTTGCTCTGTATGGTTCCTAACTGTTTTATTCCATAATTATTTGTATTTAAGCTTTAAACGGAGTAAAATTCTCTGAAAACGAAAGCTGGACAGATCAAAGATTAATCCCGTAATCATAATTTGTTTTTTCGCGATGTTCCCGGTGTTCAAATATTGTTGCTAAACATCATTTTGTTGCAGAAATGTTTGTGCTTCAGCTTAAAAATAAAGGCGAAAATTTCCGACTACGGAACCTATAAAGGGAGCGAAGATTTATTTCGCCGTGATCGTAATTTTCTTTTTTCACTGTGTTCTCCCTGCCCTACCTTGTTGTTAAATACCATTTAGTTACATAAATATTTGCATTTAAAGGCAAAACGAAGAGGGGGGGGGGGGGGGGGATTTTCGTAAAACAAAATTGACGGAGCAAAGATTTCTCGTCATTTTTTTTTTTTTTGGCGATGATTTCTCTGGCCAGTGTTGTCAAATGTCATTTTTTGCCATGAATCTTTGTGTTTCAGCTTTAAAATAGAGGCAAGAATTTTCGACAACAACGGTTGGACGGAAGTTCTATAAGTATATGTAAATAATATTTTTTTGTTTCAGTCTCTGCTTTGTAGTTTATATATATATATATATATATATATATATATATATATATTGTTACGGTACCGGGCCGAGCTAGGTTATGCATTCCACCGCTCGCCACCAAAATGTTACGACAGTGGGTCATTATCCCACCGCTGTCATTCAAAATGTTACGACCTCGGCCGCTACTTCACCGCGGTCAATCAATTTAACAACCGTAGCCGAACAATTAATATATTTCTTCTCTGCGGTCCTTCGACGTAGTTCTTGGCGCGATAACTGTATTATATGGGCATACACTTAAACAATTTGAACCAATCACCTGCGTACACATAAATAATGTGTTCTATGACTGCGCTGACTGCCTAAAGAAATATTTAATTGGCTACAAAAACATAACAATGGCACACATACGAATAAAATTTAGCAGTCTTCTGAACATAGTATTGGGTCAACTTTGACCTAAATCAGTTCCCGCGAGATAGTTTTAATGAACTTAAATTCCACAGTTCAGTCTTACTATTTCTCAGTTCAGTTCTTCACTTAATAGCGTAGCAGATGGGACAATAAAAACAAAAATGTTTCTACTTACATGGATGCTGTCAAGAATAAATGGTGAATCCATTTCACCTGTCTATTCGTTAAGTAACCAAGCCACCGCTCTTACGCTACCAGTTTTCCTTGCGCCGGCTTTATCCCTTCGCACTTACACGTAGTGGCTGCGCTGCTTACGTAGCCACACACACACACACACACACACATACCTGGGGCCTCGCTTCGCCCCGCAGGACCAGCTCGCCTCCTTCGCCGTTTCAGGGAGAGGATGGTGATTCCACACTGCCGTAGTTGGACTTAAACCCGATCTTCGGCTGGGCTTCGCTTCGGCCAACGTCCACTCGCCAACTTCCGAATTTCTCCATAACATCACTCCAATGGGCCAACCAGTCGCTGATATCCATTAGGCTCCCGGCCTATAAATTGCTGCTTTATCACGCGGATTTAGGCATTCCGCTGTCTTTATGGCAAACTGGCATCTCCAGCTGCCCCGAGTTCTCGTCTCAGTTTCTTACCAAATGTGGGGAGGTTCGCTGCTTCATTTATCCCAATTCATATAGAAGATCCAAGGCATCCAGCCTTTCACAACGGAGAGCGTACAGACAACTGAACTTTCTTCCTTATTTTCATGCCAAGTGCGAAATCTTATTTTCCTGCACGGACCACACACACACACACACACAGAGAGCAATTGTCCTCGAAAATGCCCCAAACAATCGACAAATTTACGATTATTCGCGAAATCTTTTGTCCCCCATCTTCATTCATTTACACAAGTGGCCCTCTTCGAAACGTACCTCCTTCCCTTTCCGTGTTGCTTAGGCTGCCCGTCAGCTGCGCCCTGATATTTATGACCTAACAGCGCGCTAGGAACTTCAGACCACCCAGCCAGAGGGAATTCTTCGCCTCTTTTCTATCCTATCCCCCAGATAAAACTTTCTCTGCTGTTTACACTTTGACTCCAATCAAGCCTCGAACATAATTAATACTTAATTTCATGCATTCACCACGCCCATTAATTACTAAATTAATGGCAGGGTTGGATCGTAACAATATATGTATTTAATTCTCAGTCTCTCCTTTTTTTTTTTTTTTTTTTTTTTTTTTTATTTCTACCTGTGCAAATTTTAGCACCCAGTTATGTTGCCTAGTGACCGACCAGCAGGTTTTGTGGCACCATGATATCCGTCGCAACCTGGCTTTCTGCTATGGGGGCCCGTCGTACAAGAATCATTCACAGGAAGCTCCACGCAATGGGTTTTCATGGTCGTGTCCAGCCCATAAACCCCATATCACTCTACAGAATGTTCCTGTTCGTTTGGCATGGTGCATATATAGTCGGTCTTGGGGTCTAAAACAATGTGCAAAGATCCTGTGAACTGATAAATCACGATGTACCAATTTAGATGGCCGTGTATGGATATGAAGAATGCCAGGATAACGGTTCTCACCCTGCGCACAAGCTTTGGAGGTAGCAGTGTTCATATGTATGTGACTCTTTCTTGTGGAACGGACTCGATTCATTTGTGGTGCTGCAAAACCCCTTAATGCAGAAGCTTACCTATACATTCTGGATAATTCGGCCTTCTCAGCACTGTGGCAGTACTACGGAGATGAGTCTTACTGCTTTGAGTAAGAAGGCAACACACTTGACGCGTTGTTGCAGACTGGTTTACGGAAAATCGGGTTTCGTATTTGTGAAGGCCTTTACAAAGCCCTGATTTGAACCCTATTGAACACTTGTAGAATGAACTGAAGCGTCGTATCAGAACTTCAGAGAAATGGAAAGGCATGTATTCCGACGAAAGCTGGACCAACTCGATACTAATTTCTTTCAATAAATAATCCTTATTGTTTATAGTTCTGTTGTACAGTGACTTTTGTCTATATAGTGCGCTTGACTTCAACAAGTACCTAGATACATATATTTTATAGCCAGAAAAGAAATTGGAGAGCCAATGATTCAGTGCAGAATCAAGACCGTCTGATGAAATTTATTCAGCACGTTCCAGTGTCAGACTTAATGAAAGGTCTGATACCACAGCATGCGTTTCGCCAATTTATACTACGGCTGCGCTTTAAAGATGTGGATTCATCAAAACTTTGCAGCCGTTCCTTTTTTGCCATTTGTAATTCACAAGGAAATAATTTGTTGTCACCATCATCATCATTGTCAACCATTATCAATCCACTGCTGGACGAAGGTCTCCCCAAGTTTCCTCCACAACGGTCTGTCTTGTGCCAGTCTCCTCCATGTCACCCCTGCATACTTTCGAATTTCATCCACCCATCTCCTATGTGGTCTTCTTCTGGGTCTTTTCCTGTCCCTTGGAATCCAATCTAAAATTTCGGCTGTCCATCGATGATCTGTCCTTCTGGCAGTATGTCCAGCCCATTGCCATTTCAGGGATTTAACTCTGATCATGATGCCTTCCACTCTTGTCATTTTTCGGATCCACGAGTTCCTCTTCTTATCTCTCCTGGTTACACCAAGTATGCACCTCTCCATGCTACTTTGAGTTGTCTGCAGCCTTTGTATGTCTCTTTTAGTTAAGGTCCACGTCTCTGCACCATACGTAAGCACTGGAAGGATGCATTGATCAAACACTTTTCTTTTAAGACATAATGGCATATTGCTCTTGAAAATTATGCTGTTTCTTCCAAAAGCTCTCCAGGCAAGTTTTGTACGCCGCTTAATTTCTTTATCAATGTGACCCTCACTTGATATCTGCTGTCCAAGATAAACGTACGTATCTGTTATCTCCAGCTTTTCTCCATCAATCGATAAATCTTCATTTCTTGTAAAAGCATTGAACATCACTTTTGTCTTCTGAAAGTTCATTTTTAATCCCACTTCTTTACTCTTGTCAGCAAGTTCCTGGATCATACTCTGCAGCTCTGATGGGCTAGTTGCAAAAATTACTACGTCATCAGCAAAACGAAGGTGGGTTAGATAATCTCCATTAATCTTTATCCCCTTGTTTTCCCAGCTCAGTGACTGAAAAACACCCTCCAATGTGGCATTAAAGAGCTTCGGAGATATGGTGTCACATTGTCTCACTCCCTTTCCAATTTTTATGTGCGTTGTATTTTCAAACAGCCTAATCTTTGCACTTGCATTTTCATAGATGTTATTAATAATATTAATGTATGCATCTTCAATACCGCAGGTTTTCAGAGCCATTGTAACTGCTGATGGTTTCACCGAATCAAAGGCTTTTTCATAATCGATAAAAGCCATGCACAATGTCAGTTCATATTCCCTCGCTCTTTCAATTAGTTCTCTCAGCACATGGATATGATCTATTGTGCTGTAGCCACTCCTGAATCCAGCTTGTTCTCTCGGTTGAGCCATGTCCAGTGTTACCTTCAAGCGGTGTGAAAGAACTTTAGTGAAGATTTTATAAACTACTGATAGGAGGCTGATAGGTCTGTAGTTTCCGAGATCCTCAATGTAGCAGGATCATTGTAGCGGTGTTCCAATCCTCAGGAATCTTTCCTTCATTAAGGCATCGAGTGAAAATTTGGGCGAGTACTGTTTCGATTTCTCCACTTGCTTCTTGTATGATGTCTACAGTAATTCCATCTTCTCCTGGAGCTTTTCCCCGCTTCATGTTCTTGATTGCATGTGCAACTTCTGCTTTCTTATGTAGCAGGATCATTGTAGCGGTGTTCCAATCCTCTGGAATCTTTCCTTCATTAAGGCATCGAGTGAAAATTTGGGCGAGTACTGTTTCGATTTCTCCACTTGCTTCTTGTATGATGTCTACAGTAATTCCATCTTCTCCTGGAGCTTTTCCCCGCTTCATGTTCTTGATTGCATGTGCAACTTCTGCTGGAAGGACTGGAGGAACTCTGGTACTGGTATCTTTCATGATGTCTGGAGTGCATGTATTATCCCTTTCATATAATTTGGAGTAGAAATCTTTCACTCTTGTCAAAATTTCGCCTCTATTTCTTGTTACAGAACCATCTTCTTTTCTCAGTGCCATAATCTGTTTTCTTCCCTTACTGAGATGTCCCTTTGCTATCTTTAGGCTTTGGTTGTTTTCAATTGCTTTCCTCACTAGTTCACAGTTGAATTTTCTTACGTCTTCAGTGATATTTTTTCGTACTGTCTTGCATAGCTCTATATATTCCACTTTGGAAGTCACATCTTCTTTAGTTGTCCTCATCTCTCTTCTTTTTTGCCTCAACATTTTCGTTTTTCCTGATAATTTATTTACATGCAACTTGTTCTTAGACCCAGCTAATTTTGTTGCTGTTTCCATAAGAGCTTTGGTTATTTTTCTGTTAACTTCAGAGATGTCCACTTCTTCCGATGTTAGGCCTTCTAAAGCAGAGAACCTGTTCTTCAGTTCCAACTTGAAGGTATTATGGTGTTTTTTAAGGTTGGTTATGTCAATAGATTTTGTTTGTCTTATGAGCTTGCCACGTTCATGTTTAGTGTTGAGGTGCATCTTACATCTCACCAATCTATGGTCACTACCTGTGTTGAACTTGTTTAGCACACTGCAGTCTTCTATGACGAATTTTTTGTTACACATAATAAAATCAATTTCACTTGTCGTCCCATTTGGATGTCTCCATGTCCATTTCCTGTGTGGCTTTTTCTTGAAGAAGGAGTTCAAGATGAAAAACCCTTCTGCCTCTGCAAACTCAACGAGAGTATTTCCACGCTGGTTTCTGTTGCCGTGACCGAATTTACCTACTGAAGTTTCATGTTTTTGTTGTATCTACGTATATATAAAGATTCAAGTTTTTGTTGTATCCTCGTATATATAAAGATAAAATAACATAGAAATTGTAGGTCAGGGTAATTAGTTAGAAGAAAGTAAAATTGTAATGTTTTCGGGTACTTGCAGTAGGAAAACTTACTGGAATGTTTTACCCAGTTGCTCTAATCTCACGGCATAGGACTAGGCGTTCTTCTCTGTATATTGGATCTTCTTCGTGTATCTTCTCCAAAAGGGAGGTTGGCGGTTAAGAAACATCGTTGACTATTCAATCTAGGTTCGTGAACAATTTCCTCCTGTTCTGTCCCTTCATGTTTTCCAATCATCCATCCATTCTCCTCTGCCTCTTTGCTCTTTGGGTGAATCAGTACAAGTATAATATAGTATTCAGTCGCTTTTATATACACTCATTGTCATAAAAATCCGCCCACCAAGAAAAAGCCGTGCGATTAGCGCGAAACTCTGCGAATACGTACGTGGAGAGCCGACATGCAAATGATTAAAGTTTCGTGCGATTCCGCATGCCCGCGCGTCCAAGACCGGCGCTGCAATCTCAATCCTTAGGGCTTATAAGGCGCTGCGCAGGGGACTCCACATTCGTGCCGAAGTACATCGTAAGAGTTAGGTGAGATCCCTAAGCGATAGACATGCCAAGGAACCACCGTAGATGTGCGTACGGGCAACTGACTGAGTTTGAACAAGGTCGTATCGTCGTGGTGAGAGAGGCAGGGTGGCCGGCGCGCCGAATGGGCCGGTCGAACAGTATGGTGCGATCGTGTTGGGAGCAATGAATACGGGAAGGTACCCAGACACGGCGGACTCGTTCCGGACGACCCAGACACACCACCAGCAGAGAGGATCGTGAGAGCGGCACGCACAGATGCAACGACGTCCTTGTCCAATATCCAGAGACACGTGGCGGCTGTACAAGGGACTCCTGTGTCCTCCAGAACCATTTCCAGACGCCTGGAGGAGTCGAATCTACACTCTCGACGGCCCTTACGTTTTCTGCCATTAACACCTGACCATCGTCGGCGTCCATTGCAGTGGTGTCATCGGCCAGCAACGTGCCTACAGACTGGCGACGCATGGTGTTCAGTGACGAATCCCGCTTCTGTATGGGAACGGACGACCACCGTGTCAGAGTGTGGAGGACCGCAGGTGAGCGCTACAATCCCAACCTCACTGTACAGCGTCACACGTCCCGAATTGCCGGCGTGATGGTCTGGAGAGCCATCGCGAATGACAGCCGGACTTCTCTCGCAGTGATCCGAGGGACGTTGACAGCACAGAGCTACGTACAGGGGAGCCTGCGGCTCCATGTGCTGCTTTTCCTGTGGCGGAGCGATCCGGAGAAGATGAGAAATCAGTTTGGTTAGTATGAACATTTTTGAGACAGACATTCAAACAGCGAGCTGTAGTGGGTCAGTGCTAGAGGAAGAGGTTAAATTTAACACAGTCCGGCGCGGAAAATTGACTGATATTAGATTGAAGGTACTGTATTGCCAGACAGTAATTCAACTGTAAGGAACAAACATCAGGCAGAATTATGTACACTGGCACAGACCTCCTTTTTGTGATGGGAATTATGACCAAGTACCGTGTTTCTTTGTTGTTTTTTTTTTGTTGTTTTTTTTAAGAATCACGGAAATTTTTTATCGAGGTATTTAATTGTATTTGCATTACTATAAATTTCCAATGCAATACACCGTTTGAGAAATAAGTGGTAATTATTGTCACTGTGTAAGAACATCACATCTGTTCAAATGAGTTGGAATTATTCAAATGAGACGGAGTTCTTCATCTCTTCAAATAAGACCGAGTTTAAATGAAATTTCCCACTGTGAGAAATGTTCTTGAACACGTAAGTACCAAAATTTTAATGGACGTGATATCCATTTTTGTATATTATCTTAAATGATGTTATTGTCTTTAAAATGTGCGTAGAAAAAATAGCATAATTATTTCTCGTATGGCGCTGACGCAAACGAGTTAGTATCTATCATCTTATTCTGTGAATCAGTTGTGATTCACGGAATGTGTAAACAGTTTATGTCTTTTTTTTCTGTGTTTGCGGTATCGTTTTTTGATATATGTACACATTGTAAAGTTTAGGGTAAGGAAATTGCTGAATAATTTTGTTTGTTCAGCAGCTGTACTTTTCAACTGACGTGCATTTTTCTTCCTTCCCGTTCTTTTACTTGTCTTTATTTACTATGCTGTTGAATGAGTATTCGAATGTTTAAATAATGTGTGAACATTTATTTGTAATCTAACGTTTACACTATGAATTGATATATGATAAAAATGGTGTTACAAATTTGAGATCTAGTTGCTTTAGAGCTAAAATGTGTGGTTAACGGTGTTAGCGTAACATGTTTAAAGTTCTAAGAATGATATTTCGGAAATTTATAGCAGCAACTGTTTTGTACATTTCTTGTAATTTTCAGCATAGCTAAAAATACGTCTTCAGTTTCCAAAATTTTGAAAAAAAAATTTAATTTATAAACTTGTGAGACGAACTATTCTTTATCTTCGTATCTTTTAAATACGTTTTTGTTTTACATAGTATTCTTCTGTTTGGTCTTCAACGGACCGTACAGATGGAAATCACCAAAATTGCTCTATGCTTCGTGCACTTTCGGTATGGACCGGAGAGACGCCATATTTAACGTGCCATACCCGCAAGTGTGATTATGCGAATTTGGTGGTTAAACAAAAGTGGGTGGAAAAACAAAACATGAAAAGCACGTCAAAGATTCTATTTGCATTTGTATTGGAGGCTGGGAAAGTTTCTAACCTCTCATACAAGAAATGCTGGAATAACCAATTTATTATTCTACGCAGTTCTTCCTTAAGTCAACGTACTTTCTGGCACGATCCAACTTTTGTAACCCATTCAAATAAAATCAGATTTTGACTAAACCATTTGTTCAGTGCGTGTGTCACAACATTGTCACTCGAATTTTTGTGCTTCCAAGTTCTTTTTGAGATTTAGTAAATAGTAGAGCTGATGACGTAGTAGGTTGGACCCATCATCAAGCAGTGTTGCCTGCGCCAAAAGCTCTGTGCATCAGTGTGTTGCTTTGATGGAAAGTGACTCTAGCCAATTTCCCACTCCTCTTGAGCTTCAGTTGCTCATGGAAACGTCTCAGTAGGTTCGAATAATACACTGCATTGATAGTGGCACCTCTTTCCGGGCAATCAACTGTAATCACTTCTTCTGTACCCCAGAAGACGAATGCCGTGACTTTCTCTGTAAAAATGTTTTGGAGGGGAGAAGAGAGTGATACTTCCACAGTTTTCATTGGTCTTCTGTTTCAGGGTCGAAGTCAGGAATTTATCTTTTATCCATTGGGGTTATACCGCCCCCAGACCTGAGCTACATTAGCTTCAAAATGCTGCACAATCTTATGACGCTTCACTCTGTTTCGCTTCTGATCTGCATTCAGTGTGGTTTTGAGACCCACCTGGAAGAAACCTTCTTCATTCCTGAAATATTCACCACAGTATCATGAGCTCGCTCCTGGGAGATGTTGAATGTTGTCTCAGTGCGCTTCATTGTCATTATGCGGTCTTACTTGCTCAGGTAATGAATGGCGTCCACATGTGCAGGTGTCGACACTGTAACAGGTCTTCCACTGCAGGCTGCATCTTCAACACTATCTCTTCCACGTTTAAATTGTGCAACTCAGTTTTTGACTGAAACTTGTGTAAGACAAGATTCCCCTAATGTTTACTGCATGTCCTTATGAATTTCATTCCCGGACATTTCCGTTAAATGGAGGCACTCAAGTGCTTGATTCTCTCAATAGTCACCATCTTCAGTCACTTTCCTTGCTTCAACGCCCTCTGTAAATGACAGGGAAACAGTTTTACAAACCTGAAAATTTCTGATAACACACAGGGACAGTCACACCTCAGATTGGAAGCATTGTCTTTCGCGAAAACCTTTGCAATCTGTATTGGGCTGAAAAAAATTCCATCGCTCCTTCGTATATTCTGAAATGTTTTTAGCAGTACAGTGCATTAAATGAACAAACAAAAAAAGTGGCAGGTGCTTTTTGACTTATACAGCGTGTTTATAAGCGCTGGTTTATGACCATTCGTCCGAGAAGGGTCCGAATTCGAATCCAATGAGGCATGGATGTCGTTTTTGTCTTACGGCACTGGCTCTCTCCCTTCTCTGGAACCAGTGGCCCTAAATTAGGGACAGGCCACTGCTTATATCCCATTAAGTTGCTCACGGTGGTTGTTAAACTTTCAATCAAAGAAAAAGAAATGGTGGGAACACTTAACAGTAATTTATTGCACCTGTATAAAGTAAGAAAGATACCATTTACTTATCTATACCATAGAAAACATGAAAGTTTCCCCGTTGTCACTGCCCAGGCTTGTATTTCCATCATTCACCGCCAGTTGGAGTTACCTGTCCTACCTCTGCTACACCCATAGCCTTGTTGAACGATGACGGCCTCCGATCCCGAAAAGGCATTTTGTGTGCTACTGTTTGGTAAGAACAATGTGCAACAGACGTTCAAAGGAAATTTTGAAGCGTGTACGGTAGAGAGCCACCAAACAGGAAAGCTATTTTCAAGTGGTATCTGCAATTTGTAAACACAGGTTGCTTGTGTTCGGGAAAGAGCAGTGGCAGGCCTAGGGTCATTTCGTACGCTCCTTGAAAACGTCCTTGAATAAAAAAGTTCATTTTCAAGTCCTTGAAAGTACTTTAAAAGGTTTAAGGCTCTGTAAATAGTACTTGAAAACAAATTGTTTGTTAAGTAATGATATGAAAGAGCATGTATTAATTGTTTGTGCTAAAAAGATGTATAGAAAATTTCTGTTTAGTTCTGATTGAACTTTCTGTATAGTTCTGTATAGAACTTGCGTTTTACCCAGGGAAGTTAGAGTGTCGACAGCTGGTACCTTGGCTATAATATCACTACACAGTAAAGCATCAACCATGTGAGTAAAATAAGTGGAATGATGTATTCTCAAATTGTGATGGGTTTCTGTTTAGTGGGGTTAGGGACGCGTTCTTGTCGGAGGGTGGAACTTCCAGGCATTGCTTGACCCTTCGTCTCCTGGCCGCATCAAAGTCCTGCATCAAAAATAAAAGGTTAAAGCAAACAATAAGTGTCATACCAGCAGATGAATGCGAAAATAATCTACCCTTTCAACATATTCCACAAAATAAAATGATTTCAAAAAACACCAAAACAGAGAGGCAATTCAAAGTTAATAAAATGAACCAACTGGGACAAAGAGGTAGCGGCAGGTCATTAAAGGTGTGCTTGCTCCAGAGAAGATTAATTAAAAGAGCCTCCAAGTTTTTTTAGAGGGGGGGGGAGCGAGTTTTTCCGGTACGCCACTGGGCAAAGGGAAGCATTTCAAATTTTATTGTGAACTGCAGGGACTGACAGAAAGCAATGACGATTTTTTTAATCACGTAGTGTTTAGCGATGAGGCTACATTTCATACCAATGGGAAGGTTAATCGACACAATTGGCGAATTTGGCGCACCCCGAAACCTGCAGAGATAACTGAAAATGAGCGTGATTCGCCGTAGGTGAATGTTTTCTGCGCCTTGTTACGGCGAAAACTGTACGGACCCTTCTTTGCCGAGGGCACTGTAACTGGGCGTTCCTACCTCGATATCCTGCAACAGTGGTTGATGTCTCAAGTTCCAGAAGATAGTGATGACTTATTTACCAGCGAGGCTCCCATCTTCCATAATGACGTTCGGGCCTACCTTAACATCGAGCTACACAAGCGCTGGATCGGACTTGTTGGAGAAAAGGACGAATGTTTCTTGAAATAGCAGTCGAAAACCGGACTTAACTCCGTGCGATTTCTTCTTGTGGGGCTACATAAAGGGATCTTGTTTATGTACCACCTTTTCCACGTGATGTCCAGGAAGAATCTGCCACCACGGTCACTCAGGATATACTGGATAGGGTATGGCAAAAGCTCGATTACTGTGCGGACATGTGCCGTGCCACACGTGGTTTCAAGATTGAATCGTTGTGAAGTGATGTGATGTAAAAAAAAAAAAAAAAAAAAAAACTCTGAGATTTTCTCTTTCAAAGGGTATGTATATGAATGGCACTGATATCTGTCCTAGTCTTTGTGCAATAAATCAGTGAAAGTGTTCCCACGATTTCATGGGCGCCGACGGGGGGGATCAGTTGACCCCCTGTAGAATTATTTTTTCCTTGATTTTATTTTATTTACTCCTTTTTTTTTCTCTTACAGAACTGGACCACAAGGAAAGATGGAGTTTGGGGCGTTTAATTTAATATCCCAATTTTATTGGAAATTTGGAATTGGAAAACGATAACGTGAAAGCGGAAAACCTAGCAAACCGCAAGGTAGTACGCCCAAATAAGTTCCGCTCAGCGTGTTGTGTGCTGAACTTTTAAAAGGCTTGACGTGGCCCTGCTCGACACTGTTCATTATTTTGAAAACGGTTACCAATGTACATTATAATACATGACTATTACTAGCATACACTTTCTTCAAGAGCAGCATCAATTAATAATAATGGTGGTAGTAGTAGTAGTAGTGTTCTAGTGTAGTAAGTAAGTAGTAGTAATAGTATTAATCTTTCATTTTCACGAATTACTGTTTTCTACATATTAGCCAAACCTTAATTGACCACTTGACCCCCCCCTCTGAAAAATTTCCTGCAGGCGCCCATGCACCATTTATAAAACACCCTTTATAATAGTTACATGTTATGTTATATAGTAGAACTACTTATTTTATATAATGGAACTATTTATTTTATATAATAGTTTACTGCGCATCTCGTGAAACCGTGTTGCACTCCGTACGCATGTGCATGCCACAGTTTAGAGAAGACTGTATCGTCATAAGAAATTTGGTGTGCAGTTTTGGGGAATTAAAATGTAGAATATCTTCTTTCTGTTCTTTTATCATTGTTTTATCTGCCTGGAGAAAGGAATCTGAAGTTTCGTGGGTACTGCATTCTTTTTTCTTTTAATAGTGCTGAACACTTGAAGTACTTCTTGTGGAACCGGGGTAATATTTTTTGTTCGTAAAATCCATTGTACCTGTCTGTAGGCATTTAGTCTTTTTCAGATCGCTTTGTTCGAGGTCGACTGAAATAGCGGTAGATTTGTAATCGGTCGTGTCACATTAAAAAAAAAACAAAAAAGAAAAAAAAAACACACATCGTCAAATATTTCCTCGTTTTTCAACTTGCGGAAGTTCTCTAATCGTCCTTTTATTTTGTGGCATTGTTTTGGCTGTGCTCGTAAATGTGACCTTGACAAAATGAGTCATTTGCACCTAGAAACGAGTTACTGCTGAAGCGAGGAAACTGGGTGTGTGGTTGTGAACTTTTTTCTTTGGCTTCTTTTGATCCTTTCAGGGCAGTAATTTCTCGGTGCATTATTGGTGAGTGGGAAATAGATTGGGGTCGTAACCTTCCATTACGTTAGCTTCCGTGCGGCTATTGTTAGAAGCTGTATGAATCAGGATCATCGCCTTGCTGTTATTTTACAGCCTTGCCGTTATTTTACTTTGTCTCCGAAGAGAAATATGTCATTGAAGCCTGTCTGAGCAAAAACGGTGTTCCCATCTGCGTCACTGTGTGTGTGATAAATCGCTTCGATCTTGTCGACGATATAGATAGTAGCTCTTTATGTGAAGCTTAAGTAACAAGTAAAACGGAGCACGCAGCAGCGTTGGAGGAGTTGAACTTCAATGCCTCATTTGCAATTTGTCTTACTTCTCTCCTAAAGAGGCAGATTTCTTTCTAGAACTGCAGAAGATTGTTCTCGATGGAGTACAAATTGCTTTACCTGTCCTATCTAAATCGATTGGTACCTATATGTTGCTTCGGTTTTTCATCCGAGGAAATATTTTAGAAGGACAAAAAGCAAAAGAAAAATGACATGCTATTTAGTTACCGTGAAGCATGCTAAGTAAAGGAAATTACCTTGGGTCACTGATGTAAGGGTTGGGTAGTTTATAACTCTCCTAATCTATCTAAAAATTGATGGCAAGTTTGGCGGTTTTGGATGCATGCGCGTCTCTTACTGGATTCAACCACTTTGCCCTCGCATATAGCACAGTTCTACTTATGCAGTTCCCCGAGAAAGTGTGCACTGAATACAGGTTTAACTTGACGTAACCCATGGTTTTTTAACAAGTAGTCTAGTAACCTTGGACATAACCCATCGGAGACACTGAAATAAAACAACAGTTGTTTATTAAACTCCACGAATATGGACGCTTAAACTTTTGACGTCACTTTCCCTAGTATAGGAACTTTTTTCTTGATTTTGGATTGAAAAAAGGACCTCCCACACAAGCACAGGTATTAAATTTGTTGCTTGACGAGAGTCTTGCATTTACGTTGTGTGCGTACATTTGTTTTATTTTTCCCGAAACGCCTGTGTTTCTTTTACGCTTGGAGAGCCGAACGCACGCTATCCATAGATTTTCTACTTCTGCGGCTGTCCATGTGGTTGATGAACCGCTATTGTACAAAAGTCTCCAGGTTCGCTTCCCGGTGGTTTTCGCCAGAGAGGAGAAAGAGGTCCAACTCACGTGTTTAAGACAACGCCCCAGTGGTCGGACATAAAACTACGATAGCGTCTGTCACGTGATACGGTACCAATATAAGTAGCACCTCGGAGATTTATAAACTCTCTTCCGCGGATGACCTAGTGGTCAACGTTCATGACTGCCACGGTGAAACCTCAGGTTCGATCCCAGGCGGGTACGAACGCTCGAACCACTAAATATTCACCGTGCGTCGTATGGGCACGTTAAGACGTCGGATCTCGGGTACTGCCCCCTCCCCCCCGGTAATAAATAAGAGCGTCTTCCTTCCCCTTTTCTACCTCGCTTCCGTGTCACTTTCCTATCGGGCACTTTAGCCCAAATCTCCTGGCTTCCTATTTCTAAGGGTTGCTCTAAATCTCCTAGGGTCAGAATGCTGGATAAAGATCTCCCTCTCTAAAATCCTCTACATATGAGCTGATCTGATCTGAGTTGTAAACTCTCGAATTAAAAAAAAAAAGCAGACGGTTTTAGCTCGACGTTTTAATTCCATGTCCGTCCACTGGCGCGCTGTTCTATTGAGATCTTCGGGGCCAAATTGTTGCCATGAGTCTCTATGGAAGATCAACCTCTAACATCGAGCTTATATTAGATGGAGACGCCACTTACTCTGCCGCCATAGTTCACAGCTGATCGTTGGCGTGACGTCACATGCAGGCAGAAAAGAACTAAATTATACAGTTGATAAAAGAGTAAGCTTGAGTGTAATTGATAAAGATTACTCAGTTCGTCATTTTATCTGTCTATACGCCTAGAAACTTTTGTTTCATTGATTTCAAACCTGCATCTTGCCTGGATATGACGTCACTTGCATGCAGCACGGACGGTGACTTATGGCGGTCAGTGCTGCGTGGATAGGAGTGGTGTCTCCACCTAATATAAACTCGATGACCTCTGAGTTGCCGCCCCGGTGGCGCAGTCGTCTAAGCGATGCCCTCTGATCATTCGTCCGAAAGGGGTCCGTGTTCGAATCCCGGTGAAGCATGGATGTTGTGTTTGTCTTACGGCACTGGCTCTCTCCCTTCCCTGGAAACAGTGACCCAAAATTAGGGACGGGCGACTGCTTATAGCCCATTGAGTTGCTCACGGTGGTCGTTAAACCTTCAATAAAAAACAAAACAAAAAAACTTCTGAATCTCCTGCTCTGTGGTTTTCACAAAATCGCATGCTAAGTTACCGTTAAGATGCCTGTCGTATCCTCAAAGCGCCGCCTTGGAAGCCCAGTCTTCTAAGCTTTGGCATCTTACCGCTCGTCTCAGTGGGCCCGTGTTCAAGTCTCAATTAGGAATGAGTAGTGCGTTTGTGATACGGCGTCTCTCTTCTCCCTGGGACTAGTGACCATAAATTAGAATATACATATCACGACAATAACGCTTTCGCCGTCTTTTCTCCGTTTCCATGAGATTTAGAATGATAATCATCACTAAGGTAGTGTTGGTTTCCACATTTTTGAAGCGTGATTAGCAATAAAAAATGTGAGTTTTCTGTAAATTTTGTTTGATTTAGCATTTTTTTAAATACACCTACAGTACACTGTTAACTGAATAGATATCACTTTCGAGTATTCCTTCCCTGAGATATTGCTGCTTCATGAGCGACGTGAAAATCGAAAAAACTCCATTTGCCATTTTTGGGTCAGTGCACGATGATTTGTGGTATTATGCCCATTCAGACCTAACCATCAGGTTTGAATGCGCTAAAACGTGTCATATATCATTCGTTTTTTTGTGTTGTTGATTTAACAAGCACCGTGAGCAATTCAATGAGCTGTAAGCTGTTGCCCGTCCCTAATTTACGGCCACTTGCTCCAGGAAAGGGTGAGAGCCAGTACCATAAGATAAACACACCATCAATGCCTCACCAAAAATTTGAATCCTGACCCATCTCGGACGAATAGTCAGAAGCCAAAACTTAGACCCCTGCGTCACTCGGGCGGCTTCGTTGTTTTAACATTTTGGAAATGATGAGTTAAGTGACAAATGGCAGATATCATTCCGTGGAACAGTTTCAACACGAGATCTCTTTGTATAGTGAAAATACTTATTAATCCTGGATTTGCGTCAGTTTCTGGTTGCCTCAACCTTTTATCCTCTTGAGCTCTAATTTGTTTAGCATCAACCACCTTCCTTTGAATCCGGGGGACCCTCCCCCGCTTCCGTTACGATTTGTTCATGAAACTCAACTGAAAAGGTGTCCTCCCCTTGGCTATTGCTTTCTTTTTTCTTTCATTTTCTATTTTTTTTACCAGCCGTCACTTCTGTACCCCAGTCAAAGAGAAACAATCACAGCTAGATGACAGCACACACTATGTTTTGTTAAACACCTGCATCTTTTTAACTTTCATTACAGCTTTCTTCGTCAATTTCCTTTCGCATGAGGTAGCTCGAGAGCATCTTTTTTAGTCACTTCCAACTCTGTTTGCACCAACGATCCTAGCTCTTAAATAGTGGGCCAACGTTGACTCAACGCAGCGAAAGGAGTGATTCGTTGGCTGAATATAAGCGTGGTTCTTTCGTTTAGCTGAACTCCGGCTAACTCTCTTCCCAGGGGCTGCAGAAAGTGAAGTTCGTTGACCAGGCCCGAAATTTCGAATCTTGGTGCACTCCCCTCCCTTCCCGCTTCCCGAAACAAACAGAACAAAAACAATGCCTAAAGAGCTTTGTTAAGGATGATGACCACCTGACCACTTACCTAGAGCAACTTTCTAAGGCACATCACAACAACAAAATTGCTCATATGCCAAATAAAAATCTTGGCTAAAATTATTGACCAGGCCTGGGCGGTTCCGCCGCCACTGTCTCTGCCAATGACGTTTTGTCTCGGATAAGATTTGCTATCGTACGCATATTTTTGGTAAATAAATTGTAAGCAACACTTTAAAGTGCTATCGAAGAAGAGATATAGGAAGATGTAGATCTTCCTATATCTCTTCGTTCACGGTTTTAGGAAGATGTAGATCTTCCTAAAACCGTGAACGAAACTTTAGGTAAATTTTACCTGTTCATCGACTGTAATACTACCCACTGGCAAACACTGGTGATCGTGACTTAACGCCGGTTGGCTGACGTACCTTCGTATAAAAACATTGTGAAGTACAGGTAACTCTATCTGTCGGACAACGCTGAAACTAGTTAACATCAAGTATTGTATGTCACGTGAGCAAGTTTCGATCGTGACCGTTGCTGCATTGGTTCAAACCAGGTACTGTATTGGACTGGTGTGTCAGAATTTCGTCATGGAGCGAAGATTCGCGATCAAGTTTAATTTTTGTAATAAAACTCGATTTTGATAACAAACATTTCATATTCAAAATAGTATAACTTTACTACCGTATTTCCCCGAAAGTAAGACCTAACCGGAAAATAAACCCTAGCATGATTTTACCGGGTGCTCGTAATATAAACCGTACCCCAAAAATAAGCCCCAGTTACGATACGTAGTATCGTAGTCAGCCAGCCTATCACTGTTCAAAAACTGAAGCTAGTGCCAAAATCACTGGAGGATACCCTGTTTATGAGTTTAATTTGCCTTGAATATCCAGAGTAAGAAAGAAAGCCGATTGACTTTGAACTTAGCCGAGGACATGGTTTTTGTAATTATGGCGCATGCATTCAGTTCGGTTCAGAGAGCTAGCGGGAGATGAAAAGAAGCCGTCTTTTGTTCGGCATCTGAACATCCAGTTCCGAAAAGAGAATCCGACGTGGGAAACTTTGCAGGTGAACGCTATCTTCGGTGTGTATTTTTAGAAATAAAGGGGGGGGATACATGCGAACTCAAAGAAAAAATGAGTGTCCTATCCGCCTTCAATGGATTACGAAAGGGGTTCGTCTCTGTCCACATTATTGTGTTGGCAACGGTGACTGAAAGAATTCTTTAAAAATCAGAGAGTTAATATTTTGGGCCGAACGTACATTCTTGACTGTCATCATTTTTGTTGCCACTCCTGTGTCGATTAACAATTAACACAGTCTTCAATTAATACTTGATTTAATGGTAGATTTAAAGGGAATAATATTTTGACCCCCAGATAAGATGAGTGCAAAAAGAAAGAGCTATTCCGTTGTGTACAAGAAAGGAATCGTGGAGGACTCCTGGGGCAAGAATCTTACGGCTTTCTGCAAAGAGAAGTTGGATTTCCGAATGGCCCGAAAATGGCGAGCAGAGTATTATAACCTCAGTCAACAGGTGGACGAGGGAAATGCTAAGAAGCGCAAGTTTGGATCAGGTCGGCAACCTTTATTTCCTGAGCTCGAAGACATCATCTGTGAATGGATTGCTGACAGGGGAGCAAAGGCTTTGGTTGTGCGCAGGGCTGATATTCAAGCATTTGCCCTTACATCACAGTTAGAAATATCCCCAGAAGAATTCAAAGCATCGCAACACTGGCTGGATGGCTTCCTTCAGCGATATGAAATGTCTCTAAGAAGATCGACAACACTGTTCAAGCTGGAAGATACTGAAGTTTTTAAACGTGCACTTGCATTCAAGTCCTTTCTTGATGGCATCGACTTTTCTAAATACCAACCCTCCAACATGATTGCTATGAATGAAACTGCAGTGTTTATGGGCCAAGGATCTCAAACGACAATTGATCAGGGGTGCCTCGTCAATCTACATTCCCTCCACTGGTTACGAAAGTGCACGTGTTACCTGTGTTTTGGCAATTCGTCTGGATGGAAAGAAAGCCCCACCTCTAATCATCACTAAGGGCAAGAAAGATAAGATTGAACGTGTTTCAGGCATTTATGTTCTTGAAACCGAAAGAGCCTAGTGCACACAAGCAGTTATAAGGAAATGGGTCGATTTAATGCTGCCACTTGTTTTGCGAGGTGGCCAAAGAGGTCTGCTAGTCTAGGATTCAGCCAGCACTCACCGCGCTAAAGACATGAAGAACTTCCTTGCAGAGAGAAGAATAGATCAAATAATGATTCCCGCAGGAATGACTGCCTATCTCCAGACTCTTGATATTGCAATGAACAAGCCATTCAAGGATCATTTGCGCATGGAAATCAATGACTACATGAAAATAGAATGGAGAGAAATCAGCGTGGAAACTTTGTGAAGCCTAACCTGCAAGAGGTCGTGACTTAGGTGAAGAATTTATGGGATAAAATCACCGACAGCTGTGTTGCCAATGCACTACGAGCAGGTTACATGGACAAGAAGTGCTCATTTAAGGAGAGCTTTATTGCTGGACATAAGAGTTGGGGTCAATGGTTCTACAGGAAATGGAGTCGCAAGAAATTCAGGCCGGAATTCGGGGTTTGGAGAGTTATGACGATGTTTCAGAAAATGATATGACTGTATTTGAATAAATATAAATTTTTGTACATGAGGACATGTAGATTTGTGCACATGAATAAATGTAGATGCAAAAAAAAAGAAAAACAGTTGGTAGTACATGAAAAAATAAGACATACCCTGAAAATAAGCCCTAATACGTCTTTTTGGAGCAAAAATACGTATAAGACCCGGTGTTATTTTTGGAGAAACAAGGTGATCCGAATTTCTTGGCGTAAAATAGAAATCAAAGTTTCCAAGCTTTCGCACATGAACCAGATGGCTTTTTCAAGGAAGGTAGACAGCAAACTGAATAATAGAACACTTCAACAATTTGAACGAGGTGGCTTGACTAGACAATAAATGAAAAGATGCGAATGTAATTATTCATTCACAGAAACGAGGCGTCATGTTGGTTGGGCACGCGGTACCGTGGGAGGAAACGCAGCGTTATTTGACGAATTGGTTCCAAACTCGTGGCGATTTTAGAGATACGCTATCATTGCAAGCCTCACTGTTGGTAATGATCTCAAAAGGTTCGGCGGTTCGTTGTATAAGACCCACACATCATTTTAAGAATGTTGAGTGTGAAGCTGAACGTTAGCAAAAATAATAATAAAGCAATTTTGCGCGACGATCTGCGGAAGAGAAAAGGTATGCGAAATTTGTGCCCCATCGAGCAAAAAATGATGCGAGTTCGTTACGATCGCAATTTTATTGAACTCGTTGGTGAAGACGAAACTACACTGAATAAAATTCTCGCGTAAGACGAAATGTGGGGCTATGTTTACAGTCCCGAGACAAAATAACAAAACTCTGCGTGATCGAGCCCCCCAAGATCATAGAAAACTCCTGTGTTTAAACCATACTGATTTTTTTTTCCCGCTAAGGTTCTGATTCATCATGAACTTGTCGCAAAAGAACCAACAGTCCAGATCCAGTATTATTTTGTTGTAATGGAACGGTTGCTTAACAGAATTCTACGCGTTTGTCTGGAATTTCACAGGACAAAAGATTTGTTTCTCCTTCATGATGCCGAGCCGTGTAACACCGCCGATGTTCTAGCGCGTTTTCTCGCAAAAAGGCAAGTATGTACGCTACACCACCACTGTGTCCTTCAGGTTTGGCACCATAAGACTTCTTATTCCTAAAAACTTACATCTCCGCTGAAAGCGAAGCGCTTGCAAGAGATTCCAATGATACAGGCCAGGCTACACGACGGAGCAAATTACTGCAGTTCCTTCCGATGTGTTCCATAAAGCTTCCGTAATTTGTACGCGCGCAGTAAAATCTGTATCGAACGTGAAGTGGATTATGTTGAGCACTAAGCAGCTAAAACTTGTCGTATCTGCAATTTTTATTACCATGATTTGGAAATTTTTTAGACCCGCTGCGTTCGTTGGACCAATATACGGTTCCTGATCGTGTGTTTGCAGGTCACCATTCTAAAATGGTGAAGAATACATAGCTTCTTATCAGATTAGCTGATTAGAACTTCATATCGGATTAGCTTCTTATCAGATTAGCTATTGCTTATCATGATGCCGAAGTTTGTTTTTGTGAGAGTTTTATCGTTTTATGGAAACATCCGTAGATTATTTTTAAGAAGTGTAAGGGAACAGCAGTTCAAAGCCTTTCTGTTAATTCGGTTTCCCAGGAAAGCTCTAGGAACCTGCTGTAATCATCCGGTGGGTCACACAAAGACTGATTGTTCTGAACTCAACTGCCATACAACCTAGCTAATCACACTGATGCTGCGTTATCTCCTCAGGAAATGCTTTTCCCTTATACTCACATCGCGGATTCTTAACGACTTCTGCCATTTTGCACGAAAAAAATCGGTCGTAATGACGGGATGAGAGCTGAGCTACTTCATTCGTTCAATCGCTGAACACTGATTTTTTCCACGAAGAGTTCCGAGATCTTTTGTATTTCTAGGATATCTTACTTGATTTGCCGATTGTGGATAGTGAAACATGCGAATTGCGCACGAGCATATCATTTATTATATTCTTGAGCGCAAAGATAATATTGATGTGGTTTAACACACTACTGAGCGCTATACTTACCGAGCAGCCGTTGTATTTCCGCGTCAAGTGATTTATAAACGTGAAGTACTTTTGGAAATTTTCCATCAAATACCCATGAAGAATTTATTCACGATGCCAAAGAAGTTTCGTTGATCCCTCAGCTGTGTTGCACGTGTGAAATTGCGCGTTTCTCTTGCAGCACCTTAATGCGTTCCTTTTTGTGGATCAATATTGCTCTCATCATCCTGGAAAAAACAAAAGAAGCACCTTTTCAGCATAATTTTGCTTGTGTTCCGTGGTGAGACTCCCCCCCCTCCGCCCTGCTTTTCAAACCGAAGAAAAACGTTTTCATATTTGAGAACAAAAAAAAAAGTAGAACCTGCAAGATGTTTCAAATTTTGCGTTTAAGAATGTTGTGTTTTCAACCTGCATTCGTATTTCGTTGGAACCGAACTCAAAAAAAAAAAAAAAAAAAAAAATTTAATTTACAAAAGGTGGCACGCCCGCACCACCGTAGCTTAACGGCTGGTGGTGGGACTGCGGGTAAATTCAATTCAAGCATTAGCATTTGAACATAAATAAACTTCTCATGTAACCATTGTGAATGCTTGGGGAGGGAGTTAGAGTACCAGCGTCTAACTCGGAAAGAGAATCGACGGCGCTATGGATCTTCCGACTGTTTTCATTTTCTGATGTAGTATTGGTTTTCCGACTGACATGCACGTATTCCAGGCTTTGCGCGAAACTGTTTTAGAGATGCGCAGTAGAAGTTTACTTTAAATATTTGTTGTGTATGCCTCTTTTTTTATTTATTTTTTTCTTCTTTAAAAAAAGTTTTGGGTGTTTCAATTCTCTCATATTTGCGTAAGGCTAGGAAATATTGCACAGCATAGTGTGGAGTTCCACCTCTCTTTCATGCAGACGTCAAATCCTAGAAACCTGATTCGCCGGAAATATAGAAAAGGGATACAGCGTCATAATTTACTGCTATGCATTTTTCCTGAAACCGGAGTTATTTTCACGATGATAGCTTTTGAATATTCGTTTTACTATCAAGATCCGGTAATATGAAATATGTTCGTTGCCTGACAGTTTCTAGCGTTCTCTGTGAGGGATGTTAAGCAAAAAAAAAAAAAAAAAAAGAAAGGAAACATAAGAACGACGTCATACACTAGCGTGCAAAAATTAGTGACGAGACGGTTTTTCGAATGTAACGTCGTGCAGAAGTGCTCCACATCGACTCAAATCATACCATAAGATCTCCAAGATGTAAGAATATGGGACAAGTGAGCAAAACCGTCCAAACAAGGAATCCAAAGGATACAAAGGCACTTTATTGAAAAGGTAGCTTCGAGCACTACTGGACAGAAGACAGAAACGTCCATGTGGCAGGCGGCTTCCAAGAAAAATCCAGTCTTTAGTAGAGGATATGATCACCCCTGACTGCGTTGCAGGATTTACGACGTCTGTCCATGCTGAGGACGAGGTTGTCAAGGAGCTGTTGAGGCATCGCGGTCCATTCCTGTTGTAGCGTCAATCGCAGCTGCGGAATCGTTGCTGGCGGCTGGTGACGTGCTGCCAAGCTCTCCCGAGAAGGTCCCACGTGTTCGATTGGATTTAGGTCCGGGGACCTTGCGGGCCAATCCATGCGTTGGATATCTTTCACTCTCCAACAGTTCTGCGACAGCCACTGTACGATGAGGTGTAGCGTTGTCTTCCATGAAGAGGAACTCATGACCCACAGCACCTCTAAACAGACTCACGTGAGGCAGGAGAACCTCAGTACAATAGCGAACACCAGTGACTGAACCTCCTTGGAAGATGTGGAAGTCAGTACGGCTACCAAGCATGATACCGCCCCAAACGAGAACTCCGCCACGTCCAAACCGGTCCCTTTCGATGATGCTGGAGGTGTGATTGCGTGTTCCCTGCTCTCTCCAGATGTGTATACGTCCAGAATCGCTCGTCAGACTAAATCGGCTCTCATCCGTAAAGAGAACTCGACCCCATTGCTGATGTGTCCAGTTCTTGTGTTCCTGGCACCACAGAAACCGCGGTCTCCGATGAACAGGCGTTAATGGCACACACCGTACTGGTCTTCGTACAAATAGACCACCTTTGTGCAGCCTCCTGGCCACGGTAAAACGCGATAACGGACGTCCAGTTGTCTGTTGCATGTGCCTTGCGATTTCTCCCGCTTTCTTTTCTCGCCTGTAGGACAATACACCGGTCGTCCGCTCGTGGACGACCACTGCTAAACTCTCGGACAGCTGTTCCTGTCGTTTGAAATGCTCTCCAAGCTCGTGAAACGATGCGGTGAGCGATTCCGTACTTCTCGGCCACACTAGTCACACTTCGACCTTCTTCCAACTTCCCAATGACGCGACCTCGAGTAAAGTCATCCAGATGTCGTCTACTGGATTGTCTGTTGGCCATATCACACGGTGGCAGCAACTCGACGTCGTTCAAACCGATGTACACTACAATAGCTTTCGCCGAATTGCTGAGCGTACACCGCTCGTGTGCTTTATACCCTTCCGACCCCCACCCCCACGTCATGCTGCATATATGCGCATGCCCTACCGTACCGGACCCTAGTCTATCTCCTGAGTGGTCTTTCGGTCCGTTCTGCCTGCTCATTCCGCTGTTATGCAAATTTCTCCTCTTCGTCCTTAATTTTTGCACACCATTGTATAACGATTTTCTAAACACAACTATATGTCATGAATGAAATACAGGATTTCACCATGTAATAAAAATTTTGAAGATGACAATCCGATTTTTGGCGTAAATGTGACAAGGATGGTGGTAAGTCGGATAATATCCGAAAACTTGAAAATTTTCATTGTCCTGGAGCGGGACTCGAAACCGCGTCTTCCAGGGTTCGAGTCCTGCTCCAGGACAATAAACATTTTCAAGTTTTCGGATATTATCCGACTTACCATCCTTGTCACATTTACGCCAAAAATCGGACTGTCATCTTGCCCAGCAATATGTATTTCTCGCTGGGTTTCCCTTTCTTTGAATCACCTATGTTTCTTCGGCTGACAAAAAAAACTGACTTCTATATAACATCGTCAACAAGTCGTCTCTGGTGTTATTACCTATGGTTTAAGCGGGGAATCCTCGCAATCTTCTGTAAATACGACAAACTCTAGTTCCCACAGCTGTACATCAGTGCTAAGACGGGCCGAGCCCGAAAGCCCTTTTAAGAGCCTGGGTTCGAACCGGGCTCAGGCTCGGAGACAGAGAGAAACTTAATTTATTTTTTAAATGTAATTTTTGTATGTTTTAGCATACGGGACGTTTCTTACACTTTCTAGTTAATAAAGATAATTCTTTGACGTCTGGGTGGGGAGTGGGAACTCGGGAGAGTTATTTATTCTGGGCATGGGTAGAAAAATGCCATAGGCAACGTATTAGTGGGTTTCTGCAGAGAAGGAAAAGCTTCTTCGAGAACTATAGATACTAGATAGTACGCTGACGATATTTTGGCCCCTACCTACACGCTGCAGCTCCCTGCTTATTCTGTTGATCAAAGTACGTAGTTTTCAGCACCTCCCAATCTTTCCGGATGACCGGCTGCCCGAAACATTTCAGGAAGAAACTAATGGTAACAAAAATCGCGCTACTATACTATAGAAACAGGTAGAAGTCCCTTCCCTACTCCCCAGTTGAGAAAGACATAGGTTAATTGCAGGGGGAAGAGAAGGAGTGGAAGTCTGGAGGAGGAGGTTTTTTCTTTAATGCCCATACAAATTAATCATAGTTTTCGGGCTCGGGCTCTATCTTTTAATCAGTGGCGTATATTCGAGGCTAGCTGCGAAGTCCAGAGAATGCACAAATAACACTGAATTTAATATACACAAATAAAAGCCAATTATCAACGGTATTAAAATATGTCGATGCTTTTGGTGCGAAAAAAAAAAACGAGTGCGAATTCGCTTCTTTGACTCAGTCTGGCGAGCGAAAACCAACTGCATAACGCAAACAGCTCTTCCAGAATCTTCGCAATTCTGATGCGAAAACCTTCCGTACAATCGCCTGCTAACGTTTCCATGACAACATGAATCAGTTAATAGAGGGGAATGGGCCATTGCTTTAGGCAAGGGTTCGTTCAGAAAAAGGAGACTGACTGTCTCAGTCACTCGCATACTCCCGCCCATAAGAGTGTTTCGCGAGAGTTATTTCAATTTTTGTGAAATGTCAATGAATTTAAATCAGAGAGATTATATCTTAAATTCGTGGCTTTGTTGGATTCGAACTGTTTTGACAAATTTTGTGAAAGCTTCCCTGAACATCTACTGTCAGAACTTAAAGAACTCTATGCTTCAAATTTTGATACAACTCGACTTAAAAATGAACTGAAGGTGTCCCCTTGATGAATACAAAAACAAATCAGTAAGAGACATTACGTGTTACATAAAGTTGAATAAATTGGACATAATGTTTAGTGAGGTGTACAAAGGAAAACCATAACTGCTTAACTGGTCCGATAATAGTCCCGACCTTAACCCCATCGAAAATTTGTTGACCATTTTAAAAAACAAGGTAGCAGAAAAACAGCCATCAAATTCCCAAGCTTTGATTGACGCGATAAAGTGCGTGTGGTGCAAAGACATTTCAAGTGACAATCCTCTCATTGAGAGTATGCCACATCGTATTCTATCTGTTATAAAAAAACAAAGGTGGCCACACAAAGTACTGATTTCAGTCTTTTTGTGTTCTAAAGAATGTAAGTATTCATCTGTGGTGCCATTTTTTCAAATATCTCTTACTGGTAATTAGTTGTTTCTTTGAAAATCTTAATTTTCAATAAATTGACAGGTAGTATTAAACTTTTGCAAATGACTGTAATGGTGCTTATGGTTACCCAGAGCGAATTCGATAATTAGAGCCCTCAGCAGTGTTCAGGAAATTTTAAATTTGGCTAAAAGAAGTTCCAGAGATACGCGATTGGATAAATGATTTGGTGTTAAAATATGTGGTTAAGTATATGTGCTGCTCTCCCTCATACCAATTGGCTAGGGTTCAAATCCCTGGTAAGATAGTGACGGATCCAGATTCCAGAAGCTTACCTTAGGAGGAAGGCGGTTGTTCTTGTCAAAAAAAGGAGGAGGATTGATATACTTTTTGGAAGGGCCACACACTCACACATAAAAACAAACTGGCAGAGTTGCCACTCACTGGCGTGGCGCGGCTCTTTAAAATATTTTTCTATCAAGAAAAATCGTGCTAATTTTTTAAATCACAAAACAGAAAATACAACATAAAAATCATCACTAATTTCCTGGCGTTCAATAACCTGCTTTGCAAGGAAACGATCTCCGTGCTTCTTAAATATCAAGTGTGGATAGAATCTTTCAAAATAAATCTGAGTTCTTCCATTCAGACGGCTTAATTTAATAGAAAAATTTCCAGTTTGAATCATCCAATTATTCCTAAGCAATATGACCGGCAATTCCTCTTTAAAATATTCATTTGTATTTTCGCAATACATGATTTCCACTTCTTTTGAAAGGAACTTCCATGTACTCCACCTCATCGAGTCATCCGTGCGCCATTCATTGTCCTACTGGCAATTTTCTCTCGGAAATTTGTGGAAATATTACACTGCTGGCCACCCAAAATGCAACACCAAGAACGAAGCATCCGATTGGCCTGAAATTCGCAGCATGCGTCGCCCACGAGAGGTCATGCAAACGATTAGCATTGCAGGGCACATGCAAATCATGTGCGCCCGGCACGCCACCGAGAAGCAGCACTATAAAAAATCTGTAAAGCGTTACACAAAAAAAAGGGGCAGCTTAGCTGCCTCAACATTTTTGAAAACGTTATGCAAGAAATCCTGATAAACGTTCCACACATTTTTTAAGAAGTCTGAAACATTGTCCCGGGAGGATTTTGTGGAACGTTCCACAACAAGTAGAGGAACCTTTTCAACAAAAGTGATCAACCTTCCACACGTTATTGAAACATTCCGTCCCAGGGTTTCTGCATCATTATGAGGAACGTTCCACAATAAACTTGAAAACATTTCGCAAAAGCGGAAAGCCTCCTGTGGAACCTTTTCAACAACTTTGAGGAACTTTACACATGCTACTGAAAAATCTTGAAACAGGCTGGCAGCCTGATTTAGAGGAACGTTCCACATTAATCTTGAAAACGTTTCACAAAAGCGGAAAGCGTCCTGTGGAACCTTTTCAACAACTTTGAGGAACTTTACACATGCTACTGAAAACTTTTGAAACAGGCTGGCAACCTGATTTTGAGGAATGTTCCACAGTAAACAAAGAAAAGTTCCAGAAACATTTGAAGCCTTCAGGGAACAGAACAAATCTGAACAAGGTTTTGCATTATATATCTGACAAATAATTCTCTATAAAAATGTTCCTGAAAATTTCGTTTGCACCAGGATTGATAATTTTTTACCATTTCCAGAAATTACTTTTAGCATTTCAAAAATGAACTCCAATAAGGACAATTCGTGGTGTACTAGTTAAGTCTTGATAAACATGGGTAATGTAGTAACAGCCCGTATTGAAACTTATGCTTACTGAATGAAGAAAGATAAGGGCAATTTACTCATAAGTTTTCTCAGATTTCAAAAGAGAAGTTATAAGAATGAAATATTCATGAAGAAACACTGTTCTTAACAAATGTTAATTGTGAGTTACACATAGATATTACATCTTTTGTAGCGAATGCACCTGTACAAACAAATGCGTTCGAGGATATTCTACCTATGGTACATACAAAACCAATTTTCAGTTTACCCAAGCTTAACAGAAAAATCAATGATTTTTACATTCGAGACACTTTAAATTTACACTGCTGGACAATTGCTAAGGACGGATCATAAACGGCTATATAGCGCAAAAAAAAAGAAGGTGTGGGTGGATTCCAAGTGAAATAAAATAATGTCAGAATGCCAGGACATTACAAGAAAGACAATTTATTGTGCTCTTAAATCCAGGAGGCTTTGGAACGTGTTCAAGGGACAAACAGGCCATTTTGTGCAGAATACGTAAACGCGAAAAAAAAAAAATGCAATTATCGTCCGCAGGCGTTCCGGCGTAAGATGTCAATACGGAATATGGCCACCATGGAGGGCGATGCAAGATTCCACACGTCGTGTCATGCTTTGCACAACATTATCAAGCAGCTGTTGGGGTAATTTATCCCATTCCTCTGTCAGTGCACGAATGAGGGTGTCCTTGTTTATTGGAGGGCATTGGCGACCAGCAAGACTCCTCCCCAAAGCATCCCAGATATTTTCAATGGGATTCAGATCTGGAGAACGTGCTGGCCATAAGAGGCGTTGAATATCCTCGCTCTCAAGACACTCCTGGACAGCGACTGTTCGATGACATGTTGCGTTGTCGTCCATGAAAATGAATCTATCACCGACAGCACCACGGAACATGCGAACATGAGGTAGCAGAACATCATTAATGTATCGTTGGCCAGTCATAGTCCCAGTTGGAAGCACATAGAGGGACGTACGGCCATTGATCATGATGCCAGCCCATACCATGACACTACATATCGGATATCGGTCCCTTTCCTGTATGTTTGCTGGACAATATGCAGTATCACTATCACGCCAGATCAGTTGTCGTCGACAATCAGACGATAGACTGTATCTACTCTCATCTGAGAAGAGGACAGCAGACCAGTCGTTATCAGTCCAATTACGATGTTGATGGCACCATTGCAAACGGGCGGTACGGTGACGTCTGGACAATGGGATGCACACAACAGGACGGCGGGCGTATAGTCCTCCTTCATGCAAACGTCTGGCGAAAGTTTTTCGGGAGATCCGCTTGCCAGTAGCCGCCATAAACTGATTTGCTACCTCACTAGCTGTGCTGCGCCGGTGTCTTTTTGTTGATAGCACTATGTACTGATCTTCTGCAGGTGTCGTACTGCGAACACGACCTCCCCGTGACGTTTGCTACACTCTCCATTTGTTTGAAATGATTTCCAAAGCCTTGAAACAACACTGTGGCTGACGTCGAACTCCCTGGCAACATCTGTTATTTTTCGCCCTTCTTCAATCTTGCCAATAATACGGCCACGCGTAAAATCTTCTAGGTGATGTCGGGAAGACATACTGAAAATTGCAAGTTCGTCAATTGATTCTTTCCCTTTCAACTTTGCGTTTTAGCAACAACGGTCAATACGCGTCAAATCCTTTATATCTCTTATCAGCGCTATGACGTCACGAACAAGTTCGGCAATCCAAAATTTGCATACGCACAACACGTCTTACTGTATCCCGCACTTATGCTAATTTCCACATTTTCCTGCCTTCCATTTTATGGTTGCTATCGTTGCTATTGTCATCCGTCCTTAGCAATTGTCCGGCAGTGTATATAGTATGGTGCCTTCTTAAGACGTTAATTACTCACTGAACAAACGATACAAGACAGAACTTACCCTGTATCATGTGTTACACCCAGTTAGAACTTATATAACTTATGCTGTATCCTTTCACACCCAGCTAGAACGTATTTACCTGCAGTGATCATCAGAAGTGATGACTTAGTCATTTTTAACAAATGCCCAGTAATCAGCTTAATTGTTGGATGATGGCTTCCTTTGCTTGTTTCTTTTATTTTCGTTGAACACCTGCTGCAAGTTTGCATTTGTGAGTTTCGGTTCGTGCTTGCGTGGATACCGACAGCCAGCAGCTCGTTACAGTGAATTATGGGATCACGACCCTGGATTAGTTGGAATGACGTCGCAGTGATGTGCGGGAACTCGCTGTTTGTTGTTCTTACAAAAAGGGCTCGAAAAGAGTACATGCAATTACGATCACCGAAATTTTCACTGGAATATAAACTGTTTTGTGTTAAGTACCAAATGGATAGCAATTCAGGGTAAGACTGTTTAAAATAGACTAAATAGGAAGTGCGTAGTCGTTGTTTAATAACTCATTCATTCTATGTTTGTATTATCAGTGAACTTACATTAGCATTTTAGTTGTGTGATTATTCAAGAATAAATAACGATAAATTATTTCAGGAGTCTGTCGATTATGAGCATAGTTACCGTTGCAAATCATTTCTTAGTTTTAACTTACACCCCCATTAATTTCATGTGCAATGTTTATACTCGAGGATGGGGGAGCACAACTTAATTTTGAAATATAATTGTAGGAATCACGTATCTAAACTCAGTATACGTTAATCAAACTTAAATGACATGGAAGCGAAACACATTTGCAGGGGACGAAAATATTAAGTAATGAATGTATAGATGTGTTCCGACAATTCAAAAGCAAATAAGCAATATATCAATTAAAAAAAGTAGTGCTAGAGATAAACGTCCTTGGTGTAGCCAGCAGTAGTGACACCAGAGTTTGTAGAGGAAGTTGGCCATCATTTGTTGCGATCTTCCCGTAAGTAATTGGGGAATTTGGCACCAGTAAGAGCATTTTATTCAACCATTCACAGGGCTTCCAGAGGTTAGAAATTACAGTCATACAAAGTCAGGATACTGCAAGAGGTGTGCCCGTTGGATGTAGACATACATGATCACTATTGCCATTGGTTCATGAGGTTCATATGAAAACAGCGTCATAGTGCTGTACAGATTTCTTACAGGAAAGGCCTGATTTCATTTAAATAGGAGCATAACTTCTCAAAAAAAAAAAAAAAAAAAAAAAACCATCGGCTTTTGAAAATCGTCAGGAAGCACACCAGGCTGTTTCCAAAGAGAAAACTGTGGAACTACATGTTTTGAAGAGTCTACTTTGACCTTAGTTATCAACGCAAATATTATTACACAGTTTGTGGCTTTGCTGCATGAGGATGAACGCTACTGTTGGTGCCAGCTAATGAAGCAATTAGGCACACATCAAATGAATCCATGGAGATCCTACTGTATATATTCCAGAATTCACTCGTTTTCTCCTTCAGATTTCTTCCTGTGAGTGGAATCTAAAGGAGACTGTGTACAAACATGACCCTCATACGCTGGCGCCTCAACCATAAATTTAACTATGCTTTTGCAAAGAAAAGAGCTGCACTAATGGGAACACATTAGGTTACAAAGAAAGTCTTGTCTTTTATCAATAATATCAATCATTAAAAAACAGAAATGCAGTTAATACAAAATACCTGATTTTTTTCACTTTCTGAAAGGTACAAACTAAAACTGACGTCTTAATTTTTACATACGCGTAGTACACTGAAAATGAAAAGACTGTCAAGCTTTGAACTGATGGACCGCAAAGACTATCAGCAAACTCGATAAAAAAGACTTTTGAATCTGGCAGATTAGAGCTAAAGTTCGCTTTAGCATATTTGATTATAATTCACATTAGTTGAGAAATAATTACAACATTCATCTGATAAAACATAAAATTCTCAAAATAACTAGAAAAATATAGAATGCTAGAAAACTGATTTGGCTATTACATTCGAATTCACCATGTGCCTTTCACCAAACCATCACAATTTTCTTTAAACACTAACATCAATCATTAAAAAAAGCAGAGATACAGTCATTTGTTTTTAGTTTTTAGCATGTTCACACTAACATTGACATCTTAATTGCTGATTTTATTTTCTTACATTGTACACTGAAAACGAAAACACTGTAAAGCTCTGAACTGATGATCTCGTTAAACCTCCAATAAAAAAAAAAAAAAAGAACTGATGATCTGCAAAGACTTTCAGCAAGCTCAAATAAAAAAAAAAAAAAAAAAAAAAAAAAAAGCCTTTTGAAACTAGCAAATTAGAACTAATCTTTGCCTCAGTATATCTGCTTACAATTCATATTAGTTGAGAAATAGTCACAACATTCATCTTACAAAGCATGAAATTATCAAAATAACTAGAAAATTATAGAATAGTAAAATACAGATATGGCCATTTCATAGGAATTCACCAGGTGACTTTTATCAAACCATCACAAATTTCTAAGATCCCTTTCCCCAAGAAGATATCAAAATAAAAGACAATATAAGACATTCAAAATTTGTTCATTTTTTAAACTTAGAGCAAGCACAAGAAAATGACAACGTGACTAATTTAGCAGCACGAAAACTGATCTTTAAAATTTTATCATTTTATCCTCAATCGGGCTTCATTTTTTTAAATGTTAGCTTATTTCTGAAAATACGAAAGCAAAGCTATCTGCATGTATCTACTTGTCCATCCCCCACCTCCTGTTTTGAACTTGTACATTGAGGAACAGATAAAAAAATGTAGTAAAAACTTGGAGAGAAAAAATTAGGGAGCATTAGAAGTCTTTGAGAAGATAATTTTTTTTATGGATGCATGGTACTTCAACCAAATGGGGCTATGTATATCTGATTAGCTAAGTTTCAATATAATCAATTTTTATATAGTTATTATGTTGCGACTCATGAATTGTTTGAATTTTGCTCCATCGCCGGTACACTCAACAGCCACCGCTACATCTCCGACGTTTTGGAGCCTGTAGTCCTCCCTTACCTGCAGGACTTGCCAGTGGCCACGTTTCAACAGGACAATGCGAGCCCGCACGTGGCACGCATGTGCAACAATTCTTCACGGCCCACCAGGTGTCACTGCTGCCATGGCCCGCCTGTTCTCCCGATATGTCGCCCATCGAACACGTCTGGTCGCTGATCGGTAACCGAGTGACCCGGCAAGCATCACCGCGCGACTACGCCTGATGAACTGTGGCAACGTGTGGAAGCAGCCTGGACCGACATACCCCAAGCCCACATCCAAAGCCTCTTTCGTTCGATGACGCGGCGTGTAGCGGCCGTTATTGCCAGCTATGGGGGCCACACGAACTATTGATGTCTGCGTGTTCCGCAAGTCGCACGGGCCTGTAAGCTCAATCGTTTCATCTCTGTATCTGTTGTTATGTGTTCAGTAAATCTGGCTTTACTATCTCGTGTCCTTCTTGGTGTTGCGTTTTGGGTGGCCAGTGGCCAACTGTGTACATTACACAGAACGCAACTTTTCATGATCAGTCAAAATCTATTTTACCTGCTTCCCTCAGCTTCCTCTATTTCGGAATCTCTATTTGTTGTTTTTTTCTTTGTGTTTATGCTATCCACTCTCTCTCTCTCTCTCTCTCTCTCTCTCTCTCTCTCTCTCTCTCTCTCTCTCTGACTGACTGAAGCTAGAACAGAACATTTCATCTTCAAATTAATAGAAAATTTTAATTGTTATGAAATTTTTTACGGAAATCTGTGCATTATTTACGATCTTGGCATTTAAAAAGGAAAAGTCTGTTTGAACGGGGAATCGCCCAGTAGCCTCCCCGCTGTATACGGTAAGATATGAATGTTGTTTGTTGCTCTCTCCCCCTCCTTATAAAAAATCAAAGTGGCACAGTAGCAACTGTGTACGTTGTGGCACAGTAGCAACTGTGCCACAACGTACAACGCTGAACTACGTCAACTGTGTCACTATTTCATGACACTATCTCACGAGTTCTACGTCCTTCAAGTATTCATAGAAGGATTGTTGACGGAGCCCTATGTTGTAGGTTGCTGCACAATTGCTTTGTGTCTCTTTGATTTTTTTCAGATATAGAATTTTTAAGAAATAAAAGGAAAGAAATGTTTTACTTTATTTACTTAATAGAGACTTATGCTATACACAATTCATAGTAACTTATGCTGATTATAAATTAATGTTAGTAGAAAGCATTGTATCATCGTTGTCAGTAGTTATTGCTAAAATTGTTTTTGAAAAAGTCGTTCTTCAGAAACAGTTTTTCATACTCCTTAGTTGCCTTGTTATAAATTTGTCGATACGTCTCGGGCGTAATGTACTCTTCCTGTTCTTGTGTAGATTCAGAATGCATGTGCGGTGTAAATGTTTGAGACGGTAATACATTCATCATCACACGAAGCTGTGAAAACTGGCGATGCACATTGGTATTCCATGCTCGGGGTGAAGATTTGAAAATTTGGATCGATGACATCAACCACCATCTGTTCAGGCTCAATATGTGCAGTTGAACTGGAAGGTTGTGGCTCTAGAATCGAACTCGGGTGAAACGCTTCTTGGCGTGCGGACTTTTGACGCTCCCTACATTCCCGTGACCTTTCGGTTGATGACTTAGCGGGCCTTTTCGGGTTCTTCTCTAGCTGTTTCTTCAACTTCCGTCTGTTCTTATAGTAATTTTCCCTGGATTTTCGTCACCAAATTTTTTTTTATCTGAAATATAAATAAATTTTAAATCTAGCACTTTATCTCGGTTTATCACATATGTCCGTTAGCTCTGATCGTCAGCTACGGAATGCGGGGCTGAGGTCATCGCTATCAAAATCTATTCACTAGTTATCAACTTTAAAACGGCGTGCGGAGAAACAAAATCACACGAAATTTAGCTTAACTTTTTAACGCTACTGTACCGAAGAGTTAACGGGTGGAGGGTTGAAACTTGTTTTTTTGTACATGGGACTATAAACCATCCAATCGTGTATTATGTATTAATTTACGTTTATTAGTTTTGAAGATATAAGCGTTCAAAGTGCGACACGTTTTCGTTGCATCCATGCTCCCGATATTACCCCCTACCCAGCGCGGAGACAGATGTAGTTCTTTCTACGTCAAAAATGCAAAATGCAGTAAATCTAGAAGAAAGATTTCTCTGATCGAGTTCGCGTTATTATAACCATTATATGCTTATTGGTAAGTGCTTAATCGGAAACCGAAGCTTGGATTTTGATGTTTCAACCCTTTAAACTGAAGTATAATAAATATGTTATTGTAACTCATTTAGTGCAGATTTGTAATGTGAAACGTGCTCTCCGATCAGGAAACAGGCAATTCAAGTTGAAACTATGAAAGGCCACAGGCCAGCACTCAACGTTTATGGCAGTAGCTGTGAGAACGGTAATTGAATTGGTACCATAAGCCGCGCGAGGCCTGTTGCATGAATTTAATCCTGACGGAATTTCGGTTTCGACGCATAATCAGTTACCTCCGTATTATCGGCCATGATGATCACAATCCGTGGAACTCAGGAGGGAATGGAGTTCTGCATCATTTATGTCCAGGTGTATCTGAGCACACCGTTCGATTATGATCACGCTATTCACTGTCTGAAAGTAATAGATATGTTTCTCGTTTGCAAAACTATTTGAAAATACGTTATAATTGTTTATAGCAGTTCACGGGAACAAGTGGCTTTGCTACTTGATAGAGTTTTTTTATTTCTCTGAACGGAAAAGCATGAATGTTTAGTAAACGCCTAATGAGATTTACGATGTGTTTTAATGATGGTGTTTATTAGCACATATGAACAAACGCAAAATTATAGAAAAAAAAAATGAAAAACAAAAGCTTAAACGCAAACAACAAATCAAAAAGTTATATCTTTAATCCCCCCCTTTATTTTTTATAGAAATGTGCCACCCTGGTGGCGTAGTGGTCCAAGCGCTGGCTTCTGACCATTCGTCCGAGATAGGGCCGGGTTCTAGTCCCCGTGAGGAACGGATGTTGTGTTTGTCTTACGGTACTGACTCTCTCCCATCCCTGGAACCAGTGGCCCTAAATTACGGACGGGTGACAGTAGTCGTTAAACCTTTTGCCTTCGGGTGGCGGTTCTCACTTTCCCCAGAGAAAATTAGCTTTGAATTAAATGGACTATTCCTTATAGCTTTAGATATTCGAGGGGATCCATAATTCCCCTCCCCCTTCTCGTACATCTATGGAGAAAATGTCAGGTCATTCAGTAGGTGCAGGAAATTTTGCTAAACAATTTCAGTCGCT
Source organism: Macrothele yani (assembly GCA_039090855.1). Taxonomy (NCBI): domain Eukaryota; kingdom Metazoa; phylum Arthropoda; class Arachnida; order Araneae; family Macrothelidae; genus Macrothele; species Macrothele yani. The sequence goes on from CM076991.1 coordinate 85,217,604, forward strand.
CAGTGAATAAGTAGCTGAACGGTATTAATGAAATTTGCCTGAATTTAAGTTTGCCCTGTCTGAAAAAAGACGCACAAGTAATTGAAGAGCAAACAACAGTCAGTGTGGTTTAGTACGAGCTTTTCTGCATCGTTAGGTTGACGAGCAAACAAACAAACAAAAAACGCTTGTGAAGAACGGCTGGAAATGATTAATGGTAACGTAGGAACAGAAACAAACCACTGTCGTTTGAAAGCGTGCTCAAAATGATTTGGATGGACTTTTGAATTTTTACGTAACGATTTTACGTTGAATTAAATTTGCAGCTGCAAGTAGTTCAGCGTCTAAGGCCAAAAATTAACCTTGAACAATATTCCCAATTTTGAATAACACATTAAAAATGTGCAGAATAGAAGCGTTAAAGTGATTATTAGTTTACTTTGTGCTGCAAGGAATTTTTGAAAACTTGAGAAAAAAAGAAAGTAAAAACAGGTGAATTTCTTTATTTCTGTACCAGCTGATCAGAGATGGTAACTTGCATGCCGTAAGGTTACAGAAAGAGATATCCAACTTTGACGACAACTTAGGTCCGTCACAGGGAGAAAAAAACACTACGGTATAAGATATACGTTGGATATTAGGCCAAAGGCTTCTCTACGTATTTTGTCTAATTTCGTAAAGTCACAGAATGGGAGGAAGAAAGTGTGAAATAGCCGTTGGTGATGCACCTGTGAAAGTCAATAGCAGCGAGAGATAACATATAACTAAGATTTAACGACCCGCAAGGTTTACCTTTTTTTTACTGGGGAGTTTTCAGCCTCTCAATAAAATCTCCGTGCGAACAGCTAGGAAGCACTCATGTGGCTTTCTATTAATTATGTAGAGCAGCAGTCATCGTTTATTCAGATGGACTTCTGTTATTCAAGAACGGTGAGTTGGCACTGTGATAAGACGTTCCTTAACTGTACAGCAGGTAACAGTTAACAATGCTATCTGTTTTTAGTTGTTGTTTTTTTTTTTAAATTTACTTATATAAGGAGCATTTAGCTGGGCGTGCCATCTTCTTTAAGTGATTTTTCTTTCTGAAAACATAAGATCTAGAAGCTAGATGGAACATCCTAACTGGGAAGAGCAACACAATAGAAAGAAACGAAAAACTGAAGATCATGGAATATACGGTTGCCCGTTATCTAGAAACTACGTAGGCTTTACTCCTCCTATGGGCACCTCAAAGGCACTGCTATTGACTATACTAAATTAGCTACATTATTAATATTGATTTTGAAAAGCTATTTTAAAATGTATCAGGGATTAATAAATAATAGTGCTTAATAGAAATTTATTATTTTTCATTCTGTACTGCATTTTTGTCACGCCTCCCCCTCTCCCCTAAGCGAAGAAATAATTCCGCTTTGGCCTGTTCTTTTTTTTTTTTTCTTTCTACATTAACATGTAGTTCCACTGGGACCATTTTCCAAAGTGGTTAAGTGGGATTTCAATGTAACAACAAACTGTGATTTTCAGATCGATCACAGATTATGTTTACTTCAGTGAAGCGTATTATTTAACAGTTTCGTTTACTTTTCCCCATGTAATGCATAATAACCAGCGAATGTGTGTTTTAGGAAGTGGAAACTTCATTTCATTTTCTGTATTACAGACTCCTGGCAACATGCCTGACACCAAGCAACTTTGGTAGACCTGGTTCACCCCTGCGTTCCTCGTAATATAATAAATTTAGGCCCATTTTACTGGCGTTGTGTTTTACCGCTTTCAGCTGTTGTGTCAGATTTCAGTGAAACCTCCGAATAACGGTCGCTAATCCGACCAAGAAAAAGTGACCGTTGTTGGGAGGTGGGCGTTGTTCCGTCGTAAGTAAGGCCTAAGTTAGCATTGTTAGTCCGTTGCGTTTGCACAAAAGCAGAATAAGTGCATAAAGGTTATGCACACACACAAGCGTCGCAGTGCTTTCTACAAATGCTGAATAAAACTCAATGTAAAAATTAAATAACTGAATTATAGTGAAGAGTATATTTAGAGAAGCAGTGTCTGAGGTCTGGTCTTAAACATCTCTTAGAAATAGCAGTTTGGGAGATTAGGATTAGAGTACGCTGTAAAAGATAAGTGTTAGACTGTGAAATGTAACTGCACATTTAGTAGGCCGCGCGCCGGGAAGCAGGAACAATACTCACACGTACCAAACCAAGAGATACTGCTTCCAACGGACAACATTCCGGGCACCATCAGCGACCTCCGTATCCCCCGGGGAAGACTGAAACATACACGGGTGCTGGAACACTTCTCACGTAGAACTAAAAACATTTTTTCTTGTCACTTAAGCATGCCATTGTAGCCGCCTTAATCCAACCCATCGTGTACGAGGGACAGTTCCTTTACCAATATTCTTTATTTCTATCTTATCCTTCTTGCCTAAGTACTAAAGGAACTACGTAAAATTTTAAGGTGTCCGTTGATCGATGCTAGGAGGCTTCATCGTTCACAGGTTATCGTTCATGTTATAATACTACGGCAGCTGTTCTGTACCAACCAAAACTTGCCGTTGTTCGGAGGTGTCCGTTAATGGAATAACAACGCCAAGACACTTGATTTTGATTTATTATTAACTACAACCAACAACATTAATAGTTTCCCCACCCAAGTGTTTAACGCCCACGCTGAACAATTCGGAGTGCTAGAACTAAGCTATTTCCCGTACCTAATTTGGGGGACAGCCCTGTCAAGACAAGTTCACCACCCGTGCATCATCGGGGCTCGAACTCTGGCCATTCTCTTGCAAGCAATCATAGCCACAGAACACTCGGCCAGCAGGGCGGCCATTTATAGATTGTGAAGCCGTAAATCTTAATTTTGAATTTCGTGTATACTGTTAAAATGTAAGGGCAATGATGCTCAGTAACTTCAGAAACACGCCGCAATTTATTCATATCATTTATGTGTGGTAATTTATGGGAATAAGTCGCAAGTTTAGTAAAAGGACTGAAGAGCAGTACGCGAACCATGGCTGAGGGTAAAGAATAAGGACCCAATAAAATTTCAATCTTCAGAAAAATGTGTAGTCGAAGCTTTGCCGCCTCGGTGGCCGAGTGATCTGAGGGATCTTAGAGTTTTCGTGGTTTAACGACCTCATAATGGTCGTTAAACCACGAAAGAGAAAGAAATCAAGAAAAGTAGTCAAAGATTTGTAGAACTGATTACTACTTCTAATTTATTCTACGTAAAAAGCCAAACAAAATACCTGGATGTGCGCATACGATAAAATGTGTCATAATACCTCTAAATGATAAAAAAAAAAAAAGAAAGAAAAAGCACGCTGTATTTATTAGTTAGTTAATTTCCTTTCAGCGCTTAACGGAGAGAAAACATTTTACTTTACACCAGTAGACCTCAACACAGAATTTACACCAGATGATACACATAGAAGTAAAGCTAGTACAAAACTGAAAAAAATAAAGCTCCCCAGGGAAAACGCAATTGACCACTCACTGCAGCGCTGCTGCTTTGATCACATGTCCGATGACACTGTCCAGGTGATGGAAAGAAACACATCAAGCTGTTTCTGCTGCTAAGGCCCAGATTTGTCCGGGTTATTATCTTGGCACTCCACCATCTCTCTCTCTCTCTCTCTCTCTCTCTAAATTCAGCTGGCTTGGAAAAATGAAAAAATTGAGAATCCTGTGTCGCCCTTAAACACTGCGCAAACAAAGAAAAGAAAAACAAATACTTTCTCTGGCGTAGAAGCGAGAGAATGTATTATTATTGTTGTTGCCATTGAAACTGCCCATTAGTAATCACGTCGGTATTCTGTTTTTAGACAAGATAATATTTCACAATTTTATGAATAAATGAGAGTACATGCAACCCTCTTTATTAGAAATCTCTGTAGAACGGATTTAGGTTGTAGAGGAAGAAATGGATATGTTGTAGCTGAGGCGTTTGTCCATATCGGAGATAGGCTGAGTCAATTCTTTGCACGGATTACCTCTAGGTGGCTGGCGCCGCGAATCTCTCCCCAGTATTTGTTTATTCTTTGTTACGCGCTTTTTTTTTTTTTTTTCTTGCCATATATTTTACATCAGTGATTTCCTACGGCGTCCAGAGAGAGTAGTGGTGTAAACAGAAAGCGTGTCAGCCTAACTGAACTGGCAAGGAAGTTAGAAGCTGTGTTGTGTTGATGTCTTTGGAGAAAGACAGAAATCGTGCAACATGTCATTCCTAAAGTGTGAATATAGACGAGAAAAGCACTCGATTTGAAAGTTCCATAACATCCAACTAGCGTGACCATATTCCGGAAAAATGATTAAAATCTCATTATGGATATTGCATATTAACTCTTAAATGTTCATAACAATACGAGTGAAAATATTGAGAAAGGTTCTTTGATTTGCTTCTGTATAATCGCTTAATGCCATTTAGTTTTTGTCTTCCTTTCTTATGATAATCACTCCTGATAATACTAGAAGGAAATCCCTTCTGTGCGACCCGACTGCTTGGCTTACAGCTCCACGGGAGAGCAAGGGGGAGCATGGAGGAAAGGAGTGAATGACGCAGATGAATCAAAAAGAAGTGCGTAAAAACGTCGCTATCTGGCAGGGCAATTAAAATGTGATGTCTCGTCGGATCGCCCGTGGTGAGGACAAGACAAATATATCACCTGTGATTGGAAAGCTACTTTTTAAAAGTAGCATTCTTGAAAAAGTGGTTTTGTTACAACTACTTTTTCTGGAAAGTAGCTAACTTTTAGCTACATTTTTGACATTAGGTTTTAGTTAAAAGTGCCATTTCTGAAGAGGATTTTTACATATACAATGGGGAAGAAATATTCTTCTCATAATACGTGGCCAATACGTCATCATAATTAATACAGCAGTCAGACATCGCTGAATTACCTCATTACTGTTTCACAAGTGAATTCAATCACATCAGAAAACTTGAAAATTTCATCCCCGTGAAGCGGGAATCGAACCCGCATCTCCCGATTACCGTTCGAGCATGCTAGCCGTTACACCACCCACGACGACAAGTCTTTTCAAGTTTTCGGATGCTTTTGATATTACGTGTGAAAAAGTAATTGCAGTCAATTCAGCAATGTCTGATTGCTGTGCTAATTATGATGATGATCTTTACGTTCTTCATATAGTATTCAAAGCTAAATACGAAGATAAATTACACAAATAATTTCTCCTTGTATTTACCTAAGCTCTGATCATCATATGTAACACATTTTATCGCTTATACCAGGCTAGCTGAGCCCAGAGAATACAAATATAAAGGCTACTATCAACAATAAACTGCGAATTCATTTTCTTTGACAAAGGGACTGTCCTCATCAAAATGGCGATCATCTCGTCCATGGTGTCTTCGCAAACTGATTGAGAAGACATAAAATAATTATTATTATTTAATAGCATAAAATAAGGAAAATACTATATGGTTTAACGTTACGTTTGGCGATCTTCCACGATGTGAGTGAAGTTGGGTACGTGATTGTACGCAGGAAACACTTGGGCCTTTGTTCCAGCCAATAATGCTTTAAGAAATCTGAATATCACGTGATTTGGAGAATATATTTTTCCACTGTTTTTTTTTTTCTCTTAAGTAGTTCGATTTGTAGCGTAATTTGCTGCCACAAGCTACTTTATGTTGTAGCGTGCTACTGCTAAAACTATATTTTTCTATTTGTTGCGATGCTACACTCCACGTTACTATAAGTGTAGCGTGTTACAGCAGCAGAGCTACTTCCGATCACTGTATATTACCCATGTTTTTATTCGCAGCTCATAAATGTAATTTAGCTTCTCTTCGACCATTCTATCGCTTGGGCGACAGCAGTGTAACATAAAGGAGAGAAAAAATAGGAAGGGAGGAAAGAAAAAGAAACTCTCACACATATACACAGCAGTTAAGTATTGAGACCTTTGTTAGACAGACATTGCTGCAGCGTTGGTTATCATGTTCTGCCTCTTTTCCTTCCCTGGATATACAGGGTAATTCAAATTGATTGCCCCGATCACAAATGACAATACCTGGTTTATGAACATAAATACAGAGCTCACTTTGTTGTACAATAAAGAAGGAAGTTTAGAATTTTGTTTTCATACCTTACAAATGTTCTATGTAACTCCCCTGGGTCACGTGGACAACATGTAAACGGTAATCCATTTCACGCCATATACATTATGAAGCATGTCCGTAGTCACTGATGCTAGTGCAAGCTTAAAGCGCATCTTTAGTTCTTGCAGTGTTCTTGGCAAAGGTGGCATATACATATGATCTTTGACATACCCGCACAAAAAGAAATCACAAGGAGTAAGGTCCGGTGATCTGGGGTGCCACCTGCAGAAAACCCTGTCGTCCTGTCCACAACGACCAATCCAACGGTTCAGCAGAATTTCCTTTAAAAATTGGCAAACGTGCGTATTCCAATGTGGGAATGCCCCATCTTGCTCTAGGATGTAGTTCCAGGAATTGTCATCCAGTTGTGGAGGTAGCCATTGCTGAATCATATCTAGATAAACTTGACCTGTTATTGTATCTTCAATGAAGAAAAAAGGTCCATAAACCTTCACACTGGAAATTGCGCAGAACACATTGGCTTTCGGTGAGTCACGCTCATGTTCAATCACAGTAACAGGTTTTTCCGTGCCCCATATATGCGAGTGTTGTAGCGGTTTACCTTGCCACTGATAGGAAAGGTAGCTTCATCACTGAAAATTAGGCCTGACGCAAAGTGTCATCCTCCATGGCTTCCTGCTTGGTTTCAGCGAAGGTAGCAAGCTGCACTTTGTTGTCGGTCTTTAGTGTTGGCAAAATTTGAGCTCTTTAGAGTTTCATTTGCAACTTCAGTTTAAGAACACGCCAAGCAGTTGTTTGTGGAATCTGCAACTCCTATTTGGCGCGGTAAGTTGACTTGCGTGAACTGCTTTCAAAACTGACGAATTCTGTCAACGTTTTCCTCTGAAACACATGGTCGGCCGGTACTCTTCCATTTACAAAGACATCCTGTTTCTACAAACTACCTATGCCCTTAGCATCTGGAGGAGCACGTTTGTAGCGATTGCGAAACATTCTCTCCACTATAACAACAGAATGACACTTTTCAAACTCCATCACGCAAAACGCCTTTTCTGCTGCGGTCGCCGTTTCTTCCCACTGACTTTGGCGCACGGGCAACTCACTTTCCTACGTCACCATAGCAACACAGAAGTAGGTTTCAATAAAATTGTAAATTTCTTTCTTGTGTAGAGATATCAGCTGTCTATTTATTTTCGTAAACACGTTGTTGTCATTTGTAATCGGGGCAATCATTTTGAATTACCCTGTATTTAGCCGAAGTAAAGCATATATGTATTAAGCATGTAAAACTATAACAGTCGTCCGTCCTTTATTTTGGGTCACTAGTTCCAAGGAAGTGAAGGAACCCGCGCCGTGGTATAGACCTACGGGGCGTTATCCAGAAATCCAGCCGGGCCCAACTCAGACATTTAGCCATAAGCCTGTTCCTCTGACCACTCGGCCACCTAGGCTGTCAAAATTAGTAATAGGAGATTCCTTCTTGGCCTAGTTTCTCATTGACAGTGATTTCAATAAATTATCGAATAAATGAAGCTGACAAATCGAAATGTGTGTTTAAAATTATCTCACAAAGCGCCTGATGTTTACGGTTTTGTGGAAAATAAAATTTTCAGAAACTACCTGAACTTTTTCTTTTTTTAATCTTATAAATATGTGGTTTCCTCATGCGTTATTTCTTCAGGCGGTGAACTATTCGTGCTAAGTTTATATTCTCAGTCAAAGGAACTTCTCTTATTTCATTTTTTGTGGCAGTTTGTTCGTGAGTTCCATTTGGCAAATGGAAAAGTAAAATAAGATAATGTTGTTACATGCATCTTACTCTCCTGTAGAGTTTTGTAAATTTTATGTCCACCGTGGAAGTGGACATCACAAGCAAGCAGGAATGACAGCAATTTATAGCTCTGTTTCCTGTCTCATTTAACGGCCCAGGAAATTGGATCTTCCTGCTGTGCTGCCGAATTTCGAAAAATCGTGTCTTTCTGTTGTCCTTGTTTTCAACACACTTCATGTTATACATTTGGCGTCCTTCTTTCTTTCTTTCTGAATTATTAGTTAAAAGTTTCAGCTAATTTTTTATTCCTTCATCTGCTATTTCGGATATTCGAAAATATGTAACCATTAATTTGTTTCGAATTTAATTTTTTTTTTCCTTTATGCCGACTGTTCCGTTATTTCTCGGAAACGATGCAGTGCTTTGCTCTGAAATTTGTAAATTATAAAAAGGAAGAAAGATGTGAGAAACAAAATAAAATAACTGTCAAAGTTATTCTGTTTTCCGAGCATTTCCTCCTCCATCTTCTGCTGATTCCGCGTTTGTTGTTGTGTGTGTCATAAAAATCTGTTAACCAAAATAAATTGCCATGAATTCCCTCGCCTCCTTCGGCAGCGCTGATTTATATCTTGCATGAAACAATGACGGTCGATTCTTTCCAGTTTAGGAAAGAGGAAGAAATTTTTATTCATTTTGTTTTTTCGAGTACTTACCGAAATTCTGCGGTGTCACGGTTACATTGCTTTTCAAAAGAATTTAACATCCTACAAAGGAGCACCCCCTCCCCCCTTTTTTTAGAACTTAGTGAACTTTGCAACGGGGGTTTCTGCTTAAGGAAAGACCGTGCACAGTTTATTTCAGCGTTTACAGAAAAATCATTCATATTTTCTACCTGCAAAGCAAATGATGTACAGGTGAACAACAATTATATATGAGCTGCACACTTTCCTATTTAAACAAATAAAAAAACTTCACTGCTGTTATTATTTTTTCGTTTTTTTCCGCACTTGCCATGGTAATATGAACAGAAATGTTCAAAAACTGAAACTCGTTTTCTGTAGCAACTGACTGTAAAAACATCGACAGACTGAACAAGCGGCAAGGCTCCCAGGAGACCTGATACCTTGGCGTGCTCTGGGAGCACGGGCTCTGTGTGGAGTTGTAAAATCCAGGTCACCATACATACGGTTACAATTTTCACCGTGTTGTTTTTCTTGCGAAATTTCTTTTCTCTATCCTCAGTTAGTGTTGGCCTCCGCAAACATTCTCTGATAATGGAAAGATGTACTCTTTTTCTGGAGTTCATTTTTTTGCTATTGGTGGTTTTTCATGTAGAGGGAGAATTTTTTTCGTTTTTCTCATCCCGAGGCTTTTTCTCCTCCCGTTGTGATAATGCAGACCCATAAACAGTATGATGCTTTCGCTACCGAAAATTTCGGCTTCAGTTTATTAAATTGTTTATACATAGAGAAAATATTTAACTTGTTTTATACATTTTTTTTTCATTTTCCCGTTGTCATGTGTGCTGCTCACATGACAATTGGAAAATTCAACATTTTCAGGTGAACCCGCAGAGTTGGAAACGGGTCGAAAATTTCGGACCCGGACAAATCTGCTTGGAACTATAAATTCGAAACTCAATTTCTATATATATATATATATTCATCCCAATAACTGCTTGATATTTAATAACTGAAATCCTTTTTTAGTGATAAAATTTGGTTACTTGCTAAATTTTAGTGCTATTTTTAGTGCCACTATTTTGCGTAATCCAAAAGCAATGGCTGACTATGACCGTGACCATGGAATATATTACAAATGGGAATCATTATTTACGATTACACAAATGTATTTAGATTGTTCACTTTTTCCACGCTTTGATGGAGGTGCTCATACTTTCATATGGTCCGTTAGATTTTAGGTTCCATAATCTCTTATTACACCGTCGACATCTTTGTTTGTAATTATACATTTTGCACCTTTTGAACAACAACCAAAACCAAACAACACAGAATTATTCACCGGTTTCACTTTTCCCCTTGTGGTTTTCAACAAGCACGTATTTGATGCGGCCTCGACGCATTTCTCAACCTCCTTAATATTACATCCATCCATATTAACAAATAAGGAGTTAATTTTTGACATGACATGTCATGGGAACGGCACATCAATCGAAAACCTCTGAATGTTCAATGTAAAAGATGCAATGTGAAAAGTAACTCTTAGTCATACAGTGAACTTCGCACGGAGAGAGTGAATCAGCTGAGAAGCAGGCGAATGGCGTTTGCCTGTACCTTGCCCTGGACAATCGCACTGTAAAAGAAAGCAAAGGAAGTATCCTTTTACGATATGGTGTCGGTGTGTTTGACGTCGGTTGGTGCAAAATCTTCGTTTCTTTAAGAAAGACGACCATATTTTTTCATGGCAAATCATTATTCACTTCGTGGGCACCAGCATCGACTACATAATTCCACAACGCGCATTTTTCTTTGGAATATATTTTTCTCTTTTAAAAATAAAACGGGAATAAAACCGGGTCAAAATCGGGTCAGGAACACCTTGACCCGACCCGGTGGACCCGCAAGAAATTGTTCACCCGTGACCAGTTTCCATCTCTGCCTCCTTGTGGAGGGGTGAGCTTACTTTTTTTTTGGAATTTTTTTTTTTCTAAAAAACTGTTTCAGTGGCGCGTTTCTCGTCAGCTGTGTCTCCCTGGTTCATCTCGTCGTCCGATCACTAAAATTAAGCAGTAATGGAAGGGGCAGTTTTCGGAGTGCATCTCAGCTGTTGATTATCATTTTCTGTCGTGAAATTATCATTTGATCTGCCTTGAAATGGTGCCCCCCCCATGTAGTCGGGGTCTTTCTCCAATACACAACTGCATATATCAGGTCGTTCGGAAAATAATGGCCGATTTTCTGAGATGTCACATTCAACTCGGCCATAACGCTTGCAGACCAACCCACGGTGGCGCAATGGTCTAAGCGATGGCTTCTGATCATTCGTCCGAAAAGGGGTCCGGGTTCGAATCCCGGTGAGGCATGGATGTTGTGTTTGTCTTACGGCACTGGCTCTCTCCCTTCCCTGGAACCAGCGACGCTAAATTAGGGACGGGCGACTGCTTATAGCCCATTGAGTTGCTCACGGTGGTCGTTTAACCTGCAATCAAAAAAAAAAAAACCAACCCGCTCACAGCGCCATTCGTACGAATTATTTTTGAAAGGCGACTCCACCATAATCAGTTGAGCTGCAGTCGTTGCTACTCGTGTGAGAGTGGTCTGTACAGCATGTTAAGAAGGAGTGAGTTGCGTGTGATGATGCTTCACGAGTTCAAATTGGGTCGTAATGCGTCACAAACCTTCTGTAATGTGGTCGAGGCATGGGGGCGAGGAAGCAACATCTGAATGTATTTTTCGCCGGTGGTTTGAAAAGTTTCGTTCCGGTGAGACGAGCTTCCAAGATGAGGAGAACCGAGGATGACATTCGGCCATTGATAACAATGCTCCGAAGGCAAATGTGGAGGCAAATCCTCGCGCCACAGTCAGAGAACTCGCCAAACAGTACAATGTGTCGGTGTCAACCATTTCCGAACATCTCCACCAAATTGGTAAGATCAAAAAGCTCGATACCTGGGTCCCACACGAACTGACGGAGCATCAGAAACAACAAGGGTTTGAGATGTGCAGTAAAACTTCTGCTTCACAACAAAAAGGTGCCCCTATTGATCGCATTGTGATCTGTGCGTGGTATACGACAACCGTAAGCAATCTTTACAGTGGCTGTATGAACCATGGATTAACCACCGAAACAACATCCTAAACCAAGATTGATGCTAAAGAAGGTTTTGTTGACGGTGTGGTGTACTGTTTACAGTGTCGTACACTACAGGTTTTCGAATGCTGGTGGAAGCATTCCCTCGGTCAGACACTGAAGAAATTGACCGAATGCACCAGAAGTTGTGTTCCAAACAGCCATCTTTGGTGAACAGGAAGGGTCCTGTCCTCCTCCATGATAACGCGAGACCACACGTGTTACAAATGACGAAACAGAAACTGCACGAACTGAGGGTCGAAAGTCGAAACCCTCCCGAATCCAGCCTATTCACCTGGCTTGGCACTTGACTGATTTCCACCTGTTCATGTATTTTAGCAATTACCACAATGACAGGACCTTCCGGGACTTTCTTGCATCCAGGAAGCCAGATTTCTTCCGCACTGGCATTGGAGCACTTGTCACTCGCTGGCAGAGGTGTGTAGCTGCTGAAGTCCGAAATTGCATTCCGGGACTTTCTTGCATCCAGGGAGTCAGATTTCTTCCGGACTGGCATTGAAGCAATTGTCACTCGCTGGCAGAGCTGCTGAAGGCCGAAATTGCATTCCGGGACTTCCTTGCATCCAGGGAGCCAGATTTCTTCTGGACTGGCATTGAAGCACTTGTCACTCGCTGGCAGAGGTGTGTAGTTGCTGAAGGCCGAAATTGCATTCTTGCATCCAGGGTGCCAGATTTCTTCCGGACTGGCATTGAAGCACTTGTCACTCGCTGGCAGAGGTGTGTAGCTGCTGAATGCCGAAATTGCATTCTGGGACTTTCTTGAATCCACGGAGCCAGATTTCTTCCGGACTGGCATTGAAGCACTTGTCCCTCGCTGGGAGATATATCATCATCATCATCATTGTCAACCATTATCAATCCACTGCTGGACGAAGGTCTCCCCAAGTTTCCTCCACAACGGTCTGTCTTGTGCCAGTCTCCTCCATGTCACTCCCGCATACTTTCGAATTTCATCCACCCATCTTCCATGTGGTCTTCTTCTGTCCCTTGGAATCCAATCTAAAATTTCGGCTGTCCATCGATGGTCTGTTCTTCTGGCAGTATGTCCAGCCCATTGCCATTTCAGGGATTTAACTCTGATCATGATGTCTTCCACTCTTGTCATTTTTCGGATCCACGTGTTCCTCTTCTTATCTCTCCTGGTTACACCAAGCATGCACCTCTCCATGCTGCTTTGAGTTGTCTGCAGCCTTTGTATGTCTCTTTTAGCTAAGGTCCACGTCTCTGCACCATACGTAAGCACTGGAAGGATGCATTGATCAAACACTTTTCTTTTAAGACATAATGGCATATTGCTCTTGAAAATTATGCTGTTTCTTCCAAAAGCTCTCCAGGCAAGTTTTGTACGCCGATTAATTTCTTCACCAATGTGACCCTCACTTGATATCTGCTGTCCAAGATAAACGTACGTGTCTGTTATCTGCAGCTTTTCTCCATCAATCGATAAATCTTCATTTCTTGTAAAAGCATTGTACATCACTTTTGTCTTCTGAAAGTTCATTTTTAATCCCACTTCTTTACTCTTGTCAGCAAGTTCCTGGATCATACTCTGTAGCTCTGATGGGGTAGTTGCAAAAATGACTATGTCATCAGCAAAACGAAGGTGGGTTAGATAATTTCCATTAATCTTTATCCCTTTGTTTTCCCAGTTCAGTGATTGAAAGACATTTTCCAATGTGGCATTAAAGAGCTTCGGAGATATGGTGTCACCTTGTCTCACTCCTTTTCCAATTTTTATGTGTGTTGTATTTTCAAACAGCCGAATCTTTGCACTTGCATTTTCATAGATGTTATTAATAATATTAATGTATGCATCTTCAATACCGCAGGACTTCAAAGCCATTGCAACTGCTGATGGTTTCACCGAATCAAAGGCTTTTTCATAATCGATAAAAGCCATGCACAATGGAAGCTCATATTCCCTCGCTCTTTCAATTAGTTCTCTTAGTACGTGGATATGATCTATTGTGCTGTAGCCACTCCTGAATCCAGCTTGTTCTCTCGGTTGAGCCATGTCCAGTGTCACCTTCAAGCGGTGTGAAAGAACTTTAGTGAAGATTTTATAAACCACTGATAGGAGGCTGATAGGTCTGTAGTTCCTGAGATCCTCAATGTCACCTTCGCGTCTTTCTTGAATTCGCTTTATTTGAACTTTATTTATTTAAAATCATGTTTTATTTTTGGGGAATTTCGAGAATTTTTTTCAATGAATGGAAGGATGTTAGAATTCCTCTATTTTATTTTAAAGTTCATCATTTAACTTTAGCAAGCAGTAATTTGGTGTGACTTTATTTATTCTATATATGGTCTGCTCCGTTTGCTGTTCAGAAGACTAACGTTCCAGGTGTACAATGGTGAAGTTATGACGTCATTCGTAATACGTCAGTAAGCATTGGAGTGGAGTGCGGTTATGCGCATCCATAGTTGAGTCTAGAGCTATGGCTCAACTATGGATGTTATTCTTTATATCGGTGCATCAAGATCGTACTGGCACTAGCAGCAAAGTGAGAATTCAGGGATTTTTTTTTTTTTTTTTTTTTTTTTTTGGTTGGAGGTTTAACTACCACCGTGAGCAACTCAGTGGGCTATAAGCAGTCACCTGTCCCTAATTTGGGGCCACTGGCTCCAGGGAAGGGAGAGAGTCAGTACCGTAAGACAAACACAACATCCATGCCCGACCGGGATTCGAACCCGGACCCCTTTCGAACGAATGATCAGAAGCCATCGCTTAGACCACTGCGCCACCGGTACGGCACTCAGCGAATGAGTTCAAGTGATTGGAATGAGCAAAGTGGAAGCGGGTAAAATGTTTTTCATGAGCAAGTTAGAACATAGCATCTACGCTTTTAATATAGTGATAATCTAGAGTACTGATCATTTTGCTATACTTCTTTTTATTGAGTTGAAAGTTATCCGAAGTAGTAATGTAACAGTAAATCTTCATTCTTCCGCAATTTTTTTTATTCTGAAGAAGAAAATTTTAGACATTGTTTTAACACTAAGAAGGGACTGACTGTTTTAGTATGTCCGTACTGCATTTCTTTTTTGCGATTTCAAATTTTTTATGTTTTTACTAAACAAAAGAGTAGATTTGTTTTCGTTTAGTAGCCTACTGTATTGATTTAATGGTTACTGTGAATAAGTTGCTGTAAAATTCGATCAATAAATCGGAATCGTCATTCTGTTTTTACGCTTTCCAACCGTAGATTGAGAAGAAGCGTATATGCTCCAGCTTTGTCCGTCTGTCCGCACGATAACTCGCGTAAAAATAGTTCGATTTCGATGAAATTTTAGTAGTATGTGGTAGGGGACCACTGGAGACGAACCCTATTGAAAATGGGCAAAATGGCGTCATAGGTCAGGACATAGGAGCGGGATCCATTCCACTGCCCTTATGCGCCATAACTTGCGTAAAAATGGTTCTGTTTCGATGAAATTTCAGTTTCAGTAGTATGTGGTAGGTGACCACATGGAAACGAATCCTATTGAAAATGGGCGAAATGAGGTCAAAGGTCAGGACATAGAAGGGGATCCATTCCATCGCCCTTATGCGTCATAACTTAGTTTTGTCGCAATCGAAGCATTTTTACGTATCATGTTGTTTCGGAGGTATACTGAACCGGTTGTGTTTAATATAATCGAAATGGGGTCAAAGGTCAGGGCACAGGAGCGAGATTTATTCCATAGCCATTATCCTCATAACTTGACTAAAAATACTTCTATTGCGACAAAACTATACTATGTTGTTTCGGAGATATATTAAACTAATTATGTTATAATCAAAATGGGGTCAAAGGTCAGGGCACAGGAGCGAGATTTATTCCACAACCATTATCCTCATAACTTGAGTAATGATTTCTGGTGTGTTCGTAAACGAATCATAATCAATGCATTGCATGATTTTACTAACTTGTTATCATTGTCTGTTTTACAATACGAAGAAGCGATTACCCCTTACGACTGCTTTATAGCAGGCTCTTTAACTGTATTTTAACAGCACAGTTCTCCACAGAACTGCATATCCGAGAGTTATTACAGACGTCAAGCGAATCTTAAACTATCTGAAATCCTTGTCTGAAAAATATTGTTATATTTCGTTTCCCGCAGTTTTTTTTTTTTTTTTTTTTTTTTTTTTTTTTTAAAGAAAGGAAGTCTGTTTTGTTTTTTAAAGAAATGAAGTTCGTAATGATAGAATTTTCAGTTTTTCCCACGAAATTCTAGGATGGTCCTGACTCTAAGCAACGAAAAATCCCGTAGTGGCATTTTTTTTAAATCCCATAGTAAGTCACATTGAGCAGAATACCTGCAGGCTTTGCTGTAGTCTTATTTTAGAATGCCTTGGCTTTGACCAGTAGTGAAGAAATACCACCCATTTTGTTTGACACACCTAGCTGTACGAAATCAAACAGCTGTTATTATACAAACCGCTTTGCTAAGCAAAGTCGTCACGCAAGTCGCCACTACAAATATTTTGGTTAACACAGCTGTAAGCAAATGGACAACTGTCGCTATGCCAACCAGCGCGACGACATGGAAATCGTTGCAATCAACAACATCACGTAAAACGCTTCTCTCATTATAATCGTAAAACGCTTCAGTCTTGCAGATTATACAGAATTTGAAAAACCTTTTTGCTGTGAACAATAATACACTGTGTGACAAATTCCCCGATGTCTAAACTCTATAATGGTACCAAATGTGTTTGCAATTTTGACAGTTCGGTTGCAAAAGGAAAATGTATTGACATATATTTTCTTTGTCTCTATTTTTCTATTATGATGCTAACAAAACTGCAGTGGCCGCAGCATGAGTTTACCCTTATCCAGCAAGTCTTACGCCAGTGATGCTGAGTATAGCCCCATAGTGAGTTGTAAAGGTTAGCATATATAAATCGCATCCATTCATGAATATCAAGTAACATATATTTCTGAAGTACACGTTTCAGGGGACATTTGATCAGTAAGTTATGGTGTTGTAGAGCAATCAGTAAGATGTGGTGCCATGGACTGATGAAAATGGCTTGCTTGTATATACTCCTGAAACACCGATTCCAATTTTACATAATGAGAACTTATTTTAGGTTGTAAAGAAACTGAGTTACAAATAAAAAGTAAGTGCGCTACTATTGCATGTAAGAGAGCGTAATGTAATAAAACTTGGTGAGGTGATCTCCGGATGAAATAGCAAGTATCCGGCCTAGTTACAATTGTGCATTTCAGTGTACTCTGCTAGTGAGGGAATATCTTAATGTACTCTGAAATGTACTCTGGGAATATCCAGAGTACATTTCAGTGTACTCTGCTAGTGAGGGAAATATCTTAGAAAGTGACCGGACGAATAATGAAATGATTAATGAACTAGCTCAAGGAAATTATTTATTTGGCGACCGTATTAAAAAGCACATAACTGTTCAGATAAAGCAAAATTGCAGGTACCGCGGCGTCATCGTGCTCCGGAATTGCAAGTGATCAAAAGGAACGTTTATCATGGGATCTTGAAATCGCCCCAAAAGTGTTTCTCTTATAGGATTCGGGGTGAGGTAATAACAACTCCGTGTAAAACTGCGCCAAGGTTACCATCAGATTAAAAGTAACAAGCGAGTTCAATTTTCCTTCTGTGATTGTACTGCTAGGATCCGTGCTAGATTCGAAACTATTATGACTTGAACCCATGCTCTACCACCCTAGTGCCTGAGTAGTCAGAGGGGCTGGTTTCTGGCTAGTCCGAGCTGTGCACGAGTGATATCTTCAACGGCGCTCCTCCTTCACCCAGGAATCAGTGGTTCCAAATTTAGGACGGCGGCACTGCCTATAGCTCTGTAAGTTGCTCTTGATCGTTAATCGGTGGACCTTCTTTAGGACTAACAGCACGTATGCGGTTTGGCATAGATTCCACAAGGTATTGGAGTGCATCTACGTCTATAACATACCGGGCGTTCACCAAACGGTCCATCAACTGGCTCAGATTTTACGGAAGATTACTTTGCTCTCGCATCTGTTTTTTCTAGCATGTCCTATACACTGAAGAGCAATTGAATTAGAGACAGCTAGCGTTATGCAAATGTAGCGCTGTGGGCGGCCCTGGATGAGCGGGGTCATCGTCGGCTAGCTCGCATTGTAACAGCGGATAGACGGGCCACAGTGAAAGAAATCATTCGGCAATTTAACGCTGGTGCACAAAAACGTGTAAGCAGCCAAGCCATCGTCCCACAAGGGTACCGCTGATAACCGCACATCACAAGGTGCAAAGATTAGCCTGGGCGCGGGAACATCGCCACTGGACCCTAGACATGTGGAAAAATGTTGCCTGGACTGATGAGTCGAGATTCACGTTGGTACATGCGGATGGCAGGATACGAGTACGGTGCAAACCACATGAAGCGATGGATCCTTCTTGCCAGCATGGTACTCTTCAAGCTGGTGGTGATGATATTCTCGTCTGGGGACTGCTTACATGGACTGAAATGGGACCCCTGGTACGTGTGACATCGTCTCTTACAGGTCAACGTTACCGGGATATCCTGGATGACCATTTGCTCCCGTTTGCGCGTCTTCAGCATCCCACTGGGGACCTCATCCTGCAACAAGACAATGCAGTTCCCGAATTGTATCCGAATGGTTGGATGAACACTCCACAGACGTGACCTCGCTTCCTTGGCCAGCTACGTCACCTGACCTCAATCCCATCGAGAGAGATGCCCCCCCTCCTCCATCAAATCTTCGTGAACAGTGGGAGCTTGTTCAGGAGTCGTGGATCCGTATGGCTTCCCAACGCTCGCTTCCGGTGTCTTGTCGAGTTCATGCCGAGACGAATTGCCGCCGTCATCAGGGCGAAAGGTGGTGCTACACGTTACTGGACAGGTATCTCTAATTCAATTGCTCTTCAGTGTACATTCTCAGTGGGGTTTAGACTCGGGCTTTGTGGTGGTCATGGAAGATTGTGGAAGTCGCTGTTATGTTCGCTGAACCAGTACTGAATACATCTTCCGCGGTGGACAGTAGCATTGTCGTCCTTGAAACAGCCTTCACCTGCGGGATAAAAAGTCAACATTGCAGGTTGGGCTTGATCGGCAACGATCTTAAGATAATCCTTGGGAGAAACCTAACCTTCCAGCAATATCAGAGTATCGGGGGACACGTCGCGTACCAACAGGACGTGTCCCACACCATCTCCAGGACATTGAGTTGTGTTTGCAAGGCGAGCAGGGTTCGTTGTTTTATGAACCTCCAGCCAAACCTTGTACCTACCGTCGGTACAGAACAGCGTGTACCGTTACTCTTCGGATCACATGCCTTTTCCCCAGTCTTCAATCACGGAGTTCCTGATACCACTGTACACGAACTTTCGAGTTCTTCGCAGAAATCATTGGTTTCCGTGCAGGCATGCGACTGCCAAAACTGATTCTCTTCAATTCCCTGCGCATAATTCGCTAAGATGTAGGTCGGGAATAGCCTTCATTGAATGTTTCGGTCAATTGCTGTACACATGGTCCTTTTCTCAGTACAAGCCTTCTTAGACGACCGCGATCTCGTTCCTGACAGATTGTCGTCGCGCCACGGTTATGCCTCTCTTAGACAAGCAGTGTCTGTAATTTTTCCACTAACTGAAGACGCAGGGTATCCCAGCTTTTGAAAACACAGTAATCTCTGCTGTTTTTAAAATCGTCGTTTCTGTCGTACGAGCCCCCACAATAAGCTCGTTATCGAACTCCGAAAGATCCTTTGTTTTTCTCATTGTGATCAACACTACTGATTATTACTGGAGAACAAATGTCATAAATAGTTGCTTAGATTACGTGATGATGCACGCGACCACGTATTTTGCATACACGCTGCGTAGATGGCGTTTACGTCCATCTGCATAACTGTTTCTAATTCAGTAGTCGGTATGGTAGTTTTCGTTTTTCCCCTGCACTGTTTATTATTATTATTATTATTATTATTATTATTATTATTTTCGTTTTATCTTTATTCTTCTCTGTGCATCTTTTGTTTTCACTTAAAAAAAAAGGGGTAGTTAAAAAAAAATTGGGATTTCTTGCATCCTTCGCTGTACTTTTGTTTTATTTTGTTTTGTTGTGCATTTGTTTTTGTTTTTTGTTTGGTGTTTGAGATCGAAATTTCCGACTTGCCATTTCTCCCACTTTTGTTATTTTTGCATAACATATACACTAAAGTGCCAGAAAAACTGGTACAGACGAGCTTTTGCAAAGTACATAGCAACGTCACCTATGCACGTACTCGGTTACGTCCGCCACTGCTTATATAAAGCGATAGACATCCTTGCCAGCTATCAGAGCTGTTTTCGGCATGAGAATGACAAGTAATAACGATTTAAGCGATTTTCAACACGGTGTGATAGTTGGCGCTCGTGAGATGAGCCATAGTATTTCGGAGGTAGAAACGAAGTTCGGATTTTCACGGACGACCGTTGCAAGGGTGTACCGTGACTACAAGAATTCCGGCAAAACCTCCAACCTACGATACCAGTGTCGCCGCAAAAAGACATTAGGTGAACGTGACCATCGTCGGCTGTCAAGAATCGTTTCACGCAATAGGCGTGCAACACTCTCGCAGGTATTATCGGAATTCAATGCTGGAGCCTCAACAAGCATCAGCGTCCGGACTGTGCAACGTACCCTGCACTATATGGGCTTTGGGAGCCGACGCCCAATTCGAGTCCCCTTGATGGGTGCACGACAAAGCTATGCGCATCGCTTGGGCACGGCAACACCGCCACTGGACACTTGATGACTGGTAACAAGTAGCCTGGTCTGACGAGTCGCGTTTCCAACTGTATCGGGCAGATGGAAGGATTCGTGTGTGGCGCAAACCCCATGAAGCCATGGATCCCGCCTGTCAACAGGGAACTGTACCAGCTGGTGTGTGTGTGGGGGGGGTCCGTAATGGTATGGGGTGTGTTTAGCTGGACTTCACTGGGACCCCTGGTACGTCTACAAACGTCTGTGACCGGCCAACGCTATATGCGCATCCTTTCTGACGAGGTACACTCGTTCATGTCCTGCATTCATGCTGATGGGTTGCGCCTGTTCCAACAGGACAATGCACCTCCACACAAGTGTCGGGACGCCACATTATGGTTAGAGGAGCATTCATCTGAGTTTGGAGTGTTACTGTTCCCACCCAAGTCCCCAGATCTGAACGTGATAGAACACATTTGGGATGCCATGCAATGCGCTATCGAACACAGGAATGCGAGACCTCGGAATACACCCGAATGGTGGAACACTCTTTAGGAAGCATGGTGTGCGTTGCCTACATCATATTTCCAGAAGCTAGTGTAGTCCATGCCCAGTCGTATTTCTGCAGTCCTGCGCTCCCGTGGGGGACCTAACAAGTATTAGACTGGTGTACCAGTTTTTCTGACAGTTCAGTGAATATATTCTCCGTTACACCGTTCTTGAATGCCACACTTGTATTACGTAATTTTGCCTCCACTGGAAATCTGGTTCTTATTTTATATTTTCTGCTAGAAAAATTTCTGATAGTTTCTTTAAAGCATGACATGCCGAATCCATTTTATGTGATCAGTTGAAATTTTCACGTGCCGTTAGGTTATCTTTAAGAACTAGTTCGTTATGAAATAAAGGAACAAACCATTCCCTCCCGAAAAAAGTGGCAGATATAGCTCACATTTTGCGCCAGTATTATTTTCTCCACTTTAGCAAAGAAAGATGGTCTAAGTCTGAACGTTTGTCAATACCATTCTGTGTTTTACTTAAAATCACTGAATAAAAGGCTGTGAAAAAATACTTTTGTGGTGTAATATTAATCATACGTATCTAAACTTCCATATTCTTCGTGTTTGATAATACAGTTTACGTACTTTCTGATCGATAATATATGATTCAGCTTTCGTGAAAGAAGGGTCATCGTGAAAATGTCATTTTAAGTGTTACCATCAGAATAATCACGTGTTCCAGTTGACGACTCATGAAGGTCACAGTTTTTTTTCTTTTTTGGGGGGAACATGACGATTATCGATAAACTGCGCTGCAGAGTTCCTCCAGTATCTTGTGCAGCGAAAAATTGCAGGGAACGTGCTGAGCCTACTGACTGGGAAACTTCAGAAAAAAATTTGCATGGCTACTACTAGTTCATCAGTCGTCTAATGCAATACATCATACATCACCAATGACATGAAGTAGTTCTGAAGCATCACCGCAGGGTGTTTCTCGTCTTGCGCAGCAAATGCGCGAACCGTTTTTCTGATAAGATTGTGAGTGATAGTAAAAAAAAATGAAATATAGGTCATTTGAAATGACGTGCCACCAAATGCGATCGTGCTCACGCGGTTGTTTTCCTATTGCTGAAAGCTAAATTAGATGTAATGACATATCGGCACCTTAGTACAGTATATACAGTAAAACTTCCGAATAGCGGACATCAAAGGGGAAAGAAAAACTGTCCGTTATTTAGAAGTGTCCGCTATTGAGCATGCTTTATGACAGTATACATGTATTATGTTTATAACGTAAAAACAGTTTAAAAGATAAGTAAATATAAGTATGTAAATGCAATACATAGAGCAAACTTGTACTAACCTTTATTTTTTTTAAATATCCATCATAACCTAAGAAGCAAAATAATCAAGTAGCCTATCGTTGTTTATCTATTACATTCTTGTGAAATTTTGTTTTCTAACTGAATTTCTAGCCAGACTCCTGAAACTTTGAATTCTATGAATCCTAATTCATTTGCGATTTCTAACGCCTTTGGACGAATTAAAGTCCCTGGTAAAGGAATGTTGTTGGCTCTAGCACAGCAAAACCATTCATAGGTAAGAGTGTCCACATCAGGTTTAGGGAAAGCTCTTTTAATTTTCTGGTTGCCATTACAATCTTGCCAAGACTTGAAGATTTCACTCACCTGCGTTTTTCCAATACCCAGCTTATCTTTTTAAACGCGCACACTTAATCTTTCCTTTTCACTCAGCTCCACTATTTCAACTTTTTCTTTTAGAGTCAAGCGCTTACGTTTGTGTGACATTTTAAAATCGATGTTTGCGAAATCTTTGTTTCACAGCTCGATTTGTTTGCAATACACAACATTGCAAATAAATCGATATATATTCATGTAGGTATTGCAAACAATCACATTTGTTTGCAATACCTACATGAATATTGCAAACAAATGTGATTTCTAGTAATCTGGACTTGAAATTGATCCCTCTGCACTAATTTTGACATTAACAAACAACAAAAGGCGAGTCCCTTCCAAGGAGGTTAGAAGAAGAGGATGTGAAGGGACCCGTTCTGAGTGAAGCCAAAACAGATCAGCTGTTTCTGTCATCTCTCTGAGGTGGCGAGAGTCTGCGCTGCGAGAGTTCGGAAACGTGACGTCACTTCCTGTGGCTTAAGCAGTTTTGCTTAGCGCATGCAAACCAAGGATGGAAAGGAGGAATATTTCGGACTTCTTATTTCTTAATATTAGGCTTTTGGTTATATTTTAAACATGGTTACTTGCACATGGGCAGTATGCATGATTACTTGCACACGGGCAGTAAGTAACCATGTATGCACTTCCGCTCAAAAAATCATTATTTTGTTCAATTTTTTAAAGAAATACCAACACATATTTTCTTGTTTTTTCTAGAAAATTTTTATTATGGGAATGAATATTTCAGCCTCAATTTTTTTCATGCCTTTATTGGTAAAGTAAGGGTCCGAAAACCCCGTTCAAAATCGCGATTTCCCCATAGAGATATACAGGAGATTCTTAGGTTGGGCGCATTGGCGTAGTCAGCTGATAAAAAGTGGCGTCACGCCAGAAGCACAGGAAAAGGGCTGTTGCCACCTCCTCTTACTTCTAACCTCTTTGGTCCCTTCCACCTACACCTCAATTGTGTTTGCATGTGTTTCAATCCGATTACCGTTCCCGAATGTGATATTATTGTATTGTATTCTAATTTTAACGTATCAAAAGTTGGCATCAGTACTCATTGTTTACATCCGCTGTGAGTATGTTAATTGTATGATCTCTGTTCGATTTAGCTAAGAAATGAAACATGTATGGTTAAACGACAGCCATGTTTCTTTGTTGATTAAAGCCTAATTATAATGGTGAGTTTTAGTGTTATTACTTTTTCATCACTTTAATCAAGAAAGATAGAAGAAAGATATAAATAATCATGGACAAGTATTTGCGACCGGAGAGATTTGACGTGGAGCCATCTGGCCACATCTCCTGACAAGCAGTGGGTACATTGGAAGCACACGTTCGAAAACTTCTTGGGCTATATTGATGGAGTATCTGAAAACAGTAAATTGCAACTATTAACTAATTATGTCGCACTTAATATATTTCAGTATATCAGTGAATGTAAAACTTATATTGATGCTATGGCTATTTTGGAATCTTTATATGTTAGGCCTAAGAACGAGATCTACGCCCGACATAGTTTGACTACAAGACGTCAACTGGCCGAGGAGTCTACAGATCAATATCTTCAGGTCTTAAAACAAATGAGCACAGATTGCAAATCTAAAAGTGTTTCGGCTGAGCAAAATAAGAATGAATACATCAGAGATGCCTTTATTAGCTGATTGAAGTTCGCTCGCATACGTCAGCGACTTTTAGAAAACACGTTTCTCTCTCTAGAACCCGCTTTTGATCAAGCTAGGGCTTCGGAAATGGCAGAACAACACTATGCTTCGTACTCGGGGCTAATGGATGCTGCAGCTGCTACTCACATAAATGATTGTGTTGAGGTAGATACTGGTACATCTATTACGGCAACTGCTGCTTTGACTGGAACAGAAAGGTGCTGTTTTTGTGGAAGTAATTGCCACCCTAGAACTTCTTGCCCTGCCAGAAATGTTGCATGTCGAACATGTGGGAAGAATGGACACTTTCAGAGAGTTTGTAAATCAAAAACTACTAGACCTACTACAATAACCTCCGCTTCATCTGCCTCAGTTTTGGCTGCTGCACCTACCTGCCTTTCGAAGTCTACAGTAGCTGTTAAAATAAACAAAGTAAATGTGAGTGCTCTAATAGACACAGGAAGTTCACTAAGTTTTATTGATCAGACCCTTGTAAATAAATGTCATATACAAGTACTACCTTATAGTGGCAAAGTCGCTATGGCCAACTCCTCACTATTCAGCGAAGTTATAGGCCATTGTAGTGTCAATATTGAAATGGAGGGACACACTATAAAAAAATAATGATATTAATTATGAGAGATCTTTGCTCTGATACCATAATCCGACTAGACGTACTACAGTGTCATACCTCTGTGGAAATTGTCCTCCATGGCATACAGCCTCCACTCAGGATTTGTGGCTTGACCGTTGCAAACGTGCCTCCAGTCTCTCTGCTAACCTTACTTCGGATTGTGTTCCTATAAAATCTAGAATGCTCTCAAAAGGTGATAGCCAGTTTCTGGCTACAGAAATTGAAAAGCTCCTGCATTAAGGTGTGATTGAGCATAGTAATTCTCCGTGGCGTGCTCAGGCTTTTGTGGTTAGAGGAGAAAATCACAAGGCTAGGATGGTTGTAGATTTTTCACAAACCATAAATAAATTTACGATGTTGGATGCTTACCCTCTACCCAGAATAGAAGAGATAATTGCTAAAGTTTCGGAAAATGAGGTGTACAGTGTCATAAATCTGAAAAGTGCGTATCACTAAGTACCCATCCTGGAGTCTGAGAAGCCATAAACTGCTTTCGAAGCCTGTGGGAAGCTCTACCTATTCTTACGCGTTCCCTTCGGAGTATCTCTGTTCGATTTAGCTAGGAAATGAAACATGTATGGTTAAACGACAGCCATATTTCTTTGTTGATTGAAGCCTAATTATAATGGTGAGTTTTAGTGTTAATACTTTTTCATCACCGAATTAGCCGGCCCTGAGCGCTGTTCCCCGTTTCTGAGGTAGGAGCACCTGATGAGCTACAAGGCAGTTTCTCCTTGTCATATGTACGTATGCAAAGAGAGTGTCAGACTGGTTATTTAGCACGAACGCTAATCCATTTTCCAGCGATTTTGGCCACTTACCCAGGATACATAGCACTTAGCACCTTAAAGTTTACTAGGCCTCGGGAACAAAACCGTTAAGATACTGAATGAAGAAGGGTAAAATAATAACAAGTTTGTAAAATCATGCAATGCATTGATTATAATACGCTTTCCAACATACCAGAAATCATTACTCAAGTTATGAGAATAATGGCTGTGGAATAAATTTCGGTCCTGTGCCCTGACCCTTGATCCCATATCGATGATATTCAACAGAACCGGTTCGGTATACCTTCGAAATAACATGATAAAGTTTTGTCGCAATCGAAGCATTTTTACGTAAGTTATGATGCATAAGGGCTATGGAATAGATCCCGCCCCTGTGTCCAAACCTTTGACCCCATTTCGCCCATTTTCAATACAATTCGTCCCCAGGTAAGCCCCTATAACATACTAACATTTCACCCAAATCGAAGCATTTTTACGTAAGTTATGGCGCATAATGGCAATGGAAGTGATTCCGCTCCTATGTCCTGACCTTTGACCCCATTTTGCCCATTTTCAGTAGGGTTTGTTGCCACGTGGTCCCCTACCACATACTAAAATTTCATCGAAATCGAACCTTTTTTACGTTAGTTATGACGCATAATAGCACTGGAATGGATCCCGCTCCTATGTACTGACTTTTGACCCCATTTCGTTCTCTTTAAATAGGGTTCCTTCCCAGGTAATCCCCTACCAGATACTAAAATTTCATCGAAATCGAACGATTGTTACGCGAGTTATCGTGCTGACGGACATGCGCACATAACGCGTGGCGTAATGAGGCAGATAAGAATCGCGACCATCTGCTCGCAAGAGTGTGACGTCATAAAACTTTAATAGGATCCGCACACAACGCGTGATTGTGACGTCATAAGATTTCTAAGCATTGGTAACATTAATGGAACGACGCCATGACACTAAAAACGTTATAATTCGTGGTGGTTATTTAACCCACTAAACGAATTCTCCTAAAGTCGAGATCAAGCTAAATCGATTTCTAGTACCAGAAAACGGTAGGTTAACGACTTTCATCAAAATTCCTGGAGCCGTTTTCAAAATAAAATGTACGTACATACATACAAGAATTGCTACTTTAAGGTGGACGTCAAGTAATTTTGCTTCCTATACTTCCAATGGAAAAACTTCTGTACACATTTTCTTCACAATTAATACGTTCCCAAGGATGAAAATTTGAACATCGATTAAAATAGCTTCATTTCATAACTTGGAATACTTAATATTTTCTAAACCATAACCGTAATAATATTTTTAAACCATAACCGTAATTATGAAATCCAACATTTGTCCACTGACTTCATCAAAGTACAGGTCGCGACATCTTTTTTCTGGTTTCAACACCACCAAAGGAAACGTTATTGTTTTTTAATATAATTATGCTTATGTTTTAGAAAATGTTAACTTTATACTATAACTTGGAATACTTATTTTAATCTATGTTCAAATTTCCATCCTTGGGAACACACTAACTGTGAAGGAAATGTGTACAAAAGGTTTTCCATTGGAAATATAGGAAGCAAAATTACTTGACGTCCACCTTAACAGTGTAGGATAAGGGCGATGGAATGGATCTTATGTCCTGACCTCTGACTCCATTTGTACCATTTTCAAAAGGGTTCCTCTCCAGGTGGTCCCCTACCACATACTAAAATTTCATCGAAATCGTACCATTTTTACGCAAGTTATGACGCATAAGGACAATTGAATGGATCCCGATCTTATGTCGTGACCTTTGACCCCACTTCACCTATTTTCAATAGAGTTCTTCCCCAGTGGTCCCTACCACATACTAAAATTTCATCGAAATGGAACCATTTTTACGTGACTTATCGTGCCGACAGACAGACGGACGGACATGCGGACGGAAAAAGCTGGAGCATATACGCTTCTTCAACCTACGGTGTTGGAAAGCGTAAAAAAGGAAACATGTTGCGAGTTTGGGCGATACACACCCCTATGAATTCCTAGAATCGAAAGCAAATTGTCCGTTATATTGTACTTTAAGTGTGTCCGCGTCCATTATTTAGAATGTCCGCTATTAAGAAGTGAATGTCCCATAAGAAGCCATGCATTTCTGCAGGGGAATAAAAAAAATTGCCCGTTATAGAGATGTCCGCTATTAAGAAGTGTCCGTTAATGGAAGTTTCACAGTATATTTAAAAATAAAAATATTTAAAAAGAGAAAACAGTAGCGGCGTAGTAGTACTCAAACCTATATTTTTTCCTGAGACTAGACTCTAGTTCAAATCAATGTCTAACTGGGTAGAGGTCTGCATGGGCCTTTATTTGAAAAGCCGACCCGTCCCAAGGCCCGGCCCGTTTCCAAATTTTTAATCAAATCCCGGCCCGTATATTTTTCCTGTTTCCAAGGCCCGGGCCGGCCCGTAAAACTTCAACAATTACCAAAACACGAATTTGACACCTGGTGCACTCGGTCATTAAATTTTCGTTTTCTTAAGTGCTACACGTATTCATATTACAATAAAGATTAATTCGGAATATTTCTGGGACTGTATGAGTCACGTGACGTCCGTGGCGGAATGTTCTTGTATACTCAAAAATTCTTGTATACTCAAAAATGTTGCATGAAGAGAACAATTTCCATGCCTTTCAAATTTTCTGGGTTTTCAATTATCATTTCCTACCGCCGTACCCAGAAATATCCTTGAGAATAAGGAGGGGGGGGGGTTAATTTGAAAAGTACAAAATATCCAGAATTATGAGTCCGATCGTTTTACTGAGAGAAGTTTTTATGGCTTTATAAACTGCACCTATCTCTACTGGCATATCATATCACTGGAACCCAATATGTCTCTCGTGTGTGTGTGGGGAGCACATTTGTGCAGCTTAAAATGCGATGTTCCAGGCTTTGTGCCATCGTAACTCAAAAAGTTTTTGCATTTAGGGCACTGCACAACGTTTACCGGCCGACTAGTTTCAGAACGGGACAGTAATTTAAAATACACTGACGGAAAAAAAAATCCCAACACCACGAAAAAATAGTTGTATATTAATGAAATGGCGGCAATACATTTGTATAGGTAACATATTTAATCGATTAAGGTTTCAAGATCACAGCTTATTGTAAGCGCGAGAAGAGCCATTTTAAATGTGAAATGCTGGTACATTAATAACCGGTGTAACCACCAGAATGTTGAATGCAAGCACGCAAACGTTCATGCATTGTGTCGTACAGGTGGTGGATGTCAGTTTGTGGGATGGAGTTCCATGCCTGTTGCACTTGGTCGGTCAATACAAGGACGGTTAATGCTGGTTGGGGGTGACGCTGGAGTTGTCGTCCAATGATGTCCCATACGTGCTCGATTGGTGAAAGATCTGGTGATCTAGCAGGCCACAGCAACATGTCGACACTCTGTATAGCATGTTGGGTTACAACAGCGGTATGCGGGCTAGCGTTATCCTGTTGGAAAACACCCCCTGGAATGCTGTTCATGAATGGCAGCACAAAAGGTTGAATCACCAGACCGACGTACAACTGTGCCGTCAGGGTGCGTGGGATAACCACGAGAGTGCTCCTGCTGTCATAGGAAATTGCTCCCCAGACCATAACTCCAGGTGTAGGTCCAGTGTGTCTCTGCCGCAGACAGGATGGTTGCAGGCGCTCACCTGGCCTCCTTCTAACCAACACACGGCCATCACTGGCACCCAGGCAGAACCGCCTTTCATCAGAAAACAAAACAGATCTCCACTCCGTCCTCCAATGAGCTCTAGCTTGACACCACTGACGTCGCAAACGGCAGTGGTTTGGAGTAAGTGGAATGCATGCTACAGGGCGTCTGGCTGGGAGCTGTCCTTCAAGTAACCGATTTGTAACAGTTCGTTGTGTCACTGTGGTGGCAACTGCAGCTCGAATTGCTGCCGCAG
Source organism: Macrothele yani (assembly GCA_039090855.1). Taxonomy (NCBI): domain Eukaryota; kingdom Metazoa; phylum Arthropoda; class Arachnida; order Araneae; family Macrothelidae; genus Macrothele; species Macrothele yani. The sequence goes on from CM076991.1 coordinate 85,247,207, forward strand.
ACGCGGTACGATGCGTCACGGCCATACGCCGTACACGGCGGTCTTCCCTCTCAGTAGTGCCACGTGGCCGGCCGGAACCCGGTCTTCTTGAGGCAGTACCTTCCCTTGACCACCGCTGCCAACAATCATGCACAGTGGTTACATTCCTGCCAAGTCGTTCTGCAATATTGCCGAAAGAAAACCCACCTTCTCGTAGCCCTATTACACGACCTCTTTCAAACTCCGTGAGCTGTTGATAATGGCTTCTTCGTCTTCTTAAAGGCATTCTTGACTAACATCAACACCCTACGTCGAATCTCAACGATAACTAACGCTCACGAACGTTACAGCGCGTATTTACGGCAAACCTGCTTTGCATGTTCCGAGGGGCGCTACTAGCGCCACACGTATGCGCCGAGCGCGAAATTTGCATAGACGTCATCTTACAGATGTACTCTCACAGCCTACCAACTGTCGTTTATCTAACACAACCCCTTCTTGGTGTTGGGATATTTTTTTCCGCCAGTGTATTTCCAAATATCGCTTTCCCCTTTACATTGTCTACAAGCACATATTCTCCGGAAGCAATGTTTTTGCGAAAATCTTTCGCTTTCTTAAACTGTATAAGTATTGAAGAGTATTTATCAGCAGCACTGAACTGAGCATATGCTAAGGGAAAAGAACTACAGACTGCTCAGCTAATCAGCGTCACAGAAGTTTTGAAAACGGCTGCCGGATAGTGCAAATAGGGAAAATACGGCACATGGAGAAACTTACACAGAAGTAAGTTTCTCCTGTGCCATTTAAGACAACTTAAATGCTTTTCACACATCTAGAGAGCAAAGTGCCGCCGACCTGAACAATAAAAAAGATCGTCTGCGAGCGGGTGGCTCAGTTTAGAAATGCTGCAGTTATAGCCTGTCCTAAATTTAGCATGAGAGGAGGGTGGAAGTTAGGGAGAGAGAGAAGGGACCACATTCACATTGAAAAACTAAGGGAGCTGACCCACTCCAATTGCTTTTTAGGAGGGGCGGATATCGTAAAACTTTTAATTTTTCCATCAGCGGAAATTATTAAATCTTATCCTGCTGCTGTATGTTGCGAGTTTTCCAAACAAGAAAGGCATCGTACAGCGATTGTTTTGCTCATAAAAAAAACCCCTGCTCGGCCCGTGTCTGTTTTACATTAAATATTGAAGGCCCAGCCCGTTTTCCCAACTTAGAAATGAGCAAAGGCCCGATCCGGCCCGTGCAGATCTCTATAACTGGTATGAAATGAAATTTCGTCAGCATCCTTTACTATCATCGGGGTCCTTGCTGCGCAAGTTCCATCTACACTGTAAAAATCTCCTGAAATTCACGAGCCATTTTCCGTGATTCCTTCCGTGAATTAAAGAAGAATATTCTCGATTCAGTGTCTTCCGTGAAATGACGAAAATCAACCTGAATTTCACTGATTTTTCGTACGTGAATTTACGGCAATACTCCAGTTTATCTTTCTCCCATTAAATAAGAAAAATTGCCGTTTTAAAGAGGTGTTATCGGAAAACCCTGAATCTTCAGGGAACTTTCCGCGACTCCGTATTTTAATGGGAAAATCTTGTTCTCGCTTTTTCCATCTCCGGAAAACTTCCGGTGACACTACAGATGTCTGAATGAAGGATGTCTATGTATCAGTCTGTGGACTCTATTGCCATCAAGAACAAATTTTATATTTAGGTGTTTTGTGCAATATTTCCACAAAGTAGTACGTTTCGCGTTTTTTAAACATAATTGAAATTCATTCTCTGTTTAAAACAATCCCGAGTTCCAAAACATCCTGTTGCTTTAAAATATCATGATGAAAAAAAATGTATTTTGCGATAAGACCTCCTATAGAAAAACTAAAATTATTTTAAGCCTATTTATAAAAATAATTAGCTTCTATACAAAATAAAATGACTAATTAACCCGCAGTCATAGTAAAAATATCGCATCGTCTACGCGACTCCATTCCCTTGCGTTTATATCTTAAGCGTGAATAGATGGTAATCGTCAGCAAGCGCTTCGTACTCGCGAACAAACCATCGCGCGTTTGAACCCCACCAAGGAAGATCAGATCATATGTAGAGGATTTTGAAAAGAGAGTGTCTGACCCCAGGTCTTAAACAACCCTTAGAAAAAGGAAGCTAAGAGATTTTGGCTGGAGTGCCAGATAGGAAAGTGACACGGAAGTGAGGTAGGAAAGGGGAGGAAAACGCCCTTATTTATTACCGGGGGCCAGTACTCGGGGTCCGACAGCTTAACGTGCCCATCCGACGCACGGCGGATATTTAGTGGTTAGAGCGTTCGTACCTGCCCGGGATCAAATCTGAGGTTCCTCCGCGGCCCTCCCAAGGAAGAAATTCCTTCACTTGTGATGAAAATCTCCTGCCTTGACCCACGAGTTCCTGCAAAACATGTGAGACCTATTCACAATAGTCATCATAATAACCACCCAAGTCAACTCCTATTCAAGTGACTTCAACAGAAGTCTCTGTATAGATACTGAAAAACATGTGAGGCGTATTCACAAAAGTCATTATAATAACCACCCAAGTCAACTCCTATTCAAGTGACTTCAACAGAAGTCTCTGTATAGATACTGAAAAACATGTGAGGCGTATTCACAAAAGTCATCATAATAACAACCCAAGTCAACTCCTATTCAAGTGACTTCAACAGAAGTCTCTGTATAGATACTGAAAAACATGTGAGGCGTATTCACAAAAGTCATCATAATAACAACCCAAGTCAACTCCTGTTCAAGTGACTTCAACAGAAGTCTCTATAGATACTGAAAAACATGTGAGGCGTATTCACAAAAATCATCATAATAACAACCCAAGTCAACTCCTATTCAAGTGACTTCAACAGAAGTCTCTGAATAGATACTGAAAAACATGTGAGGCGTATTCACAAAAGTCATCATAATAACAACCCAAGTCAACTCCTATTCAAGTGACTTCAACAGAAGTCTGTATAGATACTGAAAAACATGTGAGGCGTATTCACAAAAGTCATCATAATAACAACGCAAGTCAACTCCTATTCAAGTGACTTCAACAGAAGTCTCTGTATAGATACTGAAAAACATGTGAGGCGTATTCACAAAAGTCATCATAATAACCACCCAAGTCAACTCCTATTCAAGTGACTTCAACAGAAGTCTCTGTATAGATACTGAAAAACATGTGAGGCGTATTCACAAAAGTCATTATAATAACCACCCAAGTCAACTCCTATTCAAGTGACTTCAACAGAAGTCTCTGTATAGATACTGAAAAACATGTGAGGCGTATTCACAAAAGTCATCATAATAACAACCCAAGTCAACTCCTATTCAAGTGACTTCAGCAGAAGTCTCTGTATAGATACTGAAAAACATGTGAGGCGTATTCATAAAAGTCATCATAATAACAACCCAAGTCAACTCCTGTTCAAGTGACTTCAACAGAAGTCTCTGTATAGATACTGAAAAACATGTGAGGCGTATTCACAAAAATCATCATAATAACAACCCAAGTCAACTCCTATTCAAGTGACTTCAACAGAAGTCTCTGAATAGATACTGAAAAACATGTGAGGCGTATTCACAAAAGTCATCATAATAACAACCCAAGTCAATTCCTATTCAAGTGACTTCAACAGAAGTCTGTATAGATACTGAAAAACATGTGAGGCGTATTCACAAAAGTCATCATAATAACAACGCAAGTCAACTCCTATTCAAGTGACTTCAACAGAAGTCTCTGTATAGATACTGAAAAACATGTGAGGCGTATTCACAAAAGTCATCATAATAACAACCCAAGTCAACTCCTATTCAAGTGACTTCAACAGAAGTCTCTGTATAGATACTGAAAAACATGTGAGGCGTATTCACAAAAGTCATCATAATAACAACCCAAGTCAACTCCTATTCAAGTGACTTCAACAGAAGTCTCTGTATAGATACTGAAAAACATGTTAGGCGTATTCACAAAAATCATCATAATAACAACCCAAGTCAACTCCTATTCAAGTGACTTCAATAGAAGTCTCTGTATAGATACTGAAAAAGTCAAAATCGAATTTTTTGAAAACTGGGGAAATATATGTATAAAAACCGAAAAACTGGCATTTATCAGAGGGGTAGGAAGAAAAGAAAAAGGAATTAGTGACGCAAAATCTGTCAAAATACTGAATGTTTCCGTATAGAGGATTTTGAAAAGGGAGTGTCTGACCCCAGGTCTTAAACAACCCTTAGAAAAAGGAAGCTAAGAGATTTTGGCTGGAGTGCCAGATAGGAAAGTGACACGGAAGTGAGGTAGGAAAGGGGAGGAAGACGCCCTTATTTATTACCGGGGGCCAGTACCCGGGGTCCGACAGCTTAACGTGCCCATCCGACGCACGGCGGATATTTAGTGGTTAAAGCGTTCGTACCTGCCCGGGATCGAATCTGAGGTTCCTCCGCGGCCCTCCCAAGGAAGAAATTCCTTCACTTGTGATGAAAATCTCCTGCCTTGACTCACGAGTTCCTGCAAAACATGTGAGACCTATTCACAATAGTCATCATAATAACCACCCAAGTCAACTCCTATTCAAGTGACTTCCACAGAAGTCTCTGTATAGATACTGAAAAACATGTGAGGCGTATTCACAAAAGTCATTATAATAACAACCCAAGTCAACTCCTATTCAAGTGACTTCAACAGAAGTCTCTGTGTAGATACTGAAAAACATGTGAGGCGTATTCACAAAAGTCATCATAATAACAACACAAGTCAACTCCTATTCAAGTGACTTCAACAGAAGTCTCTGTATAGATACTGAAAAACATGTGAGGCGTATTCACAAAAGTCATCATAATAACAACCCAAGTCAACTCCTATTCAAGTGACTTCAACAGAAGTCTCTGTATAGATACTGAAAAACATGTGAGGCGTATTCACAAAAGTCATCATAATAACAACCCAAGTCAACTCCTATTCAAGTGACTTCAACAGAAGTCTATGTATAGATACTGAAAAACATGTGAGGCGTATTCACAAAAGTCATCATAATAACAACCCAAGTCAACTCCTATTCAAGTGACTTCAACAGAAGTCTCTGTATAGATACTGAAAAACATGTGAGGCGTATTCACAAAAGTCATCATAATAACAACCCAAGTCAACTCCTGTTCAAGTGACTTCAACAGAAGTCTCTGTATAGATACTGAAAAACATGTGAAGCGTATTCACAAAAATCATCATAATAACAACCCAAGTCAACTCCTATTCAAGTGACTTCAATAGAAGTCTCTGTATAGATACTGAAAAAGTCAAAATCGAATTTTTTGAGAACTGGGGAAATATATGTATAAAAACCGAAAAACTGGCATTTATCAGGGGGTAGGAAGAAAAGAAAAAGGAATTAGTGCCGGAAAATCTGTCAAAATACTGAATGTCTCCGTTATTTAAAACGGAAACTTTTCAGAGTGGAAATTTTCGTTAAAAATCGATGACTCACCGGCAAGTATTTTCAAGAATTTCCCGTTAATTCACATCACTTAGATATTACACTGTACAGTATTGCGCTTCGTTGATAGCAAAGAACGAGAATTAAACTTATTTATCGGTGATTGAGTTTTCCTGTGGTATTCCAAATTTTCTGACTTCACTGGAATACTCGTGGTTATTGCATCGAAGAGTTTCTTAAAATGGTAAGAAAACCAGTGTGTGCGCTGATGAGTATCTTTTACCTCCATTCTTGTACTGTCGACAAAACAAAGGAAGTTTTGGAATGGGGTTTATCTGGGAACTTCAAAGAATTAATCGATTTTGCGAACCTGTGTTTAAATAATTAATCAATTTTGAGCATATTCATTAATCAGCTTTGAGCGTTACTGTCAGGAGTTAGAAAACGGGTGCCGAATACGTACAGATGAGCGTCTACCTTGTCAGCCGAAAGCGCATCATTCATTCGTCATCGGGATTTCGGAAGTAGTTTGGAATTCACTTAGTGAAACCGATTCTGCACGTAATGCACCAAGCGTCATCATCTTTTGAGTTATTTCAGAAGAAATTTACATGTTTTTCTTTGTAGGCTGCTGAAGCGCAATTTGTGCACTGCAGACATAGTTCCCAAACGACGATGTTGTTTCGTTTGTTTGTTTACATGGGCGCCCATATAGGGGGCAAGAGGTGGTACTTGCCCTCCCCTGGAAATTTGATCATTCCCTTTCTGTTCTTGGAAGATACTACGCAAATTTTTTATGATAACACTAATTTTGATTGCTATTTTTTCTGTTTACCTTCTGGATTCATGTGTACGTCGTAAAAACATGAAAAACATTGGGAATTTCTATTTGAAAAAACGAAAATTCACGGTAGAAAGTAATGATTAAATTTTCCGTTGCATTTTGAAGTACAGAATACATACCGTACAGAAATGTGAATAAATGAATATTATATCATCCTCTGCAGTAGCCATTCAGTGCTGGACAAAGATCTCCAGAAGTTTTTTTCCAGAACTTTATATTGTGGGCATTTCTTTTTTTTTTTTTTTTAAATCTTGATGAACGATTGAGTGGTCACTGGGATTTTGTGTGTATGGGGTAAAAGTAGCCAGAAGACGCAAGGCTCAAAAGAATTTCCTTGTTGTACCAACAAACTGCCTAATTTTATTTACCCATCGCTTTTATGTATTTTTGGGAGGGTCTTCTGATTTCAAATTGAATCATTGCGAAGTTGAGTGGGGTAAAAAGATAGCAAGAAGCCACAGTGGAAATTTCCATATAGTGTTCATATATGTTATTTGTAGTTGCAATTTCTGTTTGCTCTCTCCTGAAAACTAAGCTATGGGCCTCCATGTTTGTTTAGTGATCCGTTTAGAGGAAAAGCTCCTGCATGTTATTTGTAACACGATGACCACTCATAACAGCTTTCACCTTTAAACTTATTTGGAAACAGCCAATTTTTCTCGTCCAAGCAATATTACTCCCTGGTTTACTGCACTGAAGAATGGGCATTATTTGCAACATCGTGGGGGCATCTCTAAAACGCATCTTCCTTTTTTTCAGATCTCTCAAGTAAAGAATATTTGCGTTCTTCGTGCACGGCGATGAAACTCCCGAAAAATTTGCTTGAACGAAGGAAAAATAACGATGTTCTTAAATCTTGAAATCACCTAGAATCGAGCCATTTTATTCCCTTTGTTTTTCTGTGAAAGGAGCGAAAAATCAGAAATGAAATATTAAAAAAACAAGACTGAAAAAAATCTCGGTATTAGTTCCACTACAAAATACGCCGGCAACATTATCACGCTGGCTGGGAATTGTCGTTGAATCGATTGATTATGGTCGTAAAATACTGTCGCTCTGAAAATCGATCCATCGCCCAGACATAATGGGAGTCCATCTGCGACTTATTGGCACCCTTTGTATCATTATGTCGTAGACAGCTTACCGAATAGCTTCTGCTTTGTCTGTTTTAGGGAACTTTTATTTTCAGACGCGTTTTGCGGTACACTTTTTTCTTTTTTGCCCATTCATATTCAGAACATTCATTATTAAGTTGAAGGTTTTTATGGAAATCGAAATATGTTTATATGGAAGTTCCGTTTGTGGGTGACCTAAGGTGAATATGGTTATATGGAAATGCCGTTTGTGGGTGACCTAAAATGAGAGAGTCAAGATTTTAATTTCTTCGTAATTCTACAGAAAAAAAAGAAAAGAAATGAAAGAAGAATCGAGTTGAGATTCTAGACTGAGTGTAATCGTGTAATTTCAGCTGTCGTAAACTTATTTTAAAGTGTTAATTGGAGAAACCCCTTTGAAAATAAAAACAAACGCAGTTATGCAAGGGCAAATCGTTAAGCAATTAAAAAAATAATAATCATGTATGGGCGCGTATAAAAGTTAAAAAAATCACTAATATGTCAGCTACTCCACGTTGCATTAAAAATCAATCACTAAAACATGTATCAGGAAAAAAAAACTATTTATGCGAATTTATTTTAGAGATATCCTTATTATTTCCTACACAGAAATATTCACAATCCAAAACTTTTCGCTACGCAGGTATGTTTCTATCATTTTGTGAAAATGTTTTTATGAGAGTCATAATACAACAACTCCATCTTCCCGGAGAGAAAATCGAGTAGATTTTAACAGCTCTCTCTCTCTCTCTCTCTCTCTCTCACACACACACACACACGCACAAACCATATTATGGTCTTTTTCTTGAGCTTAAATCAAATACTACTTTGAGATAATCATTTTGTCTTTATGATAGTTTTCGTTATGACGTACTGTATTACAGAGGTGAAGCACATGTCAAGACGAAAAAGTTGCAGCGATCCAATAGTTAAAAGTTCCGCCTGCGACAAAAATAGGTCCCAATTGAAGTCGTTATAGCGTTAAAAATACACTACGTGCCGCACACTAATCGTGTTAGCATATTCGTAAACAACATAGTCCAATTCGTGTACAGCGCAATACATCGTGCGTGCGACGCTCTCCACGCTCCCTAGGCGCGGAAGAGATGATGCAATATTTCTGAGTATGCTGCCGCATTTGACTCCCTGTCCGTGACGGTCTATCTCTGCAACCGTGAGCGCAACACGACTGTGCGTGGTATCGTTTTAAAGCTCTCAACGAGATCTATTCAAATATACGAAGAACATTTCGCTGTGGTTTGAACTGAACATTTAAAAAATTGTTTTCTTGTGAACCGGTGAACACTTTTGACAATATCGCGGTTTATCTGGACAACCGTGAGTGCAAAACGACTGTGCGTGGTATCGTTTTAAAGCTCTCGACAAAATCTGTTCAAATATATAAAGAACATATCGCAGTGCTTTAAACTAAAATTTTTAAAAATTGTTTTCGTTTGAACGGGTTAACTAACATTTTCGACAATACCGCGGAATTCGCAGAATGAACGCAGCAAGCAAAAGGGGAGAAAATCAAAACGAGAGCAAGTGATGAGGAATGTAAGGTGCCCAAGAAGACAGATTACCACAATGGGAAATTCGTGTATCGTTCTGCTTTGTCTTCGCAATGTATCCAGCATTATTTGTAAAAATTATGTAAATTACTTTTGGCTATAACAAATTAAATAAACGCTTTGAAACCATACTCGACTAGCTCATTTCAACTCTCCGATCTGCAAGTCGTAGTCCTACGTTGCAAACTGACGGCTCAATCAGAACTGAGCCCACCTGTTTTTTTTTTTTTTTTTTTTTTGGTTGATATGACCGTTTTTGACATGTAGTCACTGAATTTAATGCTAGAAGATGCTATGTTCCGTAAGGTGGAAGCAATGTATATTACGGTATTATTATTATTTTGGTATTTAACCATGATGGAATGCAAATTATGTTTCTTATTTTTTAGTACTACGATGTTATGGTTTAAATAAATTGTTCATTTGAGCTCTTACGGTATGTTAACTTTTACTTTACTTCAATCTTAACTTAAAGCTTGTAGACTTAGTGACTTTAACTGCACTTGGGTACCCGGATATTTCTCAGTCGTTTGTTGTAGCTGATTTTTTGTTGTATCTTAAATACATAAATTGTAATTTCAATAATAATTCTACGACCAGGTTTCAGTGAATAAAGTATACTAACAGGCAAGCCCGGTGCAAGCTTTTTTATCTGAGAGGGCGAAATTTAAAATTACGCCCCTGTAGGTTAAAAGTTCCCAACTCTCACGCAAATAGTTACGTAGTTTTTATTTGTTCATATCTTTGGAATAGAAAAGTAGTATGATCGTTCAGAATTCGCACTTCCGGTTTGATATAATTTTACAAAAAATGTGAAAACACAAGGTTAGTAGATGACAAGGTTATGCTCATCCTGCACTTCCGGTGATTCTTTGTGACGTCACTGTCCAAATCGCCATCGTAAAACTACCAAATCGCCGCGTTTCTTTGTATCTGCACCACAGCAGCGTGTCGAAATTATTATTCGTAAACCAGCTGGAATAATCTTCATAAATTCTGCCAGATTTTTTAATGCATAATGTTTTCAATTTTTAATTTAAAAAATTTGGGGAATATTGCCGAGTTGCTGTTGCTATTTCTAATAAAGAAATTCTTTATTATATGATAATACGTAATATGTCCTTCTGTGCGTTTTCCTTTCTAAATTTTTATAAAAACAGCAAAAATTCCCCTTGCAACTAAATTAATATTTAAAAGTACAACCGTTTTCCCGTTCTTTACGTAACAAACATGTGCGGGAGGTATTTTTGAAATCTCAGTTACTCAAATATTCACATGACTGCAAATTTGTTCTGTATTTAATGTAAATGTGCTTTTGCATAAGTTTTTGTTCTCTGTTTGAGTTGTAAAAATTTTTGACATCTTCCTCCGTAGCTACAGTTCGGATCTACGATTCACATGTTACGACGGTGACGTCACTCATTGACGTCACGATTATTCATTTGCGAGAAAGACTGAATGAGCAAACTTTATAGTTTATTAACCTTGGTGAAGACTAAGGAAATACCAAAGAGTGAAGTAAACATAAGCTATGTGAATGCCGACAACACTGCAGTCCTCAGAAATACAGAATCATAAGCAAACCAGCATAGAACAAATGAGCGTCAGAGAGTGAACGTAACAATAGAAAGATTATTTCGGGGGTGGATTGCTTGAAAAATTCCGTTGAAGGTTCAACTCTCAGAGAGCTTTCTACAACGAAGCACAGACTACTAATTAGCTGTTTTCATCTCATCATTCCTTCGGCGTATTTGGAAAGGGCACGGCGGTTAGTCATATCCGCATATTGCTACATGCCTTTCTTCATTGTTTTAGACAATTCCTCCCGTGTGTGTGAGGGGTCCACACCTAAAAGAGCAGGTTGCTCTATGCACTGTTTAGCTGCGCAAAGTACTGTATGCGGCAAACTAAAGTCTTTGAAAAAGAAAATACTAAAGTGTATAACTTTCTTTTACAGTTAAAATTTCCAGTATACTCATTCACACGCTATGCATATCTTTTTTTACATCCGTCAAAGCAAGAATTTACGCTCCAAATATGACCATTCTGTGACGGAAACCGCCGTCCTGCCCTCACGTTAGCTACGTCCCTGCTTATAGGTATCCACTTTATTTATTTGTATCAGTCAGCACGTCACTAATTAATCACCCGCAAGTAGTTCTTGACACAAGAGGCGTTGAATAGAACTTCAATCTCAATATACTGTACGTGAATGTAATATCAATCGCTCAAATAACGTTTTTTACTAATCATTCAAATCACATTGAATACTAATCGCTTGTCTCATATTGCACACACCTAGTCTTACCATAAATATTGTTACAAAGTATTCAATGAAATAACAAAAGAAATTTAAAGATATTTTAATATACCTGTGATATGACGTAAGTAGTTCACTTGTGAGTACATGACACCAATCACTTTTCAAAATGGCATCCTTTTGCCTTCACACAGTCTCTGTGGCCTCTCATGAATAGCTTTACGCAGGGTCTCCACAGGGAAAGCTGCTACTGCCCGCACCAAAGAGCGTTTGAGACTGTCAATACTGGGGTGTGTCTTTCTGCAGGCCATGTCTTCCAGCGTGACCCACAACTTGCAGTCCAATGGGTTGAGCTCTGGGCTGCTTGAAGCCAATCAGCTGGAGAAATAAAGTATGGCAAATTCGCCTAAAGCCACTCCCTGGTTGACTTGGCCTTGTGGGCAGGTCCGGAATCCTGCTGATAGCTCCACTGTCGGTTTTGGAAGAGGGTGTGACTCACATTTTTGGCCACTGGCTCCAAAACCCTGTCCTGGTAGACTTTGGCGGATGTTTTCACTTCTTTCTCACAGAAATGGAGCTCCGTGTTACCCTCGTAGAAGACTACCCACCAAACCATGACAGAAGCAGGATGGCCGCCCCGGTGGCGCAGTGGTCTAAGCGATGGCCTCTGATCATTCGTCCGAACGATGTCCGGGTTCGAATCCCGGTGAGGCATGGATGTTGTGTTTGTCTTACGGCACTGGCTCTCTCCCTTCCCTGGAACCAGTGACCCTAAATAGAGACGGGCGACTGCTTATAGCCCATTGAGTTGCTCACGGTGGTCCTTAAACCTCCAATCAAAAAAAAAAAAAAAAAAAAAGAAGCAGGATGTTGGTTCCTCATGATCCTTGGAGATTTCTTTTGAGCTTCTCGTGAGGTTTACGCATACACCCTGTCATTTTGGCGGTTGAAAGCCTCTTCAATAGTGAAAATTGTTTCATCGGAGAAAAGGATCTGTCTGTGCCGATTGTCTGTGTAACGCTGCAGCAAAGTTTTGCTTTTAGCACCCTCTGCTGCTTCAGTTGTGTGGTGAGGAAGTGCCCTGTATCCCGCCGGTAAGCTGTCATCCTTAGCGCAGCATGCGTGACATCGACATTCTTGAAATGTTTAGCTCACGAGCCATCACTGATTGTTTTCTAACAATATTTCGTGACCAGGCGATCTGTCCTCATGGTACGCGGCCGACCCTTTCTGGGGCGGTCAGCGACGGTCCCGATCTCAAGAAAACTTTTTATGGTCCGGTTGACAAAATGTCGGCCGATTTTCAGCTTTTTCAGCATGTTTAAAATCTCGGAACATGATTTTCCAACTTTGTGCAACGTTATTACAGCAACACGATTCTTATAATCGCCCCACTCCATGGCAAGTACTTCACGAAACACATTATCTCCTCTGTGACTGAACGCGTAATGATTCACTAGCTGCTTCATGCCTCCTGACTGATCGGTGACGTTGCACACCGGTTGCGCGCCATCTGTCGAACGTTTGTTACAGTATTTTATGGTAAGACTGGATAGACTACTCCTCTGTTAAGATTGGTCACCTAAGACTATACATTTAAGCTCTTATCTTAGGAGTCTTTGACCTGATCTCAGGATTTCCAACATCAAAATTTATCGGACGGAAACTGTGTGGCATTTAATGAGAAAAATATTTATCGAGAAGAAATCAAATTTGCATAAGAACACAGGAACTGAATAAAAGGAAGGTTAAACTAGATGTATACGTCTCAATACGAAAGAAAGAAGCGTATACACTGAAGAGCAATTGAATTAGAGATACCTGTCTAGTAACGTGTAGCACCACCTTTCGCCCTTATGACAGCGATTCGTCTCGGCATGGATTCGACAAGACACCGGAAGCGTTGGGAAGCCATAAGGATCCACGACCCCTGAACAAGCTCCCACAGTTCACGAAGATTTGATGGAGGGGGTCAAAGCCTCGAACATCTCTCTCGGTGGCATCCCAGATGCGCTCGGTGGGATTGAGGTCAGGTAAACTAGCTGGCCAAGGAAGCGAGGTCACGTCGGTGGAGTGTTCATCCAACCATTCGGATACCATTCGGGAGCGATGACACGGTGCATTGTCTTGTTGCATTATGAGGTCCCCAGTGGGATGTTGAAGACGCACAAACGGGAGAAAATGGTCTTCCAGGATATTCCGGTAACGTTGACCTGTGAGGGACCATGTCGCACATACCAGGGGTCCCATTTCAGTCCACGTAAGCAGTTCCCAGACGAGAATACCACCCCCACCAGCTGGAAGAGTACCCTGCTGGCAAGAAGGATTCATCGCTTCATGTGGTTTGCGCCGTACTCGTATCCCGCCATCCGCATGCACCAACATGAATCTCGACTCATCAGTCCAGGCAACATTTTTCCACATGTCTAAGATCCAGTGGCGATGTTCCCGTGCCCATGCTAATCTTTTCACCCTGCGATGTGCGGTCATCAGCGTTACCCTCGTGGGACGATGGCTTCTGTACCCCATAGCGGGGAGATGGTTCTGGATGGTATGGCTGCTTACACGTTTTTGTGCAGCAGCGTTAAATTGCCGAGTGATTTCTTGCACTGTGGCCCGTCTATCCGCTGCTACAATGCGAGCTAGCCGACGATGACCCCGCTCATCCACACGCTGTTGTCCACGGCGGTTGGCCCGTGCAGGGATGGTTTTACCGGATTCGATGTACTCACGGTACACCCGTGACACAGTGGTTCGTGAAAATCCCAGTTCCTGCACGAATTCCGAGATGGAGTGGCCCATTCGTCGGTCCTCGACGATTTGCCCACGATCAAATGCGCTTAGATCCTTCGTCTTACACATACTGCGTCCGACTCTTACTGATTCCCGTCGCATCACTCCTTATATTGTCGGATCGCTGCATACGTCATGTCGTTTCCGTTTACACAGCGCCACATTTGCATAACGCTAGCTGTCTCTAATTCAATTGCTCTTCAGTGTATATGTGTAAATAAACTGGTGTCCTGCGGCAGATAGACCAGTTCTGAATGCTACTATTAGTGTAAGAGTAAGCTGTGCTTCTTTAAAATCTGTTTAGTTTTGCGAACTTCTTGAGTTGGGGATACTTCGATTGTAGAATGATAGTTACTTATTCTTGTTAATCTCGAAGAAGTAAAAAACTAAATTCATAAGTTCGGCTATTCTTTGTTTACGTTCCTTTTTTTGTTTGTTTGTTTCGTTTTGTGGTTGAACGACCAACGTGAGCAACTCTTAGGGCTATAAGCGGTCATCAGTCTATAATTTGAAGCCATTGGCCCCAGGGAGGGGAAACAGCCAGTTGCCCGTACTGCATTTCCCACCCATACTTTCGGGGACGTAAATGGAACGACTAGCCAGAAACCAGCGCTACTGAGCATTCAGCCGCTGTGACAGTTACGTTCAACTCACAAAAGTTGAGAAATGCATTTATATGAAGCATGTGGTACTGTAGTTACCTTCCGCATTCAGTTTTGAGGATACTCTTGACGTATGTATGGGCTCTCTGTGTTTTTAGGTTACAGGTTCGTCACAACATAAGTTCTGTTCTCGGTAGCTGTGTAACGTACCAGGAGATGTGACGTACCTGCCAGAAGGACGCACACGACATAAAGGCAGATAGGAATCAGAATAAAACGTCCGCGTAGCTCAATTGGTAGAGTGACTTATTCCGGAATGAGGGGATCCGGGTTCGAATCCTGGCGTGGACAGAAATGACGGAGAAATTTACTTCGTTATAGCTGTCTTTATTATGAAAACCTCAGCTTGGCAAATGATCCCGTGTAAACCCATTACTTGTCTTGACCTTGCGTTTTTGTCGTGCTGCCTGCTTTGTTATTGCTTCTTCTAGCATGTCAAGTGTGTGACAGAAGTGCTCTGCATTGATATAATGTTCCGTTCTTTAAAATATCTAATATGGTGATATTTTATCTCAATCTGATTGTTCTTCCGCTTGATCGTTTTGGCCGAGAAAGCTTTTAAGGCAAGCGTGGTTCCTCAAGCATATTATTGGATCAATATGAGACTGTTCAATGTCGTGTATTAATAACTCAGTGTTAATATGCTCGCTCAAAGTAGATTGTTCAGTTTCGCTGAGATGCAAATGGTAGTTTTAAATTGCCTAGTGCCCTTTTAAGGTGGCCCTAAGGTAACCGAGTTTTAAATTTTCGTTTTTAAAATATTTACTGGTGCAGCCGTCCTTTAGTCATGACTCACTTTTTCCGGTTCAATACCACCCACTGTTCAGTTATTATTTGTTGTTCTCTTACCTGTATTCTTGGTTTCGGATTTTAGGCATTCCTTTTATATAGTAGTACAGTTAACTTTTGCACAAATTTCTCTACGATCTCGTAAAATCTATTATTTTCTTAATGAAGAAGGTATCACTTTTATGGTAAATCCCCGTTACCAGTAAGATAGATTTAATTAGGAATTCTCCTGGACTGTTTTTCCCTTTTTATCTACGTTAATAGATCAAGTATTATTATCCATAAGCTATCAAAATATCATATATTTACTTCCATAATGTATTGTCGTAGTATAAGGAAGAAATAGTTTTACCATTTTATGATTTTAGCCTGCCTTTGTTGCCAATATTTAATTCGTTGAATGTTTTGTTTACTCTCCAGATGTTCCATGTACATTAATTCACCAAATTTTCTACCTAAGAGTTTGGATTGACCTGTTTGGTGAACCTTTATTCTTTCTGAAGCTGAAATTGTTAGAAGTATGCTTTAGTTGTTCAAGTGCTCTTTGATACGAAATGTTTCGCAAGGCATTAAATTTCATTCCACGAATTTCGTCCCTTGAGGGGAGTTACTTTTCCGCTAGCAGAAATATTCGTTTTGTACAGTTTTCACAGTTTCCGTTTTCCAAATCCGACTCATTCTTTTCGTTCCTTTATGTTGTGATGTACGTTGAATGCTTGGTACGTAAAGCATCTCTCTGTTGGCTTACCTTTTATTATTCACACTGAAGAATCTGATTCATTTGCATACTGCATCAGAACTAAGGTCATTACTGATGTTCATCTAGGAAGCTTCTCCATAAAATTTAGTATTTGATTGTATCTCAGGGTGTCTCTATTCGTGTGCGGTGGTTTGTCTTACAGCGAACTTATGCAAGCCTTATCCGCGGAGACACAATACGATTCATTTTCTTCTGGACGTTAATCTGCTGCGTTCTGGTCCGCGCGAAGATTGTCGAGTGAACGGTAAGTTTGTCATATACGACGAGATTTTCATAAAAGGGATTTTGTACAGTTCGTTAAAAACGTTGCAGAATCACCTATAAAAGGCGCACTAAATTGGATCTGCATTACACATTGGATACTTCTCTGCAAGAATCTTTCATACATATCGATTGCATTCTGTTGCCAGCGAAGGAAGTAGATGTGTCTTGGGGTTGGGGGGGGGGGTCTCTCACGCGCCCACTTGCGCAAATATTTGTGTCAGATTGAGCTGCAGTATATATGAGTTGCATTAAAGCCTAAACTTGAAGGCACAAAAACTTTTCACAGAGCAGCGGTGTCTACAAATCCTTATAACTGTGTTGCGCTTTATTCCCAATGAATTTGGTGCTCCCATTGAGTAACATCACCCCATGACGTTCGAACTTTCAACACTTCCAGTATATGCGGTGTTCAAGTACAGGCAATTCATTGAAAGTTATTGTCAGACCTCAAACCACATTATGTGTTCATTATGAACAATATTTTAATTTTAAAAATACTTATACGAAAGCTAAAATTAATTATTTCTTCCTTTTACTGTGGAATTGTTTGTCTCCCATGAGCAAATTACTTACTAACGGTGACGCATGTGATTAATGCACAAAGCAGCATGTTACTGTATATGCTCTTATAACTCAGCTGGTTTACTGAATTTCCATGGATGATGCAATGTCCGAATTTCAAGCAAAATATTTTTTCTTTCAGTTCTGTTAGCGTTGTATACTCTAATTTAACATTTGCGGTACAGTTTCTATCTTGCTGAATGTTTTGTGGCAACCTGACTTGAGGTCAAAAGTTAAATGACGTTTGTTAACGAGAATGATGTCTACGATTGGATGTTGTCTCTCGTTAGATGTGTTCTGTCCCGTTCTCATGTGGAGGTTCGTTCGTGATAGAAGTCTGCATGATTCTAAGATCGTTGTATTGCTTTGGAAATAGATAGTTAAGAGAGTTTAACCTAGCTGTTAATAATGAATTATTTGATGTTGCATATTGCGCTTCTTTGACATTAAAGCCTGAAATCTTTGTTGAATTCATAAAAGAATTGAGAAGTATTCAGTATATTGGAAAATCTGTTGTACCTCACTTTTGAAGTATTGGGTTGGAAAGAAAGAAATGTCTGCAAATGCAAGGCAAAAGAAAACGTAATATGCAAGTATAAATCAGTCCAAAATGTAGTCTTCATCGTATCGTTGCATGTAGTCTAGTAGTAGGCAATTGTTGAATATCGTCCATGTTGAATTGTGGCGGCTTGCGTTCGACATCGTCCCGGTTGGTGAACCGCTGTCCGTCCAGGAAATGCTGCAACTACCGGAAAAGGTAGTAGTCGCCTGGGACAATGTCCGGGAAATAGGCTGGATGCGGCAGCAGCTCCCAGTCCAGATTCCTGACCTTGTGACAGGTCACTCGTGCTGTGTGAGGTCCCGCTCCATCCTGGTGTAAGAGGATGCCCTTACGGTTCAGCAGTGCTGGTCGTTTCGATGTGAGAGATGTGTACAGATCGTCGAGCTGATGGCAGTACACATCGGCGGTGATAGTGGTGTTATCCTGCAGTCCCCCCCCCCCAAAGCTCGACACCCCACCCCGCATATCCCACCAAACAGACAATAAGACCTTACATGAGTGTAAGCTGGCTTTGCGGGTCGGCATGGGCTTCTGTTTTCGGTCCAACCACTGTTTACGGGCGTTGACATTGTCGTTCAGAACCCATTTCACATCACCTGTCACAATGCGGTTGAAGAACAGTTCAATTTGGTCACGTGCAAGATGGGGAACGCATGCACTCATGCGATTTGTTTTCTGCTCAACTGCGAGTTGGTGGGGTACCCGAATTCCCCTCTTGTGCACCCTCCCAAGTTGACGCAGGTGCGTGATAATGCTCGTGTGGGTACTCCGCAGCTGTTCGGCCATCTCCTGCGTGGTCAGACGTGGGACGGTCTGCATTGAAGTCTTCAGCACGTCCATATCCACTGTTGCAGGTCTTCCTGCTCTGACAGGTCAAAATATCCCTCTCGAAACAGTTCGAACAAACGACAGCACTGATGATGTAATATGACATTGTGGTACACACTGCTAATGTTCCTTACAGCACTTGTCGGCATGCTACCCCGACGAAATTCATACAGCATGCAATGGCGGATGTACTCTTTGTCCACTTCCATGTTGGCTTGCGCTTACTATTCACCTTCTAACAGCTAACTGCCTCTGTCTTAAGCCAGCTACCTGCTGATGTCATGATCGTGTGCTGCGCATTCTCAGTGGCCAGTGTGCGTCGTGGCTTGGGCATCGACTTCCGGTACTTCATCATCAGACACATTACATTTTTTCCAACGCAATACTAACCTTAGTAAATGGGCATCGCCGCCCCGGTGGCGCAGTGGTCTAAGCGATGGCCTTTGATCATTCGTCCGAAGGGGTCCGGGTTCGAATCCCGGTAAGGCATGGATGTTGTGTTTGTCTTTCGGCACTGGCTCTCTCCCTTCCCTGGAACCAGTAACCCTAAATTAGGGACGGGCGACTGCTTATAGCCCATTGAGTTGCTCACGGTGGTCGTTAAACCTCCAAAAAAAAAAAAAAAAAAAAAAAATGGGCATCGACTTCCGGTACCTCATCATCAGGAACATTACATTTTTCCCAACGCAATACTAACCTTAGTAAATGGGCATCGACTTCCGGTACCTCATCATCAGACACATTACATTTTTCCCAACGCAATACTAACCTTAGTAAATGGGCATCGACTTCCGGTACCTCATCATCAGACACATTACATTTTCCCCAACGCAATACTAACCTTAGTAAATGGGCATCGACTTCCGGTACCTCATCATCAGACACTACATTTTTCCCAACGCAATACTAACCTTAGTAAATGGGCGTCGACTTCCGTTACCTCATCATCAGACACATTACATTTTTCCCAACGCAATACTAACCTTAGTAAATGGGCATCGACCGGTACTTCATCATCAGACACATTACATTTTTCCCAACGCAGTACTAACTGATTACTTGTCAAAATAAGTATGCTTTTATGTTCTGAAGTGAATACCTTTTGAGAACAATAAAAAGTTGAAAATATAAGTGAACTTGATTTTCCTGGCTGTCAAACCATTAAGTGCTTAATTAAGTGCTGTTAATATTAATTAAGCTATCCGGAGCACGACTTAACGCTACGGTATAAGAGTATTTAGATTTAAGTAATGCTGGTGTTTTGGTAAAGTGTAGACATTTGACTGATATCTGCAACGTTAGCCTTTTTTCTGAGGCTGTACAAACTTTGTGACTCTTATACTTTCAGAATATAAGTACTATGAAACAGAGGTTGGAGTTTTCCTGATATTCCTGATTTTTTTTTTTTTTTTTTTTTATGTCCTGAAAGTCCTTAGTTCTTATTATTTTGCCCTGAAATAATTCACTTCTAAAATTGACTTTTTTTATCGAAAGCAGCTGCAATTTGCAATAGTGAAAATTCGCGTGCAACAAAAAGTTCAGCGTTTCTAATATGGGACATCTAGTTTCACATGCTGATGGCATGGAATATAGAAAATATGTGCAAAACTTAAAAAATAAATAGTTGATTTATTGAATGCAGAGCAGCCCTGGGTGATTAAACAAGATACATCTGACAAGCTCTTAGTTGAAGCTTAAAAAATTGGACAATGGTGTTAAAAAAAATAACACGATGAAAGTTAGAGTTGTTCATATGATGCTGTTTATGGTAAATGAGGAATTGAACAAAATCACAAATAAACTAAATTAAATTTGCCAAGCAATATCCAAATTTCGAAAAAGAAAACAAAAAATCCTTTAAAGTCACAATAAAATGTATCACTACAATCATGGTTTAAGTTGCCAGTTGCTCCCCTGTGATACACACTCCTGTTGAATGTCTATGATGTGATGTCCCATTCTGTATAATTTGAAAATATAGTTCAAGAATAATTCTTTTTTTCTGCTTGGTCTATCTCACATCCACTGGAACAGAGAAAAATATGGTCAGGTAAAATAATTTTTTGTGCGCAAAATTTCTTCATTGCAGCTAATGATCATTCAGTGTATGTGACCTCTATTGTATGTCCTAAAATTGTCCTGAAATTAAAAAAAAAGAAAAAGAAAAAAAAATCTTGTCTTGAAATTTTTCACTTCTTACTCCTAGCCCTGTATAAAATATTTCGGTGCTTTCCGTTTATAAAAAAATATTCTAATAATAATAATCTTGGGAGTTGTATGGCTGGTGATATACTTTCCATATAATAATACTGATACGGACGTCCGTCGTGGTCGTGGGTTGTTATATCCCACCGTTGACCACCAATTGATACGAACGTGCCGCGCGGTATAATTTAGTAGCACTCGTCACCAATCAATAAAAATGAGACTTGAAGGTTCTTTTTAATTCGGGAGCTGGCATAAATGGGCGAGAACGTTATGCTTGCTGAAATACAGGTAAGTAATACACCAGAGCCTATAGAATGAGCAGAGCAAGATTAACCATTGAATTTCTTTATTTTATGAGGAGACTCTATCCCGGGGCCTGACCCACGGAGATACACTGCCGGACAATTGCTAAGGACGGATGACAATAGCAACGATAGCAACCATAAAATGGAAGGCAGGAAAATGTGGAAATTAGCATAAATGCGGGATACAGTAAGACGTGTTGTGCGTATGCAAATTTTGGATTGCCGAACTTGTTCGTGACGTCATAGCGCTGATAAGAGTTATAAAGGATTTGACGCGTATTGACCGTTGTTGTTCAAACGCAAAGTTGAAAGGGACAGAATCAATTGACGAACTTGCAATTTTCAGTATGTCTTCCCGACATCACCTAGATGGTTTTACGCGTGGCCTTATTATTGTTGGCAAGATTGAAGAAGGGCGAAAAATAACAGATGTTGCCAGGGAGTTCGACGTCAGCCACAGTGTTGTTTCAAGGCTTTGGAAATCATTTCAAACAAATGGAGAGTGTAGCAAACGTCACGAGGGAGATCGTGTTCGCAGTACGACACCTGCAGAAGATCGGTACATAGTGCTATCAACAAAAGGACACCGGCGCAGCACAGCTAGTGAGGTAGCAAATCAGTTTATGGCTGCTACTGGCAAGCGGATCTCCGAAAAGCTGTCGCCAGACGTTTGCATGAAGGAGGACTATACGCCCGCCGTCCTGTTGTGTGCATCCCATTGTCCAGACGTCACCGTACCGCCCGTTTGCAATGGTGCCATCAACATCGCAATTGGACTGATAACGACTGGTCTGCTGTCCTCTTCTCAGATGAGAGTAGATACAGTCTATCGTCTGATTGTCGACGACAACTGATCTGGCGTGATAGGGGTACTGCATATTGTCCAGCAAACATACAGGAAAGGGACCGATATCCGACATGTAGTGTAATGGTATGGGCTGGCATCATGATCAATGGCCGTACGTCCCTTTATGTGCTTCCAACTGGGACTATGACTGGCCAACGATACATTAATGATGTTCTGCTACCTCATGTTCGCATGTTCCGTGGTGCTGTCGGTGATAGATTCATTTTCATTGACGACAACGCAACATGTCATCGAACAGTCGCTGTCCAGGAGTGTCTTGAGAGCGAGGATATTCAACGCCTCCTATGGCCAGCACGTTCTCCAGATCTGAATCCCATTGAAAATGTGTGGGATGCTTTGGGGAGGAGTCTTGCTGGTCGCCAATGCCCTCCAATAAACAAGGACACCCTCATCCGTGCACTGACAGAGGAATGGGATAAATTACCCCAACAGCTTGATAATGTTGTGCAAAGCATGACACGACGTGTGGAATCTTGCATCGCCCTCCATGGTGGCCATATCCCGTATTGACATCTTACGCCGGAACGCCTGCGGACGGTAATTGCATTTCTTTCACGTTTACGTATTCTGCACAAAATGGCCTGTTTGTTCCTTGAACACGTTCCAAAGCCTTCTGGAATTCAGAGCACAATAAATTGTCTTTCTTGTAATTTCCTGGCATTCTGACATTATTTTATTTCACTTGGCATCCAACCACACTTACTTTTTTATGCGCTATATAGCCGTTTATGATCCGTCCTTAGCAATTGTCCAGCAGTGTATAAATACAGTACTGTTCTCTATTATGAGCCAAAATAATTTATACTCGGGATTCCGAGATCAAATTTTTCGCCTCAAAAAGGGGCGTTTAACAGTTCTAAATTTAGAGTCCGGTATCTATTAAAGATTACAGTTCCTCCGCTCAGTGATAGGATAACACAGACAAATAAAAGTACTCACGTATGGTTGACTGTGGTGCTATAATCCAGGTGTTTTTCGAAGCACTATTTTTCAGTAGCACTCTCACTCGCACACTTTATTTTTGTTTGAGGATCCTTTTTACCTGTATGATTTAAGCGCCCGGAGGATCCTTTTTTTTACTTCCTTCCTTGACTGCCGAAACAGTGGTGTTTTCACCTGTGTGTAACAGAGGGTCATCAGTAATGTGTTGGTTTTCCCCTCTTTCTTTCCGCGTCGTAGAGAAACACCAAGGATTGATTGACTCCTCGTCACCAGAGCTCAGTCCTTGCGGATTCCGCCCCCGAACTCGGCGTAGGAAACTCTGGCGAAGGCGGCAGGGGAATTTCTCCTTTGAAATCCGTCAAGAAAGTTCTGCAGGAAAGAAACAACGTTAAGCAATGCTCCGGAAAGGTCGGTGACCTCCCACTGTGGAAAGAGACGGCGTCTTAGGCGGCGGGTTCGCTCTTCGTGCCTGTACCAATGCTTATTTCCCAGTCGGGCGAAAATCAGCTGGAATAGTATCTCTAGCAAGAGAAACTCTCGCGACGTCCTGGTTGGTCTGTCATCAGAGTACGGCCCTTTATACGCAAATATCGCAGCTCTTTTCTGCGGTTGTTGAACCTTCCTCTTAAGTTCATTAAGCCGCCCCGGTGGCGCAGTGGTCAAAGGCGCTGGCCTCTAATCATTCGTCCGTAAGGGGTCCGGGTTCGAATCCCGGTCAGGCATGGATGTTGTGTTTGTCTTACGGCACTGGCTCTCTCCCTTCCCTGGAACCAGTGACCCTAAATTAGGGACGGGCGACTGCTTATAGCCCATTGAGTTGCTCACGGTGGTCGTTAAACCTCCAATCCAAAAAAAAAAAAAAAAAAAGTTCATTAATTTTACCATACCTGGCGGGCTTACCTCCAGCCACCAAGTATTAACTAAGCCCTGTTCCATCGTACTTTTGCGGCTTACACTGCGCTTGAAAGTACCGTGTTATCATTGGTGTGAGTCGGATTTCAGGTTTCGTACCTAGCGGGCTCACTACGGCTGACCGCTGCGTAGTCCCTCCTTGCGAGCTTTTTCTCTCATGGCAATCTCTCGGCTCGGCTTACAACTGCGTTCCGAGATGATTCCTGGCGAGTTTTTCCGTCTGTCCTCCTGCCAGCGTACCGAGATCCTAACTGTCTTCCTTTTCCTACTTTTGGCCATTCCCCGTCACGTGGGCCTCATCTGTTTCTCTTCACCAGACACTTGAGATTTCTCTCATGCCTTTCGCACGGAGCGTCGTTGCTCTTGCGAGAATGGTGCCGTTTTTGACCTTCGCCCCCTCATAATCGTAATTTTTCCGCGTTCCCAACAGATATTTGGCACTAATGGCACACTTGAAATCGTCTTTATGAGAGTCTGAGTGCTTCTTAATTGCCGTCTGGGGTGGTCCCATGATGCTCACAGACCCCCAGAGATGATCCACTAATTCCTTTGTTCTCTCCCAGGCAAAGAGAATTACAAGACTTCCCCAATTAAAATAAGTTAGTTTTCCAATTTAATTTGCAATAGGTCAAATATTTAATTTAATTATCGACATAATTTAGCCACGCCTATTAAGACCGTCCCCCCTTTCTAATAGTGATTAATTTAGATCCAATTTTCGCATCAATACATATAACTGTTGAACGAATTTTGCGACTGGGACTTACAAAAAAAAACCTCGTGGTAATAGTTTCACTTGGAAAGCTCTATATCAAATTTCAAATGCAGAAGACGCAAATTATACAGTTAAATGGAGAAACTATTCTCCATTATCCACGAGGAACTCTCATACAGCTGTTCTTATTTTTTTTATTAAACTTATGCTTTTGTGAAACGCTTCATGCTTTTGCTATGCTTTTGTGAAACTCTCTCTCTCTCTCAGAGTGTGAGAGAGCTGTGTGTGTAACAAAGTTTCTGAATGCGTATTTTTGAGAGGAAAATTTAATATTTGCCAAAACTGAAGCTCTAAAAACATTACCACCGAGAAGTGAAGTACACTCCTGGCCACCCAAAATGCAACACCAAGAAGTAAGCATCCGATTAGCCTGAAATTCGCAGCATGCGTCGCCCGCGAGAGGACATGCAAACGATTAGCATTGCAGGGCATATGCAAATCATGTGCGCCCGGCACGCCACCGAGAAGCACTATAAGAAGGGTGCGCAGAAGGCGGGGTATAAGTAGTGGAAGTGTGCTGTGCTGCCGGACCTGTGCGTGGAAAGCCTCCTGATGCCTCGTCGCAGAATACGGCAGTCTTTACAGCACGGTTCGGAGTTTGACAGAGGACGAATAGTGGCTTATCGCGACAGCGGTTTATCGTACCGAGACATCGGCGCCCGTGTGGGAAGGCATCCAGCCACAGTGAGGCGAGTATGAATTCTGTGAATGCAGGAGGGACGGACAGACCGACGTGAGCGATTGCCGCAGCCCCGGCACACCACCGAGCAAGAGGACCGGCATATTGTGCGGCGGGCATTGACGGCTCGCACCGCCACATCACGAACGTTAGCGCAGGAATTAGGGTGTGTTGCGCAACAACCTGTGTCAGCACGTACCGTTCGACGTCGTCTGCAGGAGCAGAGACTTGTCGCACGGCGCCCATTGCTCCGATTGCCATTGACGTTACACCACCGGCGAGTGCAGCGGCAGTGGGCCATTGAACGCCGCACCTGGACTACGGAATGGCACGACATTGTCTTCTCCGACGAATCCCGCTTCTGCCTGCAACACCACGATGGTCGGATCCGCGTGTGACGGCACCGCGGTGAGGGACTTCATGACGCCTGCATTATGCATCGCTATACCGGTCCGTCGCCTGGCGTTATGGTTTGGGACGCAATTGGATATGACACCAGCACCCCTCTGGTACGCATCGCCGGTACACTCAACAGACACCGCTACATCTCCGACGTTTTGGAGCCTGTAGTCCTCCCTTACCTGCAGGATCTGCCAGCGGCCACGTTTCAACAGGACAATGCGCGCCCGCACGTGACACTCATCGTGCAACAGTTCTTTGCGGCCCACCAGGTGTCACTGCTGCTGTGGCCCGCCTTTTCTCTCGATATGTCGCCCATCGAACACGTCTGGTCGCTGATCGGCAACCGAGTTGCCCTGCAAGCACCACCCGCGGCTACGCCTGATGAACTGTGGCAACGTGTAGAAGCAGCCTGGACCGACATACCCCAAGCCCACATCCAAAGCCTCTTTCGTTCGATGCCGCGGCGTGTAGCGGCCGTTATTGCCAGCCATGGGGGCTACACGAACTATTGATGTCTCCGTGTACCGCAAGTCGCACGGGCCTGTAAGCTCAATCGTTTCATCTTTGTATCTGTTGTTATATGTCGAGTAAATCTGCAGTGTAATTTCAGAGTCCACGTGGAATTTTAAAATTACAAACCCAGGCTTTGGCCGCCTTTCAGAAGATCAGTTTTATATATTCGTGGTAATTTTCGTCGTAAAAGTTTCTCGGCTGCTAGTTCAGGAGCTAATTTTGCCGCTCACGGTGAATGTGGTTTTTTATTTCACAAACGCACTTCTTTGATTTTCCTATAAAAGAAAGAAAGGGACAAAAATGGACAAATCGTTGTAAATCTGCTTTTATATTGAGAAGTGAGTTCGTTTCGCCATGCCAGCAATTTGTCTTAACTTTCATTAGTGACACTAGATAGTGCATTTTTTTTTCTGTATATGAAGTCACTCTTACTGGATATCCTTTCGTGTTGTTTTGTAACTAAATCCGGTGTACTACGCACCAGTTTTACTTATCTGATCTACAAACACATTTTCAGGGTAGAGGAGAGAAAATGTTTTATATGGACCATACAAGAATAAATGATAAGTGTATGCTAATATTTGTTAGCTGAATTTCAATGTTTCATGCATTCTTTCCCACTCCCCCTTCCATATCGTTATGAAGAACATTGAACTGAAGTATTAAAAGCTGCTTCTGACATATCATTGATGTAAACATGTATTTTAAAGCATTAACTTGTAAGTTAAATACATTCATGACTTCGTTTTACAGGATCCATGTTCAACCAGCAGCTAACGTACAGCACGGACTTGAATTGGTTGTAGAAAAAGTGGAAATGGAGGATGCTGGACGATATTTGTGCACTGATGTCCACAGCACTATATATTTCGATCTAATTGTTTATAGTAAGTTAATTTCCTTTCATCTGTATTTTCAAATCGCGAATGCAACACCAATATTGAAGAAAAACTTAAATAAGTGCAGAAAATATCATAACATATTTGTTGCTTTTGTGTGTACAATTTTTTAATACATTGTAGAGCAAACCTTTAACCAAGGAGTCTACACAGCGACTCAACCTAAGAGTGTACCACTATGAAAGGTACAGAACAGCTACCTCCACTACGAAAAGTAGTCTCTGGCGTTTAGATCGAAAAGCAATTGTTCAGAAACCATTTTTCTACCTATAACAAATTTTCAAAATGTCAGAGCGTTTTAAGAAATAAATTTTAACATGAGAAGTTACTCAGTCAAGAACCTCCCACTTTCGACCGCTGAAATGTCTGTAACTTGGACAGGGTGGAAGACGTCTCACAGCATTCGCAACACAGCGAGAATAAACTGACAGTTGGGAAAGCTCGAGGAAGGAAGGTATTTAAGCAACAGAAAGCAGAAGTTCTGACCCGACGACGCCCTATTCTGTTCTATCCCCACTGCTTTTCTTGAAATGGATTCCCGTTCTCGTGTTATCGTCCTTTGTGATGTTAAGATTAACGTCTATGCTCAGCTTAGTTCTTCTTGGGTGAGTGCGGGAGAAATTGTTTGACGGGAAGGACACAGCAGGAATGCGTTGCAACTGGGATTGATACCGTTCTTGCGTTCCACCGAGAGGTATGAGTTCACTCTTAAGATAACGTTTAGTATAATATTGCTCGTCTCTCTATGAAGCACAGTTAGGCTGCCCCAATGACGCAGTGATCTTCGTCCGAGAAAAGGGACTTGATTTCAGTACCGGATGAGGTACAGGTGGTGTGTTTGCCTAAAGGCACTGGGCGGGCGAGTACTTATATCTAAAGGATTGTTCATGGTGGTATACCCCCCCCCCCCTCAAGTACAATTATGACTGTGGCAGTAAAATCTCAGTACCCAAAAGTGATCCGATTTTTTAACCCAAATCGGTTGGTCGACGCAGCACAGTGGATATGCAAATACTTCCGTTTTCAGTCAAATCATGCAGAGTGGATAGGTTTTGTACGGCAAGAAGGTATCAGCATTCCCCTTCAAACACACACACACACACACACACACACACACGCTCCGTGAGTTGACGGCTAACAAATCCCGTGCAATCCTACATAACTAAGTTTGTGTACGAAATGCCAAGGGAACTTGTACGCCAGTAAGGTGCCTGCTCACGACGTTTGAGAACGATGGATCACCTTGCATCATGCAACGGAGTAGTCAAGTCGGCGTATGCAGGAATGTGTCTACGGCAACTAAACGACAGTTATTCGATTCTGAAAACGGTACTTGGTGACAGCCACCCACTAGTCGTTAGCCAGGATCCATTCTAGAGGTCACCACCAAGAGGAAAGCGACTTTGAAAAGGGGCATGATGCTTATCGCCAAGCGTTGCTGTTCGGGCATTTCCCAAAAGGCCGTTCTCCTGGGCATTCACGCACAACCTTAGTAAGGGTTTATCGCAAATGGTGCGACACGCTAAGAACTTGCAGCAGTAGGCGATCCTGTTGACGGAAACATTTGGTGGATCGAGTAGTCAAAGAAGGCTTGTCACATGGTAGACTGCTATTTCTAGCCCATTCGCGACATGGTCCGATCAAGGCCGTCTAGAATATACAAGGCCATGACATTAGAATGATGAGTTTTCTCTTTCAGTTACGTCACGCGGAAACCAAGGCTTTCGATTGGTTTCCAGCGCTGTTGTGTATGACGTCAAACACGACTCCGATGTATCAGGCAGTGTAACATGTGAGTGATGTCACAAACGGAGGTAGCTAATTTCTGTAATGCCGTGGCCTTGTACTTTCCAGATGGCCGTGGTCCGATACGTGGTGAACATTCTCACGATTCTCGCCATTCTCCTTTAACCGCATTGATCCGCCAGACCGTTTTTCATTCATAAGATCGCTAATTGATGTGTGTGTGTGTGGTTTTGATTGGAGGTTTAACGACCACCGTGAGCAACTCAATGGGCTATAAGCAGTCGCCCGTCCCTAATTTAGAGTCACTGGTTCCAGGGAAGGGAGAGAGCCAGTGCCGTAAGACAAACACAACATCCATGCCTGACCGGGATTCGAACCCGGACCCCTTACGGACGAATGATCAGAGGCCAGCGCCTTAGACCACTGCGCCACCGGGGCGGCTGTGTGTGTGTGTGTGTGTGTGTGTGTGTGTGTGTGTGTGTGTGTGTGTGTGTGTGTGTGACACCATTCATGGCAAACCTATGCTACGGTCG
The DNA here is from genome assembly GCA_039090855.1 of Macrothele yani. Lineage (NCBI taxonomy): Eukaryota > Metazoa > Arthropoda > Arachnida > Araneae > Macrothelidae > Macrothele > Macrothele yani. Next base: position 85,276,436 of record CM076991.1, read on the forward strand.
TGCGTGAAAATCCCAGGAGGATGTCTGGTTGGGAGATGCTCGAACATGCACTCCTTGTGCCAACTATCATTCTACGTTCAAAGTCGCTCATTTCACTCGGTTTTGCACGTTCTGATCCTCAATCGAACGGACAGGCAGGCGGTTGGTTTACTAGCACTCCAATGACAAATGAATCGCAGGGCTCGGATTTCCCGGTGGTCCGTTGGTTCAGGACCAGTAGAAAATCATTTGGGCCACCGATATGCCCAAATCAGGTGGTCCATTTGATCAGTAGTTTTTTTTTTCTCGGGACATTGCCTGTTGAGAAGCTTCATAGGTGTACAAACCCTAACTGATTTGATATGTGTGGCATTAGATACACCCAATATAGATGACTTTGACCCTACAGATGCCATTTCACTTTGGTTACAGTCTGGCCAGTGCAGAAAACTTTCATCAATTACATTTTATTTGTAATTGATTATTTTATTTTTTTAAGTGTAAACAAGTAATTATTAAAATAAATGTATATATATACAGTTGTAAAAAAATTATTAACAAAACGAACCACTAGAATTTCATGCGGACCATTGACTTTTGCCTTTCACTGGTCCGCCTGACCAGTAGAATTTTTTTTTTTTTTTTCAAATTCTACCTCTGAAGCATTATCAAAATGAAAACGCAACGATAGTATCTACTTCCAGGAATTTATTCAGGAATTTCGAATTTGAGCGAGGTATTGCAAAACATTTGCGGGTGGGGGAGAGATTGATATGAAAGCAAATTTTTCGAAGGCTGAAAATTTTTGTAGTGAAATATAATCGAATTCAAATGTAACCAGCTCGCATAATACTACGAAGTTCTGTATAAACCGAAGTTTTTATAGATCCCTTGAACTTCGTAATATTCTCCCTTGTTATTCGAACCAAATATTCACGAACACATTTTTTTTTTTTTTTTTTTTTGCAAAAACCGCATATATCGAAGTTTAATGCGGTTATCGGCAAGCGGAGTAAGTGGCGTTCACCCAGTTTTTGTCCCTTTCTGTTTCACCCGAAGACTAGGGAATACCTCCTATTGGCGACACCCCTCTGTTTCCCTTATAGACAGAGATTTGCATGAAGATAAGAATGTTTGTTCCTTTTTTTTACGCTTTCCAACCGTAGGTTGAAGAAGCGTATATGCTCCAGCTTTGTCCGTCCGTCTGTCCGCACGATAACTGGCGTAAAAATGTGTTCGATTTCGATGAAATTTTAGTATGTGGTAGGGGTCCACCTGGGAACGAACCCTATTGAAAATGGGACAAATGGGGTCAAAGGTCACGACGTAGGAGCGGGATCCTTCCATTGCCCTTATGCGTCATAACTAGCGTAAATATGGTTCGATTTCAATGAAAGTTTACTATGTGGTAGGGGACCACCTGGGGACGAATCTTATTCAAAATGGGTGAAGTGGGGTCAAAGGTCAGTACATAAGAGCGGGATCCATTGCCCTTATGCGTCATAACGCGCGTAAAAATGGTTCGATTTCGGTGAAATTTCAGTATGTGGTAGGGGACTACCTGGGACAACCCCTATTTAATGTGGACGAAATGGGGTCAAAGGTCAGGACATAGGATTGCGATTCATTCCATCGCTCTTATCCCATATTATTAAGGTGGACGTCAAGTAATTTTGCTTCCTATACTTCCAATGGAAAAACTTTTGTACACATTTCCTTCACAATTAATGTGTTCCCAAGGATGCAAATTTGAACATCGATTAAAATAACTTTATTATAACTTGGAATACTTAATATTTTCTAAAACATAACCATAATTATATTAAAAATCAATAACTTTTCCTTTGGTGGTGTTGAAACCAGAAAAAGGATGGTGCGACGTGTACTTTGATGACGTCAGTAGACAAACAAATGTTGGATTGCATAATTATGGTTATGTTTTAGAAAATATTAAGTATTCCAAGTTATAAAATGAAGCTAATTTAATCCATGTTCAAATTTTCATCCTTGTGAACGCATTAATTGTCCAGAAAAAAGATGGCGCGACCTGTATTTTTATGACGTCAGCAGACAAAAAAATGTTGGATTGCATAATTATGGTTATGTTTTAGAAAATATTAAGTATTCCAAGTTATAAAATGTAGGTATATGAATCGATGTTCAAATTTTCATCCTTGGGAACGCATTAATTGGGAAGAAAATGCGTACAGAAATTTTTCATTCGAAGTACAGGAAGCAAAATTACTTGACATTCACCTTAAAGGAGCAATTCTTGTATGTATGTAAATTTTATTTTGAAAACGGCTCTAAGGATTTTGATGAAAGTCGTTAACCTACCGTTTTCTGGTACTAGAAATCGATTTAGCTTGATCTCGACTTTAAGAAAATTTGTTTAGTGGGTTAAATAACCACCCCGAATTACCAAGTTTGTAGTGTGGTGTCATTACGTCGCCGCATTAGATGTCGGCGCGCGGTCATGCCATCTATCTCATTACGTCACGCGTTGTTTGTGGATCCTATTAAAGTTTTATGACGTCACACCTTGCTAGCAGATGGTCGCGATCAGGGCTGTTAGAATACTAGGGCTGGGTCATTCCTTTGAAGAAACTTTGCCGCCACGGATCCCCTCAGCGGTGACAGATGACCTGTTTCTGACGTCACTGTGTTGGAACTCCGGTTAGAACGAAGGGTCTCTACTTTCGCTACATCTTTCCTTTGCTTTTTTGTGGATAAGTATTCAGCTCTTAGAACTTGCTTTTTGAGAAATCTTTCAGTTAATTTACTCTGAAATACTGATAACAATGTCGAGTTGTGCTGTTTCTACTTGTAAGAACCATTACAAAAAAACGAAAGGTCAGTATATTGTGTACCATGCATTTCCTTTGAAAAATGCAGATTTGGTGAAGGAATGGCTGAACAAGTGTTAGAGGTCAGACTCTATGAATGTAGCGAATGCTAGAATTTGCAGTAAACATTTTCATTCTTCTGATTACGAACATGATTTAAAAAATCGCCTACTTCGACTCCCGAAGAAAAAAATACTGAAACAAAACACGGTGCCTGTTCTGAATTTGCCGAACTGTCAACAGAACGGACACTGTGTCACTCCACGAAGTAACAGAAAGCACAAACGAGATATTTTAAAAAGTGCTTTTGATCGGATGGATATTTTAAGTCTGAAAAAGATTTGTGTGCAAGAGACGCAGGATCTCTGTTATGAAGTTGATTAAACATCAGGGGATATCAGTTGTTCTTCCTGTATCAAAGACAAAATAACTGAGGAATATAGATTGCTACTTGAAAATGTTGCAACCCTTAAAAAATAAATTGAAATTTTAAAATTCGAGAGAACCAAAGCGTTAAAAATGAATGCCTCACAGAAGACGACATCGGCTATTGTAGGGGAAAAAAACGACTACGCAACGACTATTGTAGGGGAAAAAAGCGACTACACAACGGCTATTGTAGGAAAACAAAGTTCTGAAAATAAAGCTGAAAATTATTGATTTAAAAAATAAAAAACTTAAAATGGAAGCGCGTATTAAAAGTGTACTAACCATTTAATATATAAGTGCATATATAGCAGTAATTCAGAATGCAAAGGCATATGATGTTCAACCAACGTGGCGAACAATATACAAAAATATATATTCATTAATTCATAGATTTTTAACCATGGTATACTAAGGACATTGCATTACCTTTGTTTCTTTTAAAATTCCGCGCATTAAAAGTTCGTAATTTGAATGTAGTACATTAGTGGCTTTACGTGAAAAAAAAAAAAAAAGAAAAAGAAATACTGATTCTGAAATATGTTGAACACTCACTGCAAAAACACCGCAAATAAAGTTTAAGGAAAAACGAAAAGAAAAGCAAACGAAAAAAAATGCGATATTATTATTGCTGTTCGAAATTTAAGAAATTAAACAGAGAAGGAAACGTTTAAAAAAAATACTTTTTTCACTTCAGGTGATCTATTTGAGTAATCTCGCAGATCAAGTATATTTTAATGCACACATCTGCTGGATGGTGCAAGATGTTGACAAGAAAATTTATGACCTGAAAATTTAAACGTATTGTGTGTGTATAACGAAAATGTTCATTTCACTTTAACAGATACTCTAGTCTTTTCTCTTACTTTTTATTTAAGTCTGTTAAATACCTAGAATGATTCATTTGTTATATTTCTTTGCCAGAGCCACTGAAATGCTAGTTAGCTTTCATTCCTTCACGCAGCCATCCAGCTCCGTTCCAACATACTGACGTCACACGCTGGGGTTCTTAGGGATCCGCGTGTCCGAAGCCTAGGTCGCGATTCCCATCTGCCTCATTACGTCACGCGTTGTGTGCGTATGTTCGTCCGCACGATAACTTGCGTAAAAATCGTTCGATTTCGATGAAATTTTAGTATGTAGTAGGGGAACACCTGGGAAGGAACCCTATTGGAAGTGAACGAAATGGGGTCAAAGGTCAGGACATAAGAGCGGGATCCATTCCACTGCTCTTATGCGTCATAACTAACGTAAAAAAAGTTCAATTTCGATTAAATTTTAGTATGTGGTAGGAGACCACCTGGGGACAAATCCTATGGAAAATTGGCGAAATGGGTGTCAAAGGTCGGGACATAGGAGCGGAATCACTTTCATCGCCATTATGAGTCATAACTTACGTAAAAAATTTTCGATTTGGATGAAATGTTGGTATGTTGTAGGGACCTGTCTGGGGACGAATCCTGTTGAAAATGGGCGAAATGGGGTCAAAGGTTAGGACACAGGAGCGGGATTTATTCCATAGCGCCTTATGCATCATTGCTTCGATTGCGACAAAACTTTATCATGTTATTTCGGAGATATACTGAACGAGTTCTGTTGAATATCATTCAAATGGATCAAAGGTCAGGGCACAGGGGTGAGATTTATTCCACAGCCATTTTCCTCATAACTTGAGTAATAGCTTGAGTAATGATTTCTAGTATATTGGAAAGCGTATCATAATCAATGCATTGCATGATTTTACTTACTTGTTTACGCTTTCCAACCGTAAGTTGAAGAAGCGTATATGCTCCAGCTTTGTCCGTCCGTCTGTCGGCACGATAACTCGCGTAAAAATGGTTCGATTTCGATGAAATTTTAGTATGTGGTAGGAGACCACCTGGGGACCAACCCTATTGAAAATGGACGAAATGGGGTCAAAGGTCACGGCATAGGAGCGGGATCCATTCCATTGCCCTTATGCGTCATAACTTGCGTAAAGATGGTTCGATGTCGATGAAATTTTAGTATATTGCAGGGGACCACCTGGGAATGAACCCTGTTGAAAATGGGTGAAGTGGGGTCAAAGGTCAGGACATAGGAGCGGAATGCATTCCATTGCCTTTATGCGTCATAACGTGCATAAAAATGGTTCGATTTCGATGAAATTTTATTATGTGGTAGGGGACCACCTGGGGACGATCTTATGTCGTCACAACTCGCGCTTGAGATGTTGGCGCGCGGTCACGCCATCTGTCTCATTACGTCACGCATTATGTGTGGATCGTATTAAAGTTTTATGACGTCACACTCTTGCGAGCAAATAGTCGCTATTCCCATCTGACTCATTACGTCACGCGTTCTGTGCGTATGTCCGTCCGCACGATAACTCGCGTAAAAATCGTTCGATTTCGATAAACTTTTAGTATGTGGAAGGGGATCACCTGGGAAGGAACCCTATTGAAAGTGAACGAAATGGTGTCAAAGGTTAGGACATAGGAGCGGGATCCATTCCACTGCTCTTATGCGTCATAACTAACGTAAAAAAGGTTCGATTTCGATTCAATTACAGTATGTGGTAGGGGACAAACCCTATTGTCCCCTACCACTTGGGGACAAACCCTATTGAAAATGGGCGAAATGTGAGGTCAAAGGTCAGGACATAGGAGCGGAATCACTTCCATCGCCATTATGCGTCATAACTTACGTAAAAACTCTTCGATTTGAATGAAATTTTAGTATGTTGCAGGGGCCTGTCTGGGGACGAATCCTATTGAAAATGGACGAAATGGGGTCAAAGGTTAAGACACAGGAGCGGAATCTATTCCATAGCCCTTATGCATCATAACTTACGTAAAAATGCTTCCATTGCGACAAAACTTTATCATGTTATTTCGGAGGTATACTGAACCAGTTCTGTTAAACATAATCGAAATGGGATCAAAGGTCAGGGCACAGGACCGAGATTTATTCCACAGCCATTATCCTCATAACTTGAGTAATGATTTCTGGTATGTTGGAAAGCGTATTATTATAATCAATGCATTGCATGATTTTACTAACTTGTTTTTTTACTTCCTCCCTGTCTTTCATCTTTCCACACATAAGCACACATTTCCTGGATTAAGGCAATCAATGATGAAATGAACAGGAAAAAGTTATTCTTCCTGTTTTACGTTGACAATTGTACGGCCCACACAACTAACGTGGTTTTAAAATGGACATCTGTTCAGTCTTCCACCGAACTCTACAAGGAAGCTGCAGCTATGACCAAGAAATAAAAAATATGAAAGTTCGTTACAGAAAATGTATATTCAGAAAGTTCTAATTACTTTAGAAAAAGCAGCAACTATTGACATTTGAATGGTTATGTGATATGCTAAGCTAGTTCAAAACTACTGGAAACATACCGATTTTGGAAAAGTCTTCCGCGTGAACAATGTTACGTATGTGCAAATGAGGTAAAGGATGAAGGAAATAAAATTGATAAATCTATTGAAACTTGGGGGGGGGAGTTATCACCTCTGATGTTTCGTTTCATGATTATGTAAACATTGATGAGGATTATGTGAACATTGGTGATCGGTAGAATCGTGAAACACAGATGTGAACATGCAGGGCAAGATTGATGTTCAACCAAGCCATGAAGAAGAAATCATTACAGGTACAGCAAAGAAAACCATTTCAAATCGACTTGCTATTGAAAATTTAGAAAATCTTAGTGCTTATTTTGCACACCTGGAAACGTCTTAACAACTGCGTTAGACGAAATTGAGTGTAACTGCTGCTATCTTAACAAGCGCACAAAACAAGCAACAATTCGCTCGTATTTTCGATGTAGCGAGCGTGATATCAGCAAAATAAATGTGACAGGTGATATTTAAAAACTTCTTCAGTTAATTTAATATTATTAATATTATCAGTTTATTAATTAAAATGTATGCTTCTCGCAGATCTCATTCATGTTTTTTTTGCTAACTATGAGTTTTAATTAAAAAACATTGTGTACTTTCGAATAGCTGATAAAAAGGTGATTTAATAGTTTAAATCTTACATATAATTTTATGTGCTAAAAACAGACCATATTTTTTTGTCTGTTTGGGTAAAACGAAGTTCGCATGTATCGAATGTTTTTAACTCTCCCTTGAATTTTGGTACATACTGGTTCGATTGCATTTAGGTTTTAAACCAAATATATTGTTCAAAGTGGGAGAAACTTCAAAAAATGGAGAACTGTTGAATTTTTGGTAGTTAGGAATGGTTAAAACTGGGAATATTTTTCCAAAACTACAGATTTTGTTTTTTTGCTGTTGTATTTTTTATCTCTCATGGCTAAATGCTTCCCTAAACAAGGCTGTTGAATTTAGAGAACTGTTGAATTTTTTGAAGTTTCTCCCACTCAGGAAATATTAATATGGGTTGTTAAAACAGTAGGTACGGATATTTTCGCAAATGTTGTGCATGTTGAAATGGTTCAGAAGTACACTGGTATGCAAAAATTAAGGACGAAGAGTAGAAATTTGCATAACAGCGGAACGAGCAGGCAGAACGGATCGAAAGACCACTCAGGAGATAAACTAGGGTCCGGTACGGTAGGGTATGCGCATATATGCAGCATGACGTAGGGGGAGGGAGTGTCGGAAGGGTATAAAGCACACGGGCGGTGTACGCTCGGCAATTCGGTGAAAGCTATTGCACGGTGTACATCGGTTTGAACGACGTCGAGTTGCTGCCACCGTGTGATATGGCCAACAGACAATTCAGTAGACGACATCTGGATGACTTTACCGGAGGTCGCGTCACTGGGAAGTTGGAAGAAGGTCGAAGTGTGACTAGTGTGGCTGAGGAGTACGGAATCGCTCACAGCATCGTTTCACGAACTTGGAGATCATTTCAAACGACGGGAACAGTTGTCCGAGAGTTTAGCAGTGGTCGTCCACGAGCAACCACGGCGGCGGACAACCGGTATATTGTCCTACAGGCGAGAAGAGACAGACGACAGACAGCGGGAGAAATCGCAAGGCACAGACAACTAGACGTCCGTTATCGCGTTTTACCGTGGCCAGGAGGCTGCACAAAGGTGGTCTATTTGCACGACGACCAGTACGGTTTGTGCCATTAACGCTTGCTCATCGAGACGGCGGTTTCTGTGGTGCCAGGAACACAAGAACTTGACACATCAGCAATAGGGTCGAGTTCTCTTTACGGATGAGAGCCGATTTAGTCTGACGAGCTATTCTGGACGTATGCACATCTGGAGAGAGCAGGGAACACGCAATCACACCTCCAACATAATCGAAAGGGACCGGTTTGGAGGTGGCGGAGTTCTCGTTTGGGGCGGTATCATGCTTGGTAGCCGTACTCACCTCCACATCTTTCAAGGAGGTTTAGTCACTGGTGTCCGCTATTGTACCGAGGTTCTCCTGCCTCACGTGCGTCTGTTTAGAGGTGCTGTGGGTCCTGGGTTCCTCTTCATGGACGACAACGCTACAGCTCATCGTACAGTGGCTGCCGCAGAGCTGTTGGAGAGTGAAGATATTCAACGCATGGATTGGCCCGCAAGGTCCCCGGACCTAAATCCAATCGAACACGTGTGGACCTTCTCGGGAGATGCTTGGCAGCACGTCGCCAGCCGCCAGCCGCCAGCAACGATTCCGCAGCTGCGATTGGCGCTACAAGAGGAATGGGCCGCGATGCCTCAACAGCTCCTTGACAACCTCGCCCTCAGCATGGACAGACGTAAATCCTGCAACGCAGTCAGGGGTGATCATATTCCTACTAAAGACTGGATTTTTCTTGGCAGTCGCCTGTCACATGGACGTTTCTGTCTTCTGTCCAGTTGTGTTCGAAGCTACCTTTTCAATACAGTGCCTTTGTATCCTTTGGATTCATTGTTTGGACGGTTTTGCTCACTTGTCCCATATTCTTACATCTTGGGGATCTTATGGTATGATTTGAGTCTATGTGGAGCACTTCTGCACGACGTTACATTCGAAAAACCGTCTCGTCCTTAATTTTTGTACGCCAGTGTATATCCCCAAAATATGTAACAGACTAAACTGAAGAGATGCATATATATGTTTTGTGGTTGCAATGGTTGACTTTAAACTTATGTTTTAAACAAGAAAAATTAAATAATAAATAATATGCATAGACTTCAAATTGAAGAAAAAATTATTGCACGATGGTAGAAGATACTTCAAGATAAAGATGAGGAATGCATGTAAATGCTAACTGCTGTTGATATGTGTGTTATGTGATGAAAAAAAGGATTAATATTTAAAAATTCCGATATATATATATATGTGTGTGTGTGTGTGCGTGTGTGTTACACACCTTCAAGTAGAGGGTGTTGATATATTTTATGAGATGGGAAGTATGTACGTAGGTAAATTTGGAAGGTGTGCCGGGTGTAAATTCCTGTCTCCTACATTTTGATTAAACATTAAATGTTGTTTAGAGTAATGTTTTTTAGCTTTTGGTTTGGTCTGTGGCAAGCGGAATTTTCCTTCGTGAAATCAGACTACAATATTCAGAGAAACAGCGAAGAGTTAAACACGTGTATAGCAAAGCGTTTTTCCATTCGTGAAGGTAACTCAGACCATCTGTGTTATACTGTTATTAATATAATTCATTTTTAATTGATATGTACTGATTAGGGTTTCATACTTTTTGTTTTTATTTGTTTGGCCTTTGTTCTTTCTCTTATAAATATAATTTTCGTGTTTCGGCCGAAATGTCTGTTTTTAGATTTTCATTGCTGTTTACTTCTGCAGGTCTAACGACTCGTCGATCGTGTGTAAATCATACCATGCCCAAGATGCGTAGACTTGGCATTTGTGTTCTGCGAAAGTTTGTCGGAAAGAGTGTTCGTAATATACTCTCGATGTGGCAGCTGTTACACTAGTGCATTAACGAGGGAAATTTTAGTCGTATGATTCTGGTTCTGTTTCGCTTACCGGATGTTCGCAAGCCGTGACTGTTGTTGATTCAGAACAGTCTCAGAGGGACGAGATTATTTCGACCGGCGTTTGGCTGTGCTAAACTCCCATGGGAACACGAGGTGAGGGATGGAGAGATAAATCAAGCCTGCGTCCGTCTTCATGATCGAACCTTCGTCGAATAGTGTTAGTGTCGGTAGAAACCCCTGGGAAAACCTTTGACGGAACAATCGTAGTGGCATCCGAAGTCTGCTTTTGCCCATCATTTACTGTAGAATTGTTTGAATCACGTGAATTGGAAACCGATTGGGGGAGAAGTCGTGGCGAAAACTGTTAGCCTGCAATGTAGTGATTTAAAACTTTTCGAGTTCAGGGAAACAGTCCGGCATCCATTAAATTTTTTTGGTATTGAACGGTTATTAATATGTGTTCAAATTTCCAGTCGTGGACCCATTGGAAGTGTATCGAAGTAATGCTGTTTTAGTTTTTTTAATGCCTTTCTCACTTTACTCCAGGTAAACCTTAGAGTGTACTATTGCGGAAGATACGAAACAGCTGCCTCAGCTACTAAAAGTAGTCCCTAGCGTTTCGAGCGAAAAGCAACAGAATTATTGCTCACAATCCATTTTTGTTTACTTAGCAGTTTTTCGGGCAAAATCACTATTTAAGACAAATTTTCAAAGTGGCAAAGCGTGTTAGAAATAGATTTGAATGAGAAATTACTCAAACAAGAACCTCGCACTTTCGGTTGCTCACTCTCCAGTTGGGAAATGTGCGTGACTTGGAGAGGGGATGTAGTAGAAAGAAGATTTCGCCCCTAACAGTCGCAGCACAGATATAATAAATCGACAATCAGGGAAATGCGTGAGACGGAGTGTACTTAGGCAGCCGTAGGGGAGAGAGAAAAGAATGAATGATACAATGAGCTTAGGTTTGTTCATAAAGCCGTAAATGGGGGCAGGGTCAATGCAGGAGTTATACTTGACAGCAAGGACACCGTAGGAGTGGAGTATGATGCGGATTGATGCCGTTCTTGTGTTCCATGAAGGTGCTGTGAACTGCTACCCTACCTTCCACACTAGTACAGTTTTATTTTGACTTGGAGTGTATAGATGTTGTTCTTTTCCTTTTGTTTCTAAATGTGATTTGTCCTCAGCGTGCTTATTTGTGTTTAACCTATTCTTCGCAGGCTTTTGCTCTCAAGTCTCAGCGCTATAAAGCATTGTTGGTTTGACTATGGTACTTTTCTTACTTTTCTGAATGCTGGCGGACTTCTATACAGAGCACACTTAAAGTTTTCTTCTCAGTTATTCCATTCCCGCATGAAATAACATTTTATTATCTCCATCTTCTACTGGCCCTCCCTTTTAGCAAAGTAATGTTGAAGTTTGAAGCACATCAAAATTGTAAAAATAATTTGAAGAAATCGGTTACTGTTCCTTCGAACAATACATTCAAGAAGCATGATCACAGTGTTATGCTAAATTTAATGTATTATCTTAGATGCAACTCCGGGGATTAATTGATTTTCCAGTAGATGTGGCGTCTTTGCCAATCGTGCTTGTATACTCTGTTTCTGCCCTCTTTGGCCATACATGATGTAAAGTTATTTTTTATATGTAATATTGGGTTGATTCATAAGTCCATGCCGTTTTTTTCACCGCACTAGAGGAATGTATTACATCCAGAAGGGAAAACGGAATCAATCAACTATGTATCCCCCCCCCCCCACACACACACACACGCTTTGTGCAGGTTTTGCTGCGAAGAAATCATCAAGGAGAAATTCTGGAGATCAACATCATTATTGAACGTTCTGCCACGGAGTGCATTCGACAGAGATCGGAACAGGTGATAGTCTGAAGAAGCGACATCTGTGGAATACGCCGGATGTGGAAGGATCTCCCATTTCATGTCCTGAATGGCCATTTTGGTCATGTTTGCACTGTGAGGGCGTGCGTTATTATGTTGGAGAAGGACACCATGGCGCCGATGTGGCCGTTTCTGCTGAATTGCTTCCTCCACACGGTGGAGTTGCTCACAATAGAGTGCAGCGTTGATAGTCCCATTCCTGCGCAGCTTTTCCCAGTGAGTAATGCCTTCCATGTCCCACCAGACACACAACATGACCTTCGCAAGGATGGTCATGTTTTGGAAGTGGTGTGGGCGTCTTGTTTGGGCTTAACCATTCCCTCCGATGTCTGAAATTCACGTACTAGCACCACTTTTCATCTCCAGTAACAATACGTAACAGAAAGGGTTTGTGTTGCTGAGAACATTCTCAATAATGGGCGAGCAAGGAACCACACATGGCAACACGCTGATTCTTGTTGTCCTCGGTGAGTGAGTGAGGCACCCAAAACCCCAATTTCTAGACCTTTCCCATACGTTCCAGGTGTCGTACCACTGTGGCCTGATCACAGACCATCTTAGTGGCCGATTCGCGTGTGGTTTGACGCGGAAGCAAGTGGATGAGATGGTTCAAACGATCCTCATCAAAGTGTGATGGAGAACCTGTGCGTGGAGAGTCGTTGAGGTCAAAATTGCCACCTCGGACCCGCTCAGACCATTTGCGGACTGTCCTCGGAGCAATAGCATCCTCCCAATGCACAGCACAAATATGTCGAGTAACCTCGGCGGCTGTGGATCCCATGTTAAACTTGTAGAGGAGCAGATGTCGGAAATGTTGTTTCCTCTCTTCTTGACACCCCATACTTTCAGACCTGAAAACCAAAAAACCATTAGCCACAGTAACACAACGCAATATGATTTAGACATACTATATTACTAGCTACATTTTGATATACAACTGGCAATGTGCACCGTCACTGCTGACCTGGGAAACACTCGTGAAATAAAACGGCATGAATTTATGCATCAGCCCAATAATTGGTTTAAGCTGTAAGGTTTACGTTAAATTAAATGCTTACGTTGCTTTGTCAATGAATGAGCATTGCTTCTGAACTTGTGAACATAAATATAAAGCATTAGCAAATATAGAAATCACTAACGACTAAGGTAGTGAATTATCTGAAACAACTTACGTGAGTCCAATTTTATTATCTTCCACTGGCACTTCAGAACAGGCAGATCAACACTTGTCATAATAAGAATTAGTTGGCATCAATTCATAGAACATTCACAATATTCCTTAATCATAATGTACGTTTCTAACAAGACGCTCTATCAAGATGCACAACTAACAAGTCGCTCGCACAAATTCATACTTTATGCATTCAGTGTTGGCGTGATATTGACCTCTGACCCAGATGCTTAGAAAGCTCTTTGGAGTAAATAATGTGTCTTTAAGTCAGAAAACGTTTAACGAAAAGAAACAAAATTTGCATAAGAACATGGAAACTCAAAGGAAAGGTTAAATTAAATACATCACTTGTCCTTGCCTGAGTCGCCCGCCCCCAATAAGCAATAATCTTAACCACAGATGAACATTGAAGAACTGACCTGATGAATCTTCTTCCAGGCTAGAAATGTTCCTTCAGAAGGTCGATTGCCAATGATAGGGAATTTATTTATCATAATAAATGTGCAGTTATTCGTTTTATTTTTATTTTAGTGTTATTGTTGTACAACAAAAGCTATTGAGTGTCGCTATTGCTCATGTAAGTTGAAGTGTGAGCTTCCAGGAGCGAATTTAATTGGACAAAACCGCTAAGCACATCATTCTTCTCATCTGTCTTGTTGCGCTGGACGCCGAGGTGAATTAATGAGACTTATCGTCGGTTCTAATAGCACGTTGCCACGTGTTGTAAAGGAACAGTACGCTTAGAAAAAAATAGCAGCCGAAACTATTCTGTGGCGTGTGAACGAATAATTCTCGTTTCCTCGGTTTCAACTTGTTTCCTTGCGTGAAGTAACACTTAAATAATTTTAATTTGTGATAACATGAATTTAAAAAAATGTGTACCGTTACCATGAAGAAGAAATAACTTTTTATTTATTTATCTTTTTGTAACAATTGAGAGCTAGCGTTGTTTAGTATCGAGCACTATCATTCCAGTACTAAGGAAAGGAAAATATAGAAAGGCATTTTAAAACTGTAAAACTGTGTACAAGGAAGGGGTATGTTAGTTATCTACGTGAAGGTGAAATAAATGCTCAAGTCTAAAATTAGAGAACCGGAAATAAGACTTTCTGCTAAGCAATACACATATATACTGTATATATACACTATGTTGACAAGTCACCGGACATCCCCTTCAAAAGCAAATGAACGGATCCGCTGCGTTGTTAAGAAGCGCGGTACAGCTGCAAACGGTATAAAAACAACCCTGCAGCTGACCGCGATCATATCGTACTGTCAGGTTGAGTGAAAATGTCGTGGCGGGAGAGAACTGACTTTGAGAAAGGAAATATTGTTGGGTATGATATTAGTGGGTTGTCCATAAGAGAAACCGAGAGGCCATTAAACATATCCAAGTCAACTGTTTTGGATGTACTGAATAAATCGAAGACACGTGGCGCACCTGAAGCAGCAAAACGTACCGGCAGACCAAAGGAAATCGGTGATAGAGGACGTCGAAGCCTCAGGAGAGTCGTTACAACTAATCGACGGAGTACTGACCAAGACCTCAGTATATAGGTGAGTAAAAATGCTGGAACTTCTGCATGTACACGTAGAATTCGCAGAGACCTTCATTCCTTGGGTTATCGTGGTCGTGCGGCTGCTCATAAGGCTTCCATCTCCACTTAGAATGCTACTCGTCTTTTAGCATGGCGTGAAGAACATTTATCGTGGACCGTAGATCAATGGAAACGGGTCCTTTGGACTGATGAATCCAGATACACGATCCATCAGTCTGATGGCCGTGTGTGGGTATAGCGGCAGCCGGGGAATGCTATTTACCACAGTGTACAGTTTCTACGGTCAAGTTTGGAGCTGGCAGTGTACTCGTGTGGTCTGGTTTTCGTAGTATGATCCCGGTCCATGGGTTATCGTGGACAAGCCTGTTAACCAGCACGTCTGCCTCGATATTCTGGACAATTATGCCCTATCGACCTGTGGCAATAGTATGGAACCGAGCCTCGTTGGTACCAGCAGGATAATGCACCGAGTCATAAAGCAAGGACTATTACGGCGTGGTTTGACGATAATTCCGTATCGTGTGTGGACTGGCCAGCACAGAGCCCTAATCTTAATCCCGTAGAGCATCTACGGGATGAATTAGAGCGCTGCATAAGAAGTTTGGAACAAAGGCTTACTACTAAACAACAGTTAGCGGTAGCATTATGTACTGAATGGAAGCGCGCACATATCGCTGTGTTGCAAAACCTTGTCGAAAGCATGTCTCGAAGGGTCAGTTTTCACACAGTATTTATTAGAAGAAAGATACAGGAGATGTGCTTGAATAAATCATCTCAAATGATGTATGACAAAAAAAAAATATTTACAGATGCTTGTAGCTTACGCTACTGCTTATTTACACGGTTTTGTTCATTGATGATAGTAAAAAAACAGTTAATTACACTCGAGTGTCTGGTGAGGCAACAAAAGTCTCTGACAAAGCAAAGAATAGGAACAATTCAGCTTGAAGAGCGTTATACAATATTAATTTTGCACAGTATTGAAGCAAGGAATAAAACAGAATTCGAGCTTGCAGACATAGATTCAAAAGACAGGTGATGAGAAATTAACAGAATGTGCAGCTTGCGCTACGTTAATTACAGGATTCGGTGCAACGTTTGCATGACAACAGTTAAGTGCAGTAGAAATCTGGTGAGGCAACATGAATCTCTGGTAAAACAGAGAGTAAAATCAATCCAGAATGATGAGCACTATAGAGTATAAATTTTACACAGTATTGACGAAAAAAAGTTCTGACCGAAAGGTGATACATTGTGGGTGACCTGGAAAACCAGGAGGTTGCAGGTGATCACGGAGACAAACATGAAATCAAAAGTTCGAAAGACAGATGATGAAAAATTTACAGATGAATGTGGCTCGCGGTACTACATGTTACATACAACGGTGATATGAAAAATAGTTATATACAATAATTTTCCTGATAATACAAAAGAAAAAATAATCTCTGAAAATACAGAGAGAAGACACAACTCATCACAGTGAGTATTGGAGAACACAAATTTACACAGTTGAAAAGTAAAATTACACATTTGAATCAGGAATTGAAGATAAGAATATACTGTAAAAACGACAAAGTTTACAGATGTCTGTGGTTCGTGAAACGACCTATATACATGATTCTGTACAATGAGAAGTTACAATTATATATATTGGTTTGTCAGAGGTGGTGGAAGTACAGTTTGTTTCCTGCAGAAGTAATAAATCAGTATTCAGCGGAGCAAGATCCTCTCGTACAAGCGCATTCGCAAGAGGTGTCGCAAAACCACGACAATTAAGTGAACACCACCTTGAATGTCTAGGTTAGTTGTGGGATGCAGTAGGAATTGACTGGCTGTAGTGATGGAGTGGAGTCGACGGAGAGAACAAGCACTCCACGGGACCTCGTCCGCAGTGCGCCGAAGAGTGTTTTCAAGTGAGTGTAATTGAACCAGCACTTGTGGAAGAGCTGCTTCATACTGCTGAATGGAAGTGCGTGCTGAGGAAGGGCTAGAGGACCCTAAAAGGCAATCCAGCACGTCCTCGTAGGGCAGAGGCTCAGCAGGGAAAGCATTTTCAGCAAGAAAAGTTGTGAATTCATCTAGTGAGGGAAAGGCACCCTCACATGCTGTCTCAGAGGAAGTGTGTAGAGGCGACCTGGAGAACGGTCGTCGAGAGCTGACGGAGCGAGTGGATGAGCGGGTAGAAGAGCGAGATGATCTTCGGGACGCCAGAGTCTTTGACTTCTTCGTCTTGGGGTAAGTGGCACCACTGCGTTTTCCAGCAACCACAAAAGCTTCATGATCGTCTGGAGAGTCTGAACCCGAAGCGTTACCTGTGACTCGTGTCATGGAGCCAACGGTAAAAGCTGAGGAGTGGTCAACATGTACATCAGCAGTGGTTGTAAAAGTACTAGGGAGAGTCGATTTTGGAAGCCTGGGAAAATTCTTAGGATCAGCAGGAGGTGGAGGCATCAAAGTCGTTTGTTGACCAATGGCAGTAAGCTGACTTTTGGAAGATCTTGATTCCGCGACTTTCCTCGAATAGGAAGAAGTCTGTGAAGCGTTGGTGGACAAAGTAGAAGAAGATGTAGTGTGTGGAGCTGTTTGCAGGGAGGCACGTGGGCACTGAGCCCTTATGTGACTTTCGCTCTGACAGATAGTGCAATACTGTGAAGTGATTATCCCAACTCTTCGGCGTTGCTGTCCACAGCGGATGTGCAAAACATTCGGAACCGCTTTTAGCTGAGCAACAGATGAAAAGAGGACTCGAGCAGTGCGGCGGAAACCCCGAATCGATTTGTCTTCAGGGTCTCTGGGAGCCGCAGAGAGAGTTGTTATGGAGCCAACAACTCTGCCGTACCTGCTGAGCAAGTTGCAGAGTGCAGCGTCGGATACTTCTGGTGGTACGGGGTAGAAGGTCACCTGCACCGGGCGGTGCGCAACCGGTTGTGCTAACAGATGCACGTCATTGATGGTTAGACCTTCCGTAAGGACCTGGTCAGCATGCGCTTTATCCTTAAAATAGACCAAGACAGATCTGGGTTTTCGAGCTACAAAGTCTATTGCATCCTTTGGTAAGATAGTTTTGAGGGCTCGGCTATATTGCCATAGCTTAGTGTCGGGAAGCGCATCAAAATAGACGCCCCGTTCCAAAGTGGAGGAAAAAAGGTGACCAGCTCGGGAATCCTCTGGTATGTCAATTGTAGCAGTAGAACCGACGACAGTGACATAGGATTCAGGAAAAGGCATAGCAGATGAAACTGGGGGTGTGAGGACCCCAGAAGTTGCAGAAGCATAGGACGCTTGGGCAGACATGGGTCGAGAATTCGATGAAGCGGCCCCTAGCAGTGAGGGCGGATCAGAAAGTTGATGAGAAGTAGAAGCTGTGAGCTCAGTATTGCTGATAACGGAAACGTCATCATCTGCTGAGATGTAGATAGGAGACTTGGAACCACCGCACTTGGTGGGAGTTATTGCTGGAGAAGAAGAGGTGTTCATGACGTCGCAATGACGCTCGGGAGCCACCTCATTAAGATGAGCAGGAGCTACCGCGGTAGAAGAAGAAGAGGAAGCTGGCTGATCTGCCAAGATAAGGATGTGGGCGTCACCCTTGTCTGCCTCCGCCATCGAAGCAATGGCGAGACTTTAACGAAAAAAGACCAGCTTGGTTGAAAAATAAAACAGTGAATAATGAGAGAATATGGCACTCACCAACCTGGGAGATACACGAACGTAAAGTGTAGAACTTCAACTTGAAGATACACGCAACCACATAAACTAAAGCACTCAATAAACACCTTATAGCAACGAAAATCACGGAGCTCAAAACCCAACCACTTCGAGCTAACACTTCAATTGCTCGGAAGCAATACTTCGCCCAATCGAATACATATTCACCAACATCACCCCTCCTGGTTATGGTATGCGGACGACGTATTTTTCATATGGCTTTACGGAAAGGACACTCTTCCGCTAAAGTCAATTACATACACCCTGCGACCAATTTCACTGTGGAGCTTGAACGTAATGGTACCTTACCTTATCTGGACGTGCTAGTGAAGAAATCGCCTGACAACCTTCGCACAGATGTTTATTATAAGTCCACCTCTGTCCACAACCAGATGCTATGCAGTTCATTCTGTCCGGATTCTTACAAGACAGCATTCTTCCGTTCTCGAATCAGAAGTGCCTTTGCCGCCTTCTCCGATGTTCGCTCTAGACAATGCGAACTAAAAAACATAATCGAATATGCCATTAAGGCAGGGTACACCTCAAACAAGATACGTAACTTTATCGAAAAGTCCAGATCTAGCCGTATTAATCCTTCTGTTCCGCAACTATGCTACAGAGGGTGAGTCGAAAGTTTTGCAATGTTTGGATCACTTTGTCTTCATACGTACCTTTACGACGAAAGCTGACTAGCATTCAAAGTATAGGCCATCATGTTGCACCGTCTTTAGACATCTGTCTGCCAGTTCTTCGATTCCGCGGCGGTACCAGTTCTTGTCCTTCAAGGCGAAAAACTCCTTCACCCCAGCTGCCACCTCCTCATGGTTGTAGAAGTGCTGCTCGCAAAGGAAGTGGACCTTGGTCCGGAACACGTAATAATCCGACGGTGCAAGATCCGGACTATATGCTGGGTGTGGCATCAGTTCAATGCCCTCAGGTTCCTGGAGTTTTGCCTGGGTCGTTCACGCGGTATGAGGTCGAGCGTTGTCCTGCTGTAGGAGAGCGCGCTTTCTGTTCTCCAGTGCCGGGTAATTCTCCTCCAAAGCGGCACACATCCGCTCCAGATATTCAGAGTAGAGGTTGGCGTTCATGGCTCGACCATCTGGAACAAATTGGTGATGGATTATCCACTCGAATTTTAACCAGACGCAGAGCATCACCTTGTGCTCGTAGCGCCCACGTTTAGCAACAGTTTCAGGAAGCAATCCCGGGCTTAACCACTACCGTTGTGTCTTAGGATTACGGAAATAGACCAAGTTTTCATCTCACGTAAAAATTATCTTGATGAAACCTACATCACGTGGGTTTTCTAGGAATAGGAGTTTCGTGCACACTTCCATTTGGCGGTTTGCTTCAGCTGGCGTCAGTTCGTGAGTGATTATGCGGAAACTCCTGTACACCTTGCCGTGGTCTTAAAGGGGAACGAAACACGATGGTCTCTGATATTCCCCGCTCTTCTGATAATCTCAGAGTGCTGGTTGTCGGATTTTTTTTTATTGGAGGTTTAACGACCACCGTGAGCAACTCAATGGGCTATAAGCAGTCGCCCGTCCCTAATTTAGGGTCACTGGTTCCAGGGAAGGGAGAGAGCCAGTGCCGTAAGACAAACACAACATCCATGCCTCACCGGGATTCGAACCCGGACCCCTTTCGGACGAATGATCGGAGGCCATCGCTTAGACCACTGCGCCACCGGGGCGGCTTGTCGGATTTGCCTCTACAGCCTCCTAATCCACGGTTCGCGGCCTAGCTGACCTTGGCTGATCGCCGAGGTTTCTGTCACCTGAGCGAAATTTCTTGAACCATCTGGTTGCGGTGCTGTGGTCCACAGAACCTTCCCCTTTCGCATGACAAATGTTTCATATTGCTTCAGCAGCGTTATGGCCGAGTTCAAACTCTTAAAGCAAAAGTCATTTAATTAGCCTAATGTGACTGTTAATCTTTTATTCGTCC
Source organism: Macrothele yani (assembly GCA_039090855.1). Taxonomy (NCBI): domain Eukaryota; kingdom Metazoa; phylum Arthropoda; class Arachnida; order Araneae; family Macrothelidae; genus Macrothele; species Macrothele yani. The sequence goes on from CM076991.1 coordinate 85,296,870, forward strand.
CAACCACAGACAAAACAACGACATGCAATGCTGTTCACAGCAACGACTATCGCTTTATATCGCTTTCGACTGACTGCAGTGCGCGACTTGAACTAGTTTAAACTCATGACATACACGCCGCAGCACTTGACTTTATGTAAATATTACAAAGCTTTCGACTCGCCCTCTGTACCTGGCCTCCTGTTACCTACATACCAAAAGTTTCCTATCCACTCAAGAACGCGCTCAGGAAGATGAACTTCGGTGACGCCATAGATCAGATCATATGTAGAGGATTTTAGGAAGGGAGTGTCTGACCCCATGTCTTAAACCCTTAGAAATGGGAAGCTAAGATATTTGGGCTAAAGTGCTCAACAGGATAGTGACACGGACGTGAGGTCCGTGTCGGCATAAGGTTTCCGGCATCTTTATACACTGAGTGGCCACTTTATTATGACCACCTGATAGTTTTAAGCAAATGAGCTATGGCTGCACGCTGTTGTCGCCAGAGGGCGAGGCTAGTATAAAAAGTGAAAGCTTAGTGCTTGCGACAGTAGAAGAAGGGATTTTTGGGTGACGAGATGGGTAAAAAATGCGAATTTGACGGACTTTCAACGTGGGATGATTGTAGGAGCTCGGAGCCATGGAGCGAGTATCACCGAAACCGCCGCATTCGTTAAATTTTCCAGAGCAGCTGTTGTTAAATTGTTTAAAGACTGGACTGTCAGCCAAAAAACTGGGGGATGTACGTGCAACGTGTGGTCGTCATCGACTAGTGACTGCTCGGGCGGAACGGAGAGTGTCCAGACTGATAACAGACAACAGAAGGGCAACAGTGCAGCAAATTACAGACCATCTTAATCAAGGACCCCCTCAAATGATCTCTGCACGCACTGTTCGCCGTACACTGCGTCGGATGCGATATGGCAGCCGAAGGCCTGTTCGAACACCTTTGCTGTCTGCAGTTAACAAGAGAAAACGTCTCCACTTCGCGCAGGAGAACAAGGATTGTACAGTCGATAATTGGAAACAATTTATGTGGTCCGATAAATCACGTTCTCAGTTGCACCATGCCGATGGCCGAGTGCGAATTTGGCGGAAACAGCACGAAAGCATGGACCCCAAATGCATTTCTACAACCCTTCAAGCTGGTGGAGGCAACGTTATGGTTTGGGGAATGTTTTCTTGGCATGTTTTGGGCCCTTTAATTCGTGTTGATCAACGTCTGACTGGCACATCATATCTAAACATCGTTGCGGACCAAGTGCATCCTGTCATGTGGATGGTTTATCCCAATGGCGATGGCTACTTTTAACAAGATAATGCGTCCTGCCATAGTGCTCGTATTGTACAGGATTGGTTTCAGGAACATGCCTGTGAGTTTACTTTGCTTAGGTGGCCCCCACAATCTCCAGATCTCAACCCCATTGAGAAATTGTGGGATGAAGTGGAACTAGCCATCAGACAGCTGGATCCACAACCCTGCAATCACACACTCCTGGAAAGTGCTATTCATCAAGCATGGTCTCAGATTCCACAAACCACCTATCAACATCTCGTGGAGTCCATGCTACGAAGAATCGACGCAGTATTAAAGGCAAAAGGTGGCCCAACGAAGTACTGAGGGGGTGATCATGATAAAGTGGCCACTCAGTGTATACCATGCTTAAGAGAAATATTGACAAGCATCCTCTTCTCAACGAGGCATGTGTTTATGCCATCCCAATACAGTATCCGGACGGCTCCAGACGATACTACATCGGAATGACTAAGCGTTCATTTAGAATTGGACTCAACGAACAAACGGAAAAGTAACCATTGCTCCTGTCCAGGAACGAAAAAGTAACCACTGCGCTGTCCAGAGAAGTCCAGTACAAGTCTGCTGATCCTATGTGCGATGATATAAAGAAATTAGCTTCCTTCTCCACGCCTAAATCTACTGCCTTTCGCGAAACTTTGGAGATAATTACCAACAGTGAGGTTTGCAGTGATAGCGTCTCTTTAGAATTGCCAAGAGTTTGTAACCAGTTCGTCAAATAATGCTGCGTTTTCTGCCACGGCGTCACGTGCCCAACCAACTTTACGCCTCGTTTCTGTGAATGAATTATTTTGCATTCGCATCTATTCATTTATTGTCTAGTTAAGTCACCGCAATTAAATTGTTGAAATGTTCTATTATTCAGTTTGCTGTCTACCATCGTTGAGAAAGCCATCTGGTTGATATGCGAAAGCTTGGAAACTTTGATTTCTATTCTACGCCAATAAATTCTGATCACTAGTATAGTTTATTTTGAATAAAAATGGATGCAAAATTACTAGAGTAAATTTATACGAAGACAGATTGAAAAAAATGCTGAATATTTATTGAGAGTAGTGATATGCGGCTTTTTCAAGGAACAGCACGAATGACTCCTCCCTGATTTCCACATAGAGCTAGTGAACGTGTGTTTCTGCTGTGTCACAATTGTATATTGGGTCCAAAAAATAAACATTAATTTCAAGAAAATCAGCCCCCACAGACGGATTTATCAAGCTATAAGTGAAAGATGTATAACGAACACCCTTAAAAACTATTATTTGGTCTTCCAGTTCTTAATAGCCTGGGAGAATAGTACCTAATTAAACTCTATTAAATTTATAAAACTGTTTGTATTTTTAAAATATCTGAACTTCTCGTTTTGCCTAGCAACATATTTTTTTACTAAATACAAGGTATTCATATGATGTACAGGTCCGACCTACAATAAAATTAACCTCAAAAAAACCCAAATTGAAACTTCAACCAAATAAAAATTGCAGTTATGTACAAAATACAGGGTGATTCATAAAGAAGTATACAGTTTCCAGATGCTGCAAAACAGTAACAGTTGAAGACAAGGACCCCAACTGCTAACCGTTAGGTAGATGTACTCATAAAGTTTGTGTCCCGCTACTGAGGGAAGTGACGTAGGCGAATCGCGCGTGTCACGTGACTGATCAGTCGAAATGGCAGCGTCTGCAGTGGAGAAGGCGTTTTGTGTTCTTGAATTGAGAAAAACGGAATCTGTAACTGTTGTGCAACGGCATTTTCGATCACGATTCGGAAAAGAACCTCCAACCAGAAAATCTATCTATGATCAGCATAAAAAAATTTAAACTATGTTTGTGCAAACTTAAAAGTCCTGGACGACCGCGTGTATCGGAAGAAGTCGTCGATAGTGTTTGCACCGCCATTCAACGAAGCCCGGAAAAATCAACGCTAAAGGTTTGTCGTGAAGTGCAGATTTCACAGCCCACTGTCTGGAGAATTTTGAGAAAAAAGCTGAAAATGATTCCATACAAAGTGCAGATGTTGCAAAATCTCACTGCACTTGATTCAGATATTTTACCTCGCGTTTGGGCGGAAATGGATTACCGGCTCAATGTATGTCGTGTGACTAAGGGTGCACACATAGAACATCTGTGACTGTCTCTAAAAAAAAAAACTTGAAACATTCCCCTACAATTATGTTACAGGTAATATAAAATATCTTACATTGTTCTTGTTTTATAGTGCGTTGAAACTGTATACTTCTTTATGAATCACCCTGTATTTTAGTGTGATATTGCAGAAATTAACCTAATAGAATGAAGTAAGTTTCTAAAACTCAGTATGAAGAACGTGGTTTAGAAAAACTGTCTCCCCAATTAAGACAAACACAACCCGTTTTCAAAGCAAACGTCAAAATCAAAAACGTATTTCCGAGTGAGTAATTTCCTTGCTGAACATAAATAGCCATTTTGTGATGAAATATTTAAAGACGAGTTTGTGAAGATGATTAAAAGTAAGGCAGAGATAATTTCCGCCAGCAGCGAAGTGCGATGACCACGGGATACTGTTACATGACGAGTGAAGGAAATGATTTCTGATTTTAAGGAGAAATTAATGCAAGATGCACTGCTTTTTCGCTGCAACCAGGCGAATTGACTGATGCCTCCGATGTATTGCAGCTGCTCATTTCCGTTTGAATAATTTGTAAACTTAAAGCAGATCACTTATTCCACTGAAACTTAAAACTCAAGGTGAAGATACGTATATTTAGTCCAACTCCCTGTTGACAAGCTGATGCCAGTAACTACAGATGAATTTCCGCTGTGTAGGTCGTCTTAACGGATTTATCACACTTCGTAGGAATAATTTTCCGTATTTTCTGTCTGCAATTACATTATCCATCACCAAGTATTATCTGCTACTAAATTTAAAAGATATCGTGGGCATAACATTCAAGATTGTTGGCTTGATTTGTGCAAGGACTCCCTACAGGCGATTTATCAAGCTACAAGTGAAAGAAAGAAGGTCCCTTGAATCTTCTGCAAAGATTCCGAGACTTGTTTCGTGAAATTCAAGTCGGTTTGATATTGCAAAGGTTTGACCTTTAGATTTATCTTTGTAAACAAATATTTCAGGAAAATTGAATGACTTAAACTAGGATTAAACCGGTTTTCATTTGAAGCTCTATTAAGGCTTTAGCAGCTGAAAGTGAGGGTTCTTGAAACCAAACCTGAGAGATCGGTAATGTGATGCATTTTCTTCACTGTAAAAAATAGTGGGAATTCATGGAAAATTTCTGAAAATAACGTTCAGCAAAGTTGACTGTAGGTCTCCGATTTTTAACAAAGTTTCCATTTTGAAAGTTTCCGTTTCTAATAACAGAAATATTCAGTATTTTGACAGGTTTTCTGTTGTCACTAATGGCGTTTATTCATTTGTTTTGTTTTCAAAAATGTCAGTTTCGAGTTTTTCCGTTTTCATACGGAAATTTCCCAAAACTTCGAATTATACTTTTCCGGTCCCTTTACAGATGATAATTCCATTTCCACTTCTTTTTTTTAAAACCTAAATGCACCAGGCGCATTCCCACACTTCTCCTAAAGTACGACGTGAAGGAATTATTCCTCTTGCCGCTCTGGGAATCGATCCTCAGATGACTTTAACGCCAGTGGGTAGAGCTACCGACTGAGCTAGCAAAACACACTTACCAGCACGTTACGTTTGACGCAGAAGCGAACAGAACTTGAGTCAGGAAATGATGAAATGTTTTTCGCTATGAATGCGGATTAATTCATCATTTTATTTTCTGTAGATTATTTTTCTGAATAGTTTTATAATAATTTTATTTTTTCTAAAATAATTCAGCAACGGATAAAAAAATTCATCGTGAACTCGATATTTGTTTTTATACTGGCAATTACTTTCAATTATGTGTTTAAGAAAAGGTGAAATGTAACTCTACTTCGTAGTATTATTTCCGAAAATCCCTAAATATAAAATTTCCTCTTGATAGCTGTAATAGTACTTTTGTTAAGGAATCAGCAGACTTAATACATAGACATCATACGATCACCCGCACGACATTGCGTAGTATTATTTCACAAAACCTCAAAATATAAAATTTTCTCTTGATAGCTGTAGTAGTGTTTGTGTTAAGGAATCCACATAATAATGATACCTAGACATCATACAATCACCGGTACGACATTTCTAAGTATTCGGTTTCGTACAGACTGTACAATAAATAGCAGGTGCACCAACTGGTGGGGGTAGGGGAGGCGGATAGTCGTTAGTCCAATAACCTTAATATCTTGTCATATGCTGTGCGCAGCATCCGGTCTCGCTACAGACCCTTAAAATCAGTCCACCAGCAGACGGTTGAAATTTAATAGTTAATGTAATCAAACCTCGAGTATTCCCGCGAATCTTTCTTATTATTGGAAATTTTTCGTCATATGGATATGGAAAAAGCGAAAACATTTTTTCCGTTAATGTGCGAACGGAATCACAGAAAGGTTCCCTGAAATTTCAGAATTTTCCGTTAATGTGCGAACGGAATCACAAAGGTTCCCTGAAATTTCAGAATTTCCCGTTAATGTGCGAACGGATCACAAAAAGGTTCTCTGAAAGTTCAGAATTTTCCGTTAATGTGCGAACGGAATCACAAAGGTTCCCTGAAATTTCAGAATTTCCCGTTAACACCTCTTAAAAACGTCGATTTTTAGTTATTAACCGGGAAAAGATTAACAGGTGTATTTCTGTCAATTCACGAATGGAAAATTCGTGAAATTCAGACTTTTCCCCCGTCATTTCACTGAAAAGGTTGAATGAAGGTTATGCATTCTTAATTCACGAAATGAATCACGGAAAATGGCTCGTGAATTTCAGCAAATTTTGTACGGTATAAAAAAAAATAAGGAATTACAATTCAGAAGTTCAGCTGCTACTATACATCGATTCACCCTAAGATGACACTGCAGTGTAAGACACTCACTGAGTTTTCGGGGACGATCAAGAGTTATGTTCATCTGCGTAACTCCCCACTGTGTCCTACTGTTAGCAGCTATCAATCACTTCCCCCATCAACTCGGTGGCATCCTTGTCTCCCAAACACTGCATATCTACGCATGCGTGTGTTTGTCTAATTTTGAAACTTAATTTTCTGAAAAAAGATCTTTTTTAGATTCGTATAGAATAACAGTATGTCATCATCAACATCATTGCCAACCATTATCAATCCACTGCTGGACGAAGGTCTCCCCAAGTTTCTTCCACAACGGTCTGTCTCGCGCCAGTCTCCTCCATGTTACTCCCACATACTTTCGAATTTTATCCACCCATCTCAAATGTGGTCTTCATCTGGGTCTTTTCCTGTCCCTTGGAATCCAGTCTAAAATTTCGGCTGTCCATTGATGGTCTGTCCTTCTGGCAATATGTCCTGCCCGTTGCCATTTCAGGGATTTTACTCTGATCATGATGTCTTTCACTCTTGTCATTTTTCTGATCCACGAGTTCCTCTTCTTATCTCTCCTAGTTACACCAAGCATGCATCTCTCCGTGCTACTTTGAGTTGTCTGCAGTCTTTGTATGCATCTTTTAGTTAAGGGCCACGTCTCTGCACCATACGTAAGCACTGGAAGGATGCATTGATCAACACTTTTCTTTTAAGACATAATGGCATATTGCTCTTGAAAATTATACTGTATCTTCCAAAAGCTCTCCAGGCAAGTTTTATACGGCGAATAATTTCTTCATCAATGTGACCTTCACTTGATATCTGCTGTCCAAGATAAATGTAGGTATTCGTTGTCTCCAGCTTTTCCCCATCAATCGATAAATCTTCATTTCCTGTAAAAGCATTGTACATCATTTTTGTCTTCCGAAAATTCATTTTTAATCCCACTTCTTTACTCTTGTCAGTAAGTTCCTGGATCATACTCTGCAGCTCTGATGGGGTAGTTGCAAAAATGACTACGTCATCAGCAAAACGAAGGTGAGTTAGAAAATCTCCATTAATCTTTATCCCTTTGTTTTCCCAGTTCAGTGATTGGAATACATTTTCCAATGTCGCATTAAAGAGTTTGGGAGATATAGTGCCACCTTGTCTCACTCCCTTTCCAATTTTTAAGGGTGCTGTATTCTCACGTAGCCGAATCTTTGCACTTGCGTTTTCATAGATGTTACTAATAATATTAACGTATGCATCTTCAATACCGCAGGATTTCAAAGCCATTGTAACTGCTGATGATTTCACCGAATCAAAGGCCTTTTCATAATCGATAAAAGCCATGCATAATGGAAGTTCATATTCCTTCGCTCTTTCAATTAGTTCTCTCAGTACGTGGATATGATCTATAGTGCTGTTGCCACTCCTGAATCCAGCTTGTTCTCTCGGTTGAGCCATGTCTAGTGTCTGCAGTCTTTGTATGCGGTGTTTTTCAAGCGGTGTGAAAGAACTTTACTGAAGATTTTATAAACCACTGATAGAAGGCTGATAGGTCTGTAGTTCCTGAGATCCTCAATGTTACCTTTTTTATGTAGCAGGATCATTGTAGCATTGTTTCAATCTTCAGGAATCTTCCCTTAATTAAGGCATCGAGTGAAAACTTGGGCTAGTACTGTTTCAATTTCTCCACTTGCTTCTTGTATGACGGTAATTCCATCTTTTCCTGGAGCTTTCCCCCGTTTCATGTTCTTGATTGCACGTGCAACTTCTGCTGGGATGACTTGAAGATTTCTACTCTGGTACTGGTACCTTTCATGATGTCTGGAGTACATGTATCATCCCTTTCATATAATTTTGAGTAGAAATCTTTCACTCTTGTCAAACTTTCACCTCTATTTCTTGTTACAGAACGATCTTCTTTTCTCAGAGCCATAATCTGTTTTCTTTCCTTACTCAGATGTCCCTTTGCTCTCTTCAGGCTTTGGTTGTTTTCAATTGCTTTCTTCACTAGTTCACAGTTGAATTTCCTTACATCTTCAGTGATACTTTTTCGTACCGTCTTGCATAGCTCTATATATTCCACTTTGGAAGTCACATCTCCTTTAGTTGTCCTCATCTCTGTTCCTTTTTTGCATCAGAATTTTTAATTTTTTCTGATAATTTGTTCGTATGCAACTTGTTCTTAGTACCAGCTATTTTTGTTGCTGTTTCCATAAGAGCCTTGGTCAGTTTTCTGTTAACTTCAGAGATGTCCACTTCTTCCGACGGTTAGACCTTCTAGAGCAGAGAATATGTTCCTCAGTTCCAATTTGAAAGTATTAAGTTTTTCAAGTTTGGTCATGTCAATACACTTTGTTTGTTTTATGAGCTTGCCACGCTCGAGTTTAGCGTTGAGGTGCATCTTACATCGTACCATCCTATGGTCACTACCTGTGGTGAACTTGTTTAGCACATTGCAGTCTTCTATGACGAATTTTTTGTTACACATAATAAAATCAATTTCACTTGTCGTCCCATTTAGATGTCTCCATGTCCATTTCCTGTGTGGTTTTTTCTTGAAAAAGGAGTTCAAGATGAAAAACCCTTTTGCCTCTGCAAACTCTACGAGAGTATTTCCACGCTGGTTTCTGTTGCCGTGACCGAATTTACCTACTGAAGTTTCATTCTGTTGCCGTTGCCCTATTTTTGCATTGAAATCTCCCATAATTATCTTCAAATGCTGCGTACCTTTATTATTTAGATGACGAATTTCCTCATAAAATTCTTGAACTTCTTCTTCAGGTTGACTTGTGGTGGGTGCATAAGTTTGAATTATCTGAGCCATGTATCTTCTCTAGAGTTGGATAACGAGTCGTGCAGCTCTGTCAGAGGAACTTTCAACTTCTACAACTTTATCCTTCAGTTTCTTGTTTATTATAAATCCAACACCACTAGTTCTGCCAGTATCTGTCCCACGATAGTAGAAGAGATGTCCACTTTTCAGTTCAATGAGATCTTCTCCTTTTCTCCTTACCTAACTTAGCCCGACTATGTCCCACTTGATCCTTTGTAGTTCTTCTTCCAATTCAAGGAGCCTTGAATCAGAAGATTCTTTGATTGTCAAGGTATGAACTATTAACACATTGTTCCTCCAAAAACTGCGGTAAATGCCGACTACTACAAAACATTACTGCAGAAACTTGTGACAACAATGCGACCACACCTGAACACCATGATAATGCAAGGCCTCAGATGGCCATTTCTGTCTTTTCTTATTTGGAGAAAATGAATATTAAATTGATGCCCCAACCTGCATATAGCCCAGAGTTATCACCAATTGACTTTCCGGTTGTTGTCCATTTTAAAAAAGACATTATGGGGACGACAATTTGAGACTTATCAACAACTTATTACAGCTGCGCAGCGGTGCTTGAACAGCATTTCAGAACTCCGGAAGGCATTCAAAAAATGGGAGGAACGTTGGGACACCTGTATCCGATGCAATGGACAGTATTTCGAAAAGGATTACTTCCTTGATAATTAAGGTACGCATATTTTTTTTATAAAAACATTAATAGTTTTTCGGGGGACAACCCTTGTATATAGCGAAACGTGATTACTGAAAAATCAGAATCTATCGATTTTATGCATTGGTTATCGACTGAGTTGTTTTTAAAAAAGAAATCTTCGTTTTGTGATTGAAGTTACGTATTGTTTTATGGTGCGTACTTTTCGTTTTCAGCTGATTTGCTTATTTGTTCGGTGTGGGAATTTCTTTTCGTTAACAGACATTTTTGTTTAAATTCGTTCATAAAATTGGTTTCAATATAAATCTATTACGCATTTCAGGTATGATGCTCTATGCGAATTGCTTTTGCAGTGTAATTATATTTCTTCAAATGAGATATAGTTCGTAATTATTGCAGATAGAACAATTGTTTATATACATATTCAGTTCACAGCTGCGTTTAATGCAGAAAGGTCTCCTCTGAGGAACAATACTTAAATTCGAAATACTGTCTCCTCACGGATTTCTTCGCAGTTATTTCTTAAAAATCAATTTCCCTGAGCAATACCGAGTATGTTGGCTAGTTTAATATATGCGTTTAATTGCGCCATTAGCCATGCAAACATAATAGTCCATTGTTTTCGTGGAAATTTTGCAACCATTCTTCTGTTTCTCCCGTTTCGTGAAAAGACGTTTCAATAGCGACAAGCCCACTTGTCGTCAAGGGAGGTATTGTTAGGCTGCGAACTGGTGATGAATTGCCAGATCAGTGTAATGGCCAACGCGTTGTTTAAGACTAAAAGGCTGTCAGGAGGCATATTCTCGCGAAATTAGACCGTATCGTTTAAGCTGCGAAATTTATGTTTCAACGCCAAGCGGGTTGAAGAATGGCTTTTGTGAGAGGTAGTGAAACTTAACCTCCCTTTTGCCTTCTTGTGCTAGTTTTTTTTTTTTTTTTTTTTTCCTGCTTCAACAGTTGACAATTTAAATACGATCACAATGGTCTTATTGAGACATCCATGTAGAAATAACGACAACCAGTGCCTGATCATAGTACCGCAATTCACATTCCGAGTAATTTTATTTTTTCTTTTAGGATACAAATCAATGTGCAACTGTTTTATGTCATCCAGTCACCGTCAAATAATCTAGTGTTTTGCATCTTTAGTTGTACTGGGTTGCCAACTACTTGGCATTTTGCAAAGTTTCTCCGCAAAAACAGAGTGAAGCCACGTACTCCGTGTGATTAACGATGTTCTCTGCAAATATGAGAAATTACCACAGCCTGCGATGTTCCCCTAAGTACGGCATAGCTGCCAAATGTCCCAATTTAATTGAATTACATGCGGTTGTAGAGCCCAGTGTCCAGGAATCGGGTATTTTTTTAAAGAAAACTTACGGGTATTTTAATAATTTTTTGTTTATTTTTTTCTGTAGTATGTTTCCTATTTGCTACTATTACAGACACGGCTACGGATTCAGCGCAGTCACAATGGGAAGAGTTGGTCCGCTTGGGAGTATGGGGAACATCGAATATACTACGGAAATCGAAAATCTCAGTGAAATAGTGTTATTCAATATTTGTGTAAAGTTTATTTTCATTCTTTCCAAATTCCAACATTTTTCGTATTCTTTGTAGCATGATTTTAATACTGCGACTTTCCTTCGATGATTTTGATCATTTTTCGGGCGTCTTCGTGCTCGCCGGTGGATAAATCTCCCGAACAGCTGAAAATGATTGTTCTAGCAGTTCCGTGATTTCGGAATTTAGAATTTTTCGGACAAAGATTCATTTACCACCCCCTACCTCATTTTCCATCCTGATTATGTCCTTATTTTCTTTATTTCCCCATTTATATTCCTCTTTAATATATTAGGTAAAAATGAAAGATTTCGTACTTTTAGGAAATTTTTCTACCGATGTACAAGTTTTCGTATTTTTCAGTTTATTCGTACAAATTAATCAGTGGAACAAGTACTCCCCCTTTTTCCTTTTTATAGCGACATTAAATTTCGAAATCGGTACTTAATCTGTCTGTGATGGAATTTGATCCGTTTCTGTGACCAGTAAAATTGTTTTCACGGCATAGTAAACATTGCAGTGCCAAGTTTTGAACTTTAATTTCGCTTAAAACGCTTGCTTTTCCATTCCTTAATTACTTCTTGCTGTATTCAGCGGTAGAGCAAGCTTTTTTCTTTTGTTTTAGGCGAAATTAAAGTTCAAAAACTCTACTACGTGCCCACTGTGCAGAAAAAGCCACTTTGCAGGGAAATGAAGACGGCGACGAAATTTCAATTTTGAACTTTAAATTCTTTTGGAAACGAAAGGAACTTTTTCTGTTGACATAGCAAGGAGTTCACTAAGCAATGAGAAACCATGTATTTTCAGATAAATTAAACTTTGACAAGTGGTAATGCCGTTTTGATGGTAAACTCAAATGCAAGAGTTCCGTGTTTTTCACAAGAGGGCAGCGATAAATTTTGGAAAAAAAAAAAAAAACGTAAAACAAATCTGCAACTACATTGGCTCTTAAAATCATAAAGAAAATCAGTGTTTGTAAATATATATTTGGAAAATCATTGTTTCTTGCAGGCAATTCAGAAAACTGTTAATTAAAATTTTAAAAAAATTGGAAAGATGTACCATTTTGAAACAACAGACGACACCCCGATTATTTTCTGACTTTGCTTGTTCCTCAATTTTTGTTTACCTTCACAATCACCCTTGACAATGATCGAGTAGGTAATTAAGTTTCGATTGCTTCAAGCTGTTGAGAGTTTTCAGTTCTCTTCGTTTGATAAGATCACTGGGTCTTCAAACCGGAAGTGTTTTTTGTTTTTTTTCACTGAAAATGTTTTATATTTAGGTATTTCGTAACAGTCTGTTCGCGTGTTTATTTACGTGCCATGCTGGTGAAATCATCTGCGGCAGTTTCAGAGTTGTGCGTGAGCTCTGCTGTAAAGGTGAAGTAAACGGACTAACCCAGACGTTAGTTTAGATCGATAACCAGGAATGACTAATGTTTAGTCAGAAGGACGGCGTTGGGGGTAGTTAAGAACAAACAGTTCTCCTACACATAGTGTTTTTTCTCTTTTGTTGTTGTTTTTACTAAGAGCGCGCAGCAGTTGCATTTTTGAACATTACCCCCGCGAAGATTGGTTTCATCACAAATACCAGCAAGAGCCTTTTTCTTTATACAGAAATCAGTTCCTTATTTAAAATTAATATTACGTAGACGTATATGAGTGCAGCAATATGAGAATATAGAAAGTTTCACTTAAGAATAAATGAATTTATGTAAAGCTAAATGTGTAGACGCTCAATTTTCATTAACCTTAAATATTAATATAAAAAGAGAAATGCTAAGTCCATTGCATTTCCTGAGCCAGGTCGCCGAAGCGCGGAAAATCGTCAGAACGGAGGTGCAAGAATGGAAGCCCCCCCCCCCCCCCCGGTGGCGCAGTGGTCTAAGCGATGGCCTCTGATCATTCGTCCGAACGGGGTCCGGGTTCGTATCCCGGTGAGGCATGGATGTTGTGTTTGTCTTACGGCACTGGCTCTCTCCCTTCCCTGGAACCAGTGACCCTAAATTAGGGACGGTCGACTGCTTATAGCCCATTGAGTTGCTCACGGTGGTCGTTAAAAATCCAATCAAAATAAAAAAAAAAAAAAAAAAAAAAAAAGAATGGAAGAATTTAAACAGTTCCCAGTTTTCTTTTACCATTTTTCCAAAGACAACCTTTTCTTGGAATTTTTTTTGGGGGGAACACGAACTTCCAGCTCTCCAACTCAGAGTCCTGGTGTCCCTTGTCTTTAGCCTAAATTTTCGTAACGCATTCTCTGATTTGCATAATTGATTTCAGAAGTGCAAGTAAACGTACTAGATGTTTTCTTTTTTTTTTCAGCAATGCCTTTGTATTTGCTTTCAAAAACAGGGGATTGAGCAGAAAAATCTCTTGTTCTTTTTTTTTTTAATTTTCGCGTCTCTATGTTCACTCAGAGGTGGTATGCTAAACTGATAACAGCCGATTCGTATTAACCGCCGCCTGAGTGATAGTCGCGAGGAAAGGGTTCAAGTCACATTTGAATGTCTAAAAAAGATTTAAAAATTCACTTCTGCATTTATCATGCGTTGTATGCTGAATATGAACAATAACAAGGAAGGGTAATCAGGTGATGTATCCAATATTAAACAATCTCGGAGACGCCGATACACACACTGGCCACTGAATTAGAAACCTGTATGCAGATGCACCTAAACGTCACTTACGCAGCGTATGTGCAAAATACGTTGTCGTGTGCGTCACCACGTGATCTAGGCAACTATTTAAGACTGCTGCTTGTCAGTAATCTTCAGTAGTGTTGATCACAATAGGAAAAACAAAGGTTCTGTCGAAGTTTGATAAAAGGCTTATTGTAGGTGCCCGTATGGCTGGAGCTACGATTTTGAAACCACCAGAGCTAACTAGTTTCCCAAATGATGAAACACCCCGGGTCGTTAATCAGTGGGAAAATGGCCCACATTGCTTGTCTGAGACTTAACTTCGGCGCGACGACGATCTGTCAGGAATGAGATCGCTGTCGTTTGAGAAGGTTTGTAAGAAGAAAAGGACTTCCTTTGTGCAACAATTGACCGAAGTATTCAACGAAGGCTATTCCCAACTCGTATCTCAGCGAATCGTGCGCAGGAAATTCAGGAGGATCGCGCCGTTTTAGTAGTCGCATCCCTATACGGAAGCCATTGATTTCTGCAAAGGACCGGAAACTTCGTCTACAGTGCCGTCAGCAACACTGACTGGGCACTGGATGTGGAATAAGAGTTATGTGTGGTCCCATACACAGAGTGTTGCACTCGCTACCGAACCGGCAATTCTTTAATAATATTTACACCAATGAAGATATTGCAACGAAATTTGAAGTGGACCTCATTTCGTGCGAAAGGTGATGACAACACAACATGTGCTGGAAGTGGCTACCATTTGCGTCCAGACGGCATTGAACCCGGCGCACTATATTGTGGAAAGTCCTTGCCAGTACGTCCGCCGTCAACGCCTGAATTTTGTCGGTGATGTTTGCTTTCAAGGCATCTATGGTTCGCGGTTTCTTTTGATAAACTCTCCCTTTTTGATATCCCCATACAAAGTAATCAGGTCGGGCGAGCGCGATGGCAATAGACCCTTGGAAATGACGCGGTATCAATTTCAACAGCAGTATAAGAATTTTGAGTGTACAAGATCCTTTCAATAAGAGTGTAAACAACGGAGCGAGATACATTGGGGAAAACACTGAGTGGCCACTTTATTATGACCACTTGACAATTTTAAGCAAATGAGCTATGGCTGCATGCTGTTGCCGCCAGAGGGCGGGGCTAATATAAAAAGGGAAAGCTTAGTGCTTGCGACAGTAGTAGTAGTGATTTTGGGGTGACGAGATGGGTAAAAAATGCGATTTGACGTACTTTCAACGTGGGATGATTGTAGGAGCTCGGAGCCATGCAGCGAGTATCACCGAAACCGCCGCATTCGTGAAATGCTCCAGAGCAGCTGTTGTTAAAGTGTTTAAAGACTGGACTGTCAGCCAAAAAACTGGGTCTCTACGTGCAACGTGTTGTCGTCATCGACTAGTGACTGCTCGAGCGGAATGGAGAGTGTCCAGACTGGTAAGAGACAACAGAAGGGCAACAGTGCAGCAAATTACAGACCATCTTAATCAAGGATCCCCACAAATGATCTCTGCACGCACTGTTTGCCGTACACTGCATCGGATGGGATATGGCAGCCGAAGGCCTGTTCGAGAACCTTTGCTGTCTGCAGTTAACAAGAGAAAGCGTCTCCAGTTCGCACAGGAGCTCAAAGATTGGACAGTCGATAATTGGAAACAAATTATGTGGTCCGATGAATTACGTTTTCAGTTGTATCATGCTGATGGCCGAGTGCGAATTTGGCGGAAACAGCACGAAAGCGTGGACCCCAAATGCATTGCTACAACCTTTCAAGCTGGTGGAGGTGTCATGGCGAAAATTTTAACCTCTGGTGAATTTCGGAAAGACCTGATCAATCTTTCTGTTGGTTTATCAGGGATTAATTAATGCAAAAATTTTCTCCCATGACATACGTTAGAAGAAAATTCCTGGTTGAAAGGCAGGGAATTCGTGCGCAAAATTCGCTTGTCTTAATCACAACCAGGAAAACAAAATTTCATGTTAAAGGAAAAAAAAAAAAAAAAAGAAAAAGAGAATAATATTTGATTTAACTGACTTTGGGCTTTTGGAAATAATTATTTTATCTGTTCTTTTATCGCGATAGGAAAAGGCGAGTAGGTGTGCAGCTCAGAGAGTCAGGATTAATTTTACTTTCACATCACGGAATGAGAAAAAAAAAGTTTCTGAAAAAGGAAAAATAAAGAGAGTTGTGAGAAAAGGAAATCTTCTTTCAGGTCGGCCATTTTAAGGGTTCGGTCTTAGAAGTCGCTCAGAAAAATGCTGCAGAAAAGCTCTTAGGGGGTTGGTGCTGTTCTATTTTTGGAGACAAGGTCGCAGCCGCACATAGGAAGTTACTTGGCTTACGTGTGAAGGTCAGAGGTCACTCTAGGCGTGGGAGAGAACCGTGGCATGCAGGGCTGCTGTTACTAGGGAAAATTTCAGCCAATCAGGGGTCAGCATTTTTCCAACACCCCAGCTTTTTTTACACTTTGAGACGCTTGTCTCGGTCACTTTTGCTCTGTTCTTGCTGGCCGGCAGAAAGAGGGGACAGCCGAGTTCTCTCCTCGCCTTTTGGTGGGGAGGACCCACAGAAAAAAAAGTTTTTTCTTGACGGCATTTGCTGACCACCATGATTTGGCATCTAGGTAAAAAGCTTAAAGGAGCCTAGTAGCGACGGTCTTCTAGCGTGGGGACTTGCCAGGTTCATGGTTGGTTACATGGAAAAATTAAAAAAGAGCTCAGGGCTTGCGATGAATTGTTCACTGATTCCTCCAAATACAAAGAGGTGGAAGAAATTATGAAGAAAGGACAGGACCACCGTAGGACGAGACCTCCTCGGGGCGCAGCGAAAGATGATCACAGATGCACTCCTAAGCATTCTCGTGAGAGCTAATGGATAAAGAAAGGAAAAGGAAAGGAATTTATATCTTCTCTGGCTGGGGGACCGCTCTTACAAACCGCCTGGCATATGATGGAACTTCCGAGGATGATACCGTCCACCCTCCAATGCAGCCGACCAAATTCCTACCAGGGGAGAGCCATATGCCTCGAAGAAAACAGGGGAGAATTACTCCCTCTGAGAGGGTCCATCATCACCAGCTTCAGGATGTTTTTTGTTTTCCCTGTGTTCGGGTGAGTTGCTCGGGCACATTGTGTCCAAAAAGAAAAAAAGAAAAAGAAAGACATTGTTGGAGGCGAAGAGAAAATCAACAGGGACAGTGTGACGAGAAGATTTTTTTTATTTGAAACAAGAGTTGTTCCTGCCCAGCCCAGAAGGTAAATTCTTTCTTGATTTTTGTATTATGTTGTGACCGCTGCGGAATTGTTGAACGAATGGTCAGCAGTGTGAAATCAAATTTATAGTTCTGCAAGAAAAAAATGATTTTTTTTTTAGGTTAGCTGGATGTAGGACAGATGTCCCCATATTGTTGTCATGTCTGGTATTTTAGCAACTCCCAGGCCAGTAAATTTTAATGTATCGGAAAATTTTGGTTTAATGTTTGAGCACAGTGAATTTTGTTGCAACGATTGTAGGTTAGTTGGGCATGTGATAATTGAAAAGCAGTGTTATTGGGATTCCGTGTGTGATAAAATAATTGTAAACATTTTTCTCTAGCCTTTTACAGCGTTGAGTTTTTTTCCTGAGTGAAGATAAATTATGGGATGATTTATATTGGGATTTTGGGAACATATGTATAGTGTGATGAAATTGGAAACCTAAAGTGATGTTTACATTCTTGGAGTTTTGAGTGTCGAAATTAAGAGTGTTGGTGTGTTATTTGAGGACCAGTATTTTACATGCTCCAGATGAGTGTTAATCTCCCATTGGGCCGCCCCGGTGGCGCAGTGGTCTAAGGCGCTGGCCTCTGATCATTCGTCCGTCTGGGGTCCGGGTTCGAATCCCGGTGAGGCATGGATGTTGTGTTTGTCTTACGGCACTGGCTCTCTCCCTTCCCTGGAACCAGTGACCCTAAATTAGGGACGGGCGACTGCTTATAGCCCATTGAGTTGCTCACGGTGGTCGTTAAACCTCCAATCAAAAAAAAAAATCTCCCATTGGGAAGGGGTGATCTTAGGGCAAGCCGGGAACTTGTCCTATGGCAGAGGACTCTGAGTAGGGAATTTTCACCAGGATGCGATATGTGCAAAATAGAAGTTGAGGTATTTGGGTTCTCAAGTTTAGTATTTCACAAAAAGAATGAACATCATGGGTTGAGAAGACACACTTTTGCTCACCAGTTCCAGTATTAATTGTTCTTTTCTTTTCTTTGGCCTAAATTTTCTTGTTTTTACTAAAAGAGTCTAAATATAATTTTAATTTTCAATAAGGTGAAAATATTTAGTAGGTTATGTAAATGGTCAGTGTTATTGTCTGCAGTGGACCTGCGCATTGCCATGGTACAGAAGAATTTCCTTGCTAGTGATTTTCCTGGGATATATGTGGATATGGTGATTTTTGATTTCTTGGGATATAGAGAGATAAGTGAATTTTTCCTGGGATATAGTTGTGTTAGTTCTGGGCCGGATGTGCCTGGAGTATTTAGGGTTGAAGTACGACAGGCTCTTGCAGGCGTAGTTGATCAAGGTGGGATCATGCATTGGTTCGAAATGGGGGAGCCTTGAGGACGTGGTTTTTGGGGGAAAACTTGTCTTCAACCCCCTCCCCACCCCAGTAGTTTCGCTGTTCACGGAGATATGTACTGCCAGCGAGGGTCGGTCGGGCGTTGCTTCAATAAATGTGGCGAGATCATGTTAGAGGAAATTCTGTGCCTGGTGATGATGTGTCGCACTTGAGGATTTTTTTCTTTCCCTTTGCCTAGACTGAAATTGGATTCACGACCCAATTTCACGCCTTCAAGCCTGACTTGGTATTTTCTTCCTGTGTTGGTTCTCAAAACCCATGGTAGTGTCTGAACTGAGAGTATTTGCCTCACCGCTACCTCAGTAATTCACTGCAGGTGTTAAATTTAAGTTTTGTTTTGGTGATTTAAAGTATCTAAATTAATTTGTTTATGATATGCTGTAGTACTAGGGATGTAAATTCTAAATTCTGGTTGTTAGTATTAGTGAGCATGATATTTAGTTTGGAAATTTAGTAAATTGGTATTTTGAGTTTTTGTTTACAGTATAGAGTTATTAAGTATCTTGAGCTATTATTTGAAGTGCAGAGTGAGGTGATTTATATGAGCAAGCTAGTGCAAGAAGACTGTTTGAATTTCTGAATTATGTTGATGATGTTATGAATAGTGATAATTTTAGTTAGTTAGTGAAGTTTCTTTATAAGTGAAGTAGGTTCATTCGGGGTAGTTCTATAGGTTATGTAATGTTAATTAATGCTTGTGCTCAGTGTAAATTCTGTTGTGAGGATAATTTACTTGGTTTGTTTACTTTCAGATAGTAGATTTGGTTAAAGTATAATTTGTGGCTCTTATTATAACTGTAAATTTAATTAAAGTCCTTGAAGCTGGTCTGGGAGATTGCAGAGTTTGCTAAAGTTGTTAAGGTGCTGTAAATTTAAATCAATAAGTGTAAAGTTGTAAATTTGTCATTGAGCTAATTAGGTGAGGTAGAAGAGAGTACGTTTCAAAGAACAGAACTTGTCCACCTTGTGGAATTAAAATAAAAAAAAATCCAGTATTTTTTTGGGTAAGCTATGAGAATCGTAGTATAATTTTGGATGCATAAAGTGTGTAAACCATGTGAATCATAGTATAATTTTGGAGGCATAAAGTCAATGCCTAGTGTTCAAACCAACTGTGTTGAATTATGTCAGGTTGTGCTGTTCATAAGGCCAGTGGCCAAATAGAAAAAAAAAAAAAGGATTGAGATTTTGTTTTTATACTGCTGTGTGTAAGCAAACTAGAAAAGAAAAGAAATGCCGTCTGATTGTCCACTAAATTACCTTGTTAAGTTTTTAAAGAAAAAAAATAAATATAGGCAGTAGCCTTTCAAAAAAGTTCAAAATTAGTGCAGTGTGAAATATTTTGTGTGCTGTTGTCTTCCATGACTTGAGCCCAAGTACCCACCTTAGCTTGACTAAGGCTATCGATCCGAATCCTGGTATTATAAGGTATTTCATAACTGCAATTTTTGTCCTGTCCTTTTAAATTGACTTTCACCGCCTCCACAAGTTGTTATTGAACGAGTACATTTTATCCTATGACTTATAGTGACACATTTTCATATACATGCAACAATATTCACTTATTTTTGCACTTTCAGATGACTCAACTCTGCGTGAACACAAACAACGCAAACTTTTC
The DNA here is from genome assembly GCA_039090855.1 of Macrothele yani. Lineage (NCBI taxonomy): Eukaryota > Metazoa > Arthropoda > Arachnida > Araneae > Macrothelidae > Macrothele > Macrothele yani. The sequence goes on from CM076991.1 coordinate 85,317,037, forward strand.
AATAACTTCTTGTGGAATGTAAATTCTTAGATGCATTTTTGTTTAGGATGTTCATGGCCTTCTAATACTTAGAAAATATTTTTGTTTCGAAATGCATCTACCCATCTCCCAAAGTTAAATTTTAGTCAAAATTCAAAATTTCCCTTCAGATTTAATTTTGGCTACCTATTTAATAAATATATAACGTGGCTGAGATTTCCGCCACAATAGAGGCAACGTTATGATTTGGGGAATGTTTTCCTGGCATGCTTTGGGCATTTTAATTCGTGTTGATCACCTTCTGACTGGCACGTCATATCTAAACATCGTTGCGGACCAAGTGCATCCTGTCATGTGGATGGTTTATCCCAATGGCGATGGCTACTTTCAACAAGATAATTTTGAAAGTAACCATCGCCATTGAGAATTTTGGGATGAAGTTGAACGAGCCATCAGACAGCTGGATCCACAACCCTACAATCTCACACTCCTGGAAAATGCTATTCATCAAGCATGGTCTCAGAATCCACAAACCACCTATCAACATCTGGGGTTTCCATGCCACGAAGAATCGACGCAGTATTAAAGGCAAAAGGTAGCCCAACGAAGTACTGAGGGGTGATCATAATAAAGTGGCCACTCAGTGTAAATGTGTAAACAACGGAGTGAGATTCCCTAATGTATCTCGCTCCGTTGTTTACACTCTTATTGAAAGGATCTTGTACACTCAAACTTCTTATACTGCTGCTGAAATTGATACTACCCTACAAGTTTTGAAACTCGTTGGAGAACGGTGTTTCTTCCGATTTCAATAGACTATTTTAAAACAGAATGAGCGGGCACCTATAGGTTCCCCTTTGTCCCCTGTTCTTGCTGAAATCTTGCTTCAAGATCAGGGAATTAATTACCTAAAAATCTTGTTCCGTTCAACCATCGTTATATCTTAGACACGTTGATGACGTCTTTCTTGTTTGGTCTCATCCTGTCCCTGAATTATTTAATTTGACTTCGAATTTGTCTTCCATCATCCCCGGTATAAGGTTTACCGTCGAGATTGAGGTATCTGGGTCACTTCCTTATCTTGAATTTTTGGTTTCCCACACTTCTGACCACTCACATTTCGACTTTTCGGTTTATCGAAAACCAACCTCAACCCTGGTTATTATTCCCTTCAATTCATTCACTCCAACCCCCTACAAACTTTCAGCACATTCCTTGTACACAGAGCATTTACTCACTCATCAACTTCTGATAGCCGAAATTTAGAAATAAGAAAAATTACTGAGATTGCTGATGTGCATGGATACCCCGCGGGTTGTGTTCAAAGACTTGTTCAACAATATGAACGGAAAACTTTCACAACACTGACTGGAAATGTACCCACAATTAAGTATGTGGGGAGCATAGACTAACAGAAATCTGTGGTCTCTTTATTAAAAACACATGTAGAAAATACTCTATTGGGTTCAGGGTTAAAACCCAAAACCTATTTTCCATAATTAGACGTGATAGAGACGTAGTTCCAACTACTTCCTGCTTTGGAGTGTATGGCATCCCTCTAGTGGACAGGAATGGACAATCGGCAGATCTTTGCTATGTGGGCTGGACCTTTCGAAGCCTAGGTACTCGCTGGGCTGAACACAGATATGCCATCCGTAAGGAATCTGCTGTTCCGACCTTGTCAAAAACTGTTATTGAAAAAAACTTAAGACCTGATTGGGACAATGCGATCTTACTATCGACTGCTTCTAATAAACGCTCTATGCTTTTTACCGAGAGTCTATATATTATAAAATTTGGTCCAAAACGCTTGTAATGAGGACGTGCCTGTATACATTCCCTCTACCTGGAGAAATTTGATTTTGCAGTTCTCACGGGAGGAAGAATCTGAATGATTATAAGGAACTTTTAACAATTCGTAGTGAATGGCAATGACTTCTGTGTTCATTTACATAATGTATATTACTTGTGCTCCTGTCTCTCACTATTTAACCTTGTGCCATTCTAATCTGGTTTCACTCAGCTTTCTGATGATGTGGCCATAGTGGTCGCGAAAGTGCTCGCCAGAGCCATTATCTACCATATTTTTTAATTGTAAATAAAGACGTTTTTTAGATCCTACGTTTTTTAAAAGGAAATTTAAGGTGTGGTGTGTGTGTGCTTTGACTGCTCTAGAAAAGTTACCGTGTTTCGCCAGCTTTCAAATCTTCTTGTCTACAATTCAGCACGAAATACCTTTAATTCTTCATGTATTGTCATGTGGTCCGAAGAGTTACGGTACACCTTAATAAATGCACAGTTGACGTGGATTAGGAACATCAAATAGAAGTCATCGCTCTTTCTGCGTTTATAAGTGAGTCCCGGAAAAATCCTCATCGGCCCAGCATTTTCATATCCCTAGCATTGTGTGAAGCTCCAAAGAAGCAACCTGCCAGGTGGTTTGGCAGTTTGTCGTATTTGAGTGTGGAGAATTTTAGAGGCTGCAGCGGAAGCATGTCCGGCACGTAACTGGAAGACTCTGGGTTTGATTCCCGATGGCGGCCGATGAGAATTTTTCCGTGACTCACTTATAAACGTGGAAAGAGTGATGACTTCTATTGGATGTACGGTACACCTTGTTCTGTACCGATTATAAGCAGAGTTTGGCTGGAGCCTCATGAAGCAATGGATCCAGCTTGCCTTACAAACGCAACTTAAGGTTCTGAAGATGGTGTCATGGTGTGGGAAACCTTTTGTTGATACGAAACGGGTCCCTTGATATTCAGATATTGCTGAAAGGTCGGATGTTCTTCCAAAGATCATCTGAACATTGTTGCCATCAAGTCCATCCTGCAATGTTGATTTTTTATTCAGCAGGTGACGGCTGTTTCATGGACCACAATGCTACTGTCCATTGCATATGATGTGTTTAGCTATTACGGCAGCGACTTCCATGATCTTCGCTGGCCACCGCAAATCCAAGATCTGAACCGCATTGAGAATGCATGGGACATGTTAGAAAAACAGATTCGGAAGCAAAATCCTCTTCCGTCAAATCTGAGCCAGTTAAAGGAGACTGTCTGGTGAATACCAGGTATACTGTAGACGTATAATAGATACACTCCAGCACCGTATGAAATCTATTGCAAACCTCATATGTGCTGTAATTCGGGCTAAATGAGGTCTAACCAGGTACTGGCTTTTTCAAGGAAGGCAGACAGCAAACTGAATAATATAACTCTTGCACAATTTGAACGCGGTGACTTGACAATAAACAAAGAGATGCGAATCTGAAAGGTTACATGCCCAGCATGTAACTTTTCAGATAGTTTTTCAGCTAAGGACGTAGGTACTCTTAGAGAGCATACATATCTTATTTCTGACTAACTGAGCACAGCTGAATTATACGCAGATAATAACGCTTTATGCCTCCTGCTTGAAGAAATTGTGCGAATGAAGAAATATTATGCGCACTTCAGAAATAAACTATATCACCCTTGAAACAAGATGATTTTATCACAAAAAGATGAACACGCTTTTTCGGGCTAAATAACGTTGAACGCTTACTTTCACAAACACAATTTGCAACATTTCGTTGAGCTGTCAGGATACAGAATGCTGCATGAAAAACACAAACTTATCTTCTTGCAAATCATTAGAACAGTTCAAAATATGTTTTTGACATAATAACTGAACAAATAACTTCTCATTCATCGAATTCACCCGTAGCACAGCTGCTGCACACATCGTCTCACGAGCGAATGTCGAAGAACCGCTAACAAAGCAAAAATGACGAACGGCGTGCTGTGTTGTTCTCATAGCAACGGGAAAGGAAATATGTGATCTGTTTTCTGGCTGCCCAAAAAGACAAACTCTTGCTGTAACGGCAACGTCCAAATGCGTACAGCACACTTTGACTCTGTAGCTTAACATTTTCAAGCTTTTCTTTATGCTATTATTAGATGGTGCAAATGTGTCCTTAAGATACTATAAAGCAGCTTAATGTTTTGGAAATCTATGTCCTTTTTAACAGTTATCTCCATAATTTTCCACCAATTTCCAGGTGCTAAGTTTTTTTGTTTTTGTTTTTTTTGCCTTTAGTTTTGCAAAGTGTTTACATTTAGCATCATATCTTTGTTTCAAATTCGATTGGAAAATACTTTCTCAAGCGAATAGTTAATATTGCAAATTGCTAATATTATTCACAACTCCTAGCTTGGTAAAATTCTTCCTGTTGCGTGTAAATCTATGTTTGTATTATTCGTTATCTCTGGCTTCTGTTCCAAATTAAAAACATTTTTCCCACCAAGGCATGAAGAATTGCTTCAAAACACGGCTGATGACGCTTACTTGCAAAACGGAGCACTCTCACACGTCTGTAATTCCTTGAAAGTCCACGACGTTGCATAAGAGCTGAATCGGCCATAGACAGAGTTGGAAACAGGTCAAAAAAATGTTTCCTGGACCTGACCCGGACAAATCTGCTTTGAACTGTAAACTCGAATATATTATCATCGGCGATCATTATCAGTCCACTGCTGGATGAAGGTCTTCCCAAGTTTCCTCCACAACGGACTGTCTTGGGCCAGTGTCCTACATCCGCCCATCTCCCACTAAGCCGCCCCGGTGGCGCAGTGGTCTAAGGCGTTGGCCTCTGATCATTCGTCCGTAAGGGGTCCGGGTTCGAATCCCGGTCAGGCATGGAAGTTGTGATTGTCTTACGGCACTGACTCTCTCCCTTCCCTGGAACCAGTGACCCTAAATTAGGGACGGGCGACTGCTTATAGCCCATTGAGTTGCTCACGGTGGTCGTTAAACCTCCAATCAAAAAAAAAAAAAAAAAAATCTCCCACTAAGTCTTCTTCTTCGACTTTTCCTGTCCCTTTGTATCCGGTCTAAAATTTCGGTTGTTCAACGGTGGTCCATTCCCCTGTCAATGTGTATAGCCCATTGCCATTTCAGAGATTTTACCGTAGTCATGATGACTTCTACTCTTGTCATTTTCCTGATCTATGAGTTCCTCTTCTTATTTCTCCTGGTTACACCAAGCATGCATCTCCCCATGCTCCTTTCAGTTGCCTGCAGTCTATGTCTCTGCTCCATATGTAACAACTGGAAAGATATGCATTGATTAAACACTTTTCTTTTAAGACATAGTGGCATACTGCTCTTTAAAAATGTACTGTTTCTTCCAAAAACTCTCCAACCAAGTTTCATACGTCGATTAAAATCTTCATCAATGTGACCTTTGCGTGATATCTGTTGCCCAAAGTAAATGTGATATCGTTCCTACTAATAGCTAAATTTTAATTACGCTAAATTTTAATTACTTTTAGAAGCGTTGTACATCGATTTTGTTTTCTGAAAGTTCAGTTTTAATCCCACTTCTTTACTCTTGTCAGCAAGTTCCTGGATCATACACAGTTAAATAATCTCCATTAATCTTTATCCCTTTGTTTTCCCAGTTCAATGATTGAAAGACATTTTGCAATATGGCATTAAAGAGTTTGGTAGATATGGTGTTACCTTGTCTCACTTCCTTTCCAATTTTATTGGTGCTGTATCCTCAAATAGCCGAATCTTTTGCACTTGCATTTTCATAGATGTTATTAATAATGCTAATGTAGGATTTTTTTATAACCTGTAGGATTGTATGGATGGCATTTCCATGTTATTCTATGGCATTCAAAAAAGATGAAAATTTAAAAAATCGCCCTTTTAGTAAAAACATCAAAACCATTTTTTTTTACTTGTTAAAATTTATACGATTCAAAAAACGAACTCTATGAAAAACGAACGATTCAAATATTGACTTGTAGAAAAATGAACAAATATCGATTTTATGAAAACGAACGTTTCAAATATCGAATTTTAGAAAAACGAACTTTTCAAATATCGACTTTTAATAAAGCATATGATGATCAAAAACGAACGTTTCAAATATCGACTTTTATAAAATCGAACTTTTCAGATATCGACTTTTTGTAAAGCATAAGATGATCAAAAACTGATTTAATTGGATGGGATTTCTCATGTTATCTTGTGAGATTTTTGCGATTTTAAGAAAACGGTAATTTAAAAATCGCCCTTTTAGTAAAAACGAAGGTTTCACATGTCGACTTTTATAAAAAACGAACTTTTCAAATATCGACCTGACGAAATTTCATGTAAGAAAAAACTGACCCGAAGAAATTTTTATGTAAGAAAAAACTGACCCGAAGAAATTTCGCGAACTCAAACTTCGCCTTTTAAAAAAACGAACGTTTCAAATATTCCTTTTATTAAAACTTCGTAGATTCGTCATAAAGAAATTGAAGTCATTCTACAGAAAAATAAGCAGATCCGTGGAAATAATCAGGTATTTTCATTAAATAATGAAATCCCAAAGCAAAAGTCTTTTCGTTTGTTCCTACAGAATGGTCTAACAGCGAAGCGATCCGTAGCCTAGTGGTTATAATTATAATGACCGCCTCGAAATTGTTATTGTCCCTGCAACGAATCCAGTTGCTGGCGGTAGGGATTTCTTCACTCGTGAAGAAAACATTCTCCGTTTCGTGACGTCTTTCCTCTGACATACAAAGTCAAAATAGATTTCCGACATGCTTGGAATCAATTCCTCGAGAATTTCTAAAAATATTAATATAAAAATTACTCCAACCGACACTAGAGGGCAGCATAAGAGTCGTCTTCAAAGCTAGGTCCAACAAGCGCGCTTCTCCAAGTAAACACAAGACGTCAGCGCAGCAAGCACGACTACATCCAGACCGAAAGTCGTTCATTAGTGATCGTCGACCACGCCCATCCTCTACGCCAGCAGCCCACATGCGCCGCACGCCTTCCCCTGCCTGCTGCATCCCCGCGCAGCCCATAGACCTAATGTAGGCCAGAACGCCCTCTTTTATACTAATGTGTCAAATAACGCACCAGTACGATTCACACACTGAGGTGTAGTAAGAGCTGCATCCAAATTATTGGTAACGGGTTTTTATAGTGCATTTTAAATTAGGATAGACGATACTTGATTTGTTGGTTTTATTGAGTCCCGGAGCATTATCAGTCCATGGTGATACTGTTGTTCATCCCATGCCATAGGTATTCCAAAAGACAAGCTGCTCTGAGTACTTTCCTTGCAAATGTAGTGACTTTGTACCTTTGTTTTTGTTTTTTCACAGCGAACTCACCACAGATATAGCGGAATGAATTTGGATCACCTTTTAGATGAATTCTGTTTGATAACTTTTTAACTTCAAAAATCTCAATATGCAAAAGAATAGAAATGAAAACTATCGCTCGAATAACAGCAAGGAGCCTGCAAGTTTCGCATGGGTGTGGCGTTATTCGGTGAACCAGGCACTACTAGTGCCATCTACATTTCTGAGCAACAAATAAAATGCAATTTTGTTTTATCAAGAATAAGAGACGATTTTTAAGGAGTGAAGGTAAATGCAAAATTCTCTATTTCTCGAGACATGGAAAAATAAAATGTATATAAAGATTGCTAAACACTGAATTTAATAAAATCCTGTGCATGATGCGCAAAAACTAACATTATATTCGAATTCAGCTCAGCACATTGTATTCTTTATAAAAACAACTGTTGTTATGCAAACAAGAAACCACTTGCAGGCCACTGTAATCAATCTTTACTGCCTTTGCAACTATATTCTTGAGTAACATTATGATTAGCTTTCAACATGACGGCGTTTAAAGTTAAAATGTTTTCTAAAAATTTAAATTCATACTCCCTTTGTATTTTCAATCTCCATTATGGCACAAGGTAAGAATGTAGAACAATCTGCAACTATAACGGTTCAGTTGCCAGGTTCGCGTGAGAAAAAAATTGCAAACCTTTGGTGTAGCGTAAAGAAAATAATGCTTTCTTTTCAGTCTACTCAAATCTTGTTCTTGGACACTGAAAAGAGAATCCTAAAACACAAGCTCTTTATGCGTTTTCTCTAACATACAAAAGTTGAAGTGACGGTTAAATATTTCCGAGATATACAGCGTTAAACAGACGGTGTTATAGTTTATGTATAGGCAGTATGAGAAATTTTTAATTTAATGCGAATTAAGTTTTGCTAGGTTAAGGGTATTTCGTGAGTCCCATAGAAATATCACACTGGAATTTCACTGTTGAGTTATCTATAATTTGTACTCGCTGCATATAGTGATTCTTTTCGTATTGATGGCATGTGCGTGTGTAAAGTCGTGAAGGAGGGGCGAGTGTCTTTCGAAACTGCTCTCGTCTCGCTACTCTTTAAATAAAGAAGTTATTGATGCGAATTTTGCCCCATTAGTTTTGGTTATAATGGGCGTTGCCAATCAGGCCGATTAATTGTTTAATTAATTCGCAGGATCTGGTTGGTTTTGAGGATAAGGAAAAGATGTTCCCACAAAGTGAAACAAGGACCATCCAGATGGGCTTTTGATCGTTGTGTGTGGAGACCCGACGCGACAGAACAAACGTAATTCAGTCTCGCTTGTGACAGGCTGTAGACTAAACACGGATTTCGAAGCACCGTTTGCAAGACAAATTTATAAGGAACGAAGGCAGCAAGAGCCAAACATGGTCTTAAATTGGTGACACTGAGTGAAAGCTCGTGCATTTTTAAGTGCGCTGTGTTCTATCTTGTGTGCAGGAAGGGGACGCTTGTCAAGACCTTGCGCCTGCTGGAATCGGAAGGAAGAAAGAATCAATTGCTTCCCGGGGCCCACGAGGAAAATGGGCCTGTTGCCGCATCTTCATAAGCCAACACAAAATTTTCCATGTGCAAAATAGTGGATAAACGACTGAAAGAATCTGGAGTCCACTGCTGGAATCCCAGCTTGATCATCGAAGTGAGTGCAAGAAGTAAGACGGAAAAGTTGATGTCTGAATTTGAACTTCCATCGTAAGGAGTACCGATTGCTTGGTGGCATAGCCATCAGCGGAGAGAAAGCGTGGTCCCTTCTGACGAAGAGCACGTTTCCTCAAAAGAACATCATACGGGGTCTATAGTACTATTCCCGCCTGCGGCTTCTACCTCACCATCCGAATAGAGCAACAACGTACACGATCGTATTAGAATAATATGACCATCCCCGGAATCACAGTGTAACTGCCCAGTCGCGTCACAGAGTGCACGTGACAAGATCGACCACACAAAGACATAAGCGGCCGGCCAGAACAAATCATCCGTAGTTTGTAATGTGAGCACAATGGGCAAAGATAGCGATTTGACGGTCGTTCAAAAAGGAATTATCATCGGCTACCGCACCAAGGGTGCAAGCATTTCAGAAACAGCAGACTTCGTGGGCTGTTCGCGACGTGCTGTAGTATGGGTGTACCAAGAATGGACCGTTGGCACACCGAGTACCTCTCGACGTCATAACTATGGAGCTCCAAAGACCATTGAACCCAAAAGAGAACGTCGACTAATAAAGGGAAATCGACGCGCAAAAGTGCTGCAATTGACCTCGCAAATGAACGTTGGGCACCTAGGTACGTGTCCCCTATAACAGGAGAGCGAACCCTGTTACGCATGGATCTCCGGACTCGACGTTGAGTGAAGGAGCCCATGTTAGCTTAGGTCTATCGGCAACGACACCAGCAGTTCGCATGGGACTTCCATCATTGAAAAGTGGAAGAGTGGGAAAAGGTTTGTGACGTACCTGCCAGCAGGACGCACACGATATAAAGGCACATAGCAATCGGAATGAACGTCTGCGTAGCTCAGTTGGTAGAGCGACTTGTTCCGAAATAAGCGGACTCGGGTTCGAATCCCGGCGTAGACTAAAAATGGCGGAGAAATTTACTTCGTTATAATGGCGCCCGAACTATCCGGATGACCCGACCGTTCAAAATCTCGCAATGGTGTGATGTTCTTTCCACACCGCGAGATAGGAAAAATCAGAGAATCCCTTCTCCAGCGCTTCGAAAAATAAATGTGTGTGACGTTGCATTCCACACACCAGATTGAGTGGGAGTTCTCAAGTGCACGTTCTACAGTGGATGGCTGCCTGCAACGATTCATGGTCATGTCTGACCCGTGGGCCGTGCCCCCGGCCCTCTTTCGGGGGGGGGGGGGGAGATGTGACGTACCTTCCAGCAGGAAGCACACGATATAAAGGCACATAGCAATCGGAATGAACGTCTGCGTAGCTCAGTTATTAGAGCGACTTGTTCCGGAATAAGCGGACTCGGGTTCGAATCCCGGCGTAGACTAAAAATGGCGGAGAAATTTACTTCGTTATAGGTTGCCTTCTCCGATGAATCGAAGTTTCTACTCCACAGTAGTGACGGGCGGTGGCAGATACGACGTCAGACACACGAGAACCAACACGCTTGTCGGTCAAGTACAGGCCGGCGGTGACAATGTGGATGTTTGGGGAATGCTTTCCTGGTATGACCTGGGACCGCTGGTATGACTTGATGGGGCCCTGAACACCAATGGCTCCCTGTCCGTCCTCGCTGACCACATGCAACCCTTCATGTTGAACGTTTACCCTGGTGGTGATGTTGTCTACCAACAGGACAATGCGCCGTGCCACGTAGCTAAGAGGGTGCGTGATTGGTTCCAGGAACACGACAGCGGTGTCTCCATTCTCCTTTGGCCGTCGACCTCGCCCGACTTCAATCCGATAGAGCACTTGTTGGACTATTTGGATCGACAAGTTCGACGCTCCGACCCACAACCGCGTCATCTCCGGGACCTCTGTGCTCTGCTGCAGTCCGAATGGGCACGTTTGCCTCAGGCAACCTTCCAGGACCTCATTGCGTCCATGCCACGCCGTCTCGCGGCTGTCATGCGGGCCAAGGGTGGTTATTCCCATTATTAGGTAGGTGGTTATATTATTGTGATACGGCTATGTATGCTCGTCCGAAAGCGAGTGTTATGGAACGCCTACACGCGTAAAATGAGGCTTGTGATGAATTTGCGGTGCACCTGAAAGTGGTTGTGAGAAAAAAAAAAAAAAAAAAACAGGGGAAAGGATACGCTAACACCTCCCCGTATTATGTGCCTATGCAAATAAGAATTACAGCGCATAATAAGGATATATCTGTAAGTAGTAAATTTTGTATATTTCTTAATGATTGTCTGTCTATTAGTTAGGACAGAAACTGAAATCAAACTTGCCTCTGTGTGGACGTGCTATTAACGGCTGCAAAATTAAGGATTGGACAGGGCGATATTAAAAAATACAATGTCCGTCGTAGTGACCTGTAAGAATCAATAATTCGACCTCATAAATTATGCAAATAGCTGTTTATAAATTAAAGTGTATTTTGTACTAGAAATTATCGCAGTTATAGATCCTGATCTTGACTAATTGATGCAAAATTTGGTTTAAGTGGATGCTGGGTCTCAATATATGGCCTCCTCGGATCAAGAACCCCCACATATTTTGATTTTTGATAAATTAGTATACGATGTTCTTGGCCCCCAGTGGCATTTCCTTTTGTGCTACCATCTAATTTGTATGAAAACGCCCCTCGGGCATAGGGCCGACTATATGGGGAGCAAGGTGTAAATCTTGATCCCTCTCCCAATAGTTTTACTGGGGTACAGTGCCCACCCAGTATTTTTCACCCTGTTTAGTTAAATAAGGTTTTGTTTTTGTATGTGTGTGAGTCATTTTCGAAATGCCTGAGTTGAAATATTTCTATAGAGAAAAAATATTTTCCCCTGTTGGTCCCTGAGTACACCTCTCCTACTCCATCCCCCTCTGTCTTCCTCTCACCTTTCATTTCTGTAATATTCTGATCTTCTCTCGGGTTCTCTTACACACTCTCTTAACTTCCTGCTTATCAGGGAGGTTGAGATCAGCTTAGTCAGATCCTAACATACTCTCACCCAGATTCAGATGGTCCAAAAATGCATTTCTTTCCTTTATAGAAAAAATATATTTTTTATAAGATTATTTATTATTATTTATTATTGATTCTAATTGCAAAAAAAGTATTTCTTTCCTTTGTAGAAATGTATTATTCTTTATAAGATGGGTCAAGTTCCACTTAAGCGATATATTTCAAAAAAATCAATAAATAACAAAATAAGTAGAAACTTCTTCCGTCATATTCAGCATTGCTTATTTAATAAGAAACTTAACTGCCAGCTCCGTATTGTGTTTGATACGTTCTCGTCATATGTGGTGAATGTTTAAAACAGTTATCAAAAATAAATTAAATAAAAATACTGAAACATATAATCTCTATTACTTTACTTTATCTATTTTTTGCGCTTCTCGTTCTTTGAGTAGCCGCGCTAATTTCTCGTATGTTTTATAAACGTTTGGAAATAAAATTTCTCCGGATATTTTTATAAAATCACCGGCTGAATTTTATTTTTTTAAATATTAATATTCAGCAAAATAATATTTGTTTCCTTGTTCATTTGCTGATGAGCAATTAAAATTGCTTTTTTAAAATAAATGTGGAATCTCGTAATTTATCTTTTGGCCCCCTCCAACGTCTGATCTCTTCATGCGTGCCCGCCAGTAATTTAGAGATGTCGGCGCCCCTGCCCTGGGGTGTTGCAACATTTACTTTTTAGTTTAATAACAATGAATCGGGTGTCTCTGCAATGTTTAGGTGATTGTTTTGTTGGACTCGGTGTTCAGGGGCTGCCAAGGAGTGTCTCATACACACACAAAGAACAGAAGAAAGACACAATGAAAGAAAAAGGAAAGCGACTCAGAAGAAAAGGTGGGATGCGCAAAACAACAGTGGCGTGCTGTAGCAGCAGCAGCAGCTCCAAGTAACTAAACTAGTGCACCAGTTTTTCGTTATGTCTTCATGGCGGGGCTGAAGAAAAAGAAAGAAGCACTGAAACAAAAACTGATTCGCAATGAAGAGGTCATGTTTCTGTCTGGATTTATGCCAGAGATTTCTTTCTTTCCATTCTTCTCCATGGATACAAAACTGCTAATCGATCGACTCCAGCAGTTTCATACATCGGACTCCCAATTTGAGTCATCACGTGATACTTTGGCGACGTGAATTTTAACGTAAGCAGGCTTTTACGTTGCATATTCCATGATTCAGGGGATGGCTGAAAGCATAAGTGTCATTTTTTTTTTTTTGTATTGTTGGTCACTCTGAAGATTTGCGAACGTTAGTGACCTGTTGAACTTAAACACGCCTAGATTTAAAACGTTCAAGCGAACCGTTCTCAACCCTTTGTTTGTGCTCAGGAAGCACAAGCAACGAATTCACTTAACTGTGACAAAGAAGGCTTACGGTGATTAAAAAAGAAAACGTAGACTTCAGGGACGAAATCCGTCGTCGCTGGGCTGGAAATTTCACAAAGGAACGGAACTACAAGAACGCACAAAACGACAATCCTTCTTTCCTCCACCCCGAACCCCGGAAAGCCTTGCTTTTAATCTGCTGCTGTAAAACAGAGAAACAGAAAGATGGAAAGTAAAAAGGGGCAAAAATAGGAGCATAAAAAAAGACACTACTCTGCTAAAAATGAATTATTGCGAGTTTGAAAAAAAATGAATTCCGATAATAATAATTTCTTTCTAATTACAGAAAAAATATCAAGCCTGTGCTGAGAAGATAAAGTTTGTTTACCACTTGAACGGCTTCGAAATCATAATAATAATAAACAAGTAAGATGACACCAAATTTTCGGTTGTAATAAGCACGTCTTTTGAATCCTTTCTCTTGCGAATTAAATTTATCAAAGTTATTCAAAATCAGTGCAACCGGTCCAAAAAAAAAAAAAAAAAATCACAACCGGATTTATACAGTCGAGAACCAGATACTTAATCCCACCATTGGCTAAAAAGTATGTTACAATAAATAACAAATGGCGCACAAAACGTTCCTCATAGTATCAGAAACAAACAGATTTTCAAATCGAACAGTTAAAAGAAGAAATATGGAAGGAAATATGATATAACTCTACAGCTTCTACCGGAAGAATTTTGCATTATTGCAAAGTTGAAACTAGGCGATAATATTCTTCACGGACAAAGCTATGCTAACGAAACATAACTTTTCAAATAAGTCTCCCGAAAGCAGGGATAGCAAGAAAAACGTACTGACCTTTTCTCCCTAACGGGAAATCTAGGCATTATTAAAGAGGATAATACCCCACATCTGTATTGTAGCGAATGGCCTACAGTTAAAAAGAAATTTCTCAATAAGGTTTTTAGAAGCGCAGATACACCTGCAAACAAAAGTACATAAACTCCACCTAGCGACAGAACTGTGAATTACAAAACTCCTCAAATGCAAACCTAAAGTGTTCCACAAGGTTAGTGGCATTCAGTGTTGAAATAATGTTTTTGAATCGCACATTTAGAAGCAGAGATATTAAGAAAAACTGATTAAAATTTGGCTCCGTCTGGCGGCGAAATTGTTCCTTATTTTGGGAAGAAAATATACACAAAGTTTTAATGGTTAGTGCTATCTGACCTTAAAAGACTGTTTTGTATCGGGTTTTTAGTCCCGCAGATATTGCTGTAAAGGGAAACGTGAGTTTATGCCCTCTAGTAGCAAACTTGTGGGTTAAAAAAATTGAACTTATATGGTGAACATTTCAGAGCAGAAACACTCTCCAACAAAGAAAGAATTTTTCAAATCGGACTCTTTCAAGCAGAGATACCAATAAAAATAAGATATACATCTACGCGTCCTGGCGGAAAAATTATGCATTGTTTTAAAAAAAAATTTTCTAAAGAAATAACGAAGTGAGCGATATTGGTCCACGACAGAAGTTTTTCAATCGAGTTTCGGAAGCTTAGATTTTGCTGCCAATACACAGGAAATGGACATGGAGACATCCAAATGGGACGACAAGTGAAATTGATTTTATTATGTGTAACAAAAAAATTCGTCATAGAAGACTGCAGTGTGCTAAACAAGTTCAACACAGGTAGTGACCATAGATTGGTGAGATGTAAGATGCACCTCAACACTAAACTTGAACGTGGCAAGCTCATAAGACAAACAAAATCTATTGACATAACCAACCTTAAAAAACACCATAATACCTTCAAGTTGGAACTGAAGAACAGGTTCTCTGCTTTAGAAGGCCTAACATCGGAAGAAGTGGACATCTCTGAAGTTAACAGAAAAGTAACCAACGCTCTTATGGAAACAGCAACAAAATTAGCTGGGTCTAAGAACAAGTTGCATGTGAACAAATTATCAGGAAAAACCAAAATGTTGATGCAAAAAAAGAAGAGTGATGAGGACAACTAAAGAAGATGTGACTTCCGAAGTGGAATATATAGAGCTATGCAAGACAGTAAGAAAAAGTATCACTGAAGACGTAAGGAAATTCAACTGTGAACTAGTGAGGAAAGCAATTGAAAACAACCAAAGCCTAAAGATAGCAAAGGGACATCTCAGTAAGGGAAGAAAACAGATTATGGCACTGAGAAAAGAAGATGGTTCTGTAACAAGAAATAGAGGCGAAATTTTGACAAGAGTGAAAGATTTCTACTCCAAATTATATGAAAGGGATGATATATGCACTCCAGACATCATGAAAGATACCAGTACCAGAGTTCCTCCAGTCCTTCCAGCAGAAGTTGCACATGCAATCAAGAACATGAAGCGAGGAAAAGCTCCAGGAGAAGATGGAATTACTGTAGACATCATACAAGAAGCAAGTGGAGAAATCGAAACAGTACTCGCCCAAATTTTCACTCGATGCCTTAATGAAGGAAAGATTCCTGAGGATTGGAACACCGCTACAATGATCCTGCTACATAAGAAAGGTGACATTGAGGATCTCGGAAACTACAGACCTATCAGCCTCCTATCAGTAGTTTATAAAATCTTCACTAAAGTTCTTTCACACCGCTTGAAGGTAACACTGGACATGGCTCAACCGAGAGAACAAGCTGGATTCAGGAGTGGCTACAGCACAATAGATCATATCCACGTGCTGAGAGAACTAATTGAAAGAGCGAGGGAATATGAACTTCCATTGTGCATGGCTTTTATCGATTATGAAAAAGCCTTTGATTCGGTGAAACAATCAGCAGTTACAATGGCTCTGAAAACCTGCGGTATAGAAGATGCATACATTAATATTATTAATAACATCTATGAAAATGCAAGTGCAAAGATTAGGCTGTTTGAAAATACAATACACGTAAAACTTGGAAAGGGAGTGAGACAAGGTGACACCATATCTCCGAAGCTCTTTTAATGCCACATTGGAGGGTGTTTTTCAGTCGCTGAGCTGGGAAAACAAGGGGATAAAGATTAATGGAGATTATCTAACCCACCTTCGTTTTGCTGATGACATAGTCATTTTTGCAACTACCCCATCAGAGCTGCAGAGTATGATCCAGGAACTTGCTGACAAGAGTAAAGAAGTGGGATTAAAAATGAACTTTCAGAAGACAAAAGTGATGTTCAATGCTTTTACAAGAAATGAAGATTTATCGATTGATGGAGAAAAGCTGGAGATAACAGACACGTACGTTTATCTTGGACAGCAGATATCAAGTGAGGGTCACATTAGTGAAGAAATTAATCGGCGTACAAAACTTGCCTGGAGAGCTTTTGGAAGAAACAGCATATAATTTTCAAGAGCAATATGCCATTATGTCTTAAAAGAAAAGTGTTTGATCAATGCATCCTTCCAGTGCTTACGTATGGTGCAGAGACGTGGACCTTAACTAAAAGAGACATACAAAGGCTGCAGACAACTCAAAGAAGCATGGAGAGGTGCATGCTTAGTGTAACCAGGAGAGATAAGAAGAGGAACTCGTGGATCCGAAAAATGACAAGAGTGGAAGACATCATGATCAGAGTTAAATCCCTGAAATGGCAATGGGCTGGACATACTGCCAGAAGGACAGATCATCGATGGACAGCCGAAATTTTAGGTTGGATTCCAAGGGACAGGAAAAGACCCAGAAGAAGACCACATGGGAGATGGGTGGATGAAATTCGAAAGTATGCAGGGGTGACATGGAGGAGACTGGCACAAGACAGACCGTTGTGGAGGAAACTTGGGGAGACCTTCGTCCAGCAGTGGATTGATAATGGTTGACAATGATGATGATGATGATGATGATGATGACATCAGAAGCAAAAATTAGAAATTTTAATACAAACATTTCCTATCAGGAGCTGTATCCGATGCAGAAGAATTTTTCAAGGCGGAGTTTAAGAAGCAGAGATATCGGGGGAAACGCAATTTACCTTTACGCCCCCTAGCAGAAAAATGTGAATCACGTGAAAAATTTGATACTATATGAGAAACATTTCGCACCGAAAACGCTCTCCAACAAAGAAATAATTTTTCAAATCGGACTCTTATAAGTACAGATGTCGACATAAACAAGATATACGTCCACGCCCCCTCGCAAAAAAAACTATGTATTATTTTAAAAAGAAAGTATTCTGAAAAGATTTTCCGAGGTGAGCGGTATCGGTCCACGAAAGAATTTTTTCAATCGAGTTTTCGGCAGTAGTTTTGCTGCAAATACATCAGAAGCAGAAATAGACACTTACATCCCTTGGTAGCCAAACCAATTTTTATCAAAAATTAGAAATTATGTGCAAAACATTTCCAATGAGGAGCTGTTTTCGACGCAGGAAGAATTTTTCAAATCGGAGTTTTAGAAGCTAAGATATCGAGGAAAACACAATTTATCTTTACGCCCCCTAGCGGAAAATCTATTTCATCACCTGAAAAAAAAAACACTGTCTTCTTTATAAATGACATGGAAAGAAAAAAATATTTTTTTAATCGGATATTTAGAAGCAAATATACATCCAATAAAATATATTTTGAATTCTATATCATCTGTATTTACGCCCTCTAGCGGCGAAGTTCTGCACTGGGGAAAACCAGAATACAGGGACCATCATTCTGACATTTCAAGCTTCCCAATGCAAAAAGAATTTTTCAAATCGGACTAATAGTTACAGAGATATGGTGTCCACAGACGGATGGACGGACAAACCGCGATAACATAAGCACGATGTTTTTTTTTACAAAAGACGTGCTAAAAATACGTAGGCAGTGTAGTCTGTTGAGCAAAACAATGTTTTTAAAGGTGGACCTCAAGTAATTTTGCTTCCTGTACTTCCAATGGAAAAACTTTTGTACACTTTTCTTTCACAGTTAGTGTGTTCCCAAGGATCAAAATTTGAACATCGATTAAAATAACTTCATATTATAACTTGGAATACTTAATATTTTCTAAAACATAGCCATAATTATATTAAAAATCAGTAACTTTTCCTTTGGTGGTGTTGAAACCAGAAAAAAGATTGCGCGACCTGTACTTAGATGACGTCAGTAGCAAACAAATGTTGGATTGCATAATTATGGTTATGTTTTAAAAAATATTAAGTATTCCAAGTTATAAAATTAAGCTGTTTCATTCGATGTTAAAATTTTCGTCCTTGTGAACGCATTAATTGTGAAGAAAATGTGTACAGAAGTTTTCCCATTGGAAGTATAGGAAGCAAAATTACTTGAGGTCCATCTTAATGCAAAGCTTTTTCATTAAATTTTACTAGGAATACTAATACTGCAGTTCAAAAAAATGAATAACGTCTTATGAGCTACTTATTGCCTCAACTCAAATGCTGCAGTAATCCGTAAGCTTGTGTTGAAAGGGCGTTTAAACCCGAAATAATAGTGGCGATGTACCTTTAATTTTAAAGGTGACTTGATAATTTTTCCCATATATGGAGCCGCAAAAAAAAAAAAAAAAAACGCATCCAGGGCCTATTATAGATCCCCAGTCTTCCACTGGCAACACCTTGTGTTTTGATTAATGTTGTATGAAAATTGTTATAGATTCATTTCACTCCACTTTTAAATGAAAGCTTTAATTATTTCACACCTCTTGTTTGAGTGATAAAAAAAGTAATAACCGTGTATTTATTGTATCAAACTTCGAAAAATTAGGTCGATTTGCATTGTGTAATACATTTCCGTGCGAAAACATCGCAAAAAAAAAAAAAAAACTAGTTTAGACGAGGCTTAATTTGAATCAAATAATGAAGCGAATACCCAATGCTTTATGCAAGTGTAATTGACATATATTGAAAAATATGTACTCTTCGTTTGCGTAAGGCGTTCTCTTCGAGAAGTTCCTTAATGCATTGTGAAGTCTGGCACTATCAAATTAAAATCAAGAGATTTCCTCATCAATTTTGTGTAAACTGTAACCCCGGGCAACAATTTGAAGATCAGTGTTCTTAGTGCAATTAATTGATCAGTGAACAACGCGAATATAATTTCTTCGTGTCAAAAGTTATTAACTAAGATACAGATTGCAACAATAAGTCAATGTGTTAAAGATTTCTTATCACAGCACGGAGTCTTATTTATTAAAATTTTGTTCCCAAGCAGCAATAATGTCGATGAAGTGCATCGTAATCGGAATCTAATCAATTTGCATTTATTTTTATACGTATGCTTACACGTATATTGAATAAATACGTAAGATTAATAGTATTGTTTTGCCATCGCCAGCAATGAATCCCTGTCTAACCGTTTGCAGTAGTTACCATGGCAACGGGCTTGCCGGCTCGCTTACATGAAATTCATGGCACAATAATGTTACGTCCTGTCGCGTTGGGTTCCAGAATTTATAAGCAGAAAGATGTTTGGAAATTATCTGTCAGATTACCCATTCTTCAGGCCACGAGATGCACGTTTTCATAGTAGAGGTCTTGGGAACTCTCGACCATCCCAAACCGAAAGTTTTGGTGTGCTTGTGAAGATCACATTTTAGCTAGTTTCTACGCTGGAAAAGAAAATGTGCATGTATTGGCGTCGTGCAGTAGTATTACCACGATCCCGGTAGCGTATTTCACAAGTGAATGTAGGAAATTCGATTAAAGCCATTTCCGCCACGCGATTGTTTCAGAGCTACTTTGGAGATTGCGAATAGGCGGGGCCTGTGAGGAGAGTCATGTGACTGAGACATGTAAGCTTTGCTGCACACGCCATAAGCCATTTTAATGTTCGGGTGTTTTCATTGCAACAATGGTTACCTTCAGTCGTTTTACCCATACAGCCGAAATGCGACAGGATGTAAATAGAGAGTGTACTTTATTGGTAGGGGAACTTTTGAGTTTTTATATCAACATGACTTCATGGCTTGTGACTTATCTTCCGAAGTACTTTCAATCTATATAGTTCTCACAGAGCCGAGAGATGTCAGCACGTCAGCGCTCACTGCTCTAGCACAGGATAAGTACTGATGTGTTTTGTATGGACACGCATGAGCTGTTTAACATTTTTTTTTCGGGGAAAAGGGGGGTTGAAATGTGGAATTGAAGGCATTTTTGATGAAGTTTGGAGGGACATGAATATGAGGAATTTCCTAAATATTACAAAAATATGTATATGACCGATCACTTACTATTTTATCAGACACAATATATGGCAAAAACATTCTGGTGTATTTATTCCAACTGAAGTGTCTTATTTCAACAGAACACTGTCTTGAGGTCTTACTTCGTGTCATTAAGTAGTTCTTTGCTAATACGAAATCACTCTATTTAATTTTTTTTTTTCTAGCTAGACCTCTTCACATTCATGAGGAAAAAAACTTGATCGTCAGAATAAATATTTCGGTGTGGAGACATACTTTTCATTGTTAAAGGTCCTTTTAAGGGTAATAGAGAGGACCTTTTAAAGTGTACTTTTTAGTATCCTTATTAACGCACTTGCACAACAGGACGAATCATGGATACTAGATTGACGTGCTGCCATCTATTGGCCGATACGGAGTATGGTATTCAACTAGCTACTTATTGAAGTCGTCCTCAATTTTAATACACTGACGGAAAAAAATCCCAACACCCCGAAAAAATAATTTTAGAGGAATGAAATGGCGGCAATACATTTGTATAGGTAACCTATTTAATCGATTAAGATTTCAATATCACAGCTTATTGTAAGCGCGAGAAGAGCCATTTTAAATGTGAAATGCTGGTACATTAATAACCGGTGTAACCGCCAGAATATTGAATGCAAGCACGCAAACGTTCATGCATTGTGTCGTACAGGTGCTGGATGTCAGTTTGTGGGATGGAGTTCCATGCCTGTTGCACTTGGTCGGTCAATACAGAGACGGTTAATGCTGGTCGGGGGTGACGCTGGAGTTGTCGTCCAATGATGCCCCATACGTGCTCGATTGGTGCAAGATCTGGTGATCTAGCAGGCCACGGCAACATGTAGACACTCTGTAGAGCATGTTGGGTTACAACAGCGGTATGCGGGCGAGCGTTAACCTGTTGGAAAACACCCACTGGAATGCTGTTCATGAATGGCAGCACAACAGGTTGAATCACCAGACCGACGTACAACTGTGCCGTCAGGGTGCGTGGGATAACCACGAGAGTGCTCCTGCTGTCATAGGAAATTGCTCCCCAGACCACAACTCCAGGTGTAGGACCAGTGTGTCTCGGCCGCAGACAGGTTGGTTGCAGGCGCTCACCTGGCCGCCTTCTAACCAACACACGGCCAACACTGGCACCCAGGCAGAACCGGCTTTCATCAGAAAACACAACAGATCTCCACTCCGTCCTCCAATGAGTTCTAGCTTGACACCACTGACGTCGCAAACGGCAGTGGTTTGGAGCAAGTGGAATGCACGCTACAGGGCATTTGGCTCGGAGCTGTCCTTCAAGTAACTGATTTATAACAGTTCGTTGTGTCACTGTGGTGGCAACTGCAGCTCGAACTGCTGCCGTAGACGCGGTACGATGCGCCACGGCCATACGCCGTACACGGCGGTCTTCCCTCTCAGAAACTGTAGTGACACGTGACCGGCTGGAACCCGGTCTTCTTGAGGCAGTACCGTCCCTTGACCACCGCTGCCAACAATCATGCACAGTGGCTACATCCCTGCCAAGTCGTTCTGCTATATTGCGGAAGGAAAATCCACCTTCTCGTAGCCCTATTATACGGCCTCGTTCAAACTCCGTGAGCTGTTGATAATATCTTCTTCGTCTTCTTAAAGGCATGCTTGACTAACATCAACACACTACGTCGAATCTAACGATAACTAACGCTCACGAACGTTACAGCGCGTATTTACAGCAAACCTGCTTTGCATGTTCCGAGGGCGCTACTAGCGCCACACGTATGCGCCGAGCGCGAAATTTGCGTAGACGTCATCTTATAGATGTACTCTCACCGTCTACTAACTGTCGTTTATCTAACACAACCCCTTCTTGGTGTTGGGATTTTTTTCCCTCAGTGTATTAAGACATATTTCGACTTGTATTCATCTGAGAAACTGCAGATGTTCCTTATGATATCGTGCACAAAATTACTTTACCGTATTATTCAATAGGATCATTTGTCACATATGTTAAGTAACCTCAGTGAATTTCTTAGGAAGCAGAACTTCGCACGATATAATTCAATATGATACTTTCTCACATACGTTTAAGTAACCTCACAGTGAATTTCTTAGGAAGCAGATCTCTCCACGATATAATTCAATATGATCATTTGTCACATATGTTAAGTAACCTCTCAATGAATTTCTTAGCAAAAAGAACCTCCCCCTATAAAGAAGTGTTCCTGTCACATGACTCTCCTCATTGGCCCCGCCTACTGGCAATCTCCATAGTAGCTCTGAACCAATGGCGTGGCGGAAATGGCCTTAATCGCAATTTCTTACGTTCACTTGTGAAATACGCATCCCGGTAAGTTGCAGTGATCGAGGGGAATACACAATAGCATCGTCTAGATCAGTGTTTCCCAATCTGGTGGGCGGTTATGATTTTCAGGGAGGCAGTAAATCGTAAGGGGAGGGAGGCGTTTAGGAATATTACAGTAATAATTTTATGTTAATAATAAAAGCAACAAAATGTTTAACAAAAGGGTCTTAAATTTATTTTAATATTTATGTTCTATAGTTTTGTGTGATATTACGTTTAATTACTTATGTTTATAAACATTTAACACAAGTTATGTTTAAACGTGTGTTTTATTCATAAGGATTATAAGTTATGCCACGAAAAAGTGCCATTATTTTTTTTATGTTTTTCAAACGAGGATGTGTTAACCATCTGGTAACATAACATTTCCTAGTCATGAGAGTTCTGGCTACCCGTACGCCATTTTGAATAGTTCATTCACTCTTTCGAATACTAGTATTTTCCAATACTGATTGGAGACTATCAATTGCACTTCGTTGTGATTAAAATTCCGCTTTTAACTTTTTTATTCACAAACTAATTCCATTGCCGAAGTGTAGCTGTAGAAAGTTGCTTGGAAATTAAATATTTGCCACGTTCTGTGTAGAAATTCAGAAACTAATCGTCTGATTGGCGAGTAAGCGGAGAGTAATAACTGCGCACTGAACCATCCCGCCACCGTGTCGGATGCTAACGTCACAAAGTAACAATCCGGAAACAATGGAATATGAGGCTCGGTTTTGCATCGCAGGCGGCGTCCAGGGCTTTACAGAGGAAAGGGCTAGTCCGTCCCTTTGAGGAACTGATTGCCGACCCGTGTCTGAAAGGGTGGGTGGAAAACGGGTTGGCCACTTGTTTCTACGTCATCGCGCTGGCTTGCTCCCTGAGCCAGGGCCGGCTAGAGTCTACGGGCCTCAGCCTGCCACGCCCCCGCCGCCGAAAGGAGTCCGATCGCCAAAGATCACAGCGGTATTTTTCCCGCTATAAGCTTGTTTTGCGTCGTCGCTTAGTTAAAATTTTCTCCCATTCTTACGATTTCTTTTCCAAATACAGAGATACAGTCGACTTATTTCCTTACCTGCTACAATTTTAATATGTCAGCACAAACAACGAGAGTAATTTTGACATCGTTTATACAGGTACGAATGTTGACCTAATTTGTGTACACACACATAAAGAAAACAGATCTGTAAAATATAACTAAGCAGATGAAATGATGTACATAATCATGCATTACTTTACTCTTTTTTAATCAAAAACATAACAGCTGCCTAAGCAATTGATTTTCAGTACGCAATTTTAATGTCAGGAATGAAGATAAAGTTATCGCACTCTACTTTTCATTCCGTTATTTCCGACTATTTCAGTTCAGAAATGAAAGATGGGATAATGAACACTAATTTCAGAAATATGAAAAAAAAATCAGTATTACCCTGATCGCTATTATAATGAATAAAGGCCTCCGCTGGACGTGTTGTGCAGGGAAGCTTACGTTAAGTCACGTTAGGGTTATTGGAAGGTTAGTTGACGTAGCTAAAGTGTACCTAATCTTCAAAGTGCTAGAGTTTGTTTAGTTAAGACTCGCACGTGCAATAAATTCATTGAATATGGAACTTCTTTTACTCAGCGTTCCTCATTATCTTGACTATCAGTACTATAACTTCGGTTTTAGTACATTAGTACCTTGAAGGCTCCTTATTAGAGCGGTAAACACAATATACCCTGGACTTAATGAAAGAGACTTAACGGCCAGACAGAGGTCTGACAATAATATGAACTGAGAAAACGTACTCACTTTAAACCTTTTATTGGAGAGCTCCTGGTATTATCAAACACACACTCAACAAATCACACGACTACTGAATATCCGAACTTTCGTAGAATCGCATAACAATAATTAAGAAGAACCTATCACATAAAACGAAGCTCCTTTGGTATAGTTGAGCGCGCCTATATATACTGCATACCACTACGTCATGACTTACACTCGTTGCCACATATCATTCAGCGGGAGAAATAACATCTCGTTAAGTGAGAAGATAATTTGCATAGGAAAATAAAATAACAAGAGATAGTAAAATCAAAAGGAAACTGAATCTAGAGTATACGTTACACTATGAATACTTCATTTAGCATACCAGGACAATAAGAATGTAGGAAAATTTTCGATATAACTTTGTGATCACACACACAATTCCTTGTCATAACACAAACTGATTTACTATTTTACTTCACCTGCAATGGTCTTTATATTTTGAAGCACTTATGAAATGTGTGGACTTAAGAGTTTCTTTCTAGTAGCCTCACAACAAAACCACACAAAAGATATTTGAATAAATGCACAGTCATTCCATATAAATATTCACACATCACCTGGATTTTTCTCACCTTTACATAGGCATGCGGGGGAAAGTGACCCATTCATATACCCTTTAAGCACAACTTCATATGTTTCACACAGGATTTGGATTTGCCGTACCCTTTTCAGATGACATCTGGGAAAATTATTTCATTCTTATGATCCCTCACTTAACAAAAATCATGTGGAGTGTCACTGATTCATAAAACGTGCACATGTCCATATGAAGGTATGTTAAGCGAATACAACAATACATACACACACACATCCATATAAAAGTCTGTGAAGTGGATATGACAAATACATACGGAATTAAGTTTGAAACTGGTTGTTATGTTATATGTATACATATCCCTTTAGGCACAACTTCACACAAGATTTGGGTTTTCCGTCACCTTTTCAGATGGCATCTGGGAAAATTATTTCATTCTTATTATCCCCCACTTAACAAAAAAACATGTGGAGCATCACTGATACATAAAACATACACATGTCCATATGAAGGGTTTTGATGAAACATTTTACTGTTTCATGTTGCTAAGAAAGCCATTTTACAGTGGTCATTCGTATGTTACAGTCTCACGATAATCGAATTTCAGATTATTCATGATAGTTTAAAAAAAACGTTCGAGAGCTTTGAGCCAAGGTAAAAAAATATTCATTCCTGATTTTCTATTCCCACCGAGACAATATGAGACATTCACTAGCGAGTAGCGTTCCGCCACGGCAAAGTGAGTATACGCTTTGCCCCACAGTAAGCCTAACCACGTGCTTCAACATAAATAAACGATAAGCAGTCCGATTCGTCTCTTTATTGTTAGCAACACAATAATACGACTCAATTAACTTACCTTTCATGTCGAAGTTTTTGTATATCCAAGAACACACTGAGGTCTGCGAAACAACACTGATTACTATCTTAAAAAACACAGTCTCAATCATTCATTACTGAAATGTGCAATCAAAGAGACCGCTCTACTCTCGTCAGGCAGGCATCCGGACTCTCGTACGGACTCCTCTGCTGACGTCATAACGCAAACTTTGCTGCAATGTTTGGGCCCGTCAGAATCTAGTTTGGCCCTGCCTGAGCTTCGCTTCATTTGTCAATTTCCCTACAAGACCAAATTTTCCTCTGTTATGGTTTTGCACGCCCGCGCCTTTTCTTGGTGTATATACAGGGCCGGATGGAGCTTTTGCGAGGCCTGGGGCGAAATTTCATTGCATGGCCCCGGAGCAAAATTTCATTGCTTGCACTAGGAAATAAATCTCATATTTTAGTAAAGTCGTTACTTGAAAGATGTCCTTAAAGAATACACAGGATGTGAAACCCATAAATATGCCTGTGACGGCGACGAATTCGCATCCCTCTGCTCCGGAGCTGAATGCTTTACCGATTAAGGTACACCGACGGAATTTATCTCTGTAGCTTTTTCCTTTTTGACATGTGCTTCACCTCTGTAGTACTTCAAAACGAAAACTATCGTAAAGATAAAGTGATTATCTCAAAGAAGCATTTGCTTTAAGTTCAAGAAAAAGACTAGAATATGCATTGAAAGTTCAGAGAGAGAGCGCGAGTAAAAACTGTTAAAATCTACGATTTTCTTTCCGAGGAGATGGGGTTGAGGTTGTATTTTCACTTATTGTATAAAAATTGCTTCACAAAATGACAGAAAGCTACGCACGTAGCGAAAATTTTTGGATTGCGAATGGTTTAGTGTAGAAATAATTAATAAAATGATGAAATTAAATTTGCGATTTCACGAATTCGGAAAATATCAAGGTCGTTACAATAATCACTTGAAATCTACAGATCTCCGCGTATTTGTACGGCGAAGGGCGATAAGCTATTCGAAAACTGGTGGATTGGAAACAAACAAACAAACAAAAAACTTAAAAAAAAGAATTTTTTTTAAGGGCCTAAGAAAAACGGAACGCCTCGCATTTTCTTTTGCGTAAAAAGGAAAGATCTACTAAGTAAATAAGAACAACGCGTGCATTTTTTTTTTTAAATCCTAACCACAGAATTGGGATACAGCGGGGAAATTCGTATTTTCCGAAACGAGAACTCTTTTATTAACGCACAGCAGCAAAAAATTGGTACTTTCCATTAAGATAGCCAAAAATCTTTAGTGCCAAACATTTATTTCAAACTGAAGAGAAGTAAATGGATCTTTTGGCAACAAAAACTACAGTATTTTAACAAATAAAAAAAAAGTGCATTCAAAAGAAAATTTCCGGAATTTTAAGTTTTTCCAAATTAGTTGAGCGAGAAATTTAGAGA
Organism: Macrothele yani; assembly: GCA_039090855.1. Lineage (NCBI taxonomy): Eukaryota > Metazoa > Arthropoda > Arachnida > Araneae > Macrothelidae > Macrothele > Macrothele yani. The sequence continues at coordinate 85,344,274 of CM076991.1, forward strand.
TTATGAAGAATTTCATTTAAAATTTCCCTTTCTTTCACGCTGCGAACTTTGAGATGAAGAAACGTGAACATTTTCTCTTTGAAAAGGGAAGTGTTTCAACGATTAGAGTGAAAAAGCTTGAGGGGTTGATTTTGGAAAATGTAAATTGACTTATCTCAACCATTGACAGTTTAGTAGCAAATGAACATACAGTTAACGAACTTCATTGGCAAAGTTGTCGGTTGGTTCCCACTGTCGAACTTCATTGACAAAGCCACGTGGTTCCCTTTCGGTCAACAGCCCGGTCCTCATGCATCAAGTTCTTCCTAAAAGTCAGTTGTAAAAATGACAACGCCCCCGGGTGGGCTCGAACCACCAACCTTTCGGTTAACAGCCGAACGCGCTAGCCGATTGCGCCACGGAGGCCGTGTTGCGCGTTTTTCATTGGTGCTTATTGTGCATCTTCCTCTGTCCGAGATTCTTACAATTCTAACTAAAAATTTTTGTTCTTAAACTGCGGGGCCCCTTAAAGGCGCGTGGCCCGGGGCGACGGCCCCGGTTGCCCCATGGTGCAGCCGGCCCTGTGTATATATACAGAATTTATTTCACGTTGTGTTTTACTTAAGTTGTACACTCAGTGTTGATTTTTATCCCCCCCCCTCTTTTTTTTTTAACGAAATGTCATCATGTGCTGAAATACGCATATAAACACGAAAGGACAGGACATTGTTTCCCACGTCCTTTCGTTGTTCAAGGTAATTAGTTAAGACTCATATCTGCTTGCTGTTTGACAGTACCATCATGTTTTGGGGATAATATTATTAAACAGTTAGAAAAACTTTTCTGCGCAGTTCACGACAGGACATTTAAAAAAGGGAAAGGTGTTATTAGGGAACTCATAAATGATCTAGAAAAACGTTTTCTATCTGCTAACAAATATGCTACTTGTCGGTTTTGCAGAATAAGAACATTTATTCGAATTCGTTTTCTGAACAGAAATTCCTTATTAGTGCGGCGCAGGAAAGCTCTGCAGAAAATGAAGAAAGAAATGAATTGACTCAAACGCAGTGAGAAAAAGCATAATTTTTTTTTTCGTTTGGGCAATGAAGAAAACAGTTTTACATTTTGTACAATGAAAAAACATTTTACATTTTGTACAATGAAAAAACATTTTCCAGTTTATGCAATAACGAACATACCTTCAATTCATCAAGTAAATTTTGTTCACCACTTTTTAAACTCAGTGACCTTCAGAAATCATGATGGATGCAAAATGTAAGTAAATAATTTTTATTTCATACATTAACAGAGTGTTTGAACTACTTTTGCGGAGTTCGATAAACAACTAATGTTTGTGACAGAGAGAAAAGTGTTTTAAACCACAAAACTTTTCTAGGGAATTATTAAAACAAAAAAAAAAAAGGAACGATACACTGAGTTTTTGACATCAGAAAAATTGTTAGTATAGTAAGCAAAATACTTTTTAAAGAAAAAGCATTCATAACAGAAATTGTTCATTTAAATTGATCGCATTTATCAATGTTTTCTGAGTTTAGGACCCAAAATCCTTAAGTCTTGTTTTCTAAAAAGACAATTTCTAATATTTGAGTGCGCATTGCAATAGATGACACTCTGTAATATGTTAAATGCGGTAAAACATTGACTGAAAGTGCCTTTCCTATATTGCACCTTTAGAGCACAGCTCCTCGTGGCTCGATCGTAGCTTCCGAAGGGCCAGCGCAGCTACGTCATCACGCTCGGCTGCGTGTCTCAGGGCAGGGCCGGCCCTGCTCAGGGGTGAAGCGCTAAGCCTTTCCTCTCAAGCCATGGGCGGCGTCAGCTATGCAAGCGTCTAGGGACAGAAGGATGCCTAATGCTTTTGGACTTTGAAAAAATTTGGTGCGCCCTTTGACCGTCGTGCGCGTGCTCAAGTTTATTTTATTTATCATCATCATCATCATTGTCAACCATTATCAATCCACTGCTGGACGAAGGTCTCCCCAAGTTTCCTCCACAACGGTCTGTCTTGTGCCAGTCTCCTCCATGTCACCCCTGCATACTTTCGAATTTCATCCACCCATCTCCCATGTGGTCTTCTTCTGGGTCTTTTCCTGTCCCTTGGAATCCAATCTAAAATTTCGGCTGTCCATCGATGATCTGTCCTTCTGGCAGTATGTCCAGCCCATTGCCATTTCAGGGATTTAACTCTGATCATGATGTCTTCCACTCTTGTCATTTTTCGGATCCACGAGTTCCTCTTCTTATCTCTCCTGGTTACACCAAGTATGCACCTCTCCATGCTTCTTTGAGTTGTCTGCAGCCTTTGTATGTCTCTTTTAGTTAAGGTCCACGTCTCTGCACCATATGTAAGCACTGGAAGGATGCATTGATCAAACACTTTTCTTTTAAGACATAATGGCATATTGCTCTTGAAAATTATGCTGTTTCTTCCAAAAGCTCTCCAGGCAAGTTTTGTACGCCGATTAATTTCTTCACCAATGTGACCCTCACTTGATATCTGCTGTCCAAGATAAACGTACGTGTCTGTTATCTCCAGCTTTTCTCCATCAATCGATAAATCTTCATTTCTTGTAAAAGCATTGAACATCACTTTTGTCTTCTGAAAGTTCATTTTTAATCCCACTTCTTTACTCTTGTCAGCAAGTTCCTGGATCATACTCTGCAGCTCTGATGGGGTAGTTGCAAAAATGACTACATCATCAGCAAAACGAAGGTGGGTTAGATAATCTCCATTAATCTTTATCCCCTTGTTTTCCCAGCTCAGCGACTGAAAAACACCCTCCAATGTGGCATTAATTATATATTTATTTATTTATTAGAACTCTTTTGCTGTACAATATCACAATACAACACCGAAAAGAACGAACAATATAACACGTAGTCTAAGATTAATTATAAATGAATATATAATACACCAGTTAACCAACATAAGTAAGACAATTTATCATTTTTAACCATGCAATCACCACGTAACAAGGATAAACGCTTTACAATATAAAATGCAAAATTAATACCCACTCAAATGATATCAATATAACTAAAACACCTACAATATCAATTTAAAAAGTACAGCAAAGGGCCAGGGGAAAAGGCTAAAATTTTAGCCTGACAAGCCCTTGATCCCCTCTAAAATTTTTAAAAAAGAAAAAAATAATTTTTAGTCCAGTCAAGACAACGAATTTGATATTATAGTATACACTAAATGACATCGAGAAAGCCTAAAACAATAGAAATCACTTTAGTAAAACAATAGAAATCACTTTAGTTGGCGTAAGTACTCGATAATATTTGTTTACCCCACGCTATCTCCATGTCCGTGTTGTGGTTGTGAATGAACGTTTAGTAGTTTGTGCTGTGCTTTATGAATTGGTGACTGTTGATAGAGCATTGAAAATCTAGCTCCATAATCGAGTTTAAATTTATATGCGTAAGGCCAATTACTTGTTTCCCACAGGCCACAACATGTTGAAATACGAAATTTTAAAGCACAAACGTTTATTATATATAATTCAAGACTACACACTTGTGATGTTAATTTAGAATAAATTATCAACGTTTATTCACAATTAAATGTTTCATTAACGTCGACTATATTTCACAGAGCGTTTGGCTCGGCATCATCAGGACGAATGGAGCGTCAACCTTCAAATCATTGTGACATCATCAGAATTCTGACGGTCGCGAATTTTGATGAGTTGTTTTCACGCGCTTGAAAGAAATGGCGTAGACGTAATGTCGTTGACAAGTCGTGAAGAATTCCGGTATATGTGGAAAGCTTCTAATACATTAAGCTTGTTAGTCGAATCAGGTTTTTCAATAAGCATAGCGTTTCCAAACAAAAATGTATGGTTATTTTCGTGACAATGTTGGGCCATTGATGACTTCTTCAGTTCATAGTTCCGTACGTAAGTCTTGTGTTCCTTCACACGGAAACTTAAAACCCTGCGGGTCTGTCCTGTATATTGAAAGTCCACATTCACAAGGTATCTGATAAATTCCCCAGGAACTTATGTCTTGGACGTAGTCTTTTGATCCGTAAAGATTTATCTTGTTTATGGGTTTGAAAATAACTTTGAAATTAGAACTTTTGAGAATTTTTGAAATTTCGAAGCAAATTTGTGGAGTAAATGGGATAACCGCCCAATCACTTGTGAAAACCACAGCTGCACCCTTGGGAACGACAATGCTGGACGCAACAATGCTAATTACTGTGCTTCAGGATATTCTCCAGTTATACTACCCTCTAACTCCAGAATAAATGGTACAAAAACAAAACAAGCCAAACAACCTAAGCAACGATCGTACTAATTTTGGCCGCTAGAGAGAGAGAGAGCGGACCGCTGAGATCCCAATGGACTATAGTGCGCAACTTGAAGTGGACTAGGCCACTTCAAGTTGCGCATGCTTCAATTTTTTCAAAGTCCAAAAGCATTTGCGTTAGCTGTCGCTCTCGTTAGAAGCACTGGGTCTTGTTAGCTGGTAACATGTGAACGAGCGACAGCTCCGTTATAATTGACAGTTGAGTGGCGTGTGTTTGATGCATTTATACCGTTTAGTGTTTGTTTTAATTAAATTGTGTACTATTCTTGTGGTTTTAATGAGTGTTTGCATAATATTTAAAAAAAACAGTTGCTCTTAATATGGCTGAGAAGAAGTGCCGTCAGAATTCAAGTGAATATTAAAAATACGGATTTATTCCATTACCAAAAAATAATCAACTACCCATGTGCCTTATTTGTGAAAAAACATTTTCCAACAAAGCCATGGAGCCTTCACGAGTGAATGACATTTGTCGAAAATTCGTTCTGACAAAGCACACAAACTCTTTGCATTCTTCCTAGACCTGAAGGCACAATTTGAGAAGCGACCTACCGTAAGTGGCTTATTTAAAAAAGTACGCTTAATGATGATAAGGGACTTCTTGCCTCGTATAAAGTGTCTTTATTAATAGCTAAATGTTGCACACCTCACTCTATTGGGGAAACGCTCATTTTACCTGCTGTAAAAGAGAGTATCACTCAATCAATTCCTCCGAGCAATAATTCTATCTCAAAAAGAATCGATGAGATGGCTTCTGACATTAAAGATGCACTTTGCAACATCTTAAGAAATACTCAATTCGCTATGCAAATTGACGAGTGAACCTTTAGAGATAACGAAGCATTATCATTAGCTTACATTCGTTTTATTGATGCAAATAACGAGATCATAAAAGAACTGTTGCACTGAACAACAAAAATAAACTTTTTGTTTGTAAACAAAGACTGCATACGCCGAATCATACAGTATTTGTCATGATGATTACAAATCTGCTTGCTAACTTGTGCTATCGGGCATAGTTCTAGAGTAGCCTGTTGTTTCAGTGTACAATAAGCCTTCATTTAGTCATGTACACTGCTGGCCATCCAAAATGTAACACCGAGAAGGACACGAGATAGCAAAGCCAGATTTACTGGACACATAACAACAGATACAAAGATGAAACGATTGAGCTTACAGGCCCTTGCGACTTGCAGAACACGCAGACATCAATAGTTCGTGTGGCCCCCATGGCTGGCAATAACGACCGCTACACGCAGCGGCATCGAACGGAAGAGGCTTTAGATGTGGGCTTCGGGTATGTCGGTCCAGGCTGCTTCCACACATTGCAACAGTTCATCAGGCGTAGCCGTGGGTGGTGCTTGCCGGGCCACTCTGTTGCCGATCAGCGACCAGACGTGTTCGATGAGAGACATATCGGGATAACAGGCGTGCCACGGCGGCAGTGACACCTGGTGGGCCGTGAAGAATTGTTGCACATGCGTGCCACGTGCGGGCTCGCATTGTCCTGTTGAAACTGGCCGCTGGCAGGTCCTGCAGGTAAGGGAGGACTACAGACTCCAAAACGTCGGAGATGTAGCGGTGGCTGTTGAGTGTACCGGCGATGCGTACCAGAGGGGTGCGGGTGTCATATCTAATTGCGCCCCAAACCATAACGCCAGGTGACGGACCGGTATGACGATGCATAATGCAGGCGTCATACAGTCTCTCGCCGCAGTGCCGCCACACGCGGATCTGACCATCGTGGTGTTGCAGGCAGAAGCAGGATTCGGCGGAGAAGACAATGTCGTGCCATTCCGTAGTCTAGGTGCGGCGTTCAACGGCCCACTGCCGCCGCACTCGCCGGTGGTGTAACGTCAGTGGTAATCGGAGCAATGGGCGCCGTGCGACAAGTCCCCGCTCCTGCAGACGACGTCGAACGGTACGTGGTGACACGGTTGTTGCGCAACACACCCTGATTCATGCGCTAACGTTCGTGATGTGGCGGTGCGAGCCATCAATGCCCGCCGCGCAACATGCCGGTCCTCTCGTTCGGTGGTGTGCCGCGGCCGCGGCAATCGCTCTCGTCGGTCCGTCCGTCCGTCCGTCCCTCCTGCACCCACTGAATCCATAGTCGCCTCACTGTGGCTGGATGTCCCACACGGGCGCCGATGTCTCTGTACGATAAACCGCTGTCGCGATAAGCCATTATTCGTCTTCTGTCGAACTCCGAAATGTGCTGGAATGTCTGCCGTATTCTGCGACGAGGCATCAGGAAGCTTCCCACGCACAAGTCCGGCAGCACAAGACACTTCCACTACTTACACCCCGCCTTCTGTGCACCTTTCTTATAGTGCTTCTTGGTGGCGTGCCGGTCGCACATGATTTGCATATGCCCTGCAATGCTAATCGTTCGCATGTCCTCTCGCGGGCAACGCATGCTGCGAATTTCAGGCCAATCGGATGCTTCCTTCTTGGTGTTACATTTTGGGTGGCCAGCAGTGTATATTTCGCTACAAGCAATTAATTACACTTACCTTAAAAAGTAGTTATTTTAGATTTTCTTCTGTACTTTGGTTGTACTATATCCCATTTTAGAGTCCAACAGTAATCAGCAGGCATTTTAGGTCTCCATTTTCCTTTATAGCGGTTTTCTATGGTACATATGTCCTGATGAAAACGTTTTCCGTGCTCATCGCTTACAGCTTTTAATTTCTTGTGGGGAAAAGTCCAGATGCGCGTGAAGGAAATGTATTTTAAGGGACATATTGCATCCCATGGCCGTATAGTTTTCTATAGAAGCTCAGTAACAAGTCAAGTTCTTCATAATTTTCTGCCTTTCGCTTACCTAAAAAGTTCAGTACCACATCTTTAAGGGACTTCCACGCAGCAGCTTTAGTCTCATTCAAGGTTCCTTCAAATGCAAGATCACGCATAAGTTCCCTTTTTTGTGGACCAATAAAAATGCCTTGTATAATTTTGGCTTCAGATATTTTTGGGAACTTGTTCTTTAGAAAACGAAAGGCTTCTCTCCATCTTTATTCAATGCTTTTACAAAAATTTTATCAAACCCAGTTTGACGTGAAGCGGTGGTAAGTACACGCTCTGAGGACTTACTAAACGCTCTGCAACAACATTTTTATTACCTGTAATTAAGGACTCTTTTAGTCCAGGTCTTTTTAATGTAATGAGAATTTCTGTCCCTACTGTTCCATTCGCAGAGGAAGCAGCAGTATTTTGTGTATCCATGTTGTAGAGCAAGGAGTAAAGCTATATATCACTTTAAGATCGCCACAAATATTCCATGAGTGTTTTTATATACTATACTTTGAAGCAACAGTTTCGTATTTGCTTATGTTTCTTTCATGTATGCAGCATATACAACAGGTACTGGCAGATACATGTTTCTGTTATGAAGAAGGACAGCTTTTAAGCTAATTTTTGAAGAATCTATAAAAAGTCTCCATTCTTCAGGTGTGTGTTGCTGTGCTAAGGCTTCAAACAATAAGTCTATATCATTGCAGTACACCAGAACACCACTCTTCGAAAATGAGTGTTCAAACTCTTGCTGTCGTCGACGAAAACTACATACTTTTGTACTTGGTTGTAAAAGATTCCATCCCTTCAATCTAGAAGCCAATATTTCGGCCTGACTTTTTGCTAAATGAAGGTCACGAACCAAATCATTTAATTCTTCTTGACTTATAAGGTGAGGCACAGAATCTTCAGAGAAATCTTCTTCGCTGTGAGGATTTATTTCATCAGTATCACTATCATCTAAACTCCATGACTGCGGAGGTACAGGAACAGGAAGATCTGGGCCATGAGGAACAGGTCTTATGGCCGAAGGGATACTGAATCGTGTCTTTGGTCTTACCTGTAATTCTAGATACACTGACGGAAAAAAAATTCCCAACACCACGAAAAAATAGCTGTACAGGAATGAAATGGAGGCAATGCATTTGTATAGGTAACATATTTAATCGATTAAGGTTTCAAGATCACAGCTTAATGTAAACGCGAGAAGAGACATTTTAAATGTGAAATGCTGGTACATTAATAACCCGGTGTAACCGCCAGAATGTTGAATGCAAGTACGCAAACGTTCATGCATTGTGTCGTACAGGTGCTGGATGTCAGTTTGTGGGATGGAGTTCCATGCCTGTTGCACTTGGTCGGTCAATACAGGGACGGTTAATGCTGTTTGGGGGGGACGCTGGAGTTGTCGTCCAATGATGTCCCATACGTGCTCGATTGGTGAAAGATCTGGTGATCTAGCAGGCCACGGCAACATGTAGACACTCTGTAGAGCATGTTGGGTTACAACAGCGGTATGCGGGCGAGCGTTATCCTGTTGGAAAACACCCCTGGAATGCTGTTCATGAATGGCAGCACAACAGGTTGAATCACCAGACCGACGTACAACTGTGCCGTCAGGATGCGTGGGATAACCACGAGAGTACTCCTGCTGTCATAGGTAATTGCTCCCCAGACCATAACTCCAGGTGTAAGTCCAGTGTGTCTCGTCCGCAGACAGGTTGGTTGTAGGCGCCCACCTGGCCTCCTTCCTAACCAACACACGGCCATCACTGGCACCCAGGTAGAACCGGCTTTCATCAGAAAATACAACAGATCTCCACTCCGTCCTCCAGTGAGCTCTAGCTTGATACTACTGACGTCGCAAACGGCAGTGGTTTGGAGCAAGTGGAATGCACGCTACAGGGCGTCTGGCTCGGAGCTGTCCTTCAAGTCACCGATTTGTAACAGTTTGTTGTGTCACTGTGGTGGCAACTGCAGCTCCATTTGCTGCCGCAGACGCGGTACGATGCGCCACGGCCATACGCCGTACACGGCGGTCTTCCCTCTCAGTAGTGCCACGTTGCCGGCCGGAACCCGGTCTTCTTGAGGCAGTACCTTCCCTTGACCACCGCTGCCAACAATCATGCACAGTGGCTACATTCCTGCCAAGTCGTTCTGCAATATTGCGGAAAGAAAATCCACCTTCTCGTAGCCCTATTACACGACCTCGTTCAAACTCCGTGAGCTGTTGATAATGGCTTCTTCGTCTTCTTATAGGCATTCTTGACTAACATCAACACCCTACGTCGAATCTCAACGATAACTAACGCTCACGAACGTTACAGCGCGTATTTACAGCAAACCTGCTTTGCGTGTTCCGAGGGGCGCTACTAGCGCCACACGTATGCGCCGAGCGCGAAATTTGCATAGACGTCATCTTATAGATGTACTCTCACCGCCTACCAACTGTCGTTTATCTAACACAACCCCTTCTTGGTGTTGGGATTTTTTTCCCGTCAGTGTATCTTAGTGATGCAGAAGTAACAGTCTGTTGAGTGGTCTTTCGGTTCTCTCCAAACCATTGGTACCGCAAACGACATTTGACGCGATCCCTTCAACCAGCCAGTCAACAAAGTTGCACATTAATTACAACAAATGTTAGGCGCCCAAGGTTTATCTTCATCACCCATTTTGCACTGTAAATAAAGTTCATACGATTTTCTAATCAACGGTGTGAAATTTCGACTTTGAGACTTTAAAGTAAATTGTCCACAAATGTAGCAGAAACTGTTTGGATGATTCACACAAGTACGCGGCATTATTTAATGTACACTTTGCACAATCCATAGTTCTTTTTAAACCCACGAGAAAATACATGTCCTTCCATACCAATTAAATGCATTCGAGTGACAAACATTATGCTTTGTTCCCCCTTCCCAGAAAGAATTGTACGACAGGAAGTAATAGCGTCAGTATGTCTACTCTTACGCAGCTATCCTAACTCCTAACTGCAGCCAGATGTCTCCGTTGGGAAACATAGGGAAGTACCTTTAAGTAACACAACATTCACCCCATATTTTGTATTACATTACAAAATCTTGGAGCCCAGTGAAGCAATTGTGACTTCTTATTTAGTTTCAGCACCTGTAAATACATACAAAACCGTTAAAGTTTCCTTTGTAACAAAACCATTGTTGTTCAGTGTTATTTGCCAAAAGTCTGATCACTGACACTGAAGGCTCTTCTGTATATTTCAAATTGTGGAAAAAAATTTCAACGAAAAAATATTTCCTTACATGAATAACAAGAAAACAGACGTGGACTATGCGCTGGAGTGCATGCGATTTATAACGAAGTAAATTTCTCCGTCATTTTTGGTCCATGCCGGGGATCGAACCCGAGTCCACTTATTCCGGAACAAGTCGCTCTACCAACTGAGCTACGCAGACGTTCGTTCTCGCGGCTATCTGCCTTTATGCCGTGTGCGTCCTGCGGGGCAGGCACGTCACAGATTTCATTAAAATTCCCGGATTCCTCCATAAAGTCCTACATCAGAATGACGAAAAGATCTTTGAGTGCGACATAAAGAGCATATGAGGGACATAAGAGAAGGGAGAGGAACGACTGTTTTAGCAAAAGAGGTAATTTACAACACAGCGATTCCCATATAGAATGAAAGAAAAATAGTCGCCCCATTCACCACTTATAAGGGAACTATGATCAGGGAGTCCATTGAGATACTCACTAGAAGCGGCATATGCAATGATGTGGTATCCATTGAGCTGCCACCACCGTGGACTTCAATTTCTGAAAGGCTAGTATGAAATATGACTTGATGTTATATCTTGCTTTGCGTGAGTGTCCAACCATGCAAGTGGTTAGTTAAGTTCACGTGTTTTTAATGCAATATGTTTAATACTCGTGCTATTATTAGAATTTTAAACTCCAAACGGATCGCTATTCTAGTGTAAGTTCGCCTTGATAAAACCTCCCATTGGAAGGCGAAAGCTTGGCACAATAAAGTATATTTTTCGCTATTCACCGATTCACGTGTTTGTATGACTGTGTCATCTACTTAATTATAATATTTGTTGTTTTACTTTTTTTAATACAGTTGTGTGACTCGATTTCTAATTTTTTTCTCTGGGTTTTTACATTTTCACTAGAAAGTCTTGAAGGAAACATCAAAATTTATCAAATTTAGTTATATATATTCATAGTAATTACTTAGTTTAAAATAATTGAATAAGAATATACAATGTAACATGCATTTAAGGTTATTATCGCTGATTTCAGCATGCTTATTACATTTGACTTTGGGGGAAGGGGCTGTAGCCAGCATACAATTTTCGGAAGTAGGCGCTAGGCTAAAAAAAGTTGGGAAGCACTGGTCTAGATGGATAAACAGTGAGGTTCCGTCCCATGAATTTAAAAAACCCAAGCTCAAAGTTAACGGACTTCGCGTTTTGATTTAATTTGAGTTATATAGGTATTCGCACAAAAACTGTATGCTGCATATTGTAGTGGAGAAAAATATAATCAGTCTAGAAAAGTGGTTATAAGAAAATTAAGTAATTAACATGTTTATTATGAAAACATACGTTGAATAAGTTAGCCTTTTGCTGGAGGCCAAATTCAAGTTAACGTTAAAGTAAATGATCCAAATTAACCATGTTTACTGATCCATGCTGTTAGGCATGTTACACCCCTTTCAGGACCAGATGGTATTTTTGCGAGGCCCCAGAGCAAAATTACTTTGCAAGCCCTAGAAAATAAATCTCATATTTTAATAAAGGCATTACATAAAAACTGTCGTCCGTGAATAACACACACGAAACTCTTGTTAAGAAAAAGGTATTATCTTAAAGAAGTATTTGCTTTAAGCTGAAGAAAAAGACCATAATATGGATTTGAAAGTTCAGAGAGAGAGAGCGAAAGTGTTAAAATCTACGGTTTTCTTTCCGGTGAAAGGGGCTATACACTGCAAATGCTGGGAACACATTAGGAGCTCATTTTTGAAAAAAAAAAAACATTCTCAATGTGTTCCGAATTGTGCCGAGCGTTTGCAGTGTATTGTTATGCTTATAAAAATTTCATCACCAAATGATGCAAAGAAACCAACTAATCTGCGTAGCGAATATTTTTGCGTAGCGAATAATGAGAATGCCTCTGAAATAAATTGGTATAGTTTTTTTCCTCCGCTGTTACATGCGTTGGTGATTGATTTTTGATGCAAGGTGGAGTAACTGACAAATAAGTGACTTTTTAAAAAAATTTATACGTGCTCACGAAAATTGCTAAATGGGCTCATGAAAATTGCTTTTTTTTTTTTTTTAAATTTACGGTATTGTTTTTAAAGTCACTGAACAACTGGCCTCATCTGTAACTCATAAATAACTTCGATATCATTCTTTTTAATTTAAAAAAAAATTCTTTCCCTGGTTTACACACAAAACTTGGTGAATATATGAAAGTAGGCCGCAACAAAATGATGGAATTTAATTTGTGATGTAGAAAAGATTAAGGTGGTAATAATAATAATTTGAAATATGCAAATCTCAGTGTTTGTACGACGAAGGGCGATAACTTATTTGAAGTGGGGAGATTGGCAACAAAACAATATCTTTTTAAGGGCCTCGTGCACCTAAACTTAAAGTAATAATAATAAATATAAAAGACTATGGAAAGGAATTTTCTTATTTCCAAAACTGCGAGCCCGAGGCGACAGCACTGGTTGCCCCGATGGTCCAGCTGGCCCTGGCCCCAATTTTAAAGTTAAGATACGTTTCCAAATTTCCCTAAGAAGAAGAATAGCGGCCGTGCATATGTATATATTAAATATAACAACTTTGGAACTGGATGTGGGTGGGATGATGCGAACAGCCATCATAAAAAAAAAAAAAAAAAAATGGAAGTGGGAAGAACATGTGTGTTTATGTAAACAACCGCCCAGTGCTGACACGTGCGAAAGAATGGTGAATTGCAAACCAAGAAGCGATTTAGACACAGGAGTTCGTTTTTTTTTTTTTTTTTTTTTGTTGTTTTTTTTTAAGTCGATGCCGGCAAACATATTTTGTTTGGCGTCTTGAGCTGTTGTTTCCTTTCGTAAGAGGAGCACGCCAGCATATTGTAAGTTTCATTTTTCTATAATGTACTGACAAGCGGTGGGATTAACACCGCTTGTCAGTAAAGTCATAACGTAACAGTGGGGGAAAGAAAGATCATCCTATCTTACGTCCGGTGAAGACCCCAGTCGTGATGAGTCGTCCCTCTGAAATTTTCTACTGGTGTTCTGCAGCGATCTGCAGCTCTGTATCTGATTTTCTACTGGTGTTCTGCAGCTCTGTATCTGACATACAGAGTCGACTATAAGTGCCCACTCAAAATTTAACGAAGCATGAGCATCATCTATGCCCAAGATCTGCTTTCTAATCTCTCGCTGTGTTCCACTATGTCGAATATTAATATCTGTCTAACTCTAATGTTATGGCTCCTAATATCATAACTGACTATCTGTATGTCTACATTCCTTTTTTCTCTATCTCTGTGTATATATGTTAAGTCCCTTTAATTTTACTCGTGGTCTGGGCTTGCTCTCATTTCCTCAGGAGTTTCCCGCCTGGGGCCTGTATTGGTCAACTGAGCTGACCCGTGCTTGACCCTGCTAAATATTGGTTGGCCACTGAGCTAAGAGATAGCTCCAGCTGGTGTTACAGGCAGGCGATGTTTTCCGTACTGTAAATCCTACATATTTTCCGTGCATCTGCTGAATAGCGAAAGATTATGGCAGCTTAGAATTATGACTTTCTTATGACGCTTTGTGTATTTGCGATGTTTACTGGTGCCTACTTCCAAAAGAGACGGTCGTAAAATGTTAGCTTGGCTATTCACCTCACCGAAATTCGGACTTTGAGATGCTAATCCTTAGATACCAGGGACGCTTATCCACCACCAACACCAACACTGGAGACAGATATTGCTTAAATTATGTGAATATCTTGCTTCTTCCCACGAGGGTAAAGAAAAGAAGAAAAATATCCCAATCATTACCACAAGTGTCCGAGAAGAACGTAGTAAGCTGACTTGACCACCAGGGTTTGATGATGCATCTACTATAGTATGCTCCGACGGGGAGCGGAGGTGAAAAGGGAAAGGGAGCAAGAGGGGGAAAGGTTCATTTAAATTTTAAAAAATAATAATAATAAGTAACTTACTCCTCCTACCTTTAACAAATTAAGTGGTAGAACAATGTGGCACGAAGTATTTCCGTGGCGGCAGTACAGCTGTAAAATTTACTTGCATCCTCTGATTACCGTTCATTTCGCCCGATTTTATTTTTTATTATTATTATCTAAGCATTCGACGTCTTAGTAAGACAACGGGCATGCAGAATTTTCCTTCTCTCATCGCCATAAGATTTTTTTTTTTTTTTTTTTTGCAAATCTTTTTTCTTTTGCTGACCTAATTTATTTCCAGTAATTATATAGTTTTATCAGTGGTTTATAAAATCTTCACTAAAGTTCTTTACTAAAGTTCTTTCACACCGTTTGAAGGTAACATTGGACATGGCTCAACCGAGAGAACAAACTGGATTCAGGAGGGCTACAGCACTATAGATCATATCCACGTACTCAGAGAACTAATTGAAAGAGCGAGGGAATATGAACTTCCATTGTGCATGGCTTTTATCGATTATGAAAAGGCCTTTGATTCGGTGAAACCATCAGCAATTGCAATGGCTTTGAAATCCTGTGGTATTCAAGATGCATACATTAATATTAATAATATCTATAAAAATGCAGTGCAAAGATTCGGCTGTTTGAGAATACAGCACACATAAAAGTTGGAAAGGGAGTGAGACAAGGGGACACTATATCACCCAAGCTCTTTAATGCCAAAATTTGGCCGCCCCGGTGGCACAGTGGTCTAAGCGATGGCCTCTGATCATTCGTCCGAACGGGGTCCGGGTTCGAATTCCGGTGAGGCATGGATGTTGTGTTTGTCTTACAGCACTGGTTCTCTCCCTTCCCTGGAATCAGTGACCCTAAATTAGGGACGGGCGACTGCTTATAGCCCATTAAGTTGCTCACGGTGGTCGTTAAAGCTGCAATCAAAAAAAAAAAAAAAATGCCAATTGGAAAATGTCTTTCAAACACTGAACTGGGAAAACAAAGGGATAAAGATTAATGGAGATTATCTAACTAACCTTCGTTTTGCTGATGACGTTGTCATTTTTTGCAACTACCCCATCAGAGCTGCAGAGTATGATCCAGGAACTTGCTGACAAGACTGAAGAGTAAACAAGTGGGATTAAAAATGAACTTTCAGAAGATAAAAGCGATGTACAATGCTTTTACAAGAAATGAAGATTTATCGATTGATGGAGAAAAGCTGGACATAACCAATACCTACGTTTATCTTGGACAGCAGATATCAAGTGAGGGTCCCATTGATGAAAAAATTAATCGGCGTATAAAACTTGCCTGGAGAGCTTTTGGAAGAAACAGTATAATTTTCGAGAGCAATATGCCATTATGTCTTAAAAGAAAAGTGTTTGATCAATGCATCCTTCCAGTGCTTACGTATGGTGCAGAGACGTGGACCTTAACTAAAAGAGACATACAAAGGCTGCAGACAACTCAAAGAAGCATGGAGAGGTGCTTGCTTGGTGTAACCAGGGAGATAAGAAGAGGAACTCGTGGATCAGAAAAATGACAAGAGTGGAAGACATCATGATCAGACATCATGATCCACCCATTTCCTATATGGTCTTCTGGGTCTTTTCCTGTCCCTTGGAATCCAATCTAAAATTTCGACTGTCCATCTATGGTCTGTTCTTCTGGCAGTATGTCCAGCCCTGAAATAGGATGGACATACTGCCAGAAGAACAGACCATAGATGGACAGTCGAAATTTTAGATTGAATTCCAAGGACAGAAAGACCACAGAGCTGGACATACTGCCAGAAGAACAGACCATAGATGGACAGTCGAAATTTTAGATTGGATTCCAAGGGACAAGAAAAGACCCAGAAGACCACATAGGAAATGGGTGGATGAAATTCGAAAGTATGCAGGAGTAACATGGAGGAGACTGGCACAAGACAGACCGTTGTGGAAGAGGCTTGGAGAGACCTCCGTCCAGCAGTGGATAGATAATGGTTGGCAATGATGATGATGATGATAATCACTTGTGTGTTTCTTGTACTGAGGTGTATGTATAGGTTTTTATTGTAAAGTTTCCTCCACGATTTCCTTTTTTTATTTTCTCCCCTTAATGAGACGTTCAGTCTGAGCCACGCTATCTTTCCCGTTTCCCAAGTTCGAATATCGTGTGCTGCTTGTAGACTTACTTTATTCATGGGCTTCGTTCACGTTTGAAGAAAAGTAAAGTTATATTTTACGGTATTTTCTTTCTCAAAATTGCTTATTATCCGGCTCGGCGAAGGCACTTGCAACTTTTGTGCTTCGTAGCGGATAAGATTATTGCTCGCTCACGATAGTATTCATCGAACGATTATTTTACTACAAACTTAGGATCAAATAAATGAATGCATTAGAATATTACAAGGGAACAGGGAAAAGTTAGGTCGTCAGACTTAAGCGATGTGGACTTTCGATCTTCTTACGAGGAACTGCTTATTGCGTGAACCTGTAGCAAGTGTAGAAAAATGAGTTTACTCCTGTAACACGCTACTCTTGGGCGAACGGGCAGAGTGTGCCGCGGGGAAACTGCTTTGCGTGATTTCCCACAAAAGAAACTTCAAGTCGTATGCTTAACTGGCTTAAAAAAATGTGTGTTTCTCACGTGTTAAGGCATTTCCTTCATTTCTGCACGTAAACAAAAGAAATATGAAAATGTTTGTTCATATGCACACGATAGAGCTGCGCGGAAAAATTTCATTTCATTCCATTTATAGTTGCGATGTTAATGGAAAATTAGTCACTGAAATGCAATATGAAACAGCCCGTACATTCGCTTCGTCCAAATTTAGATTTGCCCCCCCCCCCAAAACTGTCGCTGTGAAAAATGGTGATTTACACACGTTTGTTCGTGTTAAGTCACCATCCTCCATCTGTAATGTTATAGAGTTCCGATGTCCCGATTCTTATTATTACAATTTCTGTTACCTCGAGTACGTTCGTAGGTGTAATATCTTACCTTGCAGGCCTAATATCCTTCCTCGAGTCGTCTAAGAAACGTCACATGAAGACCTCACTAACATTCATGAGGATGTCAGTGAAGCTTTTATATCTACGAAGTCCGTTAATATTTTATTTCATCGCAAAATATAAGCGAGAACATAACACACTGCCACATAAAACAAAAAGAAAACAAGCAGATTGAATCGCCGTGAGCACAGATTATAAATTTCTATCCTTTTCTCATGCTGTTTCTTCAAAACACAAACTGTTTCTCCCATCCATTAATGGATGAAAGTCTTCAACAATCTTCTCTTCAGTAAATGCTTTCCAGGTGGTTTGTGCATGTTTCCTAATTAATCTATTGTTCCTGAAAGTTTTCAGAACATATTGCGTTCTCTTAGCATCCGATGAAGTATTTATTTCTCTTGTCCAGCGTTGAGCCAATCATCTGACAATGATATGTTTAAAATATCAAAAGTACCCCGGGTTCGTTAATAGCTGTCACAATTACTATTGTTCCCGTCAATCTGTGAGTGATATTTTGGGCTATCCACGACTGGAATACGACTGTAGATGTCTTTCGTGAAACTCTTGTTGTGGCACTTGATATTGTTGTTGCACTTGATATAGCATATGTCCTTGAAACTTACAGAAAAAATTTCAAAAGCATGGTGTTCATCCTGCATTGTACCACTGACAATAGTATGCATATCGGTAAAATAGTATAACTATAGTGGTAATCCGAATTTCTTGGCGTAAAATAGAATTGAAAGTTTCTTAGGTTTTACAAGGAAGGTATACAGCAATTGCAGTTTGCTGCCAACCTTCCTTGAAAAAGCCATCTGGTTGATGTGTGAAAGCTTGGAAACTTTTATTTCTATTTTACGCCAATAAATTAGGATTACCGGTACAGTTCTATACTATTGTAAGTATAGTTGGTGTACTGTTCCTCGTTATTCATTAAATACATGTAGTTATTGAACACCCGCGTTCTGTTATATTTTTCTTTAATACGGGTGTGTTTCAGAGATCAGTTCTGTCATGTGCTCCCTCTTTCTTTTTGTATCTGACTTCCCTTCCATTGCACAAAGCCTCCCTGGTAGCCGAGTGGCCAGAGTCGCAGGCTGCCAATGGCCAGGCCGTTACACCATTACACGTTTAAATTAAGCGTGTAATGGTATAACTGCCATCGCACCTTTCCATCTTCCTTACAGATACAAGATTAGCCTTGGGATATAGCGAGAGACTTCAGAATTTAGTTGGTTTGTTCCCTCAGTCATGGGATGCCGTTAGTCCCTCTTTTTCTAAATATATCGGAGGAAACTAAGTTGTTTCATCAAAGCAGGACCATACACGGTAAAACGAGAGTCCAGATTTCTTAATTAAAACTTAATTAGGTAATGTAATGGTCGTGCCAGGCTCAATTAATTTGGCTGCAGTGCTCATTCTGTCGGTGAACAGTGAAACTTCTAGTGATTCCTTCTCCGCGGTCGCTTTTCGTCTTCCCACAGTGGATCCTCCTTAGGGAGCGTGCGATCGTTTTCTCCTGCTCCGTTGCAGTGCGCCAACAAAATAAAACACCTGCCGGCTATGTCTATAGTCGGTCATCTTCAATTCGTCCCTTTCAGTGACGCTGGACCCCAAACGTCCGGCATGAACGCCGATCGAATAACAAGGAGCCCTATCTGGCCAGCCAAACAATGCTTTCATACCACTCTGGAGTCCCGATGCTGGTTAATCTCTTTAACTAGCCTACTTAAGTAGTTAATCCTTTCGCCCAGCCGACTTTGAAGATCTACTTTATCCTCGTTCTCTCCATTCACTGCCAGAAAACGATGAACATATACTGACAACATCAGCACAACACTAGAAAATGCGCATTAGCGTATACAGTCAAACCCCTATTTAACGGGCTGCGATTTAACGAATTACGCGATTTTACGTAAATTTTTTATGGTCCCGAGAGAATCACATTGAAATTAATGCTTGGCATTTCCCGATTTAATGAACACGTTTCTTCAATTTAGCGAATATTTTTTATTTTATAAACCACAGGACTATGTTAACCAGCATTTTCACGTTAAAAGTTAGCTCAAATGCAATCCGTTGATGGTGTTTTCCATGAACAGATTTGACTAAATGCATCAGATTGTGATAAACAAGATGAAGCAGAACTGAAAGTTAGCTGCTTTAGTGATGCTCGTAACAGTTCAGAATGCGCAGAAAAGTACTTGATGCCCTTCGACATTAATCATGCACTTAATAAAATTGAAGCTGAAATTTATAAAGCTAAACGTTCAGAAAAACCATAAGCAATCTTCTCTAAAGCATTTTTTCTACAATGTAAAAAGGTAACCAACACATATTCCGTTTTTACAAATCAATTCGTACTAATTGATGTTCTGTTTCGTGCAGTTTAGTTATTGAAATCATTATTTAAGTAGCCAAATCCTTGGGAAAATATCAACTATCGTATTTTTCTCGTAATTTTAAAGTACGCTTAAATTTTAATGCTACATATTGAAGTCTAATATCTGCGAATTATGTATTTAATATGCAAAGAAAATGTGTTCGTATTATAACATTTTTAAAAATAAATTCGTAATTAAAAGTACTATACATAATTTAAATATCACTGAAACAAAGAGAACATAGCTGCTTACGTATTCTATTATGAACATTAGCTTAATTTGAAGGTTTCATTCGATAGGCTTCCTCGATTTAGCGAATTCCGCGATATTACGTACAAGACTGCTGGTCCCTTGAAGTTCGTTAAATCGAGGTCTGATTGTATTACTATTCTTACTGTGATACTCAACATTGTTCACTCGTTTACCTGGACTTCTGATCTGTTGTTGCCAGGCGCCAACCTTGTCTGGGAGACATTTTCTGTCTCATGGATGCTGCTGAAAAGAGCGCAAACAAAGAAACTCCACAATTGAATATGAATATTTAAGCATATTAACAATATTTATCCTTGAATGAGATCTGAGAATCTTACAAAAGAATTTTCTTTCTGCGTTTTAGTGTAGAAAGACGTGTTACATACATGTGGTCTTATTTCGCCACCACAGCCAATCAACCGCCCGGGAAAATACCCTCCCCACTCCTCTTCCTGCCCTCCGAAGATCCGGTACTGTTCAGCGGTGTATGTTCCATCTGTACATGCTAGATTCTCCATATGTAAAATTACATTGCGCCGATTATGAGAACAGATTTTAGCTTACACATTGGATTCACACTAACTCATTTTTATGAGAGGCAAAAACTCAAGAAGGTTTGGGAACATTTTCGTGCCAAAAAAAAAATATCGAAATGCTAACGGGAGTGAAATTCGGATTCAGTGTGATTAAATTAAACAAAAGGATGTAAAAAGGTATTCATCGCAGTAAGAGGAGCCAAATTCTACATGCAAACAATTGTGACGTACGTCACTGAGAAAAACGTTTTGTTAATTCAACAAAATATTTTGTTGATTACAGTCAACAAGAAATTTTGTTGAATTTGCAAAACTATTTTGTTGAAAATTATTGTTGATTTAACAAAATTTATTGTTATCACGACAAAACGTTTTGTTGATTTAACAAAATGATTTGTCGATTTTGGGGAATTTGTTTGATCGAACAAAACATATTGTTATCATGACAAAATGTTTTGTTGCTGCAACAAAACATATTGTGTCATGATAACAATATGTTTTGTTCGATCAAACAAATTCCCCAAAATCGACAAATCATTTTGTTAAATCAACAATAATTTTCAACAAAATAATTTTGCAAATTCACCAAAAAACTTTGTTGACTGTATATCGACAAAACTTTTTGTTGAATTAACAAAACGTTTTTCTCAGTGTGTGCTCTCAAAGTGTAAGGATTGTTTCTAGAAAATATTTAAATGTGTGCGCTGTCGTTTCCATCTGCCAACATATGCAGTAGGTTCTACGAAACGACCATATAAAACAAGGGTAGATGAAACTGGAAAATACATACAGGAACGACATGGAAAAGAACTTCTCTGTTCCTTTCTTCTGGAAAAACCCACACACGCTCGCACGTGCACGGAAAAAAAAAAAAAAAAAAAAAGGATACTCAATAAGAAACCCTAGAATTGGTTAATGATCATCAGGTCAGATACAACAGTCAGCGTTATTAATCGGTAGGTAACGCGTCGGATCAACAGTTAAGAAGGATACCATAAGTGTGTTCTGGCAGCGTGGCATGTAAAGGTATTGTAGTATTCAGGGCCAGCTGGACCATAATGGCAACCGGGTCGGTCACCTTGGGCCTCGCACCTTTAAGGGGCCCCGCAGTTTCAGATAAAAAAATTAGTTAGAATTTTTTTACAAATATTATTTTTTTTTTTTTTTTTTGTAAATTTTCGGGTGCGAGGCCCTTAAAAAGTCGTTTCTTTTTTTTTTTTTTTAAGTTTTTTGTTTGTTTGTTTCCAATCGCCCGATTTTCGAATAGGTTATCGCCCTTCGCTGTACAAATACGGAGGAGATCTGTAGATTTCAAGTGATTATTGCAACGACCTTAATATTTTCCGAATTCATGAAATCGCAAATTTAATTTCATCATTTTGTGGCCCTTGCTTTTATATATTTAACAATTTGCGTGCAAACCAGATATTTAAATTTAAATAAAATAAAAAAGAAGAATATCAAAGTTTGTTTCGGACTACACATGGAGGTCATTTATTCAGTGACTTTAAAAACATTACTAGAAATTTAAAAAAAAAATCATATATGAGCGCGTATAAAAGTTAAAAAAGTCACTAATTTGTCAGTTACTCCATTTTGCATTAAAAATCAGTCACTAAAACATGTATCAGGAGAAACAAACTATTTATACGAATTTATTATTTATACACTAAATTATTCGCAATCCAAATATTTTCGCTACGCACGTAACTTTTTGTCATTTTGTGAAGCAGTTTTTATACAATAAGTGAAATACAACCTCAACCCCATCTCCTCGAAAATTTTCTCTCTCTCTCTCTCTCTCTCTCTCTCTCTCTCTCTCTCTCTCTCTCTCTCTCTCTCTCTCTCTCTCTCTCCTGAGCTTAAAGCAAATGCTTCTTTGAGATAATCATTTTGTCTTTACGATAGTTTTCGTTTCGAAGTACTACAGAGGTGAAGCACTTGTCAAAAAGGAAAAGTTACAGAGATAAATTCCGTCGGTGCACCTTAATCGGTAAAGCATTCAGCTCCGGGGCAGAGGGATGCGAATTCAGTACCGTCACAGGCAGACTTGTGGGTTTCACATTCTGTGTATTCTTTACGGGCATCTTCACGTAACAACTTTATTAAAATATGAGATTTATTTTCTAGTGCAAGCAATGCAATTTTGCTTCGGGGCCTTGCAATGAAATTTCGCCCCGGGCCCCGCAAAAGCTCCATCGGGCCCTGGTAGTTTTATGAAACTAATGTAAAACAAATTAAATATGTATGTAATAAACAAAGGTCAAAACGCCTAGGTAATAAGGAAATAACTGAAAGAAAGAAAGAAAAATATCAGATAAATCCTTTCTCATTTACTGTCCATGTTGTTACTATAATTATTCATTTAAAAATTTTTGCTCAGCCGCGTTTGCGCGGAAAGATTTTTCCTTTTATTGTTCATTTATTTTTGAATTTGTCAGATTACGACTTCAGCTTATTATTGTGAAAACTCAAATGAATTAGCTTATTATTGTGGAAGCCCGAATAATGTTTTGAATTCCTCATTCCGATCTTTTTTTTTATTAATATTATTTTCGAAATTTAACGTATCGAATAGAATTGTATTTTACTTTCAGTATGCATGTCCATACTCAAAGTGCAGGTGAAAATTTTGACCGGCCCTTCTTCCGTAAAACCCCGTGTATTCGAAGGTTTAACTTGAGTATTCTACACTCTCTAAGAACTTTTCGTTGGTAGAAAACTTGTCAGTTGCGTTAGATTGATGCAACTTTCTGAATAATTTCTGGCATTTCATGGAACGAAAAGTATTGAAATGAGGCTGCACAGGAAATCGTACCATTGCGTGCTGAGTACGAAGAGCAGCTCCAGTTTTAAATCCTGTGGAGGATAAGGATTATTCGGAACTTGCCGAGGAGGCGCAGCAACAGCAGTAATCCATCATTGTGCTTAATTCCATGAGCTGAGGGGATAATTGCTTTTGAGCATCAGGGCCTCCTACATCCTGACAGTTAGAATCCAGGAAGCACTTGGATTCCCAGGTGTTGAGGAATAGTGATTCTGACCTTGATTACTGGCTATCTATCTGTCATTCCTGACTTTTTTTTTTTTCAATTTTACCCCCAGGTTCTGCTGTTCTGGGTGGGTGTCTCTTCTTTGATCACGTGACTGCAGCGTCGCTTGCCTTCATGTACGTTGCTTTTTCGCTTTCGGAGCTCACGTTTTTGTGTTTTCGCCCCCACGCCACCCTCTCCATCACAATCGTAAAAACTCGTTATCACCATTTAGTGTGTCGATGAGTCATGTAAGTGTACCCCGCTTTGACTGAACTGATTTTCATTAGACTTTTAATATCAAGGTTCCTTGAATATTTCAAGTCCTGAATGGTAGGGCGTGTGGCGTTGTTTTTAAAGGCATCTACTCGATACCAAAATGTATGGGAACTTCATTTATTATACATTGCTTTAATTAGACAATTTTTTACACGTAAACATAATACGATTGCTTTTTCATTGCTCAAAATGTTCAGTTCCAGTGGCATAACGTTTTAATAGAAAATATGCAAGAAACATTTAATGAAATTACCGAATGTAAAGTGCGCTAGTATTTTTATATATTCGTGCAGACGTGAATTCGAAGATGATAGGGCAGCCAATACCCAGAGCACGATGTATCAAGTCCAGCTGGGAAGAAAAACTCCATTCCGGCTTATGTTTATTATTCCTGTATAAATAAAAGTTTAAAATTATGAGATCTATCGGGTCCGTATTGGACCCATCATCAGATAAACAAACGACTACATACGTAGAGAGAACCTTTTAAATATACGGATGTAATGTGCGCGTGACATCGCATGTGCAATTGCTGAATGAGTTAAGCATTAATTTGTGCGCATGAAGGTAAAACAGCTTATACGTTATATGTACATTCAGCAATTGCACATGCGATATGTCACGCGCACATTACATCTGTATATTTAAAAGGTTCTCTCTGTGTAATCGTTCGTTTATCTGAGGATGGGTCCAGTGTGGACCCAAAAGATCTCATAGTTTTGAACTTGTATATACAGTATAGAGGCATAATAAACATAAGCCGGAATGGAGTGTGTGTTTCTTCCCAGCTGGACTTAATATATCGTGCTGAATTCGAAGATGGTAGGGCAGCCAATACCCATGTATTGGCTGTCTTGTCATCTTCGAATTCGAATGTAAAGTGTGCTTAAGTGTATGTGCTGCTGAACAGTATATACAGTAAAACCTCCTTTATCTGCCACTTTTGAACAACGGTCCTCGTTAATAACGGCCACTTGGAGTGCGAACGCATTCTTCTCATAAAACTAGCATTAGGAAAAAATCTGGGCTACAGCCACTCCTAGTAGAGGCCAAAAGTTCCTCACAGTCAGGATCATCACTTTGAGGCGCCCCAAGTCAGCTATGACATGCTTACCTCAGAGGTGACGAACGTATCAAAACGGCCAGTTGCAGTTATAAGCCTTCGTCGGTGTAGTTCAAGCGATAGATATCCGACTGCGGAAAAGAAAGATTCCAGTTCGAATCCCATCACCGGTAAATTTGAGCTTTTGCGCTATATTGGCACCCAAACGCAAAAGGAATCTCCTGGCCATAAGGCTCAAGAAAAATGTGTGATGCTGCTTCCACGCGTCATCTGGAGTTACACACCTACCTCATAGGTAACGCACATGTCAAAACAGCAAGTTGCAGCGATAAGCCTTCGTCGGTGTACTTCAAACGGTAGAATATCCGACTTCGGAAAAGGAAGAGGTGGGTTCGATTGCCATCAGTATAGTGTGGCTTTTATACTATACAGCTCCTCACAAAGTGACATCCCTTCGTGGCGTTAAAAGGTAAGCCATTTTCAGTGTACCTTACAGAAATCGCACGGGTCTTGGGAAACCTGGGAAGTCATGTGATTTTCATGGAAATCATGAAAAAGTCATGGGAAAATGCAGAGCTGAAATGGGCAAGACATTTACTCCTTACAAAAAAACGGTTTTGTTCCTTAACGTTTTGAACGGCCGATGTACCTAAACTAAATGGTACTCGAAATTTTCTGCGTACCCCAAACAGAAATGTTCACATCGCTGCTGGGTTGTACGAAATCTACGGCAAAGCAATTACTTTCACCCTCTCATCTCAGCAGCACCAAAAATAAACTTATTACAGTCCTTTATTCTTTGCTTCATGACCCAAGGCATGGTGGGAAAGTGCTAGTTCCCGTGAGTTGGACATCATACCACTGTGTAGAAACAAGTTACTCAGACATCTTTTCTCCCGTTTCTTAGGTTCGTCGCGATTGTTGTAGCCCTTTTAGCAGGTAATCAGTTAGAAAGGATTGGTGCCAATCATTTCCGTAAATGGCCACTTTGAACAAGAAAGCTAAGGGATAAGGAATGTTTTCCGATTCACTCGTTCCAGCAGTGTTCGTCCCAATTCGTGGATAGCAAATTTATTTGTTCAAGATGATTTCAGCCCATTTTGTTAACCCCCAGTTAATTTGTTTCAGTCGGCTAACGGGTTAACAGTGGAAAACTACGAATGCCCCCCCCCCCAGAATCCTTTGCTCGCGTATAATCTCATTCATAGCCCGTAACTGAGAGAAGTGTACTTGCTTGAAGGAATTTGTGAGTTGAGCGATATGTTGTGTTATAATTATTATTTTGCTGTCTTTCACCATAATTTCGCTGATTTCAGTATGTTCTGATATTTTTGGGCTTCCAATACTAATTTACCGTAGGGAGTAATGTTATTGTGTGTGGCAGTAAATATTCCTCATGATTCGATCGAACTATCAAAAGCATTCATTAGTTTTTTCACGCTATGTTAAATTAAACTCATATTTATTTCAATAAAGGCAAGTATTTTTTACGTTGTGACGTACTACCGAGGTGACGCGTGAGTCAAAATGGCAAGTTGCAGCGTTAAACCTTGCTGGCGTAGATTAATCGGTAGAACAGCCGCTCCTGGGTAGGAAGATGTCGGTTCGAATTCCACCACCGGCAGAAAAAGACAGTTTCGCTCGTAAAATGAATTTCCTGGCCGTGAGGTTAAAATAAAAAAAAAAAAAGATGACACCGAATTTTTGGGTGTAATAAGCACGTCTTTTGAATCCGTTCTGACTCAAATTAAATTTATCAAAGCTATTCAAAGTCCATGGTAACTGTATGGAAAACAATAGTATCTAACGGAAGAAAGAAGTTTTTCAATCGGGTTTTTAATCCCTTAGATATTGCTGTAAACGGAATCGTGAGCTTACGCCCTCTTGTTGCAGGCTTGTGCGTTAAGAAAAACATGAATTTATATGAGAAACATTTGGCATCGGAAATGCTCTCCAACACAGAAAGAATTTTTCAAATCGGACTCTTAGAAACAGAGATATCGACAAAAATAAGATGTGACTTTATGCCCTCTGGTTGGGAAACCATGCAATATTTTGGGAAGAAAGTATTCTCAAAAGTTTTTTCGATATGAGCGGTATCGTTCCAAGAGAAAAAAATTAGTCGAGTTTTAAGGAGCCCAGTTTTTGCTGCAAATACATCAGAAACAGAAATTAACACTTATGACCCCTGGTGGCCAAACGATTCTTTACCAAACATTAGAAATTATGTGAAAAATATTTTCCATCAGGTGTTGTATGCGGTACAGGAAGAATTTTTCAAATCGGAGTTTTAGAAGCAGAAATAACGCAGAAAACGCTATTTACTTTTGTGCCCCTAGCGGAAAGTCTATGATTTACTTGAAAATTTTGAATTTATAGGAAAAACATTTCCCATCGGAAACAGTATCCATCAAAGAAGAAATTTTTCAAATCGGATTCCTAGAAGTAGAGATATTGACAAAAATAAGATAAACATTTACGCCCCCTGGCGTAAAAACCATGCATTATTTCAAGAAGAAAATGTTCCTTAAAGGTTTGTCGACATGAGTAGTATCGGTCAACAAAAGACTTTTTTTTCAATCTAAATTTTAGAAGCTCATATTTTGCTGCAAATTCATCAGAAGCGGAAATTAAGACTTACGTCACCTGGTGGCCAAACCATTTTTTACAAAAATTAGAAATTATGTTCAAAGGATTTCCCATCAGGAGCTGTATCCGGTGCAGAAAGAATTTTTGAAATCGGAGATTTAGAAACAGAGATATATGGTGAAAGCAATTAACCTTTACGCCCCTTAGCGGAAAGTCTATGAATTACTTGAAAATTTTGAAATTATTTGAAAAATATGTCTCACGGAAAACTGTTTCGAATAAAGAAAAAATTTTCCAAATCGGACCATTAGAAGCAGAGATATTGACAAAAATAGATATACATCTACCCCCTAGAGGAGAAACCATGAAATATTTTAAAAAGAAAATATTCCGAAAAGGTTTATCGGCGTGAGTGACATCGGTCCATGAAAGAAGTTTTTCAATCGAGATTATGGCAAATACGTCAGAAGCAAAATTTAACACTTACGCGCCCTAAAGAAAACATTTTTCAAATCGGAGTTTTAGAAGAAGAGATATCGAGGAAAACGTAATTTACTTTTACGCCCCCTAGCGGAAAATCTATGCGTAGTTCGGAAAAGTAACTATTCCTAAAATACTCTTCAACATAAATGAAATCGAAAGATAAAATAATTTTTTCAATCGGATATTTAGAAGCAAATATGTGGAATATGTAAGGTCAGGTGATGCGTAACATCACAGCCTCTCCTTGACAAATGTCAACCCCGCCTTCTCGTGGTGCATCCTGTTCCCACTAAAGGGGCTCTGACGACCGCCAATAGCGGTATAACTATACCATCGGGATCAGAGGAAATGCTATCCCACACTCACCAACCCGCTTGGCCAGCGTGGTGAGTTATGGCCAAACACCTCCAAAATCACTCTACAACTTAAATCTTGGCCCTCAGTCTCCGGCAGCTGGAATGTACCTGGCCAAGGCAGCGGCCAGTGCGACATGAAGGCAGAGGGTGCTAAGAATCCCCGGAGGACCGGACTAGGCTGCCATTTGATGCTGACCTTGGCTACCTATAACGGACGCTCCCTATCTTCTGATTCAAGGCTTCTTGAATTGGAAGAGGAACTACAAAGGATCAAGTGGGACATCGTCGGGCTAAGTGAGGTAAGGAGAAAAGGAGAAGATCTCATTGAACTGAAAAGTGGACATCTCTTCTATTATCGTGGGACAGATACTGGCAGAACTAGTGGTGTTGGAATTATAATAAACAAGAAACTGAAGGATAAAGTGGTAGAAGTTGAAAGTTCCTCTGACAGATCTGCACGACTCGTTATCCAACTATCGAGAAGATACCAGGCTCAGATTATTCAAACTTATGCACCCACCACAAGTCATCCTGAAGAAGAAATTGAAGAATTTTATGAGGAAATTCGTCATCTAAATAATAAAGGTAAGCAGCACTTGAAGATAATTATGGGAGATTTCAATGCAAAAATAGGGCAACGGCAACAGAATGAAACTTCAGTAGGTAAATTCGGTCACGGCAACAGAAACCAGCGTGGAAATACTCTCGTTGAGTTTGCAGAGGCAGAAGGATTTTTCATCTTGAACTCCTTTTTCAAGAAAAAGCCACACAGGAAATGGACATGGAGACATCCAATTGGGACGACAAGTGAAATTGATTTTATTATGTGTAACAAAAAATTCGTCATCGAAGACTGCAGTGTGCTGAACAAGTTCAACACAGGTAGTGACCATAGATTGGTGAGATGTAAGATGCACCTCAACACTAAACTGGAACGTGGCAAGCTCATAAGACAAACAAAATGTATTGACATAACCAACCTTAAAAAACACCATAATACTTTCAAGTTGGAACTGAAGAACAGATTCTCTGCTTTAGAAGGCCTAACATTGGAAGAAGTGGATATTTCGGAAGTTAACAGAAAAGTAACCAAAGCTCTAATGGAAACAGCAACAAAATTAGCTGGGTCTAAGAACAAGTTGCATGTGAACAAATTATCAGGAAAAACCAAAATGTTGATGCAAAAAAGAAGAGAGATGAGGACAACTAAAGAAGATGTGACTTCCAAAGTGGAATATATAGAGCTATGCAAGACAACACGAAAAAGTATCACTGAAGACGTAAGGAAATTCAACTGTGAGCTAGTGAGGAAAGCAATTGAAAACAACCAAAGCCTTAAGATAGCAAAGGGACATCTCAGTAAGGGAAGAAAACAGATTATGGCTCTGAGAAAAGAAGATGGTTCTATAACAAGAAATAGAGGCGAAATTTTGACAAGAGTGAAAGATTTCTACTCCAAATTATATGAAAGGGATGATACATGTACTCCAGACATCATGAAAGGTACCAGAGTTCTTCCAGTCCTCCCAGCAGAAGTTGCTCATGCAATCAAGAACATGAAGCGGGGGAAAGCTCCAGGAGAAGATGGAATTACTATAGACATCATACAAGAAGCAAGTGGAGAAATTGAAACAGTACTCGCCCAAATTTTCACTCGATGCCTTAATGAAGGGAAGATTCCTGAGGATTGGAACATTGCTACAATGATCCTGCTACATAAAAAAGGTGACATTGAGGATCTCAGGAACTACAGACCTATCAGCCTCCTATCAGTGGTTTATAAAATCTTCACTAAAGTTCTTTCACACCGCTTGAAGGTAACACTGGACATGGCTCAACCGAGAGAACAAGCTGTATTCAGGAGTGGCTACAGCACAATAGATCATATCCACGTACGGAGAGAACTAATTGAAAGAGCGAGGGAATATGAACTTCCATTGTGCATGGCTTTTATCGATTATGAAAAAGCCTTTGATTCGGTGAAACCATCAGCAGTTACCACGGCTCTGAAATCCTGCGGTATTGAAGATGCATACATTAATATTATTAATAACATCTATGAAAATGCAAGTGCAAAGATTCGGCTGTTTGAAAATACAACACACATAAAAATTGGAAAGGGAGTAAGACAAGGTGACACCATATCTCCGAAGCTCTTCAATGCCACATTGGAAAATGTCTTTCAATCACTGAACTGGGAAAACAAAGGGATAAAGATTAATGGAGATTATCTAACCCACCTTCGTTTTGCTGATGACGTAGTCATTTTTGCAACTACCCCATCAGAGCTGCAGAGTATGATCCAGGAACTTGCTGACAAGAGTAAAGAAGTGGGATTAAAAATGAACTTTCAGAAGACAAAAGTGATGTTCAATGCTTTTACAAGAAATGAAGATTTATCGATTGATGGAGAAAAACTGGAGATAACAGATACATATGTTTATCTTGGACAGCAGATATCAAGTGAGGGTCACATTGATGAAGAAATTAATCGGCGTACAAAACTTGCCTGGAGAGCTTTTGGAAGAAACAGCATAATTTTCAAGAGCAATATGCCATTATGTCTTAAAAGAAAAGTGTTTGATCAATGCATCCTTCCAGTGCTTACGTATGGTGCAGAGACGTGGACCTTAACTAAAAGAGACATACAAAGGCTGCAGACAACTCAAAGAAGCATGGAGAGGTGCATGCTTGGTATAACCAGGAGAGATAAGAAGAGGAACTCATGGATCCGAAAAATGACGAGAGTGGAAGACATCATGTTCAGAGTTAAATCCCTGAAATGGCAATGGGCTGGACATACTGCCAGAAGGACAGACCATAGATGGACAGCCGAAATTTTAGATTGGATTCCAAGGGACAGGAAAAGACCCAGAAAAAGACCACATGGGAGATGGGTGGATGAAATTCGTAAATATGCGGGAGTGACATGGAGGAGACTGGCACAAGACAGACCGTTGTGGAGGAAACTTGGGAGACCTTCGTCCAGCAGTGGATTGATAATGGTTGACAATGATGATGATGATGATGTGGAATAAAATGTATTTTTGAATTCGACATCATCTGCGTTGTAGCGGCGAAATTGTACTACGTAAAAAAAAACCGAAATTAATTATTATCATTCGTATATTTCAAGCTTCCCAATGCAAAAAGAATTTTTCAAATCGGACTAATAGTTGCAGAGATATCGTGTCTACTGACGGACGGGGGACGGACAAACCGATAACATATATAAGCACGATCTTTTTTTACAAAAGACGTGCTGAAAAAGTGTGTGTGTGTGTGTGTGTGTTCTCCAACACAGAAAGAATTTTTCAAATCGGACTCTTCAAAGCATGGTTTGTCGGCGGACCCGAACCCTACGATTTCTTGCCCTCGCCTTTCTCGGGGAAGGGGATGAATGTGACGTACTACTACATGACGCAGGAGTCAGTAGTCAAGTTTCAGGAGGTAAGCCTTGCCGGCGTAGTTCAATCGGTAGAGCCGCAGCTCTAAGGTAGGAAGATCCGCATACACCCCCCCCCCCCCCCCAAATAGTTTCCCTCTAAACTTGCCATACAAAGCCCAAGTGTTCAAGCAAAATAAACATGGTACATGCAGGATGGAATACGAATAATAGATTCCAATAGAAATACATAAATTCAACCCATGTAAATTGTAGCTGTAACCGTTTCTGTTCGACCTTTTATTTAATTTGAACATTTATTTTTACTTGCTGTTGCTTTGACTTACTGGGTAAAATTTCATTTTACTCGCATATGCTTTGAGTTTTTTTTTTTTTTTTTCTGGTGTCATTGGAAAGCCTTAGACCCTCCCCCGTCAGAGCACGAACACTAATCGTATATAAAAGTGTAGAAACTTTATTAAAGGTTACTCATAAAATCGTGCATTTCCATTTTAAGCAGTATTTTATTTTTCAAAATACATGAAAAATAAGACTTTTTTTTCTGTGAAAATGGAATTCCCTTGAGCAAGTTATCCACTTACTAGAGGTGAAGTATGTGATGCACAAATCAGAAAAATAATTACTCCACTTATAATTACTTGTGGCCAAAACTTGTGGCCACTTTTTGAAAATTTCATATTCTTCAACTTTGCAGGCTTTATAGGAAATGTTATGTTCAGGGTTTCCAGACCTGTGCCAATTGCGCCATCCCGTGCCAAAACGTTGTTCTTGCGCCATTCTGCTAAAAATTCGCGATTTTGGCGACATCTGCGCCAATTTTGCGCCAAAAGTGAAAATTTTCCGGTAATCGATATTTTAGTCTAATCTTACGACATTCGAAACCGATTCTGCGATTAATTCGTGCGTGAGATTCTTCCGCGGATTCGCGGAGTCTCCTCTTTTTTTTTCTTTTGTCATTTTCGTTATCGATGCAAAAGTGAAGAGTCGTTTTAAACGTTTGAAAACGGAGTGCAGATTTTTCTCGTAATCGTATTTTTTCCTCTCGCGATTTTGCTTCTGTTCAGTATTGTTGTTAAATATAATTTCATTGCATAATTTCAGCTTGAAATTGTAGGCAACGATTTCCGAAAACGGAAGTTAGGCCGCTCGAAAATTTCCCCGTAATCTTCGGCCACGAGATTCTTACGCTGATTCGAGAAATTCCGTCTTGTTTTGTTATCATTTGGACCATTCCGGAGATCGTTGCACAACTGAACTGAAATTTTGGGAGTATTGGTGGCGGGGGTAGGGGGAATGGTTTTCTCCGTCGGAGGATGGAATTTCATCCTTCGAAAACGGAAAGTAGACGGAGGTAAGATTTCTCTCGTAATCGTAATTTTTTTTTCTCGCGATGTTTCCTCTACCCAGTATTGTTAGATATAATTTTATTCCATAAATATTTGTATTTCAGCTGGAAAATGTTAGATAAATTTCCGAAAACGGAAGTCGGACGGAGCGAAGATTTCTTCCGTAATTATATTTTTTCCCCCGCGATGTTCCCACTCCTATGTAGTTATTAAATGTCGTCACCCTCATAAATGTGTGTGCATTTTAGCTTGATAAGAGTGGGGGAAATTTCCAAAAACGGAAGTGACGAAGTTTGGAAATTTGTAAGAATTGATGCGTGGTATTCAGAAAAAAGTATTAATTCTCTGAAGATTACACCATTTATCTAAAATAGTGAAAGCTCTGATATTAGAATTCATGGTTTTCAAGCTGAAAGTTCTTTAAGTATGATGGATAAAATTGTCATCTGAATGAATAAAAATACAAAAACGAAAGAAAAGTAACAAAGAAAAATGGTAAGGGAAAACTATCAGCAGAAAAAAAAAAAAAGTAAACAGTGGATGCTGTGCAGAGGCAGAGTCAACAAAAGACAAATATGGTTGTGGAACTTGCTGAGAAAAAAGTAGGGTTTGCTCACAAGAGGAAACCAGAGCTAATGTTCTATCAAGTACAAGAACAAAACCAGGAAAAAAAACTGTTTGAAGCTATATCTTTCAAAACCACCCTATTTTGTTTGGAATTCAGTAATTTATAATTGTGAATACAGTGGTGTGATCTAGTTAAATATTTTCATAAATACTTTACAGTGAACGATTCAGTTTCGTTCATGTTGTGTAATATTCCCACTTTCTCACCGCGCAGTCTGATTTTTCACCAAATTAAAAAGTACGGCTTTGTTTTTTTCTTTGTCAGTCTCATGTATGTTATTTAAAATTGCTCACGAGCGCTATGGATAAATGAAAGTATTGTTTATATCGCATAACTTGCCATCTTCACCCTCACAATTTTCTTTTTCCAGATTGTTAGATATAATGTGTTGAACCACTTGCTAACTCGCAATAGTCTGCTTCATGTCCATGTCCATACATGCAGGAACCCACGTATGCAAGAGCAGTGGCTTTTTCAGACAGCAACAACAAAACAGTCATAAACTGATTCTACTACTACTAAAGAAAAGAAGGGGGGGGGGCAATTCTGCGCCAGAACGTCACTGCACAAGTTTTAAGTGATGGAAGCAGCTTTTATCTAACCAACTTTACTAAATCTCACTGTTATCTTATAGTTTTGGTTCTAGTTGAAATTGTTCACAGCAATAATGAAAGTTTGACATTGATAATTACTGGATGAAAAACATTGTATGAAGAGTATCATGGCGCAACTGCTGAAAAAATTTTACAATTTGATTCTTAAATGTTACATTAGTTTTCCTTTTATATCGAAGGTACGCTTTCCTTCAGAAAACCTTAGGAGTTTGTGATGCACACGCAAACCACGTACGCGTGGCTTGCCAGTTGGTTGGTTTCAGAAATAATGTATTTTCATCTAAATGCCATAAATCTCGAAAAATATGCTGCTAAAAATCAACCAAAGAACAAACAGTAATTACATATTATTTATTCTTCCTAAGTGTATATTCGCAAGCATTCAGTAACAATAGCAACAGTTCTTGGACGCGGCAGCATCCTATTCGTGTTACAGCGAAACAAATGCATTCAGAAAAAAATCCCTGATATTAATGTGTTACAGTTAAAATATTGCAGGTCACGTAGCATTTAATAAATCGTGGGTAGTATAATTGTTTTCCTATTTATCTCATGGTAGGAATGACAGAAATGCTAATTAACAGTCGTAAGAGAAACAATAGAATGTCAACAAACCTGAAATATAACATTTTTTCATAGTTCATAAAATAATAGTAATTCAGTATATAAATATAACTTGAAGCATGGCGTGGACTTAAAACAATTAAAAATACTATCATGAGCTGCTTCAAAACCTGAGTTCTGCTCCAAAATGCAAATTTTCTCGCTCCAAAACCCAACGTTTCTGCTCCAAATTGCATATTTTCCCGCTTCAACAATTGCTCCGAAACATGGCAGGGGCACTAACACCTCTGTATGTTTCTCTAAATGCAAATGTTCATATATCAATTGAAAGAGAATTTAATGCTGAATTCAATTAAAAAAAAAAACAGAATTCAAATATCTGCGGTATAAAAAGTTATTCTGCGCTACACTACAATCCGATAAAATGATATCAGATACGATTGCAATGTACTATTATAAGCATTTAGTAATGTAGCCTTTATTGTTTAAAACAGCAGCACAGCGACGTCTCATAGTATTTGTCATTTTTCTTGTAGGACTTCCGTCCACAGTGAGTAGAGTTTAGGTCCCAGCCACCTACAGCGAGATCGCCTTTTGGGCAGGACACAGAAACGGAAGGAATGAAAGCAAGTCTAGCGACTTTGACAGAACAGTTTGTAGTTAGATGTTGTTTTTCAATAAATAGATGGCGCCACCGTACAAGTATGATATTGCACATAG
This sequence comes from Macrothele yani, assembly GCA_039090855.1. Classification (NCBI taxonomy): domain Eukaryota; kingdom Metazoa; phylum Arthropoda; class Arachnida; order Araneae; family Macrothelidae; genus Macrothele; species Macrothele yani. Next base: position 85,379,795 of record CM076991.1, read on the forward strand.
AGGGGTGAGGGAATTTCAGGGGGGGGCATAGGAAAGGATACCCATTTAACCAGTGGGTCCAGCCTGGGGGCCGTCACTTAACGTGCTCGTCCGATGCACGGTGGATATTCAGCGATTGTTAGTAAATCACACCATCTCTGAAAGATCAGCCCAGGTTCGAACCTGAGGACCTTGCATCAATAGTCTGAACTGCTAACGATGTCTCATTGAGTCATTAAGTGCTTAAATCTCTGTCGTTGCTATCACGTGGTACCAGGAAGCAATTATAGCCTCAATTAATTGCCTTTTATTTGATGGACATACAAAATTTTTCAGTGCCACAAATGTTCTAGCGAGTTCAGATCAGGGTTGTTTCCTGACCAGGTCAACAATGGAATGAATGCTCTTTGCTGTGAACCACTGTTTGCATATTTGTGCTGTGTGGCTGGCAGCTGAATCCTGCTGAAAAGGAAATGGTGCATTGTCGGGAAAGAATGGTTCCAGGGTGGTCTCAATGTATTTTCTTGCATTCAGCGTGCCGTCGATTACATGAAGGCGGCCAATAGCATCTGCTGCCATGCATGCCCCAATCATAACGATTGTTGGGTGCTTTACATTTGCCTCCATTCAGTCAGGATGTAGCTGTTCTCCCACTCGACGTCTCACATATTTTCGCCGTCACACCAAATAAGTATATCTTACTTTTGTCACTCCAAATAACTTGCTTTCACTGATCCGCTGTCCATTCATTGTGTTCTTTTGTCCATTGTAGCTGTTTCTTGCCTTGCTGTAGATTTAGATATAGCTTTTTTCTTCGTCCTATATCTGATAATCTTCTCCTTATTCTTGAACTGACAGAAACACCAATTGCACCCAGCTCATCTCTGATGGCCTCAGATGAAATTCTTCTATGCTTGAGACACAGCCTTTTTATTCTTCTGTCATCAACATATTTAGTGAACTTTTCTCAGCCTTCTCATGCATTGGTTTTCAGTGGCTTTATTTCCTTGTTTCCTGATGACGTAAACACAACTTTCGTACTCCAGATGTCGTCGCTCTCCCACCTACTTGCCTGGCAATTTCAGCACAGGAAAGAACCGATTCACGTAATACAACAATCCTGCTTTTTTTCATGGATATCCAATCAACTCTTTTCTTTGGTGCCATTGCTCTATTTATTATCTACACTTTAAATTTCAATAAATACTACAAGTATGCACACAATCTCCAATTGCACTTGTTTTATACCGATAACCGTCTTTTTTCTACAGAACAAACAGCAAAGCTGACTTTCCCCAATTTGACACATGATGTATTGCAGCTACTGCCACTTGATTGGTCCCCAAAACAAGGACTGATTGGCCAGTAGGGTTTGCATTAACATTCGCCTTAACTGAATGACAGCTGTGTTTGTTTGTTTTTTGACTAAAGTAAGCATAACTTTTTTGTACTTCAATATATTTGAATTATGTTTTTTTTTTTGTATTGAATTCAGTATTAAAATCTCTTCAATTATAACATTTGAATTTAGTGAAACACAACATTTCCTCTAAGCCTGCAAAGTTGCAAAACATGAAATTTTCAAAAAGTGTCGACAATTTTGGCCACTACTGTATGTACTGAATTTCCATGGATGAAGCATAGATACGGTACAGGAATTTCAGGAAAGTTACTTGTTTTGAAAATTAGCTGCTATCGTTTCAGCCTTACCGTAGTCAATACGAACTGCATAACTCCTAAATATTAGTATCATAAAATGTTTCGTTAACTTTATATATTATCAATCCACTGCTAGATGAAGGTCTCCCCAAATTTCTTCCACAATTGTCTGTCTTGGGCTTGTCTCCTCCTTGTCACTTCAGCATACTTTCTAATTTCATCCATCCATCTGCCATAGGGTCTTCTTCTTGGTCTTTTTCTGTCCCTCCGAATCCAATCTAAAATTTCGGTTGTCCATCGGTGGTCCGTTCTTCTGGCAACATGTCCAGCTCATTGCCATTTCAGTGATTTCACTCTGATCATGATGTCGTCCACTCCTGTCATTTTCCTTATCCGCAAGTTCCTATTCTTATCTTTCCTAGTTACACCAAGCATGCATCTCTCCATGCTGCTTTGAGTTGTCTGCAGTCTTTGTATGTCTTTTTTAGTTAAGGTCCATGTCTCTGCTCCATACGTAAGCACTGGCAGGATGCATTGATTAAACACTTTTCTTTTGAGACATAATGGCATACTGCTCTTAAAAATTGTACTGTTTCTTCCAAAAGCTCTCCATTCAAGTTTTATACGGCGATTTATTTCTTCATCGATGTGGCTCTCACTCGATATCTGTTGCCCAAGATAAATGTAGGAAACGGTTGTCTCAAGCTTTTCTCCATCAATCGATAAATCTTTGTTTCTTGTAAAAGCATTGTACATCACTTTTGTCTTCTGAAAGTTCATTTTTAATCCCACTTCTTGGATCATACTCTGCAGCTCTGAAGGGGTAGTTGCAAAGATGACTACGTCATCAGTAAAACGAAGGTGAGTTAAGTAATCTCCATTAATCTTTATCCCTTTGTTTTCCCAGTTCAATGATTGAAAGACATTTTGCAATGTGGTGTTAAAGAGCTTTGGAGATATGGTGTCACCTTGTCTCACTCCCTTTCCAATTCTTATTTGTGCTGTATCCTCAAATATCCGAACCTTTGCACTTGCATTTTCATAGATGTTATTAATAATGCTAATGTATGCATCTTCAATACCTCCGGATTTCAAAGCCATTGTTACTGCTGATGGTTTCACTGAATCGAAGGCCTTTTCATAGTCAATAAAAGCCATGCATATAATGGGAGTTCATATTCCCTTGTTCTTTCAATTAGTTCTCTCAGTATATGATCTATAGTGCTGTAGCCACTCCTGAATCCAGCTTGTTCTCTTGGTTGGGCCATGTCTATCTAGTGTTACCTTCAAGCGATATGAAAGAACCTTAGTGAAGAAAAATAAACCACTGAATGGAGGCTGATGGGCCTGTAGTTCCTGAGTTCCTCAATGTCACCTTTTTTACGCTTTCCAACCGTAGGTTGAAGAAGCGTATATGCTCCAGCTTTTTCCGTCTGTCGGCACGATAACTCGCGTAAAAGTGGTTCGATTTCGATGAAATTTTGGTATGTGGTAGGGGACCACCTGGGGACGAACCCTATTGGAAATGGGGTCAAAGATCACGACGTAGGAGCGGGACCCATTCCACCACCCTTATGCGTCATAACTTGCGTAAAAATGGTTCGAGTTCGATGAAATTTTAGTATGTGGTAAGGGACCAACTGGGGACGAACCCTATTGAAAACTGGCGAAATGGGGTCAAAGGTCAGGACATAGGAGCGGGATCCATTCCACTGCCCTTATGAGTAATAACTTGCGTATGAATGGTTCGATTTCGATGAAATTTTAGTATGGGGTGAGGGACCACCTGGGGACGAATCCTATTAAAAATGGGCGAAATGGTATCAAAGGTCAGGACATAAGAGCGGGACCTATTCCACCACCCTTATGCGTTATAACTTAGGTAACAAGTTAGTAAAATCATGCAACGCATTGATTATAATACGCTTACCAACATACCAGAAATCATTACTCAAGTTATGAGGATAATGTCTGTGGAATAAATCTCGCTCCTGTGCCCTGACCTTTGATCCCATTTCGATGATATTCAACAGAACCGGTAAATTATACTTCCGGAACAACATGAAAAGTTTTGTCTCAATCGAAGCATTTTTCGTAAGTTATAACGCGTAATGGCAGTGGAATGGATCCCGATCCTATGTCCTGACCTATTAAAAATGGGCGAAATGGTATCAAAGGTCAGGACATAAGAGCGGGACCTATTCCACCACCCTTATGCGTTATAACTTAGGTAACAAGTTAGTAAAATCATGCAATGCATTGATTATGATACGCTTACCAACATACCAGAAATCATTACTCAAGTTATGAGGATAATGTCTGTGGAATAAATCTCGCTCCTGTGCCCTGACCTTTGATCCCATTTCGATGATATTCAACAGAACCGGTAAATTATACTTCCGGAACAACATGAAAAGTTTTGTCTCAATCGAAGCATTTTTCGTAAGTTATAACGCGTAATGGCAGTGGAATGGATCCCGATCCTATGTCCTGACCTTCGACCCTATTTCACCCATTTTCAATATGGTTCGTCCCCGATGGTCTTCTACCACATACTAAAATTTCATCGAAATCGAACCATTTTTACGCGTTATGACGCATAAGGGCAAATATCAGGAACATTGAGCATTGCTCAGGTACAGGGGGATGAGGGCACAAAAATTTTTTTATTTTGATATGTTATTTTCAAGTATTGTAATGCTAAGTCTAAACCATCAAGATTAATAATGATAGACGAATTAGAGACAAATTAATTTAGAATAAACATCAAAACAAAGATGAATGGTAATTTTATATTTGTGTTAGAGTAAGAATTTTTTTAAATTTGTTTTTGTTATTTCCGAACATGAAACACCAAATAATAAATGTTAACATGGGGTTCTTCATCGAACCCCATGGTGACATTGGTTTTTCATCGCTGTCTATTTATTCGCCGCATTTGATCAAGGTTTTCTTCCGATATAGATTCATTGAGGGTTATAACGTCGGACATTATTTCCATGCTCCTCGCCTTAGCTGCTCAGAATGGTCTTTTTGTAGGCTGATCTTCTTCCAATGGAAGGTCATGTGTTTCGAGACTGGAATGTGATCGGAAACCATCGGCTCGTGAATGTCCAAGCTGTTCCATATTTATTTCTTCCGCTTGTTCTTGTTTCAACAGTGCCGTATTCTTCTTATTCTTCTTATTAAAGTTGAAACGTGCATGTTTCGTAGAGAATCGACCAGCCACATTTTTTATAATGTTTTACCATCCACGTGACACTCCGTTAATAGTAATTAATAAAAATGAACTAATCATATTTTAGCACAGCGGATACGCTCGTCATCAAGTGACTATTCAAAAAATGTAACAACAAAAAAATGCTTTATTAAGTTTAAATTTTGAAGGAAAAAAACATGCGAAATCAGCGTTCCGCTGCTTATACTGTACTACGCATCAGCTCCAAGCAACTGGTACAACTCACTTTTTGTTCTAAAAGAAAATAGAAGTAATGCGTAATACGCACACAAAGCGTGACGTAATGAGGCAAATGGTCGGGAGAGAGTGACGTCATAAAACTTTAATAGGATCCACAAACAATGCGTGACGTAATGAGGCAGATGGCGTGACCGCGCGCCAACATGTCGATCGCCAGAATGTGACGTCATAAGATTTCTAAGAATGGGAAACATTAATAGGACGACGCCATAACACTAAAACCGTGGTAACTCGGGGTGGTTATTTAACCCACTAAACGAATTTTTCCAAACTCGAGATCAAGCTAAATCGATTTATAGTACCAGAAAACGTAGGTTAACCACTTTCATCAAAATCCTTAGAGCCGTTTTCAAAATAAAATTTACATATATACATATTGTGCACCGATCTCCCGTGAGGGGACGTAAAGGTCAAAACCGTTTTCTCGCTGTCTGTGCTTCTGAGAGACGTGTTTGAAAGATTAATTTTCTTTTTCTCTTTAGCATAGCTTTTTCCACGAATATTTTTCGCCTATTTTCAACTATAAAAAGTTGAAAATAGCAAAATTCTTATTCTGCAAAATCCTTATGTTTCCTCCTATCTTTCCTCTTTTAACTGTTCGATTTGAAAATCTTTTTGTCTCCGATACCTTCCTTTCTTCTGGTATAAGAAACTTTTTGTGCTCCACTTGTTACTTTTCGTAACATGCATTTTAGCGGCTGGTGGAATTAATTAGGTGTTCCTATTTCTGGATATTTTATCGCTTGTAGAAATCCGGGTTGTTTGTTTTTCTAACCGGTTCCATTGACTTTGAATAACTTTGATAAATTTCATTTGCGTCGGAAAAGGTTCAAAAGACGTGCTCATTACAACCGAAAAAAATTCGGTGTTGTGTTTCTTATAGTTTTATACAATCAAAAGATCCTATAAGTAAATTTTGGACCTTTTCATTGCATTAAAGACTACTGTGAGCAGAGCATGATCACGATGCAGTCATACATCTTTCAACCAAAGCCAACATTTCGGAGATTGAAAAATGACTTTTTTTAGGAAACATAAGTGGCTGACAGTCTCTCGCTAGATGTTTCTGGCTTTTCTAGCTGACTTCGATCAGATGCTTTCTTGCTGACTTTCGTTAGGGTGCTGTTTCTTGTCGGATGTATTCTCTTGTTTCACGTTAGATATTTTGAGGTTCTCATTACGCTTATCGCCCTTGTTGGCAGTTGATTATATTATTATATTATTTGACTTTGAAGCATTAAATTATTATCGAGTTAGTTCTATTTGAAGAGTGTTATGAAGTTACGTACAGTCTGCTGCACACAGTGTATTCGAGAACCTGTATATCAAATTACTGGATAAGATTATATGTGCTGCCAAAAGGAGTAAATAAACTCCTTTTGGAGTTTATTTACTCCAAAGTAAATAAACTCCAAAAGGAGTTTTGAAGTTTTCGTTAAATACAGACTTGTTAATTACTGGCCGTTCAAGCCAATAACTGCTTAATTAAAATATATCTGTCTAGGTATCCGGAGCATCGCTACGTAACAACGCAATTTTAATGTTCACGTAATGTGAATATTCTGGTGAAGCTGACTCTTCATATGTACACTCTCTGCAAAATAATAATAATAATAATAATAATAATCGAAGCACTCCGAAAAAGTTGTTCGATCCTGATCTGATGAAACTTCGCATGCAAGTACCTCAGAGCCGAATATGCAAATGTTGGAAAAGTAACGAGCAATGACGAAATAGTGGCCCGCCACAACACATGGGAACCGCGTTTCAAGAGCAAAGCTCGCACGCAGGGACAATTGTGACAGCGAATTGCTGTTGCATTAACCTCCACGGATTGTGGGGATGCCTCGACATCGGATCCGTGCACAATACGAGCAAATGGGCGGGTTTAAGAGAGGACGTATAATTGGGCTGAGAGAAGCCGGTAGGTTAGGTCGCCATATCGCCAGGCATTTGGATCTAAGCGACGTGACAATCGGACGATGTTGGCGCCAGTGGGTCGAGGAGGATACAGCCCAGCGGCTCGCGGACAGTGGACGGCCAAGGGCAAAAACAGAAATCAAGGATCAAGCTATTGTGAGAGCCGCACAAACAGAACCGAATTCGTCGCTCTCAACAGTCCGTGTCTATGTTGCGTCATCTACAGATATGAAAATGGCCATCCGGACCGTTGGCAGACTAATTCGAAGAGGCCAGTCCATTAGGGGGTGGGGTTCTTCGAATTAGTCCATGGGCAGTGGGGCTCTCCATTGCCGGACTACGTTCAAAGAGGCAGCTCCGCCGCCTACCACTGGCTAGCGAGCTTCGCCGGCACCGTTTGCTGTGGTTTCGGGCCGGATCTACATGGGATAGTGTCCAGTGGCGTCATGTTGTCTTCAACAATGAGTCACTGTTTACATTTGGCGCCGATGACCAGCACATACATGTCTGGAGAAGAGCCGGCCAGCGCACAGATCCTGCCTTAATCGTGAAACGGTACACTGTCCACACACCGGGAGTGACTCTTTGGGGAGTCAGTTCCTGAGGTGTAACCGGACACCCTTGTTAGTCCTCCGTACCACCCTCACGGCTCAACGATTCGTCGACGACATTCTAAGACCTGTTGTGTTGCCGTTCCTGTCGCAGGAACACCGAGCAGTTTTTCAACAGGATAATTCCCGTCCCAGACCTGCCTCCGTAATGTCGACACTCTTCTATGGCCAGCCCGATCGCCCGACCTCTCACCGATTGAACAATGGGGTGCCACCTACGCTCATACCAGAATGTCGGCGAACTGGTCCGCAATTTGGACCTTAAAATAATAAAAAAAAGCCTAGAAGCACCTCAGGACAGTATCCGTGAACTGTATGCGTGTCTGTGCCACGCCGGGTAACCGCTTGTATCTGAGCCAGAGGTGGCGCTACAACGTACTGACTTCCTCCACTCGTGTAGCTGTTTTATCCGAATAAATGGCCCAACTTCCGTAGAATTGCAATCATTTCCTTTCCTATGCATGTGTATTGCACACACAAATTTTCATCTGGATTGGATGATTCCTTCTGGGTGCTTTGAGGGTGGTTTTTTTTTTTTTTTTTTTTTTGTGCAAGTAGTGTATATTTATACATATTTAACTAAGGACATTATAAGTTGAATGAGATAATCCATGCATTGAGATTCAGTGACGGCTTTGCACGAGTAAATTAAAATTGCTAAATATTTGCTGGCGGAAGAAACGTTTTCAATTGTTACTTAAATGGCTCAGCTACGATCGTAAATGATAAATTAGGTAATAAAAACAGCGAAAGCATATTATGTACTCAAAAATCTCATCACGCTGGAGTATTTCCATTTGAACATGCTACCGTTACAGCGCCCAAGAATCAACGTATTCCGAAGAGAAGTATAGGAATCTGAATAAACATTTGCGCTTCTCGAAGCGCTCGATGCCCTCTCCTAGCGACGACCTTTCTGATCCAGAAACGGATCTGGGCTACGAATCAGCAGCTCTTCAGTTATGAATATAGATGTTAATGAAAAATAAATCTTCGGGAATACATGACATTCGGCTCCCGATTTACACATCATGAGGCCCTGGGCCTACCTTCAAATCGACGCCCTCTGCTTTTGAGGAAAACACATAGAGGGAGGAGTATGTTTTTGTCCGACACACTGTACTGATTGCTACTGTGGATATGTGTGCTTGATTATTGTTATCAAGTTATCAAACCCATTTTCTTTGTTGAGTTTTCTTCATTTTTGTTAATTATATATTCCTTTTTAGTAGACAGGACCAAAAAAAAAATTTTTCGTCTTTTGATGACAATAAGAAAACACACCGATTCATAATAACCCATTACATAAGCACACTGTCGCTGACGTTAAGTATCCTTTGTGAACAATACAGTAAATGATTACTCCATGATTTCAACACTTTCTCTTAAAATTGCTGATTACTTCATGACTTCAACACTTTCTCTTAAAATTGCTGAATATTTGCAGGCGATAACTGCTCAATATTTGCAGGCGATTGGCGAGATCCTCGAAGCAGATATTTGCTTCGAGGATCAAGTCTCTAAACAAACCACGCTATCAATATGACATAGCCGAGTTACACCAATGACGCATGATGACTGTAACGTATACTCTAGTTTAACTTTCCTTTTGATTCCTGTTATCTTATGTAAATTTTGATTTATTCTTGTTAAGCACTTTCTAACCTTAACGCTACATTTTCTCTCTCGGTGGTAATGTTTTGGCAACCTGACGATTCAGTTGTATCGGAGAGAGTCGCAACTGATAAGAATGTTGTTTAGAATTGTATCGGGGAGAGAGAGAATTGTTACCACTCATTTTTTTATGAGCTTGATTGAATCACTTGCTTCAATATCAAAAAAACATAACATCCAACGTATCAAGTTGTTGTCGGGCTAGTAAGACTTGAAAAGAATTCTATGTTACGAGCATATGCTGTATTCAAATATCGAAGTACTATACTTGATTAAGTACGAATTGGAGTTATAGTTCTGTATAATTAATGTTGTGCTGACCTACATGTGCGAATCAAAGGCCAGTAAATAGTAACTCACCTTGTAAGTAGAGTTTTACTTTCACCTGGCCGTAAATTCAGTTCTGTGCTTGGTTAGTTCTGTGTTATATATCTAAGCTATCCGGAGCACGACTTAAATTTTTAAAGAATAAGCTTTGCAGTGAAATTCGTAAGGGTTTAGTTATGGCATAAGCTATATCTACAAAGATTTAAGCACTAAAACACTACATGACGTTATATTGATAGGTCCCGCAATGTGCTGCCCCTCCCCCATTCAGTAATTAATTTAGAACTGTCTTGATATTCAGCATAATACAGCGGAAGTGTATGTTTTGATGACGTAAAACATTTTTTTATGAATTTCATTTCATTTCATTTCATTTTTTCTGCTGTTACAGGTTATTGAATAATGATAACAATTATTGACAGTTATAAAATAACAGCAAGGAAGCTCCAGGAAAAGGCCTCATTGAGTCCTGTCTAAGTCCGGAGCTCCCTGAAGGAAATGTACAAGTCAAGTACAGCAATGTACACCACCAGCCATTAGTATAACTCTTTCTCCCCCCCCCTTATTATTCCCTTAAATAGTTAGCTTAATAAGTATGCTTTTAATTTTTTCTTATAGAGGTTAAAGTTATTAATCAATGTCAGTTCTCCGGGCAATGAATTCCAAAACGCGGGCCCACAATAATTTAAACTTTGTTTCATAGTTAAAGCTTTAGGGAGCACTGGTATAAGTGCCTGTTGATTTCTTGTATTATATTGATGCGTATATGTAGATATTTTAATTAAATCCTGCTCTATGTTATTTTTTATTCTTTTGTACATGATTTTACCCAAGTTAAAATTATATGATTGTTTAATAGTCATTATGTTATATTTGTTAGGGTCAACTCTTGTATATGTATGTATACATGATTGAGAAAAAACAACATTATTACAACTATATTTTAAATCTAATATTCTAATATACTTGTTTTGAAGTATTTGTAATTTTTTAATATTAGATTGAGTTGTTTGACCTCATGTTAATATACAGTAGTTAAGGTGTGTATGAACTAAAGTAAAATATATTAATTTTAATGTTTTAACAGTAAGATTTGTCAGGACATGACTTACAATTCCTATATTTTTTGATAATTTATTCAAGAGATTATCAATGTATTTATTCCATTTTAAATCATTATTAAGTTTAATACCTAAGTAAGTAAACTCATTTGCTATTTCAATTGATTTCTTGTCGAGAAGTAATGGTATATTAATAAGTTGACTTGTTTGTTGTCTTGAAAAAACTGCTTTAGTTTTATCTGTATTTAATACAAGTTCATTAGCAGCCAACCAATTTGTGTATTTTTGCAATTCAATATTACTTAGTAAAATTATTTCTTCTGGATTAGTACCCTTAAATAACAATGTAGTGTCATCTGCATAGAGGATAATTCTAGATTCAGATTCGATGTTAGAATGGAGTTTATATGGCAAGTAGGAAGTAGTAGGTCTCAGCTGCAATTTTTTTATGTTTTTAAGACTGAAAAAATATAGTGCTCGATGAAGTTGAAAAGTATTTATTTCCTTTGAAGACACTCCCCTCCCATTACTCCTGGTGGCCAAGGACATTTTAGGCCTGCAGATAAATCAGGCCCTGGTGACAGTTCTACAAGCAGATTATTTTTCGGCTAAAAGGGCCGTATTTAACTGCTTACCCTGTCGTCTCCTAATGAAACTTGAAAACTGCGTCCTTTTGCTTTTTCAGGCACTGGGCTTCATCACACTGTTACTTCCGTTTCGTGGTTTTTGATAGCAGCATTGCAACTCACTACCGATGTCGGTTAATTGCAGAAAGTCGTGTGTGGTTGTGCCTGGTTAATAAGATCTTTTTCTGCAGCCGCAATACTCTGCGATTGTACTGTTTAAAAACCAATTATATAGTAATTAAAACAGACTTGCTGTTCGTAGTTCGCGTTTCTGTATCTCAGCCTTACTACAAGTTTTTTAAGTATTGGTGTGAGCGTGCGTGCGCAGGCGTCCGAATCCGAACTTTCATTCAGGGATCTGAATTTTCGTATCGCAGCTTCTGCTTCATTGATTGAATTGTCTATAGTGAAATCAGCAATCAGCCACCCACATGAAATGAAATGTGGGTTCAACGACGAGAGGGAGGGCATTTTTTTTTTTTTTTTTTTTTTTGATGGCTACAATTGGCGGAGGCCCAAGTTGAGATGGATAATTAATTCCTGGCTTTGGAAGAGCCCATTGACTTGATCCACTTATCGTTAATAGTGACTTCCATTCACGACTCAGCGTTCAATAGAGAGTGCTTGCTTATTCGGTCGGTTTTACCGCTTGCTTTATTTAGAGTGTAGCCTGTTAGGACAGCTCTGAAGTGTAATGAACGTGTAAGTGATTGGAGAGTTGGAGTGTAGATGTACTTACCTCTGCGCGTTTTATTTCGGTGGAATGTCTGTGGGAAAAAAAGTTATTACGTTATTTTATTTTGCCCTACCATCCTTCCGACTGTGGGCAGTACCTCTGCTTCTAAATTAAAAAAAAATGTTGCGTCGGATAGAGTTATGTATGATCAAGGATTTTCAGTTCACTATGTCATCCGTCTGTCCTTTGAGCGTGCCTTCCTTTCTTCGAGAAGGCACGCAATCTTTTTAAGTGTGTGTATATTTATCTCTTAAAAAAAAAGGCAGCATGAGCATATCTAAGATTTACTTCATTTTCTCTAGTATTTCGTGATTCTGCATTTTCCCGGTAGGTAGCACAAGTGTTTATAATCACGATAGCTGTACATTTGTCACGATAGCTATGTTTGTAAATGTATTCACGAAATCCGTTTTGAATCTGATAGAGAAGCAAACGTGACAGAAATTTGTGAGCTTATTCTGGGAAAGAATTTTTCCACAAAGTAGCAGTAACATACACCGATGAGTCCTTACATTATGACCACCTACCTAATAAGCTGTAGGACCCCCTTTATCCCGCAAAACAGCGTCCACTCGGCGAGGCATCGATTCGATGTGGTGGCGATACGTATCGTGGGGTATTTGGTACCATAGTGTCAACAGCAGGTCCTCTAGTTCCCGTTCATTTCGGAGTAGTGGCGATTTAGCGCAAACCCGCGTTTCCAAATCGAACCACAAATGTTCGATTATGCTCATGTCAGGTGAATTTGGAGGCCAGGGCATTAACAGAAAGTCACCAGCATGTTCCTCGAAGCACCCCTTGACGATTCTGGCAGTGTGACATGGCGCATTATTCTGTTGATAATGGCCTTCACCAGCAGGAAACACTTGCCATAAATGGGTACCTTGGTCCACAGTGATGTTCAGATACTTGACAGCTGTCAGGGATTGTGCCACTGGGATAATGGGGCCAAAAGTGTCCCAAGAAAACATCACCCACAGCATAACACCGCCACCGCCGGCCTGTTTCCGCCCAACAGTGCATCCAGGTGCTATAGCCTCCGTTGGTAATCGCCGTATCCGCACTCGCACTGTTAAAAATTGGTGCTTAGAAATATGCAAAATGTACTCGTTTTTTGAGTACATTCTGGGCTTATAATAGCTCCAAGTACTTCTCTCATTTTTGGAAAAGACACGTACTCATTTTTGAGTGCATACAGGGAATCAATTGTGAGTATATCTGGTATTTATAATTTGAAATATATGTACTAATTTTTGAGTACATATATTTTAAATATATGTGCTCTAACTTCATGCAGTTTCTGTGCCCTTTCGGGCAGGGCACAGAAACTGAAGGAAGTTAGGAGCGATTCTGACAGGATAGTTCGTGAGTGAGAGCACACTAGATGGCGCCACCGTACGATTTTGCCCATAGAAGGCAGAGAGAAATTAGGTGGGGGGGGCTTAGGAACTTTAACCGGAGAATTCCTACCTGGGGGCCGTTACTTAATGTGCTCGTCCTATGCACGGCGGGTATTCAGCGATTGTTAGAAATCCACACTACCAGGCTAGCCTTGAACCTGCGGTCCCTCCATCAGTACTCTGAATCTCTAACCACTAAGCCATCCGCGGCTCGGTTTCGAATTTGTGATACGTGTACTCTATATATACTCATTTAGTGATAGAATCAACTGGAAGTATATTATTCGATGGCACATCTGGGATAATAGATATACTCGTTGTCACATGCTGGACAAATGGACAGCACAATTTTATGACAAATGTAGTGATGAAGCGACAATATACAGCCGGCCCTCGGGTTGCATATGTACTGCTCTGTGAACTTCACCTGCGTCACCGATCGTACTCCAGGCGCGCTCATTTCTCTAGGCTGGGGGGTGGTGGTCATAATGTAATGACTCATCGGTGTGTAAAACACAATGCTCGACATAGAAAATGCCACACCATGAAGGAATGCACGAAATGAGACGAAACTTATCACACATGTAGACAAGTCGGTGGGAAAGAATTCGTTTAATTTCTGAGAGGTTGCATGAATGCGATGGGCGAGGAGACGATATACCTTAATGTGGCCTGAGTCAGTAGGTCGTGTGACAGCTGTACTGGGTTATACATTTGGCAACACCACGTGGCATCGAAAGGGAAAGTCCCCGGATGGTGTCCTGGAGTGTCGCTGAGCATGCGCCGTTGATCTGTGTCGAATATTCATCGACATTGCGAGGGGTCTTGCCAATGACGTCCCGCACGTTCTATGTTGAGTAGAAGTCGGCTAATTGCGCTGGCCACGGTAGCACCTGGACATCTTGTAGGCACTGACACCTGATGTTGGCAGCGTGCGGGCTGGCACTATCTTGTTGAAACTGGACATCAGGGATACGAACGGTGAACGGCTATTGAAACTAATAGCGTCGCGAACCATGACATTAGGCTGAGGAGCCATAGGTCGCTCACAGATGGCAGCAAGATCATCCCGGTGAAAAATCCTTCTCCAGACTCTTAATTGGCGATTGTCGGAGCTAAGACAGAAGCGAGACTCGTCGCTGAATATGACATGGTTTCATTCGACCCACTACGCATTTTTGATACATCACTGCAACCTTGCGTGACGATGCGCTGCTGTGAGTGGTAGTCGTCGCGTTTGTCTGGCGACAGAGAAAACCTACCTCAACCAATCTGCGATTCACATTCCGTGTTCATACGGGGATGTCCATAATTGTCTGTACACGTCATCAAATGTGGGTTTAGGGGCTGCTACGGCTTGCTGTCGAATGCGCTGATCGATGCATTCGGATGTCCCATCTACGTACGCCAGTTCTTTCTGGGACCACTATAGCCATGTTCAGCCGACGGTGGTTTCATCCCGGTGCGACGCAGGGACAACCTAGTCGTTCGTGCGCGTAGCCCTTTGATGAAGCCTCTGGTAAAGGTGTCCTTGTGGTGGTAGAATTCTCGATGACTTCGCTCTGGCATTTTAACTCCTTACGCGTGCTTTCGCCATCGAGATCACGCCGATACATTGATCCAAACGCCCTCACCTATCGCGTGATTGATTCGTAACTGCCATTATTTACATTACCTAACTGTCCCCACATACCAGTGCTGAGTTCGGGCTCAAGTTTAGGAGCCCGAATTTTATATTGCAAAATAGAGCCCTGACCCGAACGAGCCCGGAAACTATGACTAACCTACACTGAAGAGCAATTGAATTAGAGATACGTGTCTAGTAACGTGTAGCACCACCTTTCGCCCTGATGACGGCGGCGATTCGTCTCGGCATGGACTCGACAAGGCACCGGAAGCGTGCCTTGTCTGAACAAGCTCCCACAGTTCACGAAGATTTGATGAAGGGGGTCAGAGCTTCGAACATCTCTCTCGATGGCATCCCAGATGTGCTCGATGGGATTGAGGTCAGGTGACCTAGCTGGCCAAGGAAGCGAGGTCACGTCGGTGGAGTGTTCATCCAACCATTTGGATACGATTCGGGGGCGATGGTACGGTGCATTGTCTTGTTGCAGGATGAGGTCCCCCAGTGGGATGTTGAAGACGCACAAACGAGAGCAAATGGTCGTCCAGGATATCCCGGTAACGTTGACCTGTGAGGGACGATGTCACACGTACCAGGGGTCCCATTTCAGTCTACGTAAACAGTCCGGAGACGAGAATGCCACCCCCACCAGCTTGAAGAGTACCGTGCTGGCAAGAAGGATCCATGGCTTCATGTGGTTTGCGCCGTATTCGTATCCTGCCATCCGCATGTACCAACGTGAATCTCGACTCATCAGTCCAGGCAACATTTTTCCACATGTCTAGGGTCCAGTGGCGATGTTCCCTCGCCCATGCTAATCTTTGCACCCTGTGGTGTGCGGTCAGCAGATGTACCCTCGTGGGACGATGGCTTCTGTACCCCATAGCGAGGAGATGGTTCTGGATGGTGTGGCTGCTTACACGTTTTTGTGCACCAGCGTTAAATTGCCGAGTGATTTCTTGCACTGTGGCCCGTCTATCCGCTGTTACAATGCGAGCTAGCGAACGATGACCCTGCTCATCCACACGCTGTTGTCCACGGCAGTTGCCCCTCGTAGGGATGCTTTTACCGGATTCGATGTACTCACGGTGCACCCGCGACACAGTGTCTCGTGAAAATCCCATTGCCTGCACGACTTCCGAGATGGAGTGAGTGACCCATTCGTCGGGCCCCGACAGTTTGCCCACGATCAAATGCGCTTAGATCCTTCGTCTTACGCATTTTGATTCCGACTCTTACTGATTTCCGTCGCATCACTCCTTATATTGTCGGATCGCTGCATACGTCATGTCGTTTCCGTTTACAGGGCCGCCCACAGCGCCACATTTGCATAACGCCAGCTGTCTCTAATTCAATTGATCTTCACACTGTATTTAGGCATTAATAAAAAATAATCTATTCTAGATTTCCCCTCTTTTCCCCCTACAATTAACTGGTAGGTATCTTTCAGAACTGGGGAGTGTGCCGCCCCGGTGGCGCAGTGGTCTAAGGCGCTGGCCTCTAATCATTCGTCCGTAAGAGGTCCGGGTTCGAATCCCGGTCAGGCATGGGCGTTGTGTTTGTCTTACGGCACTGGCTCTCTCCCTTCCCTGGAACCAGTTACCCTAAATTAGGGACGGGCGACTGCTTATAGCCCATTGAGTTGCTCACGGTGGTCGTTAAACCTCCAATCAAAAAAAAAAACAAAAAAAACTGGGGAGTGGAGGAGAAGCCTTTATCTGTTTCTGTAGTACAGGGTAATTCAAAATGATTGCCCCGATTACAAATGGCAATAACGTGTTTATGAAGATAAATAGACAGCTGATATCCCTACAAAAGAAAGAAGAAAGTTTAGAATTTTATTGGAACCTACTGCTGTATTGCTATGGTGACGTAGGAAAGTGAGCTGCCCGAATTATTGGATTGGTCGTTGTGGATAGAACGACAGGGTTTTCTGCAAATGGCACCCCAGATCACCGGACCTTGCTTCTTGTGACTTGTTTTTGTGGGGGTATGTCAAAGACCATGTGTATGTGCCACCTTTGCCGAGAACACTGCAATAACTAAAGATGAGCATTCAGCTCGCACTGGAATCAGTGACTACGGACTTGTTTCATAATGTATGGCGTGAAATGGATTACCGTTTAAATGTTGTCCACGTGACCCAGGGGAGTCACATAGAACATTTGTAAGGTATGGAAACAAAATTCTAAACTTCCTTCTTTATTGTGCAACAATGTGATCTCTGTATCTATGTTCATAAACCAGGTATTGCCATTTGTAATCGGGTCAATCATTTTGAATTACCCTGTATATATTGGATTGGCCAAAAAGTAATTGCGTTTTTTTCCTGTGTAAATGAATGGTGAATTTTGAATGGGAAACAAAAACTTTAGTCAACAACATATTGTCCATTTTGTTCGATAGCCCTTTACCATTCCGCAGGCAAGTTCATGATTCCACGCTCAAACAGGTTTGATTTTTTATTTATTTATTTATTTATTTTTTTATTTTTTTATTTTTTTTTTTTTTTTTTTGCAAGAAACAGTTCTAAGAACGATTTGATATCCTCATCAGCAGTGAAAGTTTTATCATTCAAGGTGTTTTGCAACAAACGAAACAAATGGTAGTTTGATGGTGCCAGGTCTAGCTAATATGGTGGATGTGGTAATACATCCCATCCAAGCTGCAACAATTTTTGACGAGTGACCAAACTTGTATGTGGTCTTGCATTATCATGGTGAAACACACCACCTTTGCGATTCACTAATTCTGGACACTTCTGTTTGACTGCATCACTAAATTTATCCAGCTGACGACAGTACACGTCCGAATTAATGGTTTGGTCCCTTGGAAACAATTCAAAATACACAATACCTTTGAAATCCTACCAGACTGACAGTATAACCTTCCTTTGGTTCATATCTGTGCTTTGAGTAGGTTCATCACGCTTGCTCTAGCTCCACTTTTTTCGTTCGACGTTGTTGTAGACGATCCATTTTTCATCGCCTGTTATCGTGTGTTTCAAAAATGGATCGTTTTCTTCACTTTTCAAGAGCGAATCGCAGATGTCAACGCGCTTAGTGAGATGAATTTCTTTGAGCTCATGTGGTTTTCAACAAATTTTATTTAAGAAAATAGGCTACCCATATATCGAGCTTACTAACGTATCCCAGTTGCTTTAAACGGTTTTCAACGCTCGATTTCGATATGTTCAGATTCTCAGCAATCTCTCGTGTCGTTAAACACTGATTGGATTCGATCGATGCCTTTATTTTGTCGTCATCAACTTCTATTAGCCTTCCTGAGATTAATGCATCTTTCACATCAAAATCTGCAGACCGAAATTTCGCAAATCAATTCTAACACTGACGTAGTTTTAAAGCATCTTCACCGTAAATATGAGGTTGCACAGCGTTTTTTTCCTTTTCGGAAGTAATACAGCAAAACATTACGAAAATGTTCCTTTTGATTATCCATTTTGAATTCGACGCCAAACAAACACTTGTTAACGAAATCGTGCACTTTCTGTTCCTAAAACAAGCTTGAGGTCAACATAGTCTTTATTCAAGATTATTGATATGACAGGCTAGCCAAATTTGGTGTGAAACAATAAGAGAAAACGTGTAATACAAAGATGCAATATTTACAAATGCTGGGGCATGGCCATCCAGAAAAAGAAACAAAATATTAAAACATGAGATCAAGAAGAGGCATAACCACAGGGGCACACACAAATCAACAGAGATCAAGGAGCGTTAATGCAAACGAAGAAACCATACAGGCCGACGATAGGCGTCATGAGTAAGGCATGAGATAAATACAAGCAACATAAGGCACACAATGCAAAAAATGACTAAAAGAATCACATGAATGAGATATACAATGGTGCACAGGAAAAAAAAATGAATGCAAGACAGAAAAAGTCACAGAGCACAGACTAGGCGGGAAACAATAAAGTGATAAACATGCGAGATGCAATATGTGCATATGCTGGGGCATGGCGGTCCAGAAAGGAAAAGAAAACATGCGAGATGCAATATGTGCATATGCTGGGGCATGGCGGTCCAGAAAGGAAAAGAAAACATGCGAGTATGTGCATATGCTGGGGCATGGCGGTCTAGAAAGGAAAAGAAAACATGCGAGATGCAATATGTGCATATGCTGGGGCATGGCGGTCCAGAAAGGAAAAGAAAACGTTAAAATACAGTAACCACAAAGGTGGGAGACAGAGAAGTAAACACGGGATATACTCAAGATCACAATATAACACTATAAGGGGAGCACAAGGTTGCAATACAAACTCTAAAAATCACACGGAGAACATACATAGAACCCAGAAAGCATTTACAATGTGAAAGCCCCGTCATCGAGGAGGAAAAGCAGAGCAAAGCAACGATAAATCTACAAGGCAAACATACAAAATACCATTTAAAAAAATGCAAAGAGACAAAAACAATATAGAAGCCCAAAGACCGGAAGACATGAGATGTGTCATTAGCAGGGGAGAACAACAAATCCTGTGCAAGGAGAAGGCACTAGTCCGAAGATGCAAGTTCACGATTGGCGGTTGAGCGTAGAAGCAGCGGCAGTACAAATCTGCTGGATCTGAGCAATGAGCGTCTTGACGGAGATACGTTTATCAGGATGAGATGGCCGAAGGGTTCGAAGGAAAACAGCAAGCCTCTCCAACTGCGAAAGGCTTTCCGGAAGAAACGAACCTTGATCTGTGGGGAAAGCATGAAAATCATGCGCGGTTAGAAAAACAGAGAAAAGAGCATGCAGTTGTGGACGAGAGAGAGGCACTGCCGGACAGTTATTCTCTCGGAGAAACCGAACAAAATCATCAAATGGAACATCGGGGACGGATTCAGGCGGGACTCCAGACGTATCATACTCCCTCAAGGTGACAGGCGGGGCACGATGCCGGGACGACGAACGAGAAGTTTTACCAGGTAGTCGACCACACTTGGCCTGACCACGGGGGAGGCTTAGGGGCGCGCCTCTTGTCAGTGCGAGAGGGAGAATCTTCCTCGGAGCCATCACTGAGAGGTTGGACACCTGCACTTAAGTAGGCATCAACAGGAGAAATCACAGTGGCAGAAGCAACACTTGTAGCATCCAAGAGTCCAGGCGCATCAGGAACATGAAGAGGCTGAGCGAGGGAAAGGTGGCTTCCGTGAGCGGTGGAGGGAGTGTCGATAGTGAAGCAGGATCCAGTCCGGAGGAAGGCGCTGGGGAAGAACGAGAGGACGACGCAATGTCGAGATTCAACGGAGGAGTTGACCGTTCGACAGGTTGAGAAGGAAGAGAAGTGAGACCAGGGAGGCAATCTGCTGATGACCAAAAGCTTTGCACATGCTGCAGAAGATCTATTCGTCTGATGTGTCCATCACACCGGACAGTCAATTGTGTGTGGCATCGGGCAATGTGATCGTTAGACGGGAAGACCACCCGCGCAACGCGTCGAGCGCTCTGAAGGGAGCGATCATCCGTGTCGTTCGGAGCAGCTGAGTGGGTCAGAATCTTGCCGACGACGCGGCCAAGAAACGAAAGAACGGCATACAGCATCGTATCCCTGACTTCTGGGGGAACAGGATCGAGAGAGATGGTCACTGGGCGTTGAGCAACAGGTTCGGGCATAAAGTGATGATCTCCTACGGTAAGGCACTTCTTGAGGACGGACAGTACACTCTCAGCCGTACTAAAGTAAACAATGATATTTGGGGAACGCCGAGACATGTGCATAATAGCTGTGGGAGAAAACATACCTTTTAACGCTGAGGCATAAACCTTTAGTTTCGTGTCCGGAAGGGCTTCGAAGCACATACCTTGGGCAAGGATTGAATAGAAGGAGTTCCCAGCAGGAGAGTCCGCAGGAACATCAAGGACAACAGAGTTTTCGATGCGGCTAAGTGAGGTTTAAGGGCATCGGCATACAAGTCACGGGGAGAAGTGCGTGGAGCTGAGAAGGCAAAAGCAGCTGAGTAGTAGATGGACAACGTCGGACGAGTTGTGGAGGGAAGGGGAGCACCGCTGACTGAAGTGTCCATTGCGTCTTCAGCGTTAGCGGATATGGTAGAAGCAGAAGATTGAGGAGAAGTCACAGCGAGGGGGGCCGTCGGTGGAGGGCAACATATCACCACCAAGAAGAGAAGACGCCGAAGCAACGCCACCGGCAGAAGAAGTTGCAGGGATACCGGAAGTGTGGACGGGGCTCATGTCCACCTCGCTGGAAGACGCCATGTTTAATGGAGCCGATGTTGAGATATCGACCAGCTGGGTCGGAAAGTAAACAGATGGAAAACTAGAAATATATGACACTCACCGGCTCGGGGGTATAATCAAAAGAATCACCGCACCTTTAATCCAAGGTAGGCACAAAACTTAAAGCATAGGAAGCACTAAAACTCACAAAAACATAGCAAAATTACGGAGCGGGGACTGTCAGCTGTCACGTTACATAATGAACTTGCGGTTTCAAATGACGTTAGTTACATTTCAAGACATGTTTCGCCATCTATGTGTAAAAAACGCAATGACTTTTTGGCCAACCCAATATATAGTTGTACTATTTTTTTTTTTCACCATTCGTTTCTTCCTGAAATATTTCGGGGCCGGCCCCGGTGGCGCAGTGGTCTAAGCGATGGCTTCTGATCATTCGTCCGAAAGGGGCCAGGGTTCGAATCCCGGTGAGGCATGGATGTTGTGTTTGTCTTGCGGCACTGGCTCTCTCCCTTCCCTGGAACCAGTGACCCTAAATTAGGGACAGGCGACTGCTTATAGCCCATTGAGTGGCTCACGGTGGTCGTTAAACCTCCAATCCAAAAAATATATATTTCGGGCGGCTGGGTATCCAGAAAGATTGGGAGGCGCTGCAACATCATCGAAGTACTTTGGTCAATAGATTAAGCAGGGAGCCGCTGCGTGGGAGAAGGGGGCAAAATTTCGTCGGCGTTCTGGAAGAAGCTTTTGCATCTCCGCAGAAACCCACTAACACGTGGCCTATGGCATTTTTCTACCCATCCAGAATAAATAGCCCTTCCGAGTACCCAGACCCAGTTGCCAAAGAATTATCTTTGTTAAGTGGTTTACCAAAACATCCAAAATCACATTTAAAAAAAGAAAATTATCTTTTTCTGTCTCCGAGCCCGAACTGTAGTAAATGTTATGCAGCCCGGGCTCCGCTTCGGGCTTTCGGGCTCGGCCCGTCTCAGCCTTGACACACACACACACGCACACCAATTCGTGTGGCGCTCCGAGAAATACTTCCTATTGTGGCATTCTCTATGTCGAAGAGTGTAGAAGAAAAGCACACGATGTTTTCAGTCTGCAAATGTCTTTTCTCTGTTGTGAAATTTTCTGTGTAACTGTAGTAAGTTCTGTATTTAATCCCTTTTTTTACGATTTATTTTTATTTAATTTCTTTTTACGATGCACTAAAGAAATATTCTACGGGCAATTTGAATTTCGTCTTTTGACTTCACGAGTAGAATTGCAATAACACTGCTATCCTCCATTGTGTTCAAGCAAAAAATTTGTTTTATTACCTGTAAAAAATCTAGCTGTTCTCAGTGGTATGATTATGCCTATAAAGCATGTGTCTGTGAGCTAATAAAAGCATTAAATATTTTGTCATGTATCTTTTCCGCTAGGTATAAAAGTGTATCATAGAATATTTATTGTTCCGCTGATAAATGTGGTACATTTTGCTCATACGGTTAAGGGGTTATTATTCGCGTCAGTTGTTCTGAAAACACTTCGTTAGGCACTTTGTCAGGCAGGGCGACCTTGTGCTTTGTTTGAAACGATCGATTCACTGCAAGTCACAGTTAACTCATTTTTCTTCTCTGTGCAGACTACTGAGTTTTACAGTCATAAATTTTCTCACTCCCACTGGCTAATTGTGGCATGTTATTTTACCGAGTGGTGTGATAAACACATATTAATGAAGAACTGACATATGGTATTCTCAGTTTCGTTACGACATCTTTATGTGAGTAGAACTTTAGTCAGATTTTCTGCATAGTGTAATGTACAGTAAAATCCCTAGACGCCGGTAACAGATACAATACATGTAAAAGGAACTCGCTCATTTCCTTTCAACTGCGCTGCAAAATATTTGTCATTTGTCGTGATATGAGAAGGAAACTGAAATCATTTTCAACGCAATCTCCTAAAAGGTCCACACACTTCTGAAATCTCATCCAACCTGTGAAAAAGGCGCATTGTTTAGCATCTTTGGGAATATGCGATGGCAAAAAGGTAAAGACAGTTTCATTGTATTTACCAAAAACAAGGTGAAACTTGCACAAATATGGTATTATTTTTCAGCATAGTCTCCCTGAAGTTCCACATACTTTTTATAACCATCCATAAGCTTCTTGATCCCGTCAAAGCAGGTTTGTTTTCAGATATCCCTGAAACCCTGTATGCATCGCTCTTTCATCACTTCAGACTACCAAGTAGGTAATGCTCACGTGGACCGAAGAGCTCGAAATCGCATGGTGCGAGTTCCGAACTGTTAGGTGGATATGAACCAGCCTCAAACTTCTGGAATTTCGAATTGTCTCCATGGTTGCAACCGCTGTATGAGGGCGATCATTCCCGTGGTGTAAAAGAACAGTTTTCGACAAGAATCCTCTTCTTTTGTTGCGGATTGCAGGTTTCAGTTTGTCTTTAACTGTTACTGAGTATGTGACACTGTTAAAAGTTTATCTTCCTAAATAATGTTACAAAATAGGCCCATGTATTGGGTGTGTGCATAAGTTCTACCCGTTTTTGTAGGCTACAAAGAACGGAAGAGAACACAACAAATAGCGTACCTAGGATTTCACATAATTGCCATCATTCTGCATGACCTCTTGCCATCTGTCTATGAGTAGGTGTAACCCACGCCGGAAAAACCTGTGTGTTTTAGAGGCAAAAAAGGCATGTAATGCCGTTTTCGCATCGTCCACATCATCGAAGGTTTGGAGAGCGAAAGCGTTCTGTAACGATCGAAAAAGGTGGTAGTCCTTAGATGCCAAGTCAGAGGAATATACCGGGCGAGGTAATACTTCCCAACCCAAAGTCCAGTAATTTTTGCCGAGTGATTAAAGCAGCATGAGGTCTGGTGTTATCATGATGAAGGATAACGCCTTTGCGATTGACGAGTGCTGTCCGCTTCGATGTCAGTTGTTCTCGCAATATGTCCAACTGTTGGCAGTAGAGGTCAGCATTTATCGTTCGGTTAGGTGCCAACACCTCCCAGTGGATTATTACCTGGACAGTCGACGCTTTACATTACGGTACAGTACCCATTTCTCATCACCCGTTACAATTCGTCCCGAAAAACGGTTCATTTATGTGACGGGAAAGCAAAGAAACAGGTACGGATTCTCTCCTCTCGTTGGTTTGCAAAAAGCTGGTGCGGAACCCAGTTATGGAACTTGGTGATGAACCCAAGCGCATGCATCCGTCTTTCGACTGTTGTTATGTGTACCGACAACATTTCCGCTAATTCCTGAACGGCTGGATGTGGGTCATTTGTTATGGCTTGGTCCACATCGTCGTCAGAAACCACGGATGGACGTTCAGGACGTAGTTAATCTTTACAGCTTCTGTCTCAGTCCCGGAATTTCCGAAACCAACGGCGACATGTACTATCATCAGCTGAATCCTCCCCATACACTTGACAGATGTTTTTGACAGATTTATAGAACCCGTACAATGTTTAATGGGCTCCTTATCGCATGCCATGTTACACCGTCCGTGATTTCCGTTACGAATGACTTACTCGGACAAACCTAGTGCCACTATATGCTCTACTGCTTCACGCTTTATTGGCCGAAAATTCTGCATCGCAGCTTCATCTGTGACGTAATACGCCTATTGCAATTTGCATCTATTAAAAAAACGGGTAGAACTTTTGCACACACCCAATATATCTCTAAATATGGTTAGCAGGACTTTTTTTTTTTTTTTGACAGAGGGCACTGAAGTGCTTTTTATGCTGGATATGAAGGCTGTTTCTACTCCATACTTCGTCTGTTGCTTTCAGGGTCAGAATGGTGAGCCCAGGTCTCATCCTTTAATAACAATCCTTTCCTGTAAACCTGGGTCTTCTTCATAACGCTTCAAAAACTTTGTGGAAATCTCCATGCACTGTTGTTTGTGTTGACAGCGATTTCGGGACTCACCTGGCACACTCTTTTTCGCTATTCTATGTCATCGTGCACCATTGCATAGGCAGATCCATAACTTATGGCCAACATATCAGCCACAGTAGACACAGTGATGTGTCGGTCTTCTTTAGTGAGAGAGTTTGCGACCTTGACGGGCGTCCTCATCTCGCGAGCTTCAGCAGTCGCACTTCTTCGGGCATGTTTACCTTTCAACTCACTCGTAAACTTTTCTCTAGCCCATACAGTTATTATCATAGTGTGCTAACATTCGTCCATGAATTTCAGCGCGCATTACCCTTCTGCCCGAAGGAGAAACGACACACTATTCAACAGTAGTGCAATCGGGAACAGGAGCTGCCACGTTTACACACTCACCGTCAGAGCCAGACTGACTTGTAGCTCTGCGGGATGCAGGCGCCACCTAGTCTAACTGCCGTTATGACGTGTCAACGTTGATCGACTTCAGTCGCTTGCGGTATCAGTTTAATTCACACATTGCCTTTACTCATATTTTTTTTTTTTTTGATTGGAGGTTTAACGACCACCGTGAGCAACTCAATGGGCTATAAGCAGTCGCCCGTCCCTAACTTAGGGTCACTGGTTCCAGGGAAGGGAGAGAGCCAGTGCCGTAAGACAAACACAACACCCATGCCTGACCGGGATTCGAACCCGGACCCCTTACGGACGAATGATCAGATGCCAGCGCCTTAGACCACTGCGCCACCGGGCTTACTCATATTTTGCTTACTGGTAAATGGAAAAGCAGCTGCTGATTGATCTAGAAATCTTCTGCCGCGAAGTTCATCTTCCACTGTTGAAAAACGAAATGCCACTGGTACAAGATCTGGCCAGTACCGAGGATTTGAGATACACCCAGTATTGTTTATCAGTAAAAACAATCGTTCAACTTAACGGCATAGTGAGAAAGAGCATTTTCACTTGCCCATTTTGAGATTTTCAATCCCAATTTCAGAAGTGAGCAAATGTTACTGAATATTGCCCGCTGTTAATCTTGCATATAGCCATTGCCTCAGTTTGGGAAATACTGGTTTCAGAACGACTACTTCGTGCCCATGATTCAAGTGCAGTAGCAAAACTTCCTAACTCGCATGTATTGGGTTGGAAAGAAAGTAATGTCTGATGACAAGGTGCCCGAAGTCGAAGCCCCGGCCACCCTTGGCCACTGAGATTGCGCTGCACTCCGGTATGGCATCAGCAAATAGGTGACTTAAGTCAGTGGCTGTTAGTCGTCAAAAAGCGAAGAGTGTAAGGGCCAGCCAACATGGAAGTGCAAGGAGCACACCCGCCATTGCATGCCGTATGAGTTTTGTCGAGTTAGCACCCCTCGCAAACGCTGTATGGAACATTACCAGCGTGTACTCCAATGCTATATCACAGTGTCAGTGCTATCTTTGGTTCGAACGGTTTCGAGAGGGAAATTTTGACCTGTCATACCGCTTCAAACCCGGAAGACCCACAACGGTGCATATGGACGTGCTGAAGACCTTGGTGGAGACCGACCCACATGTGACCTGGCGGGGGTTGGCCGTACAGCTGGGGATTACCCACACGAGCATTATCACGCACCTGCGTCAACTTGGTAAGGTGCACAAGTTTTATTTGAGTACCCCATCAACTCACAGTTGAGCAGAAAGCAAATCGCATGAGTGCATGCGTTTTCCTGCTTGCACGCGACCAAGTTGAACCGGCCACCCCGGTGGCGCAGTGGTCTAAGGCGTTGGCCTCTGATCATTCGTTCGTGATGGGTCCGGGTTCGAATCCCGGTGAGGCATGGATGTTGTGTTTGTCTTACGGCACTGGCTCTCTCCCTTCCCTGGAACCAGTGACCCTAAATTAGGGACGGGCGACTGCTTATAGCCCATTGAGTTGCTCACGGTGGTCGTTAAACCTCCAAAAAAAAAAAAAAGTTGAACCGTTCTTGGACCGCATTGTGACAGGTGACGAGAAATAGGTCCTGTATGACAATGTTAGCACCCGGAAACAGTGGTTGGACCCAAAACAGAAGCCCATGCTAACCCCAAAAGCCGGCCTACACTCACGTACAGTCATGCTGTCTGTTTGGTGGCATATGCGGGGTATCGTGTTTTTTGAGCTGCTTCCGGACACCACCACTATCACCACCGATGTGTACTGCCAGCAGCTCAATGATCTGCACGGATCACTCACGTTGAAACGACCAGCACTGCTGAATCCCATGTGCGTCCTCCTACGGCAGGATGAAGCGAGACCTCACACAGCACGAGTGATCTGTCACAAGATCAGCGACCTGGTTGGGATTTGCTGCAGCACCCAGGCTATTCCCTGGACATTGCCTCAAGGTACTACCACCTTTTCCGGTCGTTGCAGCATTTCCTAGACGCACAGCAGCTCACCAAACGGGACGGTGTCGAACGCGCGCTTACTCACTTCTTTGCGTCCAAGTCACCACAATTCTTCAAGGACAATATCCAGCAGCTGCCCAGAATGATGAAAGCAGGTCGTGGCAAACGATGGCGACTACACCGAAGAGCAATTGAATTAGAGACAGCTGTCGTTATGCAAATGTAGCGCTGTGGGCGGCCCTGTAAACGGAAACGACATTACGTATGCAGCTATCCGACAATATACGGGGTGATGCGACGGGAATCAGTAAGAGTCGGACGCAGTACGGGTAAGACGAAGGATCTAAGCGCATTTGATCGTGGGCAAATTGTCGGGGCCCGACGAATGGGTCACTCACTCCATCTCGGAAGTCGTGCAGGCACTGAGATTTTCACGAGCGACTGTGTCACGGGTGCACCGTGAGTACATCGAATCCGGTAAAACCATCATTGCAAGGGCCAACTGCCGTGGACAACAGCGTGTGGATGAGGCTAGCTCGCATTGTAACAGAAGGTAGACGAGCCACAGTGCAAGAAATCATTCGGCAATTTAACGCTGGTGCACAAAATCGTGTAAGCAGCCACACCATCCAGAACCATCTCCTCGCTATGGGGTACAGAAGCCATCGTCCCACGAGGGTACCGCTGCTGACCGCACATCACAGGGTGCAAAGATTTGCATGGGCGCGGGAACATCGGCACTGGACCCTAGACATGTGGAAAAATGTTGCCTGGACTGATGAGTCGAGATTCATGTTGGTACATCAGGGCTCCCACTCAACCTGGGAAACAGGGAAAACCTGGATTTCGCAGGGATTCCAAAAATCAGGGAAAATTCAGGGAATGTTAACCTTTTTTTTGTAAAAATCAGGAAAAACTCAGGGAAAATAATTTTTTTTTTTTTTTTTGTAAAAATCAATGGATACTTTATTTTGCCAAAAAAACTTATTTTTTCAAGATTTCAAACTTTTGCTTGCAATTATTGCCTGCCTAGAATTTGGTGGATCTTACTTTCAATTATATTAAGTATTTCCTTTATTCTCTAAAAAAAGATGCAAAATTGAATTTTTAAAATTGCTAGTTATTAAGCTTTTGTTCAATTTCTGCAGGCAGTTATAAAAATGGAACAATTAGGCACAATGGCTCCTGCTTGAAGAAAACACTTCAGAAGAGAACCAACCAAATGATGGATCAAAGTCCTTTGTCTGTGGGTTCTCTTGAAACAATGTTTCTTTGTACAGAGCCATTCCATCATTAAGCTTAGCTGCATTGTGTTATAGAAAAAACTGAAACTATTCAACTGACAGATTTTTTCTTACATATGACCTGTTTCTATGGGAATGTATTTACAAATTCCGTGTGGGTGGTATTCACAAAAGTTCACGGAACTTTGGTACAGAAAATAATGTGCACAGTTGGTTGTTATTAAATGAAAAGCAGGTAATTTTATAAAGACAAATTACGTAAAGAATTTACTTTGGTGAGAAAAATGAATGTAATGTAATGAAATGTAACAATTCTTTGCAACTTGCCATTCTGGAAAACTTTAAAAACCACCTGGAGAACCTGGAAAAGTCCGGAAATTTTTTTATTACTTTTGAGTGGGAACCCTGTACATGCGGATGGCAGGATACGAGTACAGCGCAAACCACATAAAGCGATGGATCCTTCTTGCCAGCAGGGTACTCTTCAAGCTGGTGGGGGTGTCATTCTCGTCTGGGGACTGTTTACGTGGACTGCAATGGGAACCCTGGTACGTGTGACATCGTCCCTCACAGGTCAACGTTACCGGGATATCGTGGACGACCATTTGCTCCCGTTTGTGCATCTTCAACTTCCCACTGGGGACCTCATCCTGCAACAAGACAATGCACCGTGCCATCGCTCCCGAATTGTATCCGAATGGTTGGATGAACACTCCACCGACGTGACCTGGCTTTCTTGGCCAGCTAGGTCACCTGACCTCAATCCCATCGAGCACTTCAGGGGTCGTGGATCCGTATGGCATCCCAACGCTTCCGGTGTCTTGTCGAGTCCATGCCGAGACGAATCTCCGCCGTCATCAGGGCGAAAGGTGGTGCTACACGTTACTAGACAGTTATCTCTAATTCAATTGCTTTTCAGTGTACATTTTGGGCTGATTTGTATTTGTGTATACGGTAATTAGCACTTTTTTGTTGTCTTGCATGTGCAGACATAAGTTTCTTTCCAACCCAATAGCTTCTGCATACATATACGTTAAGTAGGGAAAAAAAAATGCATCAATACCGTTAAGCATTTACAGTAAACGGTCAAGCTATTGTTATATGTTTGCCGCATTCTTTTCGAATTAACCACACTGACACTTTTAGAAAACTTTTAAAAACTTGCTGCTCACTTGTGGATGTATCAAAGCTTTCTTTGAACTAGAATATTTATTTTATTATCCTTATTTTGTTATTAGTGTTTGTACAGACGTCTTAAGAAACAGAACAAAATATGATAAAAGTTGCAAATGTGTTACACGCTTACGATATCATCGGGTGAGTCGGCTGTCTTGAAAGCTCGCACCCATTCTGAACTTCGCTCAAGAAATTCACCTTTTTGTCTCGTGCCCCTCCGTAAATAAATTTCTGTGAAATTAGAATAAAACACGCGGGCAGGGGTTCCAAAAAGTGGTCTGAAGTGTGAACCGGAGATGTAATCGGTGTTGTGTAAATAGTCGAACGGTGCCTTTCTCTGTGAGTGGTTCTGTTGGTTCGCAGTAATTCTTAAAATGATGTGTCTATTTAAATGTAGCGCTTGCGTTTGGAAGTTCAAGAGGTTGTCCATTGATATAAGAGGCTGGAGTGTTGTACGTACCTTGTGTGTCTGTTTTTCTCATTCTCCGAACAACGGTTATCACCGAACGCCTCTATATTTTTATTTCTTGTTTATCCTTTTTCTTGCTCCACAAACGAGCTTAGCTGGCCGTAGATGTATTTTTGTGGCTTCGTTGGCCTCAATACCACAAACCTGTAGGGTTTGTTCCGTCGTTGCTAATGATGTATTCTTCTGTGTTTTCTTTTCTTTATGACGCTTCCTAACTCATAAATGAAGTTTAATGCCTTCCAGCCGTAACCTAAAGCTTTTATGTAGTGGGTTACTAATTGGCTCGTTAATTTGAATTAAATCGAGCAATCCGGTGTGTTGTCGCAAAGAGTGAAATACCTGGTGGCATATACTATTTATCTGACAGCCTTCTCCTCCCTCTTCCATGTGTATCTGAGGATTGCCATGATAAAAGATGACTGGCTCCATTCAGGGGTGTCGCTAGACCATTTCCGGGGGTGGGGGTGGCACCGATAGGATCTGAAGACACCAAATAAATCTTACAATAATTTCCATATAAGGTTTTCGCTTAAGTTAAAAAAAAAAAAGAAATTCTAAGTTCGAATTATTATTATTATTATTATCTTCTTTATTTGAAATATACGAAACAAAGCCTATGACAATCAAACAAAAACAACAAAATTATCATTGACTGGTGTTGTTGAGCTGACACGAGTTTCCACCGGAAACCTAAGTATCAGTCAAGAATTGGAGTAAAATGCCCCAAGTAAAGCTGTCTTCTGCAGTTCTTTAGGTGGATGTCAGAAAGCCGCAATTTTTCGAAATGATTCATAAAAAATTTTGACATTGTTCCAAGTGCCCCGATGACAATGGTGACTACCGTTGTGTGTTTAGTCCACAATCGGGTAACTTCTATAGCCAGGCCTCTATATTTAATCATTTTTTCCAGTTCTTTTTCATCGACTCTGGCATCTCCAGGAATCGCTATATCAATTATCCAGACTTTCCCATTTTCTATGACTGTTATGTCATCATCATCATCATCATCATTGTCAACCATTATCAATCCACTGCTGGACGAAGGTCTCCCCAAGTTTCCTCCACAACGGTCTGTCTTGTGCCAGTCTCCTCCATGTCACCCCCTGCATACTTTCGAATTTCATCCACCCATCTCCCATGTGGTCTTCTTCTGGGTCTTTTCCTGTCCCTTGGAATCCAATCTAAAATTTCGGCTGTCCATCGATGATCTGTCCTTCTGGCAGTATGTCCAGCCCATTGCCATTTCAGGGATTTAACTCTGATCATGATGTCTTCCACTCTTGTCATTTTTCGGATCCACGTGTTCCTCTTCTTATCTCTCCTGGTTACAACAAGCATGCACCTCTCCAGGCTACTTTGAGTTGTCTGCAGCCTTTGTATGTCTCTTTTAGTTAAGGTCCACGTCTCTGCACCATACGTAAGCACTGGAAGGATGCATTGATCAAACACTTTTCTTTTAAGACATAATGGCATATTGCTCTTGAAAATTATGCTGTTTCTTCCAAAAGCTCTCCAGGCAAGTTTTGTACGCCGATTAATTTCTTCATCAATGTGACCCTCACTTGATATCTGCTGTCCAAGATAAACGTACGTGTCTGTTATCTCCAGCTTTTCTCCATCAATCGATAAATCTTCATTTCTTGTAAAAGCATTGAACATCACTTTTGTCTTCTGAAAGTTCATTTTTAATCCCACTTCTTTACTCTTGTCAGCAAGTTCCTGGATCATACTCTGCAGCTCTGATGGGGTAGTTGCAAAAATGACTACGTCATCAGCAAAACGAAGGTGGGTTAGATAATCTCCATTAATCTTTATCCCTTTGTTTTCCCAGTTCAGTGATTGAAAGACATTTTCCAATGTGGCATTAAAGAGCTTCGGAGATATGGTGTCACCTTGTCTCACTCCTTTTCCAATTTTTATGTGTGTTGTATTTTCAAACAGCCGAATCTTCGCACTTGCATTTTCATAGATGTTATTAATAATATTAATGTATGCATCTTCAATACCGCAGGATTTCAGAGCCATTGCAACTGCTGATGGTTTCACCGAATCAAAGGCTTTTTCATAATCGATAAAAGCCATGCACAATGGATGTATGGTGTATTATGTTCTAGGCGCCGACCGGTTTGAATTCGAAAATCCCACAAGATCTTGACTTGATCATTTCCTGCGACTTTCTCAGCCTGATGTTGCCATGAGATTTTCGATGCTGGCAGATTGTGCTTTCTGCATAATGACCAATGAATCAATTGTGCAACCCTGTCATGTCTAACTTTGCAATCTGTCTGTGCAATTTTGCTACATTCACATGTAAGATGAGACACAGTTTCATCTTCTTCTTGACAAAGTCGACACTTTGGATTATCACGGACTTTCTGGATTTTAGCCTTCATAACATTTGCTTGCAGTGCCTGTTCTTGTGCAGCAAAATTATTATTATTATTATTATTATTATTATCTGGCCATTGTATGCTATCGAAGGACGCGTAAGGAGCCTCCTCTTGCTAAAAGACCCCAGCAAAAACAGTCTTGCTGGCCCAGCACTATGTTGCCGCTGCCGAACCGTCAATAAAATGTCCGGACGGCCAACAGAAGGGCCAGCAGTTCAGGCCAACAGTTGGCACCCCCTCAGTTGTCATATGCCACAACAGGGCCATCAGTGGTCCATCACAGGCAGTAGCTGCCACAAGTGGCCCTGCAAGCACGTGCCAGAAATGATGGCTAGCCTAATGTGGTCCGCTAGTGGCAGCCTGCAACCACGTGACGTAACTGGTGGCTTGCCGAATCTTGTCCGCCAATTTCCCAGTAGTAGCCATAATAATAAAAAAAAAAACAAAGATAACCGCAGTTTCCCAAAGCTACAATTTTTTTTTTTTTTTTTTCTATCCTTACGAAGCTTGTGAATTAACGCACTGCGCTGGGGAAATTTTCTCAACAGATCGGAAAAACACCCGTTTTTGTATCTGAGTAGATTTGAACCTGGGCCGTTGGCGTGATAGCTGAGCTCTACCGACCGGACTAATTTGCCACGCTCGAGCATATGCTTAAAGCTGTCTGTTTGGTATGCAATGTGTAATCGAATACTTCCCTCTTTCATTTTACAATATTGCGAGGTATTTTTCATAAAAGTCAGTTTCATATAATTGATAAATTAATTTTTTCAACGTAACGATAGTTTTTTTTTTTTTTTTTTTTTTACCGTAAGGCAACTTCACTCATTTTCAGGGCGTGTACATACTTAGAGTCGCTTTCCAAAGTTTTGTACTGTCCTTGCCGTCTTGAAAAGAGATTGTTGAATAAATATATATATTTACCCGGGTTCATGTCACATTCTGTTACATTTTTAACATTGTGTCTTTCCTTTCCGTTGTCCGAAACTACATTTGTTTTAAAGAGTAAAAGATATTTTATTTTACTTCTCGTTATTTATAGAAGCGAATTCCTCCCAGTCTTGTGTAATCAACCCATGGATGAGTACACCACATAGCGTTGCTTTTTTTTTTTTTCAACAAACGTTGTTTTAATGGTTTTCCAGGCTATTTGTTTCAAGCGGTTTCAAATTTTTCTTGTTATTCATCCACTCCATTCCATGAATTGTTATTCATGGGAATGGAGTGGGTGTATTTCATGGCTGTAATCTAGTATTTCACGGCTTAATCTGATATCTTCGTCGACGTAAAATTTCATTAGGAAATTAATTCGCCTCTCCACATATGGATTTTTTCTTAACATCCACTAAAATAACACGATGGCGATAGCGTCGTCTTCAACTAACTGGTGCCATGAGAGACACAGCAAGTGTTGCTTCTGCGCATGCGCAGTCCCGTTGCTTCCACCTGCTGTTGGGGGTAGCATTGGTTGCCAGCAACGGGCCACTAGTGGCACTTGCTTGGAGGCCCACAATTCACGGCGATGCTGCAGGGCCAATCAATGGCTCGCCTACTAATAGCGCTGCCACCAACGGACCACTACTGGGCCGTGAGCGGCCAGCAGTGACCCATCACTGCCAGCTGGTGGCCAGCAGTTTCCCAGCACTTGTGTTTTTGCAGGGACGTTTCCCTTGGATCGTCGGGTGTGTAATGCGGGTTCGTATATATATATATATATATATATATATATATATATATTTTTTTTTTTTTTTTTTTTAATAGGTCCTTTTTAACAGTTGGCAACGCCCGTACGCGCCTGGTGAACATGAGATCTATTGAACGCTCGGAGATTTTGGGTCTCGTACACTGAATTTGGTGCTACAGTGGGAAGTTTTGTTGCTCCACTGCAAGTATGTCTTCCCCTTAATTGCCCTTAATTTATATGTTCTGCCTCCGAAGCTTGGCACCCCTATAAACCAGACCACCCCGTTCGCACGCAGAGCGTACGTAAAATTCGCTATTCACTTTGTCCCTTGTTTAAGTTGCAAGGACTGTGGAAGTAAAAGTTTGGCTTCCATGCTGTCTGCATACGGAATCTGTTGCTCGACCTAACAAAGGATACAAATAAAATTCCTCCTAAGCAGAAGAAAGACGAGATCTCTCCAGCACTGTTCAACGCAGGAAAGCAACTGGAGGACATCTCCATCTTTTCAAAACCCACTGAAGGTAATGAAAAGATAATCATTTAATCGATATTAATACGGCGCTAAAATTAATCCTGAAACTAAAGATCTCTGGGTTACATTAGTCGTAAGTGAAATTATATAAAGTGTTATCTGTAAGGAGTGAATCAGTAACCAAGAGCAAATCGGTGCATAAGTGCCTAAAATGCAGTTATTTGGCACAAGTGGGCCACCTCATACGTGCAGGTCTGTGTACCAGGGCGTCGCGTGTCCGTTTAGGTTATTTAATGATATCAGCTCACAAAATTACCGAAAATAAAATAAAGTAAAAAAATAAATCTGAAGTTATGGAAAAATTACTTTAAAAATACACTGTTCGACATAGAAATTTCCCCACCCAGAAGGAGGTGTGCTACAAACACGCAAATCGCAGGGCGAGTACACGCCATCGGCAGTTTTATCGCCATTCGGATGCATTTCGGAGAGGAAGCATTGTAGGCCTGTCTGAAGCGGGCTGGTCTACACGTCGTATCGCTGCTCATGTGCAACGGGATGGACGCTGTTGGCACCAGTGGCTACAGAAAGTTTCGTACGTGCGTCGGAGCGGCAGTTCTGCAGTCCGACAGACGTCAGCACTCCTGGGCCTGCGGATTGTTCGACACGCCTGTTTGTCACCAGAAAGCACTGCAACCGATATTCGGCGATCGTTATGTAGTCAATATATCCAGAAAGCACTGCAGCCGATATTCGACGATCGTTATGTAGCCAATATGTCCAGAAAGCACTGTAGCCGATATTGATATTCGTTATGGCGATGTCCAGCGGCCATGGACATCGCCATAACGGCCCGAAATGTAAACCGAACGTTACTTGTGGCAGACCTGCGCAGTAAGCAACCGTTACGTCGACTGCCAGTGACGGCCAGCCATCACAGCGCTCGTCTAGGTTGGTGCCGAAGTCATGCGAACTCGGGTCACGAATGAACCACTGTGGTCTTCAGTGATAAATACCGTTTCTGTCTGGGTGCTGACTATCGCCGGATCCGTGTGGTCGCAGGTGGAAGTGTCGCGGACGTGAGCGGACGGATCCCGGTTTTGTTCGGGACCGCCACACTGCCAGTCAGGCAGGCATTGTGGTATTGGGTGCTATTGCGCATGACAGCAGGTCACCTCTTATCCTCATCACGTACACACTGACAGCTGCAAGATACGTGAGCGTGGTTCGGCAACCCATTTTGATACCGTTCCTGAATGGCCTACAGGGACAACACCCAATTTTCCAGCAAGATAACGCCCGTGTACACATATCTCGGGTCTGTCTGCAGACAGTGTTTGCAACATGTTCAAACACTGCCATGTCCAGCAAGATCGTCATTGGACGTCGTCTGCAATGGAATCGGCCTGCGTGCGATATCGATGAATTATAGCAGCAAGTCAACCGTGCTTGGTGTTCCATTCCTCAGGACGATATCCGTCGACTGTATGACTCATTGCCGCGCCGTATACCGCCGCGAACGGCCTGTATTGCCGTTCACGGCGGTGCAGCCACTTACTGAGGCGTACCCAGAGACGGAGTTACGGCTTTCTCGCCCCTATGCCTAGAAAAATTTGCTACCCCTACTCCCCTTTAAAGTAAAGAATTTGATAGCTGCAGTTTCATGGCCACCCCGCTGGCGCAGTGGTCTAAGCACTAACTTATGATCATTCACCCATAATAGGTCCAGGTTCGAATACCCGTGAGGCGTAGATGTTGCGTTCATCTTACGGCACTTCTCTCTCCCTTTTCTGGAACCAGTGGCCCTAAATTAGGGACGGGCGACTTCTTATAGCACATCGAGTTGCACACAAGGGTCTGTGATAAAAAAAAAAAAAAATTCATGTAACTCATTCATGCGGATCCGATCTAGGAGTAAAACGAAATTTCGTCGAAGGGAGGTGGGGGAGGAATGCGGCCTATACAAAGAAAAGTACAACTAAAAGTAATTTAAATCTTCATTTATGGAAACTATCAACAATAATTTTTCTTATAGCAATTAATAACAAAAAACTCATAGTAAGAACTCATTCATGTTAGAACTGAAAATTATATGCTATTTATTTCCGTTTTTCAAAAGACCTCGCGATAAATATTCTGTGCGAAATATTTTTTGTTTTTTAACAATTTTCCTTGTAGTCCAGTTGTCTTAGTGTAAACTTACCTAAATAACTTTTGCTTTGATTTTTCCAATTAAATTACTTTTTCTCCGGCGCACATGTCATTCCGTACACGGCTTGTTTTAGACTGTCCTATTCGAAGTTTAATTTGAAGCTTCACACCGAAGCTTTTTCTACAAAATAATGCGACATCTGGCGTTACAAATCGGAACTATCTAAATTATCGACAGTGTGCTATTGGGGCGACATCTGCTTTTAGATGCAATCTTGCTCTTTGACATCTCAAGATTTCAGTTTTTTATTGTAAGTTAGAGCGTTTAGATAGATAGATATTTTGCAAAGTGTTTAGTATAATCAGCACTAAACTCAGAAAGTTAGTTAAATTAAAAAAGTAAGAAATAATTAAAGCGTACGAATTATATTTGAACTGTGCTGTATTAAGTTAATATACAAACGCAACTTGTCGTGATATTAAGATTTTAATTCGAATTTTGTAGATCGGATAAATAAAACTAGAGTCAATGATAATCCAATGTTTTAAATTAGCACGCGATCACCTTCACGTCTCAATGTGATGGTGTGCAAACTCAACTTGCTGTGATATTAAGAATTCGATTCGAATTTTGTAGATCGCAAAAATAGAACTCGAGTCATTAATAATCCAATGTTTTTTAAATTAGCACGCGATCACCTTGACATCTGAAAGTGATCTCGTGCTATTATATTGCAGGCAAACATTTTGACGTCGCGAGAGCACACACGAATTGATCGATAAGTGATGACGCAGGAATGCAGACGTTGGTGTGACGTCAAGCGTTCCAGAGAGACGGATCTGGGTGTTTATATTATTAAATAATCAGTTGCTTTGGAAGAAGTTTCTTACTTCTTTCTTTTCTTTCTTTCCATTTTTTGTTTGTTT
The DNA here is from genome assembly GCA_039090855.1 of Macrothele yani. NCBI lineage: Eukaryota > Metazoa > Arthropoda > Arachnida > Araneae > Macrothelidae > Macrothele > Macrothele yani. The sequence goes on from CM076991.1 coordinate 85,417,890, forward strand.
GTTTATTTGTTTGTTTTTAAATAATTTTTTTTTTTTTGATACGTGGCAGCGCAAAGTTTTTTAGACAGGACATGTGATCACAAATGGACGCATGCTTCGCCATAGTTTTCGTTCGTCAGTTAAGGACACCTGTTGGCTGAAAACTAATTGACGCTTTATCTCTTGAATATTGATTTTGTTTACAATTTTAATACATACAATTCCTTGTGTCATGTTTGTGTTAATGCAGTGAAGTAATAAATAAATTCTGAATTTGAAATAAAAGCTAATTTTAGAATGCCTGCACAAGTGCTACGTTATTTAAAACTTTAACAGTATCGAAATTTTGATAATTGCCAAGTTTTTAAGAAGTTCTGAAAAGATCAACATGTGACTCTCTATGGTTTGTCAATTCGAAACGGAAGGGGATCACGGGAATTCAGAAAGAAAATCTTGTACACAGCAGTTTTCGGACTAAATGTTATTTTTCTTTCATTATTTTTATGGGCTTTTAACAAATTATAAATTTGTACTACCACTAAAATGTGCCGCTCTAGTCCCGGGCCTAGTCGGCCTATTGGTAAATCCGTCTCCCATTGTGCTGCATTATCTCATTTAGGTAAACCCTTATGTATTCCTATTCGCATGCTCAATTTCACCCCTCTATCCTCACTCTTTCTGGGTGGGGCAATTTTATATCGAGCAGTGTATATCTAGGTAGTTCAGATAGCGATCCAAGCATGTTGCGAAGTTATTTGTCGAATACATCGATGGCTAAAACATCATGAAATTCTGCGCTGCGGCGTTTATGCGGGTGTTACAACGAATTATTTTTCTAAATGCTGAGTTTCGTCAGGTGCGGCCCTTACACCGATGCGGCGCTTAGCCTAGGACTTTAAAAAAAAATTGTTATCTGCAGAAATTTTCTGCTCGACTAGGTTTTTTAAAAGGTTAGGAGTAGAATATTAGTTAGCGGAATGTACTTATTGTTTTAGATTTTTTTAAATATGTATGTGATATATACACTGGCAGCAAAAATTAAGGACGAGACGGTTTTTCGAATGTAACGTCGTGCAGAAGTGCTCCACATCGACTCAAATCATGCCATAAGATCCACAAGATGTAAGAATATCGGACAAGTGAGCAAAACCATCCAAACAAGGAATCTAAAGGATACAAAGGCACTTTATTGAAAAGGTAGCTTCGAGCACAACTGGACAGAAGACAGAAACGTCCATGTGACAGGCAGCTTCCAAGAAAAATCCAGTCTTTAGTAGAGGATACGATCACCCCTGACTGCGTTGCAGGATTTACGACGTCTGTCCATGCTGAGGACGAGGTTGTCAAGGAGCTGTTGATGCATCGCGGCCCATTCCTCTTGTAGCGCCAATCGCAGCTGCGGAATCGTTGCTGGCGGCTGGTGACGTGCTGCCAAGCGTCTCCCGAGAAGATCCCACGCGTGTTCGATTGGATTTAGGTCCGGGGACCTTGCGGGCCAATCCATGCGTTGAATATCTTCACTCTCCAACAGCTCTGCGACAGCCACTGTACGATGAGGTGTAGCGTTGTCGTCCATGAAGAGGAACTCAGGACCCACAGTCTGGGACCTAAACTCTACTCACTGTGGACGGAAGTCCTACAAGAAAATGACAATTACCGGGCCCTAGTCTATCTCCTGAGTGATCTTTCGGTCCGTTCTGCCTGCTCGTTCCGCTGTTATGCTAATTTCTCCTCTTCGTCCTTAATTTTTGCACACCGGTGTACAACAGTGCCGGGCCTTTCTTCCGGAAAGCTCCGGACCGGCGCGTTGCTGGTTTTCGGGGTTTCCCGGATCCGTAGTCTAGCATTCGAATCACATGGCACGGCGAGTATGCTCAATCTAAATCAAAATTAATTTTCAAGACGACGGGAAAGCCGGAAATGGTTACGCACGTGTGCTTATACCCTTTACGAAATAATAAATTTATTTGAATGTATTTTTAGTTAGGGTGCGTTTCAATCGCTAGTTTTTTCTAACTTCGCAAAATTACCGTAATTTTTGGTCTAATTAGCCGGCAAATTAAGCAATTGGTTTTATACAGTCTATTATGGAAGAAAAGCCAAAGCAATGAAATTGATATATTTCCTTTTCCCTTTCCTTTAAAAGCTGGGATTTTATAAACTCGGTTCTTCGTTGGAAAACTGCCGTAAACCCCGGTGGCATAGTGGTCTGAGCTAGCCTATGACCATTCATCCGAAAGGGGTCCAGGTTCAAATCCTGTTAGGCATGGGTGTTGTGTTTGTCTTACGGCACTTGTTCTCTCCCTTCTCTGGAACCAGTGGCCCTAAATTAGGGACAGGCGACTGCTTATAATCCATTTAGTTGCTCACAGTGGTCGTTAAACCTTTAGCCAAAAAAAAGTAAATAAAAATATGTATTTCATTTCATTACTTCATCATTGGTTGATATGTAGAGCATCTAAGAATCATAAAAAAAAAAAAAAATCCACCAGATGCGTTGTTTTTGCTGCGTGCGGTTTTCCGAGATGTGGCTGCCCTGACGACAGTTGATCTACCAGCTGCGGCAATTGCGTCGTAAACGTATTAAAATTTCCATGGCGAGAGGTGCTGGTTCGATTCCCGCTGCGCGTCGATATAATTTTCGAGTTTTCTGATGTGATTAATGTTACGTGAAGAACAGTGAATATAGGCCATTCAGAGATGTCTGATTGCTGTATTAATGATTCTAAAACATTTTTATTCCATTCACGCGAAATTTAAGGTGTCCTTTCATATTAGCGATTTATGAAGTTTATTATTTCTGCCAGTTTTATGAACATTTCGAAAAAAAAAATCGTTGTTTTTTTTATACCAAACACAACTGACCAATGAAGGGGACACATCGAAGTGGAACGATTCCGGCATAAGCGAGTCTCCCACACACATCTATCATTGACCTTGTACCTATCCTCAGCTGTGCTTATTTTCCTTGTTATGTAACTCTTTTCACCGATTCTCCTAGTTGTGGGTGTTATTGGCACCGTAAAGCGCCGGTATCCGCAGCGTCACATATCTTGCTTAAAGAAAAACGTAAAAAAAAAAAAAAAAAAAACAGAAACGTTCCAAAAACTGGAAAAAATATCGAGGAAATAAAAAAAAATTTCCGGTTTTGAGGTCATTCCAGATTTTGGGATGCCAGATAATAGGTTTTATGCATAATAATATACTATGCATAACGCACTGTCATTAATTGTTTTAGTTAGGCTACATCATCATATAACACACTTATCTTGTTTTTGTTCATAGAATGCAGTAGCGTTGTTATGTATTATATTATTTTGTTCATGCATACAGGAGTTTACTTAGGAAAACTCCATTTTGAACTGAGGTGAATGTTGAAAATGTATTAAATGGATGAGTGTTTTATCTAATTTTTTTTTTTTTTTTTTAACTCAGAATCAATCAGCTTTAGTGACACACCAAAAGTGCAGTTTGCGTCAGAAGGAGAAGATGCTGTAATTGTATGCCATGTCAAAACGGAATCTAATCCTATTGTTAGTTGGAGCCTCAAAGGGGTTAAGCTGGAAAATGGTAATGTATTTCTTTTTGTTGTTGTTGTTTTCATATAAAACTATAAGTAAATCCTGATTGCCAAAATTTGGATACAATTTGGGAGCGATGGCGCGGTGCATTTTCTTGTTGCAGGATGAGGTCCTCAGTGGGATGTTGAAGACGCACAAACGGGAGCAAATGGTCGTCCAGGATATCCCTGTAACGTTGACCTGTGAGGGACGATGTCACACGTACCAGGGTTCCCATTGCAGTCCACGTAAACAGTCCCGAGACGAGAATAACACCCCCACCAGCTTGAAGAGTACCCTGCTGGCAAGAAGGATCCATCTCTTCATGTGGTTTGCGCCGTACTCGTATCCTGCCATCCGCATGTACCAACGTGAATCTCGACTCATCAGTCCAGGCAACATTTTCCCACATGTCTAGGGTCCAGTGGCGATGTTCCCGCGCCCATGCTAATCTTTGCACCCTGTAATGTGCGGTCAGCAGCGGTACCCTTGTGGAACGATGGCTTCTGTACCCCATAGCGAGGAGATGGTTCTGGATAGTGTGGCTGCTTACACGTTTTTGTGCACCAGCGTTAAATTGCCGAGTGATTTCTTGCACTGTGGCCCATCTATCCGCCGTTACAATGCGAGCTAGCCGACGATGACCCCGCTCATCCACACGCTGTTGTCCACGGCAGTTGGCCCTTGCAGGGATGGTTTTACCGGATTCGATGTACTCACGGTGCACCCGTGACACAGTGTCTCGTGAAAATCCCAGTGCCTGCACGACTTCCGAGATGGAGTGAGTGACCCATTCGTCGGGCCACGACAATTTGCCCACGATCAAATGCGCTTAGATCCTTCGTCTTACCCATCTGCGTCCGACTCTTACTGATTCCCGTCGCATCACTCCTTATATTGTCAGATCGCTGCATATGTCATGTCGTTTCGGTTTACAGGGCCGCCCACAGCGCCGCATTTGCATAACACCAGCTGTCACTAATTCAATGGCTCTTCAGTGTATATATAATGTGCATATATATATACACCACAATCAGCCGAAACATTGAAACCACTTCTGTGTCATGCAAACAAGTGCGCGTGCAGCCAATCAGCGTCACATGGCAAGGTCAAGAGTGATATAATCCGGGGTTGGAGCTCTCTGTCAGTATTTCTCAACATGGGAAAAGCAAAAGAGTTATCTGGTTTCAATAAAGGCCAGATCATTAAGGTAAGGCTCCTTGGTGAGAGCATATCCAAAGAAGGGACGCTGGTAGGCTGCTCACACTATGCAGTAGTTAGTACATATCAAAGATGGTCCGAAACAGGTGACACTTCGAGCCATTGACGAGGCATGGGCAGGCCATGCCTCATTGATGCCAGAGGTCAGCACAAGCTATCTCGTCTTTGATGTCAGCAACAGGAGGGCTACTGTGGCTGACGTTACCCATAATTTCAATTGTGGTGAGAGGCTCAATGTGTCTGAACACACAATTCATTGTATGTTCTTGAATATGGGTCTCCTCAGCCGCAGACCCGTTCATGTGCCTATGCTCACAGCCGTTCACCGTCATCATCAATTGCAGTGGGCACATAATCATCAACATTGGACCATAGAAGACTGGAAGAGGGTCTCGTGGTCAGATGAATCCCGTTTTCTGTTACACCATGTCGATGGACCAGCTCATGTGTGACGTTTGCCCAAGGAAGCCTTCTCACCTGGATGCACTGTGAAAACAGATCCAGGCGACTTGAGGGAGTGTGATGGTCTGGGTAATACTTTCTTGGGGAACACTTGGATCCATTATCCCTGTACAGCAAACTGACAGCTGTCATGTACCTGAACATTGTGGCTGACCAAGTACACCTCTTTATGGCAAATCTATTGCTAGATGGAGATGGCATCTTTCAACAAGACAGTGCTTCATGCCACACTGCAAAGAAGGTTCAGGAATGGTTCCAAGAACATAGAGAGGAATTCCATTTATTTCCATGGCCCCCAAATTTGCTGGACATGAAACCTATCGAACATTTCTAGTTGGAGAAACAGGTACGAGCAGCATCACCCCAACCATGTAACTTATGGGAACTGCGGGATTTTCTGTTGCATCATGGTACCAAATATCAAGAGAGACCTACCAACATCAAATTAAATCAGTGGCGGCTTCTCAGGTGAAGTAGGTGAAATGCCTCTTCACCTATTTTACTCAAAATAAAGTTTTATTCAGTATTTTTTATAATATATTCTTTTTTTGCCTTTATTCAGTTCCAAAATACTCAAAATTTTGAATAGATATTAATTCACGTGGCGTGCTGAATAGGAAAACAAATCCTTACACGCAAAACAGCGCAAGTGAAGAGCCGAAATGAGAGAGCTTGGAAGTCTGCATTTTTCGGCCGAATTGTCATGGTAACCGTGACGTCACCCTCCCTAATCTGCTCGCTCAAGTGAAGTGTTTCAGCTTCACGCGCCTTACCTCTGCATCTTTCAGTTTTTGAGCGTAAAGTCGTGAGAGATCACGGTGGAGTGGGTGCTATTTTTTTTTTTTTTTTTTTGCCCTGCTTACTTTTTAGTAATAAACATTCGGCGTGGAATAAAGACGGATTCTCAGCTTTATTAAGCGTAACACGGTCACTTCATAAGCATCAGGATTCTAGCGAACACCTGAAATGCGGATTAAAGTTACGGAATTTTGAAAAAATTCAAAACACCATTGTCGATGCCCTGAGGGAAAATGCTAGGCTTTTGAAAACGCATTTTAACGAAACCGTTCGTTTAAATAGACTTTTCCTGCATACAGTGATTGATGCAGCATTAGTCTGTACTGTATTTGAGCAAACAAGAACTAGCATTCCATGGCCATGACGAAAGCATGGGCTCGATAAATCGTGGAAATTTCATTGAATTACTTTCATTGTTGATATGAAGAAGTTCTTTAGAAATTGAAAATCAATACGAAAGGATAAAAAACTATTCAAAATGAATTAATTGAATGTATTTCTGAATATATAAACGATCATGTCAAAAATTAAATAATTTTTTATTGTTGATTTGGAAGGTGTATTGGTTGAGGGATTTTTGGGTTTCCATGATGTGAATGAAGATAGAACGTCAGGAGCTTTATACAAAATGCTAGACAAAATTTTGGAACAGTCTGATTACCAACACAAATAAATAGGACAATGTTACGATGGGGCAAGTATAATGTCTGGACATTTAAATGGGCTACAGAAAAAAGTCAAGGATAAAGCTTCTCAAGCTGTTTTTGTTCATTGCTTGGTTCATCGTTTGAATCTTGTATTACACCAGAGTTTTTCTAAAATTTCTAAGTATCGAATACTTTTTGCAAGCCTCAGTGGAATTGCTTCGTTTGTTCACCATTCTGCGAAGCGGTCTTATACACTTATATCAACAACTGCAAGATGATTGATTGATTGAATGATTGGAGGTTTAACGACTACTGTGAGCCACTCAATGGGCTATAAGCAGTCGCCCGTCCCTAATTTAGGGTCACTGGTTCCAGGGAAGGGAGAGAGCCAGTGCCGTAAGACAAACACAACATCCATGCCTCACCGGGATTCGAACCCGGACCCCTTTCGGACGAATGATCAGAGGCCATCGCTTAGACCACTGCGCCACCGGGGCGGCAAAACCGCAAGATGCAGACCAACCATAGCAGAAACTCGATGGTCCTCCACTTCGAAATTAGTAAGTGTAGTTCTTGAAGATTGGAATAAATTGAAGGAAGTGTTCGGATTTCTGACGAATAGCGAATAATCAGACAAAAAATCAATTCATCTTGCCAAGGGGTTTTTGAATGATATTAACACTTTTGAATTTACATTTTTGGCTCCACCGATCTATTATTCAAACTTTTGAAGAAAAAATAACTAAACATAAACTACTGTGTAACTGAAATTAGAAAAAAAAAAAAAAAAAAAAACGTGAAATTTTGAGCCATAAAAAGAACGATGAGTTATTTGAAGCACAGTTTGGAAAAGCTAGCAAAATCACAAAAATAAGCACAGGAATATGCTGCTCTTACACAGGAAACAATTTTTCAAAATTATAAACAATTGTATTTTTAAAATTTTGGACCACATTCTTATGGAAATGGATATAAGATTTCAAGACTGTAAGAAACTTCAATTTGTCTGACTTGCTGACACAACCAAATTCGAATAATTTAATGCATGCTTTCCCTCTCGCGCTCTTGAAAATCTACATTTTTACGGAAACATATTTACTAAACACAGCGCCTTAAAAATGAAATGAGTCTTGTATATGCCGATGAAAAATTAAGGAATATATTGACTCAAGAACTCCTTCAAGTGTTTCACGGAGACAAAGACATTTTTACAGAAGATTATAAATTGGTTTTCCTCAGTTTAACAATTCCATCTACAAGTGTGCCAGTGGAAAGAAGTTTTCTTAAAAGAATACAAACTTGCTCAAGAAACACTAGATCCCAAGATAGACTTGCTTCTCTGGCAAATATTTCTATTCAGGAAGACATTTTATTGATGAAGAAACAACCATCTAACCATCTTATGACGACATAATCGACAAATCTGCAGCTTTAAAAGGAAGAAAAATTTATTTAATATAAGAAAAATAAGTAAGTCCTCATTAAAGGATTTTCATTGTAGACAGTAGATATATTTTCATACTGCTCTTGCACCTCTTCACCTATTTTTCCAACCACGAGCCGCCACTGAATTAAATCTGTACTTCCTCGGGTGAGAGCTGTTTTAGCAGTGAGAGAAGGACCAGCATCATATTAGGTGGGTGGTTTTGATGTTTTGGATGATCAGTGTGCCACTGGATTCACTACATCTATTAGTTATGTCTTCTTCATTTTTTTTTTTTTTTATATATATAGTGTATAAGTTTGTTGTGTTTCCTCCCTGTGATTTTGCATTGTGTTTTTTATATGTTGGTTACCTATGTCGACCACTATGTTTTCCTATAAAATTGCACCATGTTTTGGTCTATTCATGAGATATTGTTGACAATGTATCGCCATTTAAATCTATTGACTTTCTTTTTTCCGGAGGCTAGTTTTGCTCCGACATATGTCGTTCTCATTAATTGTTATCACATTACTCCTTGAGGTACGCTATGTGTTCTTATTCCTTTAGCTGAATGTTTTGATTTCTATGTGTACAATTGTTCACACTGTGATAATTTCTCATCCGTTTTAACTTTCTGGTTTATTTCCGGATGGGGGTCCTGCTCCGACATTTGTAATTATTCATGTTTGTTCTCAAGTTATTTCTCATGTTTTGACAGCGTGTATGAATCTGTACTGTTTTTCGACCAATAAAGATTGTTTGAACTACAATGTCAGATCAATTGTGGTCAGTGATCTTGTCTGTAATGACTAGTTTGCCCCAGTACATGACGTAATTTTGTGATGTTCAAGAATAGAATTATTATGACTTTTAGATTGAGCCAGTAATAAAACTATCGCTTCTAATGACTACCGTGCAGCACTTGTTTCTTCTAGCTTCACTCATCATAATAAAAAAATTAAAAATCTGCATGTTGTTTGTGAGTCAAATAATCAATAAATGCTCTATATCAATACGTGGCTAATTGCATGGCATTATGCACATTGGTATACAATGTTACTTATTACTGTTTCACACGTTGTATTGTTTCATTAACTAAACTAGTTTTCATTTTGCGAGTCATCCTCAGTAGCGTACGATGTTTGAAACGCAAACATCATACGCTACTGAGGATGACTCGCAAAATGAAGAGTTGACTCTAGTTTAGCTAATGAAACAATACAACGTGTGAAACAGTAATAAGTAACATTGCATACCAATGTGCATAATACCATTAAAAAATCAGTATTGCTTATAGATGATCCCCACATACCTTTTTATTTTTTAATACTGGTTTTATTTTGGTTGTGTGTTTTCGTGTCTCCTTTTCTTCCATAAAAGGTGGAGATAAAGGTGTGTGCATTTACTGTTAGAAGTAAAGCAATTTTTTACACTCATGTTTTGTAAAATATATGGGTCTTAGAAACTTCATTTTATTATCCTTAGTAGATTGTTCAGGCCTGTTCTCAGTTTCTTCACTAAAGAATGGGTCTTTTGCAACAATGTATGAACTGGAATCAACTTTAGAAATATTAAGATCATGTAGAATTTGTATCTTCTATAAGTAGCATTAATAAATAATCAGCTCTAATATAAAACAAATGTTACTATCTTTTTGAAAAACAGAGATTACTGTAAATGCTTCCAGCATTTTATCTAATGATTTTGTTATAATTATATAATTACTAACGTATAGCCCGTCCTAGGACGGTTGTTTTTAAGCTTTAAATAAATATCAATATATAGGTAATGTTGCCCGTCATATGATGGAGTGAAATTTTTAATTGAAGCAAACTGAAAACAAATCAAATAGATGCCAGATTTCTGTAAGGAAATATAGTAAAAACTTATATAGTAAGAGCTCATTTGCATTATAACTAAAAATTATATGTTATTTATTTCCGTTTTTCAAAATACTTCAAGATAAATAACATTCTGTGTAAAATATTTGCTGTTGTTGAACAATTGTAAATTAGAGTGTTCAGATAGATTAATATTTTGCAAAATGTGTAATATAATCAGCACTAAACTCGGAAAGTTGCTTTTGTGTAAACTTACCTTAATAACTTTTACTTTGATTTTTCATCTTAAATTACTTTTTCTTTGGCACACATGTTATTCCTTTCACCGCTTGTTTTGCACTGTCCTATTCAGAGGTTAGTTTGAAACTTCATAATGAAGCCTTTTCTACAAAATAATGTGGCATCTGGCATTACAAATCGGAACTATCTAAATTATTGATAATGTGCTGTGGGGGCAACATCTATTTTTAGATGCAATTTTGCTCAGATCGACGTCACAAGACTTCAGTTTTTATTGAAGGTTAGAGCATTTAGATTGATATTTTGAAAAATGTGTAATACACTATATTGATAAAAGTCACCGGACACCCCTTCAAAAGCAAAAGAACGGATCCACTGCGTTGTTAAAATGTGCGGTAGAGCTGCAAACGGTATAAAAACAAGCCTGCAGCTGACCGCGATCATATCGCACTATGAGATTGAGTGAAAATGTCGCGGTGGGAGAGAACTGACTTTGAGAAAGGGAAGATTGTTGGGTGTTATATTAGTGGGTTGTCCATAAGAGAAACCAAGAGGCATTTAAACATATCCAAGTCAACTGTTTTGGATGTACTGAATAAGTGGAAGACACATGGCGTGCCTGAAGCAGCAAAACGTACTGGCAGACCAAAGAAAATCAGCAATAGAGGACGTTGAAGCCTCAGGAGAGTCATTACAGCTAATCTACTGAGTACTGCACAAGACCTCAGTGTACAAGTGAGTAAAAATCCTGGAACCTCAGTATGTGCACATACCATTCACAGAGAACTTCATTTCATGGGTTATTGTGGTCGTGCAGCTGCTCATAAGCCTTTCATCTCCACTCAGAATGCTACTCGTCGTTTAGCATGGTGTAAAGAACATTTGTCATGGACCATAGATCAATGGAAATGGGTCCTATGGACTGATAAATCCAGATACACAATCCAACAGTCTGATGGCCATGTGTGGGTATGGTGGCACCCGGGTAAACACTATTTTCCACAGTGTACTGTTCCTACGGTCAAGTTTGGAGCCGGCAGTGTTCTCACGTGGGGGTGTTTTTTGTGATATGGTCGTAGCCCATTGGTTATCGTGGACAAACCTGTTAACCAGCATGTGTACCTCGATATTCTGGACATTTATACCCTACCAACTCTGTGGCAATACTATGGAACCGAGCCTTATTGGTACCAGCAGGATAATGTGCTGAGCTATAAAGTAAGAACTATCACGGCGTGGTTGGACGTTAATTCCATATCGTATGTGGACTGGTCAGCACAGAGCCCTGATCTTAATCCCATAGAGCACCTATGAGATGAATTAGAGCACTGCATAAGAAGTTTGGAACCAAGGCCTTCTACTAAGCAACAGTTAGCAGCAGCATTATATACTGAATGGAAGTGTATACCTATTGCTGTGTTCCAAAACCTTGTCGAAAGCATGTCTCAAAGGGTCAGTGCTTTCATTAAGTCCAAAGGTGGACTGACACCGTACTAATGTATGACAATAAATGCTATGTTGTGTTTCTCTTCTAGGTATCACGTGACTTTTGTCAATATAGTGTATAATCAGCACTAAACTCCTAAAGTTAATAATCTAAAGCAACTTTTATGGGAATTTTACTAGGAAATTTTTTCATTAATAGCAAATTTTCAGAGAAAACTCTTCTCCTTCTTCAGGCTGTCTTGTTGTTGTCACTTTTTACTTGTCACTATCACGTTTACGGTTTACCTTGACGGTTACGGTTTACCTTGACGGTTACGGTTAACCTTGACGGTTTAGGTTATTTTTCAACAAATCCTGCCAGATGTTAGGCAGGGAAAATCCTTTGCAGTCATTGATGATGGAATTTTGATTTTTCTCAATCTCTATTCCTTCTTTCAGTTTTCTTTTTTTTTTTTTTTTTTTTTTTTTGGAAATTGCTTTGGAAACTGATTACTTTAAGGGAATTCCAATTCATGCTGTGCCCAGTTTCTCTAACATGCCTATCTAATCCAGTCTTGTTGGAGCAATTTTTTATAGCTGCTTTATGCTCAGCTATACGAGTTTCTAGTGTGCGACCTGTTTCACCTATGTAAGATAGTCCACAACTACAATTTACTTCATAAACTACTCCTTGCATTTTTAAAATATCTTCTTCTCTTTGAACTATTTTAGGGAAAAATTTTCAAAGAGAAGAAGATATTTTAAAAATGCAAGGAGTAGTTGATGAAGTAAATTGTAGTTGTGGACTATCTTACATAGGTGAAACAGGTCACAGACTAGAAACTCGTATAGCTGAGCATAAAGCAGCTATAAAAAATTGCTCCAACAAGACTGGATTAGATAGGCATGTTAGAGAAACTGGGCACAGCATGAATTGGAATTCCCTTAAAGTAATCAGTTTCCAAAGCAATTTCAAAAAAAAAAAAAAACTGAAAGAAGGAATAGAGATTGAGAAAATCAAAATTCCATCATCAATGACTGCAAAGGATTTTCCCTGCCTAACATCTGGCAGGATTTGTTGAAAAATAACCTAAACCGTCAAGGTTAACCGTAACTGTCAAGGTAAACCGTAACCGTAATAGTGACAAGTAAAAAGTGACAACAACAAGGCAGCCTGAAGAAGGAGAAGAGTTTTCTCCGAAAATTTGCTATTAATGAAAAAATTTCCTAGTAAAATTCCCATAAAAGTTGCTTTAGATTATTAATTCAATTAAACTAGGAAGCCATTTCTTAACATGAGCTTTACCCTAAAGTTAGTTAAATTAAAAAATTAAAAAATAATTAAAGTGTGCAAATTAATTTTCAAATTGTGCTAAATTAAATTAATATACAAACGCAACTTGCCGTGATACTAAGAAATCAATTTGAATTTTGTAGATTGGTTAAATAGTACTAGAGTCATGAATAATCCAGTATTTTTAAATTAGCATACAATCACCTTGGCATCTCGATGTGGTCACGTGCAAACTCAACTTGCTGTGACATTAAGAATTCAATTCAAATTTTGTAGATCGGAAAAAATAAAACTCGAGTCATTAATAATCCAATGTTTTTAAATTAGCACGCAATCACCTTAACATCTGAAAGTGATCTCGTGCTATTATATAGCTGGTAATCATTTTGACATCACGAGAGCACACGCAAATTGATCGATAAGTGATGACGCAACAATGCAGACATTGGTGTGACATCAAGCGTTCCAGAGAGATGGATCTGGGTGTTTATATTATTAATAAGAGGATATGGTGGAAGCATTTATATAGAGGGTGATCAAAATCGACCGCACAATAAACCTACCGAACAATTCCTCGTGGAGAAAGAAGCTGAAAACTATTGTCCGATCAGACGTCGCATTCCGGAGATATGTGCGCCGAAAGTTTGTGATGTCAGATCCAGTAAGAATACAGACATTAGAAATAACTTACCCAATCACTTTGACAGAAAACATGTACTTTATTGATGTGTACCACTACAATACAAATGATAAAACACGTGTATTCGTGTCAGATTACAACATGTGTTCAAAATGACCACCTTGCAGTGCAGAACGGGCGGCAGCCCGCCAAGGAATAGACACCTGCACGCGTTGCAGCATAGCAGGGGTTACAGTTGTGAGGGCAGTGTGTAAGGTGGCCACTAGGTCGTGCAGGTTGTTAACAGGTCGTTGATATACCAGTTCTTTTAGATGACCCCATAGGAAGAAATCCAATGGGTTAAGATCCGGCGATCTAGTGGGCCATGCGACAGAACCACCACGGCCAAACCATCGACTGTAATATTCTGTATCCAGCCACTGGCGAACATTTGCAGTTTAATGCGCCTGTGCTCCATCATGCTGGAACCATAGATTGCTGAGAACAGCCAATGGTACGTTTTCCAGTAAGTCCGGCAGAATGTCACATAGGAACACCCTGTAGTTGGCACCTGTGATACGTTCGGGAAGAAGATATGGTCCCACTAGGATATCGCCCACAATACCACACCAGATATTAACACCTCACCGGACCTGGTGAGCGTGTTCACGTGTTGCGTGCGGATTGTCCAATGCCCAAACATGACTATTATGGGTGTTGCAGATACCCTGCTGTTGTAAACCTTGCTTCATCAGTCCACAAGATTTCGCGGATTAAACTATTATTGGCAGCATGTTGCTGTAGCAGCCACTCACAGCATGCCTGTCTTCGAGTATAATCCTGTGGTAATAAGCCTTGCACCCGTGTGATGTGATTTGGCTGCAGGTCTTCGTCATGTAGAACGGCAAGTATGGTACTTGGGTGCACACCGAACTGTCGCATGATCGCACAACTGCTGGTCGTTGGCTCCTCCTCTATGAACTCCAGTATGGCGTCCTCGAGGGATGGTGTTCTCACAGAGGGTCCAGCACCACTGTCTACACTTGGACATGGTGAGACATTGCTTGTGTTGCGCATTCAAGCGTCAAGCTGCGGTATGACCTGGGCGTTCGAGTGTCGTCGTGCTGTGTATTGCTCACTGTAGGCCCTTGCTGCATGCAATGCTGAACCATAGCATTCCCCCAATAGGAGATACATGTCACAATACTCTCTCAAACTGTACGACATATCGCTACCCACACTACTGTCAAATGTACCAACGCAGTATGGGCTTACCTGCTACTGTCGCCAACCCTTTTTATCTCTACCTGCCATATCGCGCAGGCGTACAACTGATGGTTTCACGCCACCACGTCCTTCGAATTTGCATCTCCCCCCCCCCCCGTGTCACATTTTAAAATGTTGATTACCTTTTTCTTTTTTTCTTTTTTTTTTGTTTGAGGTTTAATGATCACTGTGAACAACTCGGTGGGCTATAAATAGCTGCCCGTCCTGAATTTAGGACCACTGATTCCAGGAAAAGGAGAGAGTCAGTGCCGTAGGACAAGCACAACATCCATGTCCATGCTTCACCGGGATTCGAACCCGGACCCCTTTCGGACAAATAATCAGAAGCCATCGCCTTAGACCACTGCGCCATCGGGGCGGGGCGGCTTGATTGCTTTGTGATACGCTCATCTGTATAACTATCCACATCGCTCTTCAACGAGCACGTGCATTACTGGATGTGATGTCACGAAACTTTTGGCGCGTATAACTTTGGAATGCGACATCCGATCGGTCAACAAACAACAGTTTTTGGCTTTTATCTCCACAAGGAATCGTCCGGTAGGTTTATTGTACGGTTGATTCTGATCACCCTGTATAGTGATATCTGTTGTTTTTTAAGATTTGGTTTACCTTAGAAGATTGCTTATATTGAAAATCCAATGGCATGGTTTTGAGTGCGGAACAATTAATACTGAATGCAAAGACAGTCTGAATGGTGCAGAAATATGCCAGATTAATTAATTTGTGTATTTTTGAAGAATGTTTGACAGAGAAAACAGATAAGGTGGCAAAATCTGTAGGTGAATGAATTCAGCTTTGAAAGTCATAGCTGCTTTAGGAGGATTTCACAGAACTGATGGGTTTGCAAAAAGGTCCTATGTATGAAAGTGTAATTTTACCTGCTCTGCTGTGTGATAGTAAAACCTGGGTACTGCTGATGAAGCACATGAGTTGTTTGTATGTTGGAGTGATGTGCTACTTACATGGCATTTGTGGCATGGCATATTCTGATCATGTCAGGAATGAAGAAGTGTAACATGATGTAAAATGTTTTAGTAGGGTCTGGGTGGAGATAAATAGTTGGAGGCAGTTTGGCCTTATTGAAAGAATTAGTGATGAGGTGCTAAGAGAACTTATTCAGCCAAAGTGGCAGGAAGGAAAGGTAGAGGAAGGATGAAGAAGTCATCAGAGGACCAGATTCAGAAATGCCCACTATAGGAAAAGGTAATGGGTTTGAAGTACAAATAGGTTTTGTGTGAGGCATATGGTGGATGTCAATGTGACTCGAGTTGTATAACAAGATCATTGTAAATGGTGTGTTTGATACATCAACAACAAGCAAAATCCAACATCATCATCACATTTGATTTTGCAGCTGATCCTTCTTTGAGGAGCTAACCATATGAAGAAAATGCCCTGGGGGGGGGGGGGGGGCAATGGTGGATTTCAACTCCAGAACAGGATATTCTCCTGACTGAACTAGGCACACAAAGGTTTATTGCTGCAACTTGCAGTTTGATTCGTGCATCACCTTTGTAGTATGGCACATATCACCCCAACCCACCCCACCTTGAGAAAGGCAGGGGCATGCAGGTTTCAGGTCCACTGATAAACCATAAACCATGCTTGAAGGAGCTCACTATAGAAGAAGGAATTTCTATTAATTCCAGACTACACGTGGAAGAATCATCATACATTCTTTTTGAACTTCACGGCCAGGAGAGTCTTTGTACATTTTGGTGCCAGTGAGAAGAAAATTCCCTTTCTGTCAGTTGTTGATTTTGAACCCACGTTTTCCTGCTCTGGAGCAGGATATTCTCCCGACTGAACTATGCCAGCAAGGCTTATCACTGCAGCTTGTCATTTTGACTCGTGTCACCTTAGCACATCACAAGTTCTAAATCTCAGAAAACAGAGTAGTGATACACTAATTTTTGTGAAAAGTGCCACATCAAGAAAGAATTTCGCTATTCAAATGAAATTTATATCACAGATTCCTCATGTTACAGGAGATAACTGATTACTTTTGTAGAGCTATACAAATTTTCGCTTCAAAACTCAGTATTTTGTGAAGCCACCTAGAGCAACAATAACAGCCTCTACACAGTGTGGTATTGAATGGAAGATATTTTTGACATCATCCTGGGGGAATAGCCTGCAAACCTGCATCTATGTGAGACCAGAGTTCACTTGTGGTGACTGGCAGGGGCAATTGATGGGCCAGTTTTGTAGTAGCAACCATGTCCCAGATATGTTCAATTGGGGATATACTCAGCAAATGTACAGGCCAGGGAAGAGGTCTTGGACATTCTGGTTCACATCTGGCCGAAGATTGTTCTACTGGAATATACTGTAGCACCAGGACCACTCTGAAGGAAGAGTATCATCTCTGCCTCTAAAACATCTGTGATGTATTGTTGGCTGTTGAGGGTTCCTTCAATTCGTAACAGGCGAGATTGCGAATTGAACCGAATGATGCCCCAAGTATGATACTGCAAGGTGCCATTCACTACCATGTCTTCGAATATGTTTGTGATCATCGTGGTGCATCAAGCTGAATCATGACTCATCAGAATACACAACCTGTTCCCAATGTGTTTCCCAATGTCTGTTCGGGACCCCATTGCAGTCTGAGACATCTGTGGCTGAGGGTCAAAGGATTGTGCAGCAATGGTCTGCTAGCGACCAGTCCCCTGCTGAGCAGACAATGGGGAATTGTGCTGGAGGACAAAGCCTGACCTGTGACAGTGCTGCGCTAACACTGTGAATGTCGCTGTGTGATCGGTCACTGCCATGCGGTAGAGGTATCTGTCAGCTTGCGCAGTTTTGCAGTCCATTTCTGTGCTTCTGAGCCTCATCTGTCCACTGATGCCACTTTTGCATCATGGTACTGGCATTTTGCCTCATATTAGAGGCAATTTTGCAGGAGGAAAATCCAACTTCTCTCATCCTAACAATCCTCGCTCAAAATCCGTCAGGTGTCGCTTCATAATGCGACCTTCTTCGGCGATGGGGCATAGTGAGGCACAAAGAACACCTTTTCTCAATGTTGACTCTTTGCTGATTGTAGCATCTTGTTTGAGTCTGCTCTTTATACCCACGACCGGAGAGTTCAGAGGGCGCTGCTCCGAAACCACTTGTGCATTTTCACTGACATGTCCCAACCTGTTGTACATATCCTGCAAGCTAATACCAGCAGTCCTTCAGAGTGTTGCTATTTTCACAAACAGTAGTGTATTACTAGTTTGCAACGAACTTTCACAAACTCTTCACCATTGCAGGAATGTTTGCCACTAATATATGGGTTTTGTTCTATGGCCTAATATAATGGAAGTCGATGCAGAGATTTATTAAAATAATGGAAACACTGACTGCGACTGGAGTACACACAATGCGTCATATGCAGTCACAGTGGCAACTTCACCCGCAATGTGAGGTAGTACATAAAGAGGGGCTGAAGAATGTCCCCTATCATGTAGCAGTGTCACAGTCACGGGTAAAACAGCTGTGTGAAGTAGTTGTCAGCAATGTCAGATCTCAGTGACCTTAAAGAAAAAAGCATGATGATTAGTTGTGTATCTTGCAAGAGCTTCAGTAACTAGAACTTCAGAAATTGTAGGTGCAACATGAGGGACTGTATCCAAGATTATTATGACTACCTATCAGAAAGAACATGTTGTTGCCTCAAAATGTGCAAATTAAGAACACTGTGCAAAGATGTCAGGTAGTGGTAGGTGAACATTGGCATTTATTGTACAATGTAAGCAGAAGAAAATTGCAGCAGTGTTGAGCACAAGTCGAAATGATTCCATTTATGTAATAATAGTTTGTCAGCAACTGTATCGTGCTGGTATTTAGGGCCATGCTGATTACCAACATCAGTGCAGCAAAACCTGTTAGGTGGTGCAAAGCACATAAAAACTGGGATGTTTAAGACTCAGAATGTGTCATCTGGTCTGATGGATTGTGCTTCACATTGTTTTCCAACACTGGTTAGTGTATGTTTGGCAAAAACTTGCAGAAGTGTACCACACAAACTATTTGCTTTTGCCTGTGAAGCATGGAGGTAGATCCCTGATGCTATGGGGTGCAATATAATAATAATCATTTTATTGTTTTAGCTGTTACATCATACCTTATATTAAGTTTATAGTCACATTTAAGTGTAACAAAAGTAATTATTATAACAGCCAGGGGAAAGGTCTTTGATGACCTGACTAAAGCCCTGATTTCTCTACTTGATAGATACAAGTTTTGTAAAAATTATCAAATGGTTAAGGTAAATAGTGGGCAGATCATGCAGTAGATCAGCAGTTGCTAGTAGATATTAGTAGCAATTAGAAAGGGAGTGAAATATATAGTGATTTGAGGGTTGTTTTTTTATAAATTAAGCAAGTACTTTTTTAGTTGTTTTTTTAAACAAATTATAATTATTAGTGTGTTTTAGTTCTTCAGGTAAAAGATTCCAAAAAGTTGGTCCCTGATAGTTGATACTTTGTTTCTTTTGTTGTGTTCTAGGCAAGAATGGCTTTATCTGAAATCTATTTCTAGTTTCATAATTATGGATATCAAAATTTATATCTATGGTATCTATATTGAAATTCTGTTTAATCCTTTTAAACATATTTAATCCCAGAGCATATTGATATAATTGTTTTATATTCAAAATTTTATGTTTATTAACATCTATTTGCATGTAATTATAGATATTTAGATAAGGTGTATTGTTAGTATTAGTATTAGGTCTAATAATCTAATAAATTTATTCTGGAGTATTCAGAGTTTCTTTATGTTAGTTTGTGTTGTTCGTCCCCAACAGGATAGACAATAGTTAAAGTGTGTGTGCACATGGGTGTACTATAACAATTCAAGGGTTTTATAAGTAAGATTATTAAGTACTCAGCTAACTACTCCTATGTTTTTAGAGATTTTATTAATAGTTTGTTCTATGTCGATCTCATTTACGCTTTAGAACCATAGATTGAAGAAGCGTATATGCTCCAGCTTTATCCGGCCGTCTGCCTGTCTGTCCGCACAATAACTCATGTAAAAAATGGTTCGATTTTGATGAAATTTTAGTATGTGGTAGGGACAACCTGGGGACGAACCCTATTGAAAATGGGTGAAATGGGATCAAAGGTCAGAACACAGGAGTGGGATCCATTCCATCGCCCTTATGCATCATAACTTACGTAAAAATGCTTCAATTGCGACGAAATACAATATGTTGTTCCATAATAACTTTAGAAACAGTTCCGTCGCAAATGTTTTTAGTCAGCAGTTGTGGGCAAGTGCATTATTTTTGCACAATAACTTCTGTGAAATTTAGAAATTTAATTTCTTGTAAAGTAAATCGAAATTCAAAAAAAGGGCGACGAGGTGCAAAAATTCGGTCACGGCACTACATCATCTACATGCCTACAAAGTTTCATGGCTCTGTTGCTGTTAGGGTGTCTGGAACACGACCTCATAGCACTTTTTTGCTTACCTTAACTTTAAAATACAATAGCTTTTGAAGTATTTCTAGAATCGAGAAACGGTTTATTTCAGTGTGTTCTCCAAACAATTCTCTACAAACGGTGTAAATTTCATATTTTTGTGTTCAATACGTTTTGTTCTGCAAGCTAGGAAAGCAAGAGTGTCGCGAAATTTTTAAAACAGTGGCAGCAGCAGCAGTGGCGACAGTTATTTTTTTTTTAGAATAGAGAGAAAGGTCAATAGCCTCGGGGAAAAAAATGGAAGATCACTTTTTACAATATATGTAAAAAGTAAAGACAATCATGAGTGTTGCATCTGTTTATATTTGTTTGGTGACAGAAGTGCAAAGGAATTTGATGTGATTAAATGCAGACAAGAATGCTAGAAGTTTTTATTTCATTATATCTCAGACTAACTAAACCAAAATCCCCATTGCACAAACCTATGGTAAAAAAAAGGTACATCATCTATATCACCAGCTGTGATGTTGAGTAGTTCATTATGAGCATCCCTAATCAACACTGTTTTGAGTGAACTTATGTAGTAGTTGCTCTGGCTTTTTTAAAGTTTTTGCCGACCCATTTGCCAAATTCAATTTTTTTTTCACCAAATATAATCTGATGTATATTTTTGCCAAAAATTTTTATCCATTGCCAAAAGGATTTTTTTTTCACAAATTGCGAATAATGCGAAAGACAGCATGACCCCTGCTTATATTAAAGAATTATGCTGCTGCAATAGAAGCTGACCATTTTTTTTATTGTTATTTTTTTAAAAGAGTATTTGCAAATCTGCAAGCATACAGATATTAAGGAAAAGTTGAAATCCTTTGTTTTGCACAGGATCAGGACATTTGACATTCAAATTAATGTATATTCTGTAAGAATTACAACTGATTCTTACAGAATATGCATTAATTTGAATGTCAAATGTCCTGATCCTGTGCAAAACAAAGGATTTCAACTTTTCCTTAATATCTGTATGCTTGCAGATTTGCAAATACTTCTTTGGAGAAAAGCTGGAGATAACAGGCACATACGTTTATCTTGGACAGCAGATATCAAGTGAGGGTCACATTGATGAAGAAATTAATCGGCATACAAAACTTGCCTGGAGAGCTTTTGGAAGAAACAGCATAATTTTCAAGAGCAATATGCCATTATGTCTTAAAAGAAAAGTGTTTAATCAATGCATCCTTCCAGTGCTTACGTATGGTGCAGAGACGTGGACCTTAACTAAAAGAGACATATGAAGGCTGCAGACAACTCAAAGCAGCATGGAGAGGTGCATGCTTGGTGTAACCAGGAGAGATAAGAAGAGGAACTCGTGGATCCGAAAAATGACAAGAGTGGAAGACATCATGATCAGAGTTAAATCCCTGAAATGGCAATGGGCTGGACATACTGCCAGAAGGACAGACCATCGATGGACAGCCGAAATTTTAGATTGGATTCCAAGGGACAGGAAAAGACCCAGAAGAAGACCACATGGGAGATGGGTGGATGAAATTCGAAAGTATGCAGGAGTGACATGCAGGAAATTGGCACAAGACAGACCGTTGTGGAGGAAACTTGGGGAGACCTTCGTCCAGCAGTGGATTGATAATGGTTGTTGATGATTATGATGATGATTTCTGTAAGATTTAAAAATAAATCTAAACTGAAAATCATTTGTTAAACTGGGAAGAGTCAACGAACGACACAAACTGATCCAACTCTGACCCAATTCGTGACAGTCATTTCCTGCAGAAATCATTCACTGGACGATTCAACAGATGACAGAAAGTGATCCATGTCTCAAGTCGTTCCCTGCAGAAATTGTTCACTGGCAGTGTCAATGAATGAAACAGTTTGAATTAATTGTTTCAGTGAGTTGAATTGAAAGGATCAGTTTTCCCACATCGTTACTACAGAACAGAGCCATTTGTGTCCCACCGAGGGTATCTGAGGTCATGTTTCATAACCATACAGGTGAGAAAAACATCTGTGCAATACCTTGGAGCCTCCTGGAATGTTCCATTTGTGATATCATATCGGCACTTGAAAAAAGCTTTGAATTTCAGAGGGTTTTGGTTTTGGGATTTTTGATGAGGGATGAGGGATACTCAACCTGTTTACCATGACTGTAAAATTATGGTGCTTGTTCATATTGCATTGATATTTAATTGATTTTGCTGTTTTCATGAAATTAGAGCATATGCTTGCAATTCTACACCTACAGTAATTTTGAAGTTTTATTATGCAAATATGTTTGGCAGTGAGAAATAGCTTTTCAGCAATGTTTCTGTGATACTATGTTATTAAAAGTACTTTTGTACTGACTGTATTTTTGCCTTTTTTTACTAATACCTTTCACCTTATACTCTGTTATTTGTTATTTCTGAGATGATTTTATTACATGATTATACAAGTTTTTATGTGTTTTGGCTTCATATCTTTACAACCTGAATAGTGCTTATCGTATAAGTTGGAAGTGATGAGTGATTGAATAAATGGCTTAATTTTTGTGCATGTACCAAAACTCTTTTTCTCTTTCAGATTCAAAATTTTCTATTAATCCGCTTAACAATGAGCTAACTATCCGCAAAATCAATAGATCTGATGCAGGATTATATCTGTGCAATGTTAATGTCATTAATGTTCATGGCAGCCAGATCAATGACTTTGATGTCACTGTTAATGTTGAATGTAAGTAATATTTGATATTTGATGATGTGGCTCAATACAAATTCAACACATTTCTTATTTATATGTGATTTTTTTTGCCTCGAAAAAACAGTTGAATAGAAGAAAAAATTCACACATTTAAGAATTTCATACTGTAAAAGGATTCTTACTCATCCTCTAAAAACAGTAAAAAGATTTAAAACATATATTGTATATTCTGAGTGTTTGATCATTGCAGTATGTTTACAAGTTAGCCACAGTAACAAATCAAAGACAAAATATTTGTTTCATCACTATATTTTGAATTTACATAATGAATATAAAATTGTGTGAAGCATAAAATGTTTCTATATGAGAAATTTATTTTGATCATATTCAGTGCACTAAGCATTTTATTACATGCATCCAAAAAATTGCATTATCATTTAGATATGGCTACTTTTGCTTCCACTGATTAGCAGTTTGCCAGAATTGTATTAAAAGCCCTCAGGTAAAGTTTTTATTTTACTTTGTCAATAGGGAATAAGATCTGTTGAATAATTAATCATTGTGCCATAGGTTTGGAGTGTTTGTCATAGTTATGGAATAATATTGAGAATTCATATTGATTAAGTTTTGAAGTTAAGTTTTATCTTACTAATTAATGACATCGTGGCACCTCCAATTTTTATTCAATGGTGAAATTTTTAATTACGGGTTTTATAGAGGTATATTATAATCTTAGTGAGAGATGGGTTTGCCTTCACAGGGCGCTCCACTGGGCAACAATAGCACACACGACAGCAACAAGGGCCTCTATGAATCAAGAAATCTGACACAAATTTAAGCTTCAGTATAAATCATTGTTGAGGTACCAGCTGGTTTTGTGTGACATTCACCAAAAGACCCCAACTCACTGGGTTTGGTTCCAAAATCCTTAGGTGGAATGACCAACTGGAACTGTCAGCTGTTGGCTAATTCCCAGCACTAGTGTACTTTACCGATTAAAAAGACACAAGGAATTTTTTTAAAGAACTCTAGTGTGGGATATGGTGGACCTACCACACTTGAGAAGTCTGCCACAGAAATGACCTGGAAATGACAAATGGAATATGAGAAAGAGATCTCGGAAGAGTGAGTGTAAGATTTGTATATGGCTAGAGGAATAAATGGCAAGATGAATGAGAAGTGATTGAAGACATTAATAAGTATAGATTGAATGTGTTGTGTAAGTGGAACCAAAAAAAAATGGAATGGAAATGGAACTGTGAATGTGTGGTCTGGAGTATTTGATAATATGAGAGGTCAGGCTGGTGTAGGTGTGATTTTAGTGAAAAGATGAACAACTTGATTCACTACAGCTGCATAAGTGAGAGAATTCTTTAGATTCATTTGAAAGTGAAACTTCAGAGAATAGTAATTGTTTTAGTATATGCTCCTTGTGACTCGGAACCTTCTTATAGGATGGAAGATTTCTGGAATGAGCTAAAAGCTGTTTTGAGCCAGTTTGGTGCTAAAGAAAAGGTTATTATAGCACGGGATTTCAATGCTAGAGTAGGTGTTCAGAATGGGATTTCTGATAATGTTCTGGGTAAGTTTAATGATCCTTGTATGAATGATAATGGTGAAAGATTAATTGAACTCTGCATTAAGACTGTACTGTGCATATCTAATAAGTTTTTTACCACAAGTATACCTACACATACACTTGGGAAAATCATACACTATGACAAAAGAGTGTAATAGATTTTGTTGTTTACAATCAATGTTGGAAACACTTAGTTGTTGACACTCGTGTAATGAGTGTGATGATAGGTGCAGATCATGTTAGCTCTGATCATTACTTTTTAGTGTCACAAGTGAAACAGAATATTGTTGGCGAAAGAGGAATAGGAAGAGGCCTGTGATTAAAAGAATAAAGGTTGAAAGGTTCCCTGAAGAACATCAGCACTACTCTTAATTTACCCAGAGAACGACTGAATGAGCTGAAGTCATGTGAGAGGGATGCAGTGGCGGCCCCAGGTATGGGCATACCAGGCAACCGCCCAGGGCCCCGCACCGCCGCCGCCAATTAATTAGTAGTTTTTGCCAGGCGTCACCTAAATTGTTGTAGTTGTAGTTCACGATCATAAACAAATAATGACCAATTTTAATAATATTAGAAAAAAACCAACGATCGACTGGTTAATGGTCAGAGTAAGAAACATGTAAATTTTTTACATATATATATAAAAGGGGTTATTGCGATGGGTTTTAGGTTATTGCGATTGTGAAGGGCCCTGTGAAGAGCCATTTGCCCTGAGCCCCGCAAGGGCTAAGGCCGCCACTGGAGGGATGTTGAAAAGAAGTAGACATATTTTAAAAACTGTGTTGTAACTACTGCTGAAGAGGTCTGTGGTACTGCAATGATGGGTAAAATTAGAGGTGATGCTTGGTGGAACACTGTGATTAAAGAACCAGTAAAGAGAAAGAAAGAAGTATATTTGGGGATGCTGCAAAGTAGTTTCTGAGAATGAGTATTGTAGTAAGATGCGTAAGGCAGCTAAGCTGGTTCACCAGAGTTAGGCAAATGATTGGAAGGAAAAGATGGAAAGGTATGAATTGTCATTTTGGAAAGATAGAAAAACTTTTTGGAAGTACATAAGACATACAAAAAATAGGGAGAAATAAAATTCTAATCGTGTGAAAAATAAGATCGGAGACATGATGTGGGAGCCCAGTGAGTTAAGTGAAAGATGAGGTGGGAGAGAGAGAAAACTTCTGTGAGTTATTAGATGATGAAAATGAAGGTGACACTGAAAGTGAAACAGATGATGTCATAGTGAGTGATGGAAGCACAATAGGAATCTCAAAAGAAGAGGTGTGTAAAGCTCTAAAATCTCTTCAGAATGGTAAGGCTCTGGGAGTAGATGACATAACTGCTAAGATGTTGAAATATGGTGGTGACTCTGTAATTGGCTGGTTAAATGAAATTTGCCAGTTGTGCTGAGAGTTAAGAATGGTCCCTCAGGTTTGGAGGGATGTTCCATTATATGAGGGTCATAACAAAAGTTGTGCACGCATTAGTCTAAGATGGAAGCAGATGATGCAATCGGGAAAATGATTGAGTCCTTTTCTTGGTCAGACTCTCAGCAATGCAGTGGTGTGAGAAGGATGCACTATCATTTGCTGTGTGGATGTGGGAGGGTTTGGAAATGGAAAGGTGCAGCTCCTTAGGTTGAATCACTGCATTAGACCTGTACTGGTATGGGAAAATGGAAACTTTGTGGGGAGAAACTCCGACACAGATCCACACTGCCTTGCAAGAAGTTTGTGGGGAAGGAATTCTTCATCGAAGCACAATTTCTTGCTAGGCATCGTGCTTTCTGGAGGGCCGGAGCAACATCGTAGATGATCATCGCTCAGGCCAATCTCAAACAACGACAGATAAAACATTTGTCACCACTGTTGCAACGCTTCTCGAAGATGATGGTGCCCAATCGACTCGTCGTTTGACAGTCTAGGATATTGCTCATCAGATAAAGTTGCCCATGTCTGTTCACCGGATTTTGACCGAAACACTGAGAAAAAGAAAAATTGCTGCACGCTGGGTGTCCCATCAACTCACCCCTGAGCAGAAGGCAGCCAGAGTGAGCATCGCAATGGATTACCTCCACAGGCTCAAAAGGGAGAGCAACACCTTCCTGAACAGAATTGTCGCAATTGATGAGACTTGGACCCGTGATTTTAAGCCGGAACTGAAGTCACAGTCAGCGGAATGGAGGCATCATAAGTTCCCCACGCCCCTTAAAGTGTCGCCGTCGGCCAAAGTGAAGCAAATGATGATTTTTGCATATGATGCCCAGGGTGTTGTGGTCTTTGATTGAGTGCCGATAGTGTTAAATGTCAAAGCACAATATTATTGTGACTTTCTGAGGACAAAGTTGAGACTGAAAATTATTCAAAATTGCCCCAAATTGTTAGAAGCAGGGTGATCTTGCTGTATGACAACACATGGTGCAGCATC
Source organism: Macrothele yani (assembly GCA_039090855.1). NCBI lineage: Eukaryota > Metazoa > Arthropoda > Arachnida > Araneae > Macrothelidae > Macrothele > Macrothele yani. The sequence goes on from CM076991.1 coordinate 85,444,800, forward strand.
GGCATGGGAACTTTTGTCGAAATATGGCTGGAAAACTTTATCCCACTCGACTTTGATTTTTTCCCAAGTTAAAAAATTGGCTCCGTGACATCCGCTACGGATCTCCAAACGAAAACTCGTTGGACGTGACCCGAGTAATACGACAGCTGAACAAAGATGACGTACTACGGGGCATCCGGGACCTACCTCACCTCTGGCAAGCTGTCATTAGTAGTGGAGGAGAGTACATTGAACGGCAATAAGGTAAGCTTTCTTCATTACTTCACACTTTTCTCAAAAATGGACAGTGTGCAGAACTTTTGTTAGGACCCCCGTATAAGGGAAAAGGTGATCAAACTGAATGCAAGAACTATCGTGGTAATGAGTGTGCCAGGGAAAGTTTTCGGAAAGGTCATTATTAATAAGGTACGAGGTCTTACATCAGAGAAAGTGTGTGATGTACAGAGTGGTTTTATGTCTGGTAAGAGCTGCACTAACCAAATTTTTGCATTACGCACGATGATGGAAAAGTGTCTGTTGGTATAAAACTTTTTGCTTCCTTCATAGATTTAGAGAAAGCTTATGACAGAGTAAATACAATACTTCTGTGGAAAGTGCTGAATAAATATAGTTTTACTGGGAATCTACTTAATGGTGTGAAAGCCATGTATGCTGGCAGTAGGGCATGTGTTTGAGTGAATGGTGTTGTATCGAAATGGTTTTCTATTGGTGCAGGAGTCAGACAAGTTTGTGTAATGTCAACATGGCTGTTTAACATATTTATAGATGCGTGCATATGTGATGCCAAAATGAACAATACTGATTTATGTCTTGGTAATATCCGTGTGTGCAGGTTGCTGTATGCTAATGACACAGTCCTGTTGGCAGAAAGCAAAAGTGAGTTGCAGAGTATGTTGACCCGGATGTACAAAGTTTGTATGAAATTCAAACTGAGTATAAATAGGGAAATCCCAAAGTTATGGTTTTTGAGCAAGGAAATGTTAGCACTGAATGCAATTAAGTGTAAATGGCACAGTGAGTGACTGACCAGGTGAACGAGTGTGCATATTTGGGATGCATGCTTGACAGAGAGAACAAATTAGATGTTGGAATTAGTAGGCAAGTGAACTTTTCATTGAAAGTCATAGCTGGTTTTTAGAAGATTTCACAGAAATGATGGATTCTCAAAGAAGTCACAAATGGCTGTGTGTGAAAGTGTAATTGTTCCTGTTCTGGTCTGGCAGTAAGATCTGGGTACTGTAGAAGAAACATAGGAGTCGTTTGTGTGCTTGAGAGATGCATTACTTATGGAGAGTTTGTGACAAGATACTCTCTGTTCATGTGAGGAATGAAGATGTGTTGCAGTTGTGTAATGTGAGGCAAAATGTTGTTAGCAAGTTGGAGACTAATATTCTTAGGTGGTTTCGCCATGTTGAAAGAATGAGTGATGAGATGCTCACTAAGAGAATTTTTTCAGCCCGTGTGGCAGGAAAGATAGAGGTAAATCCAGGAAATCTTGGGAGGACCAGATTCAGGAATGTCTGGATGAGAAAAAGGTTATGAGTATGAAGTACAAAAGGTCTTGTTTGCATCGTGTGATGGATGTCAGTGAAGCTAGAGCTGTGTGCCAATATCCCTGTAAATGGAGACATTGGATACACCAGCAGTAAGTAAATCCTTGTTCCATCAGTTAAATATTTATTTGGTGGTTTGTCTTTCTTATGAAACTAACCTCTGAATCTCAGAGAACAGTTTAGTGATATGTATGTATGTACATGGTCCTATCTCAATAATATGACCACCCCCAGAATCGCAGTGTCCCCACCCAAGCGCGTCACAGAGTGCATGTGACAACTAACATCAGCATAAGCTTATGACTTAGATTATGGCAGAGAATTACAAGCTGTAATAAGACTCATGTGCTGAAAAGAACTGTCAGTTCATCTATATATGTTGTACAAGTTATTTGCATCTCTACTCAAAACAAAGTTATAATAGTAATAATGCATTGACTCCCACAGTCCAACTTCATTTAAAATTTGCTGCAGTTATCAAAAAGCAGAAACATGCCTGCAGATTTTTCTTACTCTGTAACATTTTCCATCCTAATCTTTCCAGGCCAGGGCAAGCTTTTCTTACCTGGGGAAGGAGTGAGACTTGAAATTATGCCCCTTCGAGTTCACAGGTTATCCTCTTAGAATATGCAGTTCTTACTTTCACATACCTTTGTTAGAAGAAAGTATTATGTTCGTTCAAAAATCACACTTCTGGTTGTATTGACATAATTTTACTAAAAATGTGGAAACTATAAGTAAACACCCGAGAGCCAGTGGTAGAAAAAATCAAGTAGCATGTAAATGTTATGTGAAACCCAACAACACAGCACTTTGTGGAAATGCAGAATAGAAAACGAATCAGCATACAATGAATCAGTATCAGATAGTGATCATAACAATAGGGAGATGCTTTCAAGGTAAGGCTTGGAAAAATTCTGTTCAAGGGTAAATGCCTAGAGGGTCTTTCTGGGACAGAGTGCAGAGAGTAATTAGCTCTTCATTCCTACAGCATGTTTGGAAAGGTCACGGAAATTAAGAATATCCATATTTTATTTTTCATGCCTCTCTTCACATACATACATACATATCACTAAGCTGTTCTCTGAGATTCAGAGGTTAGCTCCAAAAAGCAATACAAACTTCCAGATATTTTTATTTATTGTTGTCGTATCAAACTTCTCCATTTACAGCAATCTTGACATACAACTCGTGCTTCACTGATATTCATAACACGCCGTACACAAGATCTTTTATACTTCATACTCATAATCTTTTTCTCATGCAGACACTCCTGAATCTGATCCACCCATGTCTTCCTTGGCCTTCCTCTGCCTTTCCTTCCTGCCACTTGGGCTGAAAAGATTTTCTTAGAAAGCATTTCATCACTCATTCTTTCAACATGGCCAAACCACCGAAGCATATTGGTCTCCACCTTGCTAACAACATTTTGCTTCACATCACACAACTGCAATACATCTTCATTTCTCACACAATCATATCGTGTCTTGCCACAAACCCCACGTAAATAATGCATTTCTCCAGCACACAAACGACTCCTATGTTTCTTCTGCAGTACCCAGGTTTCACTGCCATACATCAGAGTAGGAACAATTACAGTTTCATACACAGCCATGCGGGAGTCTCTAGAGAACCCATCATTCCTGTGAAAACCTCCCAGAGCAGCTATGACTTTCAAAGAAGAATTCACTCACTCACTGATTTCACCATCCAACTTGTTCTCTCTGTCAAACATGCTTCCTTAATACACAAACTCACTCACCTGGTCAATCACAGTACCATTTATACTTACATTACATTCAGTGCTACCCGTTCCTCTCTCAAACACCATAACTTTGGTTTTTCCCTTATTTATACTCAGTTTGAATTTCATGCAAACTTCGTGCATCCGAGTCAACATACTCTGCAACTCACTTTTGCTCTCTGCCAACAGGACAGTGTCATCAGCATACAGCAATCTGCACACACGGATATCACCAAGACATAAACCACTATTATCTTAATAATCTAAAGCAACTTATGGGAATTTACTAGGAATTTTTTTCATTTATAGCAAATTTTCGGAGAAAACTCTTCTCCTTCTTCAGGCTCTCTTGTTGTTGTCACTTTTTGCTTGTCACTATCATGGTTACGGTTTACCTTGACGGTTACGGTTAACCTTGACGGTTTAGGTTATTTTTCAACAAATCCTGCCAGATGTTAGGCAGGGAAAATCCTTTGCAGTCATTGATGATGGAATTTTGATTTTTCTCAATCTCTATTCCTTCTTTCAGTTTTCTTTTTGGAAATTGCTTTGGAAACTGATTACTTTAAGGGAATTCCAATCCATGCTGTGCCCAGTTTCTCTAACATGCCTATCTAATCCAGTCTTGTTGGAGCAATTTTTTATAGCTGCTTTATGCTCAGCTATACGAGTTTCTAGTCTGCGACCTGTTTCACCTATGTAAGATAGTCCACAACTACAATTTACTTCATAAACTACTCCTTGCATTTTTAAAATATCTTCTTCTCTTTGAACTATTTTAGGGAAAAACTATTATCTATTTTGGCATCACGCATGCATGCATCCATAAATATATTAAACAGCCATGGTGACATTACACAACCTTGTCTAACTCCTGCACCAATGGAAAACCATTTTGATAAAACACCATTCACTCGTACACAAGCTCTACTACCAGCATGCATGGCTTTTACACTATTAAGTAGATTCCCAGTAACACCATATTCATTCAATACCTTCCACAAAAGTGTCCTATTCACTCGATCGTAAGCTTTCTCTAAATCTATGAAAGCAGTAAAAACTTTCTTCCCAACAGCCAGATACTTTTCAATCATCGTGCATAATGCAAAAATCTGGTTAGTGCAGCCTTTACCAGGCATAAAACCACTCTGAATATCCCACACTTTCGATGATGTAAGATCTCATACTTTTTCAATAACAACCTTACCAAACACTTTCCCTGGCACACTCAGTAGGTTAATACCACGATAGTTCTTGCATTCAGTCTGATCACCTTTTTCCTTATACAAGAGAACAATAATAGCATCCTTCCAATCCCGAGGGACCATTCCTAACTCCCAGCACAACTAGCAAATTTCAGTTAACCAGTCAATTATAGAGTCACCACTATATTTCAACATCTCTGCAGTTATGCCATCAACTCCCGGAGCCTTACCATTCTGAAGAGATTTTAAAGCTTTACACACACTTCTTCTCTTAAGATCCCTCCTGTGCTTTCATCCCTCATTGTGACATCATCTGCGTCTGTCTCAGAATCATCTTTGCTTTCCTGATCTAATAACTCGCAGAAGTATTCACCCCATCTGTCACTTAACTCATTGGGCTCCCATATCATTTCCCCAATCTCATTCTTCACACAACTTACAACTTTGTTTCCCCTATTTTTCCTGAGTCTCATGTACTTCCAGAAGGACTTCCTATCTTTCCAAAAAGCCAGTTCATGCCTTTCCACTTTCTCCTTCCTATCCTATGCCTTACTGTGGCGAACCAGCGACATTCATCCACAGAGGCTCTGCCTTCTTACAGCGACATTCATCCACAGAGACTCTGCCTTTCAACATCCCCAAATAGGCTTCCTTCTTTCTCTTTATTGCCTCTTCGATATCACTATTCCACCAAGCATCACCTCTATTGTTATCCACTATTGTGGTGCCACAGATCTCTTTAGCAGCAGTGACAACACAGTTCTTAAAACATTCCCACTTCTTTTCTACATCCCTCTCACCAGACTTCAGATCCTTCAGTCATTCTCTGAGTAAGTCAGAATACCGCTGATGATCTTCAAGGAGCCTATCAACCTTTATTCTTTCTATCCTGGGTCTCTTCCTATTCCTTTTCCTCCAACCAACATTAAGTTTCACTCGTGACACTACCAAGTAATGATCAGAACCAACATCCGCATCTCTCATCACACGGGTGTCAACAACTAAGTGTTTCAAACGCTGATCGTAGACAACAAAATCTATCACACTCTTTTGACCAAGAGTACGATTTGCCCAAGTATATGTGTGGATATACTTGTGGTTGAAAAAGTATTAGATACACACAAACCATTCTCAATGAAGAGTTCAATTAATCTTTCACCATTATCATTCACACTAGGATCATTAAACTTACCCAGAACATTGTCAGAAATTCCATTCTGCACACCTACTCTAGCGTAGAAATCCCCTGTTATTATAACTTTTTCTTTAGCACCAAACTGGCTCAAAACAGCTTTTAGCTCATTCCAGAAATCTTCTTTCTTATCAGAAGGTTCCGAGTCACAAGGAGCATACACTACAACAATTACAATTCTCTGAAGTTTCACTTTCAAACAAATCCAGAGAATTCTCTCACTTATGCAACTATAATGAATCAAGTTGTTCTTCATCTTTTCACTTAAAATCACACCTACACCAGCCTGTCCTCTCATATTATCCAATACTCCAGACCACACACTCACCGTTCCATTATTTTCTTCTACCCCAATTTCCTTCTTTTTGGTTTCACTTACACACAGCACATCCAGTCTATATTTATTCATCTCCTCAATCACCTCACTCATCTTGCCATTTATACCTCTGGTATTCCATACACCAATCTTACATTCACTCAGCTGAGATCTCTTTCTCATACGTCGTTTAGAAAGTCCAGGTCGATTCCGTGGTGGACCATCCTTCTCAAGTGTGGTAGGTCCACCATATCCCACACTTGAATCATTCTTAATATTTCTTTTTGTCTTCTTAATCAGGTAAGTACATTAGTGTGGGGGATTAGCTCACAGCTGAGGGTTCCAGTTGGTCATTCAACCTAAGGATTCTGGAACAAAACCTAGTGAGTTGGGGTCTTTTCGCCAATGTCGCACAGAACTAGCTTTCTTTCGTGCGCATGAAGCAGTGTTAGAATTAGAAATAAATCTTCTATCTGGCCCAGAGCACCACTAGAATTTGCAAACCAGTGATCCACCAAAATGCTCACTGGTTGGTAAAAAAAAATAATAATAATAATACAAAAAAATTTAAAAGACATTTACAATGTATGTAGAAAATAATGTATTATTTCAATGGAATTATCTCCAATATTTGTTTTTAAACCTATTATTAGTTTGCAGCCTAAAAAGAAAACCATACAGCATGGTAAAAGAAATTGAAATTCGTTTTTTAACTAGTGACAGATTAGAATAAAATATTACTAGCCATGTGGGCCAGTCAAGTCAATAGTTCAGTGGCCCAACTGAAGTTTTACTGGCCAATGGCCAGCGGACCACTGGGTAATTCGAACGCTGTGTACGGTCCACATGTCACAAAGTACCTTACTCTGTACTAGTGGTAAACCATTTATGAATAAACAAATTACTCTTAACCATGAATAGTTTGCTCTCACCACTGTGAATGCTTATATTTAATCCACCATTACTACTACACCCACTCAAGTTGCTGCATGTTTAACTTTCTTCTGCCCACATGAGTTTGGAAACAAATTCCCAATAAGAAAAGTAATATCATTAATTAATAAGTATTAGCCATTATGTGAATTAGCAGTCAGCTGCGAAATAATAGTGAAACTTAAGAATGGGAATGATACATGAATGCCTTTCATTTGAGTGGTGTGCCTGAATCGTAGCTTGTGACAAATTATTCAGTGTGAATGTTGAATGGTGACTGGTAGAAGAGCTCGCACTTTTTTGAGCAGTTTGCCAGAAACAGTTGTGGCCTTAAAAGTGCAACACAGGATCCCCACAGTAAATTATTTGCTCAGTGATCATAGTAAGAACCTGAAGCGGGTTTGAATGATAAAATCATTGATTTGAATAATTGTTGGTCAATGACTCATCTGTATAAATTATGATTAAACTCCCAAGAAGGAATGATTTATGCCATCACTACTCTGTACCATGGTTAGCCACATGGAATACTTTGTGCAACTAACTGAAATCTTTAAAAAGAAAATACTAAAATGTATAACTTACTTTTTGAGCCACAGTTTTTAATAAATTTATTCATACATTGCGCCTTTCTATTTTTTAGCCCCTGAGAGCTTAAATTTACACCCCTGGTATCCTGGTATTACCACTCTGGAGATCAACCCCTTATATCTGCAGCCCTACTCCTTTCTGCTGTTATGAAATCTCAAGTCATGGATCTGAAACTTCAACATATTGAAGTTCATATATGTTTCACTGCTCACTAGAGTTACCATTCTTTGTACCACCTCCTGCTATTTGTCCCCTTTTGTACTTCAAAAGGCATTGTCATCCAACACTCATTTTGTCTGCAGATGAGAAAATGCTGCACAAACTGCTTTGCTGATGTATTGCATCAGAACTTTGGAATTCCTTAAGTTATGCAGTAGATTTCACTTTCCATAATCAGGTCTTCATTATGAAAAAAAAAATCATGACAAGCTATACATTCAGTATTTGTTGTAATAGAGGTGCAGCCCTTACCTTCCATCTACATTCAGAAAACTCATCTTTATCATGCTTCACAGCCTGGACAAGGCATTAAAACAGCCTTTAAATTTCCAATGCATGGGCATTCATCACTTAAAAACTGTAAGCTGTGAGTGATATATTACCCTGTGTACTAAAAATCCAACATGCACGAGAACATATCTGATCAATTTGAAATCTGCATGCTCCCAAATGAGTGCTTTAAGCACATCCTCATTAATCTTGTTCTATTACCACTATAAAACAGCTGACTTTCTCAACAATAATCTGACCTTTTATTTCAGTAGCATGAGAGTTCTGATAGCTGAACCACACAGATAACTTAACCATCAAGATTCACTTCAAGGTTCACCATGAATTAAGGCTGACAGTTCAAATTGTCATGTTTTGGCCGTGACTGGAATGCTATTTTTAAAAGGTATCTACTGCTACAGCTACACTGTTGAAAAAGTAGCTTACTACAACTACTTTTCCTAAAAAGTAGCTAGCTACACTACATTTTTACTTATAGGTTTAAGTTAAAAGTACAAATTCTGAAGATGATCTTTATATGTGCATTCTTACATGTGGTATTGAGAGATAAATACCAAGGTAAATTACACAAATAAATTCGCTTTGTATTAATCTTTTAGCTCTTATATAACACATTTTTGCATATTAATTCCAAACCTGCAGATATATGGGTGTTAATATATGTAGAGATACTGAGCACGAGGTGTATTTTTTTTAACATTAAATGTAAAAGTATCCATCATCTGTCTTTTTTTTTTTTTTCTGTGCATACACATATGCATTCTTGGTTACAAACAAAAGCACTGCATTTGCTCAATGCTTTTTTGGAAGGATGTTGCACTTCAAAATGCAGTGTCTATTAGATACTTGGATACATACTATTTCTGAACAAAATGGACGTGGGAGAATCATTTCTCTCTCCCTGCAAACAATATAATAAAGCATCAGCACACACCAATGCGTTATTGTACTGCTTGTTGATGGGAAAAAAATTCTTCATATTTCTATACACATGTTTGTGGGTATGGTTTCATCACCTGTAGCGTAATCTTTCAAAACAGTAAGTGTGTGTGTGTGTGTGTGTGTGTGTGTTCAGCAGACAAAAGGGTGTAAGGAAGAAAATCATTAATGGTTTGCCTAGTTTTGACAATGTAAGCCATGTCAGGTACATGATTGTAGACAGAGTACACTGAGCTCTTGTTCCAGCTGACAGCACTTCAGAAAATCTGGAAATATCACATGATTTGAATACATTTTTTTTTCACTTTTTCTTAAGTAGCATAATTTGTAGCATAATTTTTCACTATATGCTACTTTATTTTATATCTTGCTACTGCTACAACTACATTTTTCTGTTTGTAGTGATGCTACATGCCACACTACAGTAAAAGTAATGTGCTACATTTATCGCGTTACTTGCAATCACTGTGTTCCGGGTACCACACCTACTAATTTAGCATCTTTGAAATTTGACTTTTATTTATTCTAAGCTGAAGGAAGCAATTTACCCTCAATGACTCTGAGGTTGGTGCAGTTGTGTGCATGGTTCGAAGACCAAGCTAAAGGAGGAAGAAGAAAGTTTCCACTGGGATTAAAGCACTACAGCATCAGTGGGAGAAGGGCTCTGCAGTTGCAAGGGACTATGTTGAAAAATTAAAAATGAATCATAATAGAACAGCTTTCCCGTACATATGTTAAAATAAGAACTTTTTGAATGACTCACACATGTACAAACTGGGTTTTTCAAAGGTGGTACCCTCAGTAAAGGGTACCAGTACCTTTTATGAAGTAAGAAAATTGTCGGTTATGCATGATTTGATTGAACAAAAGAGATACTTTACAGTTCATTGATATCTAATTGAAAAGATATTCCCAAAAGGTTGAAGCATCTGAAGAAGGCTTTGAGTGCAGTCACAGTTTCTTCAAATCTATTTGAAAGGCGATTTCCACAAAGGACTGTCAACTCAACCAGAGCTTTATTCATGACAAAAGCAATTTCTCCACCAGTCTTAGTTTTTTTGTTTCCCCTAACATACTTGACCATGCAATATATGTTGATTCATGGCTGCTTTGAAAGTTCTGGTCAGTCATTGAGACAAAGAGATATATATTTTTTGTTTTTGTTTGTTTGGTTGTTTAATGACAACCATTAGCAACTCAGTAAGCTATCAACAATTACCCATCCTTAATTACTCATCCTTCTTCAACAATTACCCATTCTTTTCCAGGGAAGGGAGAGATCCAGTGCCATAAGACAAACGCAACATTCATGCCTCACTGGGACTCGAATCCGGGCCCATCTGAAACAAAAGATCAGAAGCCATTGCTTAGACCACTGCTCTGGGGTGGCCAAAAAGATATAATTTAACAAGAATTTTGAATTTTTGTTAAAAACTTTATCACTTTTTACATATTTTTAAATACTTGCATACATTAAATTTATGCATGATAAACAGTATGTTCACATATCTTAATTTGTTGTTTTTGTTTGAATTATATTTCCACAATATGAAACAACAAATATCAATTTTTCTTAAATTCAAAGACAAAAAGAGGCATTTCAAATTTTCCTACCAGAAAGAAATCAGTACTGAAAACTCTTTTCTTATAGAAAAAAAAAAGTATTGTGTGTGTATTTAGCCTTTAAAGTTATTAGTTCACAGCTTCATTAAATGTTAATGTATTCAGTAATAAATTATTTAAAAAGTTTTTCCAAAGCATCCAAGAAGTGCAATGAGGAACAATCTATTCTGCAGGATATTTTGTTATCATTTGCAGAGGTAATCATTGTATTTTTGGTATATTGTGTTTGTTGTGTATTCAGTAAATTTCAAAGATTTTTTTTAATTTACAGATGCACCTGAGTGGACTCGTAAAGATGATGGTGAAGCATATGCCAGTATTGGATCTTTAGCAAACATAAGTTGTGCAGCAAATGGAGAACCAGCTCCCAGATTTGACTGGTTTCGAGATGAAGAGACAATTCATAACAGTTCTGATTATATGATTTTCCACTCTGCAAATGAAAGTATACTTCAGGTTGGTAAAAAAAAAACCCAGTTAACCTCTAACTGAACATTTGCAAAACATGTAAATAAACTTCACCGTGATTTAATGAAGACAATATTTACTGTGAGTTTATTAAATAATTTTGTAATAAATTAACAGTACTAGTAGTCCCTAATGAGGAAAAACTTTGCCGAATTAGTGAATTAGAAATTTATGAATTGTCTTCTCCCCCCCCCCCCAAATCAGTAAATTAATTTTCAAAAATGGCATTAGAAAGTAGTGCATTATGATAGCACAAAAATTTTGAGAGTCAAATGTTTTATATTACAGTAAAGCACCGTTTATACGTTTCTCAGTTATACGTCTTTTACATTTATACTTCGTTTCCGGTCTGTCCCGATTAATTCCTATTCATTTTCATAGTAAAGCATTTCGTTTATACAATGCGTAACTTCGATTATACGTCGTCGTTTTCCCTCATTGGTGAATCTAAGTTCGCCACTGAGGTCAAATATTTTTTATCTGAGTCAATGTTTGACACCCTTTTCAAACGCAGACTCGAGGCCTAATTCTTCAGCAGGAACAGAGCAACCGTCCGCTGACCAATGGGAACTACGAAGATAGGGGGTATACACAAAGGTGGGGGCTCCCCTTTTCTGTCAGAAGACCCTGAAGGCGGGGAATCAGATTGCTTCGTTATTTTGTCAAAGGAGGTTTTCCAGTCTCGGAAGCAAACGAAAGCGCCGACGGTTATGAAAACGATGAAGAAATTGTTATTTTGGATGATGAGGATTGGGAACTCCTGAGAGTAGACATAACCTTCAAGGAACAAGCAAATTGCAATGCTGATATGATCACTTCAAAACTGTGCACAGTAAAAGAATTAATAGACGCTAATTTGGAGAATGAACATTTCAGCAGCAGTGGTGAAGAAAGTGAAGAACCTGTTTGACTGTTATTTCAAAATGCAATGCATAGTATTGATACACTGAGAAATTTCTTTGATTTTCTTGCCAACACTAGTGAGAAAATGTTTGGAGAATTTAATTCAATCCATAGTACTCTCCTTAAAATGCATAATCAAACAAATGATTATATGTAGAGGATTTTAGGAAGGGAGTGTCTGACCCCAGGTCTTAAACAGCCCTTAGAAATAGGAAACTAGGAGATATGGGCTAGAGTGCCAGTTAGGAAAGTGACATGGAAGCGAAGTAGAAAGGGGCAGAAGGATGCCCTTATTCATTATCGGGGAGCCAGTACCCGGGGTCCTACGGCTTAACGTGCCCATTCGACGCTAGGCGGATATTTAGTGAATCGAGCGTTCGTACCTGCCTGGGATCGAACCTGAGGTCCTTTCTGCGGCAGTCACGAACGTTGCCCACTAGGCCACCCGCCCGCCAAGCAAACCAGACAAACATCACTAAAAGACTTTTTCAAATGAATTTAAAAGCACTTATTAACGGTCGATGTGATCCAGCAGTTTTTCTTGTTCGAAATAAAGTCAACATATTTAATCAAGATGCGATACTGAAATAAAGGTAGGAATTTTTCTTAGTTGTACGTTACATATATGTAATTTTAATACAATTTGATTTTTTTAAATTAAACTTTAAAAAATGTCTTCAATGTATAAATAACGTAATAAGTGTAAATATTTAATACATAACAAAATATATTTTCATTATACGTAACAGGTACTACCGTAGTACTGTACATATTGCACGTATGTACTAAAGAAATTCGTTTCGCATTTTAGATTAATCCTAGTTGTAAACTAATTTATGGCACCTCTATTCATAATGTACCGTGGAATTAACTTTTTTACGGGTCTTATAGAGGTTATTATTCATAAAAGTTGGTGGTCAAATTTTCAAACTAAAGCCTAGTGCGTCATCAGGACTATGTCACTGGAGTAGTTGCTGCCACTTAGTTGGAAGAGTCTACTTCTTCTTCGTGCTATTTCGATCCCTTCTTCTAGTTTTCTCTTTACTAAGTTTGACTGGTGGGCGATTATTCTTACTGAGTCCCAATTTATGGAGTGTCCACTTGCTTGTATATGTCTGTCTAGCCCTGTTTTGTTACTAATGTTCCTAATAGCTGCTTGGTGTTCTTTCATTCGGACTTTAATACTTCTCCCTGTTTCTCCTATATACCTGAGTCCGCAGTTACAGTCGATGCAATATATTACTCCTTCTTGCAATTGGATGTTCACTTCTTTCTGCTTTAAAGCTGGCAGGAATTTCTTTAATTTGTTATTTAGATCTGGAGCAAGCCTGATATTATATTTTGCTCCGACCCTCTTCAGTTTTTTTGCAAATTCACTAAATTTTTTCTCAAAACTGGTAATATATGGACTCCTGTTTTGCAAATCAAGTTAAATGTGACAACTGTGATATATGTATGTCAGTGGTGTCGCATTCCCATTTAGGTTGGGTGTGCGCTGTTACAGGGGAAAATAACATGCAAAAATTTTACTATGTGACCCGAGCTGAAAAATTCATGCATTGATTGAATTTTTGTTATCGCATCTTATATAGATAACAAAACTTCAAATTCTGTTTTTTAATCTGTGCTCATAAACACATCGATTTGCACTGTGATGAAAAGACAGAAAACTGCAATTTGTGGCAGAATGCTGAATTGTAGTTATGACTCTGTACGATTCCAAATGCAAACGTATGACCAGCAGTGCTTTTTTAGGCGCACACACCCTGGAAGTTTAGCCTCTGCGGAAATAAAAACGTGACCTGCAGAGCCATCTGGAGATCTTTGTATCATAGTTGCTTTACACGCCTTGGGTGTTCACTGGCCTAACAGCACGTCTGCGGATGCAAATAATACAAAACTATGTTTTGTTTACTCAATAAAGCAACGAACCTTTTCCACTTTATGAAACATTGTATACGGAAATTAATTTTAGCCACCACGCAAAGCCTTAAGACAGACTTTGGTGAGTTTTGTTATCCAAAAACATAATATAACAGCAACTGGTATCATAGCATTGAATTGCGTTGCTCCATGGGATTGCAAGTGGTGCTCTATTTGTCTAGCACACCCTGAGAGATCAGCTGTAATGTTTGAAACCACAGGAAAATAAAAACGTGACCTGTAGCGCCATCTAGGGAGCGTCTGTACCACCATTGCTTGAAAACCGTCTGTGTTCTCTCGGGAAACTGCACCCCCGAGAATTTTAGCACAAATGTGATATTATGCTCAATGGACAAATTTCTCTTAATGAAAACATTGTGTAGGAGAATTAATTTTAGCCATCACTGGAAGCCTTAGTGCAAACTCTGGCAAGTTTTATTAGAAATAAATCCTAAAATTTAATGTCGATAGTATAGATTAAATAAATTGCAACGACTCTGTGTGGGTGTACACTGCACACCTAGCACACCCCAAATATTTACCCCTGGTGCGTGTGCGTGCGTGCGTGTGCGTGTGTGTGTGTGTGTGTGTGCTCAACCAAAAGAACAAGATGGATTCAGGAGTAGCTACAGCACTATAGATCATATCCATGTGCTGAGAGAACTAACTGAAAGAACGAGGCAATATGAACTCCCATTACGCATGGCTTTTATTGATTATGAAAAGACCTTTGATTCCGTGAAACCATCAACAGTTATAATGGCTTTGAAATCCTACAGTATTGAAAATGCTTACATTAGCATTACTCATAACATCTATGAAAATGCAAGTGCAAAGGTTCGGCTGTTTGAGGATACAACACCAATAAAAATTGGAAAGAGAGTGTGACAAGGTGATGCCATATCTCCCAAACTCTTCAATGCCACATTGCAGAATGTCTTTCCAATCATTGAACTGGAAAGGCAAAGGGGTAGAGATTAATGAAGATTATTAAACTCACCTTTGGTTTGCTGATGACATGGTAAGTTTTTCAACTACCACTTCAGAGCTGCAGTGTATAATCTCAGAACTTGCTGACAAGAGTAAAGAAGTGGGATTGAAAACAAACTTTCATAAGATGAAACTGATGTACAATGCTTTTACAAGAAATGAAGATTAATCGATTGATGGGGAAAAGCTGGAGATAACCAATACCTACATTTATCTTGGACAGCAGATATCAAGTGAGGGTCACATTGATGAAGAAATTAATCGGCGCATAAAACTTGTCTGGAGAGGTTTTGGAAGAAACAGTGCAATTTTCAAGAGCAATATGCTATTATGTCTTAAAAGAAAAGTGTTTAATCCATGCATCCTTCCAGTTCTTACATATGGAGCAGAGACATGGACCGTAACTAAAAAAAGACATGCAAAGGCTGCAGACAGCTGAAAGAAGCATGGAAGGATGCATACTTGGTGTAACCGGGAAAGATAAGAAGAGGAACTTGTAGGTAAAACAAGAGTGGAAGACAACATATCAGAGTACATATTTCCAGAAGAACAGACCACCGATGGACAACCGAAATTTAAGACTGGATTCCAATAGGGACAGAAAAAGACCACACAGGAGATGGATGGATGAAATTTGAAATCATGCCGGAGTAACATGGAGGAGACAGGCTCAAGATAGACAGTTGTGGAAGAAACTTGGGGAAACCTTCATCCAGCAGTGGATTGATAATGGTTAAAAATGATGATGATACATCCATTATCAATCCACTGCTGGATGAAGGTCTCCCTATGTCACTTCTGCATGCTTTCGAATTTCATCCACCCATCTCCCATGTGGTCTTCTTTTTGTTCTTTTCCTGTCCCTTGGAATCCAGTCTAAAATTTCGATTGTCCATCGGTGGTCTATTCTGAAGAGAAAAAGATTGTGAATATGAAGTACAAAGGGTCCTGTATGCGGCGTGTGATGGATGTTAATGAAGCTCGAGTTGTGTGCTGAGATCGTTGTAAATAGAGACAGTTTATACACCAACAGTAGGTAAATTGTAGTTCTGTCAGTTAAATGTGTACATAGCATATGGTCTTTCTTTGAGGAGCTAACCTCTGAATCTCAGAGAACAGCTTAATGATATGTATGTATTTCCATCTTCTGATTTTTCTTGTCTTCTAACATGCTAAACGTCATAGACATGGTACTTTCGTTTGGCTCATGCTCATCTCAACCTGGTTTGGGAATATGTTTTTGATTTTAAAATTTCCAGTTGTGTGCCAAATAGGTTTATTTTGCAGCCTTTTCTGATGTCAAGCGATTTCTCTTTTTACTGTGGATTCAGTTGAATGTGCTGAATGATCTTTCAGTTGTTGCTGATGTTATTGGTGTGCTTAAGATCCTAATGGTGACTTCCTCCAAATCCTTTGTCCCTCTTAAACCTTGCCACCATAGTATGAGGCTCATGATGCCAACTCCTTCCTATACAAACTTCCTTACCCAGAGTCCATCTTCATCTCTGTAGTTTGCCAAATCTTTTCTTAATTGTATGTTATTCAGTCCCATGTGTTGTCCCAAATCACAAATAAAACTTATTCATCAATCAATAGGAGCCAGTTTATAACCTTGTGAAGCTGTATTCGGAAGATCTGCTGCTCAATGAATATGTCCTAGGGCCAAACTCTTTCCTTTCTGTAAATTTCTTTAGGATCAATTGTTCTTCAGCTTTCTGCAGAGGAGATACAGGCAGTTGTTCATTTAAAGTAGCCTGAAGGTTTTCAAATTCAAAAAACACAGAATGTATCTGTGGCTCATTTGACTGAACTTTATTAGGTAAATCCACTATTGGTTTCAGAATGTTGACCATTTTTTTTTATACAAACCCAAAACACACCCTCATCAAGAAGTTTCTTCTTTAGCTCTGTGAGCAAGTTTGCTTCTTCACTCACAGCCAGGATTTGAAGTACAACTTTGTTTATCAGCAAACTTTGAAAACAGGACAAGTGGCTACCCCATCGTGCTTTTCCTGCAGCTTCAAAGATATGGTAACTTGTTTCTCTTTCCCAATTTTATTGAATAACGCTTGCAGGAGATGACTTTGCTTAACTGTTTTCACAGCATCTATGCACTTGTCAGGAATAATTTGATGAATTGGCAGGCTAAGATATCAGAACACAGCAAATGCAGAAGATGAGCAAGACAGCCCAAGGGCACAATGTGAGGAAATTGGTTTTTTAGAGACCAGAAAGCTGCTCTCATTTTTGCAGCATTGCCTCCAGTAACCACAAGGAACTTCTGAGAATCGTGTTTTTCCATAACAATTGATATTTATTGAGATAAACAGGTGGGATTGTATTTATTTTATTTTGCCATGACAAAATCAACAAAGAGGAGTTCGGGTGTTGAGATTATGAAATTAATTATTGACTCATTTCGTAAGTTGGTCTAGCCATCACATTGTAGGTACAAATGTTTTGAATTCTGTAACTTACTGCCAACTTCTGCTTGCGTTTCTGTATCCTGACCATCCAAGTAAGTTGAGTCCAAACAAAGCTTGGATGGCAGTATGTAAGTGGGTTGAATTTGCTTGAAGAACTCAATCCACAGTGGATGATCCATCCGTGATAGTGGAGATCCACCAATGAAAATAGCTTTGGTCAGAGACTGATTTAACATTTCCTGCAAAACATAATGGAAAAATCGAATGTTCAGTTATTTTACATTACATTTGAAAAAAGACAATAACAACTTAAGAGGCAAGCTATCATAAGTGTATCCTTGTTTCCTTGGCTAGCAAAACATACATATTTTAAATAAAAAATGTATTCTTTATTGACTGATATAGTAATTAAAAGCATAGGCCCTATGTAAAGATTTAAACATTTTGGGAGGAAAGAATGGAAGAGTCGATTCTGAAGTCAAGATGCAATAATGTGATTACAGTGATATCTGGCAGGACATTGAAGAACTTTATGGAATTTTTACTTTTGGTGGGAAAATAGTGTACATGAAAGCAGAACTAATTTTAAAAAGAATAATATGCAATATTGAATCCGTTTCTCTTTTGGTTTAATGTCAAATAAGATGAAGCTTATATAAATTATTAATTTAGAATTTTAAGGAGGATTAATATTTAACTAAATGTGATAATGAAATTCTTTTAGGAAAATTAAATAAATAATTTAACTGTTTTTAAGAAATTATGTTGAAACCAAAATAATTGAATTTAATGACTTAATGTAAAAATATGATAATTAAATATTGCAGTTTAACTTGGGGCAATAACACAGAACTGAAATTAGTAATAATTATTAACAAAAGCATTAGTGAAATATTACAAAATCAGAACAGAACAAGATCAGTTATGAAAGTACACACACACATATATATATATATAATATTATGACATCAAAATACAACAGTACTTACTTTTGTAGGACTATCCATGTTGTCTATAAATGATGATAAAATAGTAGAAGACCGTTTCTCAAACTCAGACCATGATACTGAGACTTCTGCTGATGGTGTACATAAAGCCATAAGCCTATTTTCAGAACTTCTACTGTGGATAAATCCAGGTTCATCAGAAACTTCAACTGTTAATGGTTCTTGTAGTTTTCTGGGAGTAGATGATTTCATAACAGTAAGAGACTGAGATTGTATATGTATTTTTAGATCAATAGGACATTTGAAGTACTTCTTAATGTGATTTGTCATTTTGTTCACATTTGCATATTTGTAATGTTTATTGCAATACTTGCACATAACTCCTTTATCTTTGTTCTTGAAAAAGTTCCATGCAGGGCCTTTCTTCCTTCCCATGTTTAAGTTTAAATAACTGTATTATCCCTTATTATCAATCTCTTAAAAGTTTAAATTGCACTTGAAGCTCTTTCTCAACACTACTTTTAATAGAGAGATTTACATGTCCACCTTCAGTGCTGCCAGGTTTGAAATCATGAATTTCCCTTAAACTTTTATAAAACTTCCCTCTCTCTATTAAAATTTTCCTTCTGAAAAAAACAATGTCATTATTAAGGTATATTTCATATACAGTATAAGCTCATTACAAAAACATATAAATATTGCTTAAAACCTTGCCTCACAAAATTTTCTTGTATTTTTAATTTAAAACCTTTTTGTGAAAAATGACCTTTTTCCCTTCATCAAATGAGGTTTCAACATCCCTGTGCCAATGGAAATTTCCTTGTGCCAGAGGAAATATATTAATCAGTAGGTAGGTTGCCATCTACTGATTGAATAACATTATTGCATTTAAAAATAAGTAATTTTAAAAACAGTTTTAAATTTGAGTTTTAAGTTATGTAATATATTTCTAACAAAAAATAGTGATTCCATGTTATTAGATGATATTTTTTTTAAATACCCATTTTTGTGTGAGTATTTAAGAAATGGGTAAATATTCAGGTAAATACTCATTTATATTTACCCTTACCCACCAGGTATTTACCCAATTCATATCACTGATTACTACCCCAATATATGTAGCACAGTTGTTAAATGAGCTCCTAATGGACCCCTAGTACAACATAGCTGCTGCAGTTAGAGCAGAATGACTATCGGGTAGAACATCCTTCAAAAGAGGAAGTTTAAAAGCTTAATCAGGGTTAACTAAAAACATAGTTCTTAGATTTCAACTTATTTATTATTCCTTACACTTTCTGACCAGGGTTTTTAAAAAATCCGAAGGCATGTAAGGAATGATGTTTATCTTCTGAATGAAATAAAATCGTTTTTTCTTCTGCATGTTTACAAGGAAAAACCAGTTTGACTATTGCAACTAAATACTAATTTGTACTGTTATCAAAAGCTCATATTGGCACATTTTTAAAAACTTTTCTTGGTTGCAGTGCAGAATAATGAATTTTATGGCAAATTTAGCCTCATAGGCATCCATTACTTTGCAGACAGTTTTTAGGTTTATCTTTCTGCATTGCAGACATCTGAGAATGATCCTACTTCTGGGAACATGGGTAACAGCTGTGAACAGCCTACTTAGACAATCAATAGTGATAGAAATACTTTAAGGAAAGTAGAGAAATCAGGAAAAGGAAGAAAAGCACAGAAATTGGGCTGTGTGAAAATGTGACTTGATATCCAGAAGAGAATCTGCAAATGACTAAGAAAAGTGGGCATAAATATGAAACTTGTATTATTCACATAAATGTAAGTTTCAGTGTTATAGTGTAAATGTAAATTATGACAAAAGTAATTTACATATGTAGTTTAAGCATTGCATATGCCTAGCTTAAACAGCACTACATGGTAATATAATATTATTAGCTATATAAACAGGCAACAAAGAGCACAAATCAATACTAAATAAAGCTGGTGTATACCAGATACCAATTCTATCCGATGAAACAAGCAATAATAATAAAATATACATAGGCAGCACAAAAAGAAATTTAAAAATTAGGTTATGAGAGCACTTGAATAACTGGACAAAAATGAGGCAAAAACATTACTAATACAATATTATAATAAAATAATACAGAAACTAATGTCAAATCGATAGCATCAGATCATACCCATAGGCAGATCCTTATGGCTAAAGCTATTACCATTGAAATGACAGACAACTGCAACACAGTAAAATATATTACCATCAAAATACAATCACAACTGTAACCCCAGTACACCAATAGACCTATCATATGCATGGAAACATATGATACATCAAGAGAGAGAAGGAAAATAAAAATGTGAAATATAAAATGCAAAACAGGAAAAGTTTGGGAACCTTACCATCGGTAGATGGCGTAACCATGAGCATGCACATTGAAGAACTCAAGTAACAACAAAGGGGACATGGCAGGTTTTTGACAAAGCAATGTCATACAGTCATCAACAGCATTAACAACATGTGCCTTTTATAGTGACCACAGCTAGGTAGTCGAAACGTTTCAGAGGGATGACATGGGACGGATTCTTTTTGCGCCTCTACATCACCTTGGATATTTTTGTATGTTTTTAAATCAAGTTCTATTTGCACCACAATAGTTCTTATATTCAGTCTGATAACCTTTTCCCTTATACAAGCAAACAATGATGGCATCCCTCCAAACCTGAGGTAAAAGGTTTGGAGGGATGTATCATTACACCTCCTCTCTTGAGATCCCTCCTGTTGTTCCATCTCTCATTGTGACATCATTTGCTTCTGCCTCAGAATCGCCTTTGCTTTCATGCTCTAACTCACAGAAGTATTCATCCCATTTGATTTAAGTCGTTGGGCTCCCATATCATTTCTCTGATCCTATTTGTCACATAACTTAGAAATTTATTTCCTTTATTTTTCCTGTCTTGTGTACTTCCAGAAAGATTTTCTGTGTTTCCAAAAAGCCACTTCATACCTTGCCACCTTTTTCCTTCCTATCTTTTGTCTTATCTGACAAACCAGCTAAGCTGGCTCATGCTTCTTACAGTGATGTTCATCCCCAGAAACTCCACTTTGCAACATTCCCAAATATGCTTCCTTCTTACTGCTTCTATAATCTCATTGTTCCACCAAGCATCACCTCTAATGTTACCCACTATTGTGGTGCTACAAACCTCTTCAGTGGCAGTGACAACATAGTTCTTAAAACATGTCCACTTCTTTTCTGCATTCCTCTCGCATGACTTCAACTCATTCAGTTATTTTCTAAGTAAATTAGAGTAATGCTGATGTTCTTGAGGGAGACTTTCAACCTTTTTCTTTCCATCACAGGCATCTTCCTATTCCTCTTTCTCCAACAATATTCAGTTTCACTTGTGACACTAAAAAGTAATGATCAGAGCCAACATCTGCACTTCTTATCACACAAGTGTCAACAACTAAGTGCCTCAGTTGTTGATCATAAACATTAAAATCTATTACACTCTTTTGTCCCAGAGTATGATTTTTCCAAGTCTATGTGTGGATATACTTGTGGTTAAAAAACTTATTAGATA
Source organism: Macrothele yani (assembly GCA_039090855.1). Taxonomy (NCBI): domain Eukaryota; kingdom Metazoa; phylum Arthropoda; class Arachnida; order Araneae; family Macrothelidae; genus Macrothele; species Macrothele yani. The sequence continues at coordinate 85,466,630 of CM076991.1, forward strand.
TGCACAGTAGTACAGCCTTAATGCAGAGTTCAATTAATCTTTCACCATTATCATTCACACAAGGTTCATTAAACTTACCCAGAACATTCTCAGAAATCCCATTCTGAACACCTACTCTAGCAGTGAAATCCCCTGCAATAATAACTTTCTCTTTAGCACCGAATTGGCTCATAACAGTATTTAGCTCATTCCAGAAATCTTCCTTCCTATCAGAAGGTTCAGAGTCACAAGGAGCGTACTTTACAACAATTATTGGTGTATAATGCTTTTACAAGAACTGAAGACCTAGAAGTTGATGGGGCAAATCTAGAAGTACCTAGTCACTACATTATCCTTCAGCAACAGATATCAAGTGAGGGTCACATTGAAAAAGGAATTAATAGGCACATAAAACTAAGGTGGTGGGCATTTGGAAGAAACAGCACAATTTTCAAAGCAATATACCATTATGTCTTAAAAGAAAAGTGCTTAATCTGTGCATCCTTCCAGTTTTTACTTATGGATCAGGGACATGGACCATAATATAAAAAAGGCATATAGAAGCTACAGAAAACTCAAAGAAACCTGGAGAGATGCATGCTTGGTGAAACCAAGAACGATATAAACAGAAACTTGTGGATCGAGAAAGTGACTGGAATTGATGACATCTTGATCAAAGTAAAAACCTGAAATGACAGTGGGATGGGCCTTTAGCTAGAAGAACTGATCACTGTTGGACAACTGAAATAATAGACTGGATACCAAGGGAAGAAAATCACATGGGAGATGGGTGGATAAAATTTGAAAGTATGCCGTAGTGACATGGAGGAGATTGACTCCAGAGAAAATTGTGGAAGAGACTTGTATGTGGGATTGTGTGTGGGCTGTTTGTTGTTTTAACTGAACAAATGCAAAGCAAAGGTCACTTGATTCTGTGGGGTAAGTTATCTGTAACTGCCGACTAACTGTACCCAGCAGTAGAGGGGGGGGCTTATGTGCTCCGTTGAGAGAAGGATGGGAGGGAGGGATATATTGGATCTGGAGATGTTTGCGTGAGTGTCTGAGAGTGTATAGTAAATTCTAGTAAAGATATGTTTTCTAAGCCCTCTATATGTGATTTATAAGGTCAATACCACAGATTCACTATGTTTACTTTACAGAAATCCAAACCATGGTAACTAAGTAATCATGTACACATTGCCTTTTATGATTTGTTTTCCAGTTTATATTAGAAACAATGTCATGATTATCCTTATTTGTGATTCCTAAATTCTTGCTACAGCAATTGAGTATTTAGGCATTTCCCAAGAGGTATAACATTCCATTTTTTTCCCCAATCTGGATATATAGAAATTATTTAAATTATATGCTATGCTACAAAGAATCAGATATTATTATTTGCCATCTAACCAACAGTATTTAATTTTTAAAATCTTCAACATTTTTGTTGCCAGTAAAATGTGAAAGTATATTGGAAACTTTCCCATAACTTGCAAAGTTAGTTTTAAATTTAATGAGAGTAAAAAGTCAGAGTTGGTAAAAAGGTTGTCAGCTATACAAGTGAATGCAACAAAATTGCTGTTTTGAAGTGGAAAGTTTTGGCCATGAAGAATAAAACTTAACATTATTCAAAAATTTAATATGTTAAAGAAATTAAACAAAACTGATTCTTCTCAAGAATTCAGTCTTGTGAACTTAACCACTTGTACATTCTGGGGAAAATTGTGAAAAAATAATTTCTACCTTTTGAAGCCCAAAGTGGGGAGGAGACTTGATAAAATGTATGTTGAAGAGGAATTAACAGCTTTGTTTAAAAACCAAGAACTGCTGATGTGTTTATAATGAAAACCAAAGAATTTGGTGTTCTTGGTTATGAAAAGTTTGTCCTCCAGTGGCTTGATAAATAATTCCAAACTCAGACATAACATTATATTAGGTAAGACAAGTGGTGGACAGACAAACAACAGATGAATGGTCAGGTATTGTATGGCTTAAATTTGGTGACAGGATTGGCCTGATATTTTTTTTTTTTTTAGTTGGGGGAGGTCAAAATAATTTCATTTAAAATATTGAAATAATTGCACAAATCTGAAATTCCCAAAGGTATCAAAAGTATAAAAAGGCGAAAGAATGCCCATTAAATGCAAACAAAATAAAATTCCTGTCCAGCATCTTTGAAACTCAACTGCAAGAACAGACAGGACAAAATCCCAGAATCTTTTACTTGTTGACAACTGTCTAGCACATTAGGAAGTAAAACATTTTTGAAACATAAAACTTTCTTTCTACAAATTATGCAAGTGTGCTACAGCTTATGAATCAGGGGGTTGATCAAAAGTTTGAAGTGCAGTTGTTAAAAGTTGGTTATTGTAAATGGCAGAATATATTAAAAGTAACACACAATTACTTTTTCTTTGTTTTTTTCTGAGGGCTATAAGCAGCTGCCTGTCCCTAATTTAGGGCTGCTGGTTCCAGAGAAGGAAGAGAGCCAGTACCATTAGATGTATAAACACATCACCCATGCCTCATCTGAAACTTGAACTGTGCCCAGGCCAGATGAATGATCCAGCCACTCAGCCATAGAGGCAGCCTAAAGCTGACAAGTCTTGAAGACATGTTACCTAAAGATCAACCTTCAATTACTTCCACATGTTGGATGTTTCACGATGACTTTGAATGGTACTGGATCTGATTATATTGGTGAACATCTGTCAGACTGTTTAAAAGAATGAGTTAAAAAAACTTTCAGCAGTATGGTAATTTTGATGAATATGCAGCTTGAGTGAAAGATTTATTACTTCTGAAGTTTGAATAACATTGACGGGTGGATTGAATGAGGTTGACAGAAAGGAAATTATAAATGAACTGCCTAAAAAAGATCATGGGGCTAGCTAGCATTAATGATCCTATAAAAGCAATACGTTAATAGTTTTATTTTATGAAATGAAAGAAACCAACAAAAATATATTTGATAATGAGGCTGAAAGCTTATCAGTATATAGTGTGGAAGAAATATTCTTCTCATAATACATGAAAAGTGCATCATGATTATTAACACAGCAATCAGACATCTCTGAATTGACTTTATTTACTGTTCCTCACGTAATATCAATCACATCCGAAAACTTGAAAATTTCATCATCCTGGGGCGGGAATCTAATCCGCATCTCCCGATTATTACCATTCAAGCATGCAATCCATTGCACAACCGCTCCAGGGTGATGAAATTTTTGTTTTCTTATGTGATTGATGTTACGTGAGAAACAGTAAATACAATCAATTCAGAGGTGTCTGATTGCTGTGTTAATTATCATGATGTGTTTTTCACGTATTATGAGAAGAATATTTCTTCAACACTATATATTTGAACAACTGGTGATTTACTTAACAACACTAGATGGCAGCACAATTCGTTTTGATTGAGAATGTGGTCAGAGAATAATCAGATGCTCTTAACACTCAGATACTTGGGACTTTGTCATCCTGGGTTGTGCAACGGGTTGCATGCTCGAACGGTAATCAGGAGATGCAAATTTTATTCCTGCTCCAGGGTGATGAAATTTTAGTTTTCTTATGTGATTGATGTTACGTGAGAAACAGTAAATACAATCAATTCAGAGGTGTCCGATTGCTGTGTTAATTATCATGATGTGTTTTTCATGTATTATGAGAAGAATATTTCTTCCACACTATATATTTGAACAACTGGTGATTTACTTAACAACACTAGATGGCAGCACAATTCGTTTTGATTGAGAATGTGGTCAGAGAATAATCAGATGCTCTTAACACTCAGATACTTGGGACTTTGTCATCCTGGGTTGCATGCAACGGATTGCATGCTGGAACGGTAATCGGGAAATGCGAATTCTATTCCTGCTCCAGGGTGATGAAATTTTCAAGTTTTCTGATGTGATGATGTTACATGAGAAACACTAAATACAGTCAATTCAGAGATGTCTGATGATGTGTTAATTATCATGATAACACTACAGGTAGGTTTAACCTTATCAATTGATCCATCTGAAGTGTGATATTGATGAAATAATTTCTGGGTCTTTTAAATTGAGTAACAATGCTTACTTCTAAAGGACTGCTTTGTTGACAACATACAATCATGCATGTATTGGGTTGTCAAAAAAGTCATAACATATTTTAGCCATGTTTTGCAAAGGTCATTTATTGATAGAAAGAACAAAGATCAATCAATGATATAATGCCCGTTTTGTTCGATAACCTTTTTCCATCTTTCAGTGAGCTGCAGAATGCCTCGTTCATAGAAGGACCTGTCTTTCATGGCGAAAAACTGTACAAGGTGCTGATTTGCAGCCTCATCTGAATTGAATGTTATACCACGCAAAGACTGTTGAAGAGAGCGAAACAAATGGAAGTCTGACGGTGCAATGTCAGGCGAGTATGCTGCATGTGGCAACACATCCCACCCAAGCTCCAATAATTTTTGGCGGGTGATCAAACTTGTGTGTGGTCTCGCGTTGTCGTGATGGAATACAACATCTTTATGATGAACAAGCTCTAGATGTTTCTGTATGATGGATTCATTCAAACTGTCCAATTGCTGACAGTACACATTCAAATTAATTGTTTGGTTCTGTGGTAGGAGCTCGAAAAACACACCTTTAAAATCCCACCACACTGAGACCAGAACCTTCCACTAATGAATGTCTGCTTTGGATGTCGTTTGAGGTGAAGCAGCATGTCGGGACCAAGACCGTTTGTGCAGCACATTGTTGTACACAATCCACTTTTTGTCACCAGTTATCAGTCGCTTCAAAAAAGGATCGTTTTCCTCACATTTAATGAGCATATCGCAGATGTTTATACACACTGTCAATTGAGCTTCTTTGAGTTCAATTGACAGTGTGTACCCACACACCAAGCTAGCTTACGTATCCCAGTTTCTTCAGGTGGTCGTGAATGCTTGAATGATGGATGTGCAATGTGTCTGCAATCTCTCGTGTCGTGTAACGTGGGTTTGACTCGATTAATGCCTTGATTTGGTCTTCATCAACCTCGGTTGGCCTGCCGGACCAAGGAGCATCGTTGAGGTCAAAATCAGCAGCACAGAATTTTGCGAACCACCACTGGCACTGACGTTCTTGTAGAGCATTATCATCGTACACTTTACGCAACTTTTCACAAGCTCAACGTACATTCTTCCCTTTACGGAAGTAAAACTGTAAAATATGGCGAAAATGCACAGTTTGGTATTCCATCTTCAACTTGATGTCAAATCTCCTCAAATCAACCAAATCGCTCACTATTCCTTTTAGACTGCAGCTAGAATTGGCACCTGTCGAATGCCATAGTGATAACAGAGCTGCACATGGGTCTAGTACTTCCAAAACTGCCCAACCGCCATCAGGTGCCAAAATACGTCATGACTTTTCCGACAACCCAATATATCTACCTTCAGTTCTCCTGGCCATGAGAAGCATGCTCAATTACACAATGTTCACAATTAAAATACTTTTACTGCAATAAAACCTCATAATTCTAATTAAAACAAGAGTATTTATCACAATTTTGGAACTATTATAAATATAAATAGGTTCAAAATTGTGGTAAATACTTAAGTTTTAATTAGAATTTTGAGTTTTCGTTTCTATAAAAGTATTTTAATTGTGGAAAGTTTGCAATTGACTACGCTTCTTGTGGCCGGGGGAACTGATGATAGATATACGTGCCTGATATATGTTGTCAACAAAGCAGTCGTTCAGAGGTGAATATTGTTACTCAACTTAAAAGAAGACTAAGGAATTATTTTTATGCTAGCACATTAAAATAACTTATTGGACTTTATATGAAAAGTTCTAGTGTGTTGATAATTGATGAAATGTCTACTAGAATGCAGGAAATGTGAAAATAAATAAAAACAAGAAAATCATGCCAGTGATTGTGTAAGATGTTAAAAAAAGTATCTGTGTCATGACAGTTTACATCAAACAAAGGTGCTAATTCTTGAAACTTTGCTGTAGCATTTACATAAACTAGCTACCAACTAGAGTTGTGCTTGGCCAGGCAAAGAACAATGATTCAGAAATCAAAATATAGTTTTTTTATTTCTGTATCATTATTCTTGCCTGCCCAAGCACAAACTAGTTTAAAGAATTCTGATCCCTTGATCATTACATGCTTCAAAGACAAAATAAACATTGTAATTTTATTTTAAGCATGCAATGCCTGTATAGGGATATTTGACAGTTTATTTTATATAGGTCAGATGTAAGTATATGTTGCCAAAGTCAGCACAGTTTTTTTCTTTTACTGACTTCAATCCTTAATATGAAAACAAAATAAAAAAACTTTTAGTCAGGTTATAAGCTTAAAAAATTAATTGCAATTACAACAGTGACAAGCCTGCACAATGATTACCTTAAAGATGAACAGAATTAATATAACATAATTTTATTGTCAGAAATTCTGGCTGAAAATTGTATTAATTCCTCCATACTGTTCAAGTGGTTGATGAATCAAAATTTTACTCTAGATGATTAGACAGATTATTTAAAAAATCACTTTCTTGTCTTCTGATGAATACATTTTCAACATTTATTTATGAGATATGTCTTTTCATTTATGTTTCATATTTTAGATGAGAATGGAAAAAGAAACTCAGTTTGGAACCTATAAGTGCCGAGCTAGCAACAAATTTGGTCAAACAGAAAAATTCATCGAATTAAAGAAAGGAGGTAAGCTATATTTTGTTTTAAGAAATTCTTTAATAGTATAATTTTCATTTAAATATACTGTCAGAGTATAAATACTCATGGTTTAATTTACTGTTTCACACGTTAATATTGGTTTTAATCGTCAAGAATCGAAGTTGTACTTCATCATTTCCAGAATTTTTTTGATAAACATAAGTTTGATGTTATTAATTACTATCCTTTGGTAATAGGCTTAACAGTTATTGTTCTCGATGTCATTGAGGTTAAGTGTTTCTTTTTAGCCAAAGAATAGTTAATGGTTACCTTGATGAAATCCAGGAATGTGAAGCACGGCATCGTCTTCTTAACGTATTTTTCTCATACCAGTTTCAGCTTTTGAAGTATAAGCCTTCTTCAGTGAGTTTTATGTGCTATCGTTTTAGTACTTGATGTTATTAGGAGCTTAGCTTCGGCCTGAATGACGATGTTTTTTCATAGTTTTGTTGCCGTCTACGTTCGAATGTCTCTCCTACTGTTCCATACATAGCGTCGCCATCTATCGTTCTTTATTGTCATTAAAGTCTTTTTTTTGTGGATACATCTTTTTATAATTCTTTTACTCTCTGTAATCCTTTTTTGTTTATGTTTTTTCTCTTGCTTTATGAGGAATTTCCATGCAAAGGGCAATTCAACAGGAGTGTTATTATTGCAATTATTTTCACGCGTTTTCTCAATTAAAGCTGCTTCTGCGGTCAAAAGTTTTTTATGTGTATCATGCGTTGTTACGATTTTAGATTAATGCCAGCCTGGGATAGCGTTGTTTTTCACACAGTGTTGTATTAAAGCATTCTTTTCTTCCTTTTTGTTCCAGTTTTTGAGGTGCCCGTGTAGGCGAGTTCGGAAACGTCTTTTAGTGCTACCTATGTATAGGAGATCTGCTTGGTTATTTTCTGCTTTTTTGGTGGAAATGGCATGTACACCTGCTGAGTTTAAAACTAATTTTTTGCTATTGTTGGTTAGCAGTTGTGATATATCATAGTTTGATTCAGCTAGCTCAAAATTGTTTTTGTTTGCATTCTTTTCAAAGGTTGTTTTTAATAGGTTGTATTGTCGATAATTTGCCACAGTATTGTCTTTTTTCTTTGGTTGTTCCAGTAGATTTTTTGGGGTTTCTGATTTCTCTACACATTGAGGTGATCAGTTTCTTGTTGTATCCAAATTCTTGTGCAATGTTAATAATCCCTTCTATTTCTTTAAGTTCAGCAGACTTGTTAGAAGACTGAGAGATAGCTCTTCGTATAAAGAAACGAAAAGCAGCTGTTTTATGTTTCCATGAATGGTTGGAGTCCTGGGGAATGATTGTAGGAATAAATGTAGATTTTCTGTAAACAGGAAAATCTAATTTTTGGTGGTTTTTAATTAAAAAAATATCTAAAAAATGGAGTTAGTTATTTTTTTTTTTTATTCTATGGTGATTTTTATACTTTTGTGATAGTTGTTAAACTTATCCATAAAAGAGGTTAACTTGGATTCAGAATGCTGTCAAAGTAATAAGATGTCATCAACATACTTCATCTAGAGTATAAAAGAGGAATGTCATTGCTTGGTCTGAGTAAATTACATTCAAGGTCTTGTAATACAACTTCGACTAATAAACCAGATAGTGGAGAACCCCATAGGAGTGCCAATTTTAGTTTTGCACTGACCATCTTGGTCCGAATTAACTCAGTTGCTGTCATCCCATATTTTTAGCACGTCTTTTGTAAAAAAAGATCGTGCTTATGTTATCGGTTTGTCCGTCCGTCCGTCTGTACCCACGATATCTCTGGAACTATTAGTCCGATTTGAAAAATTCTTTTTGCATTGGGAAGCTTGAAATATGAGAAATCCTTTATTTCATTTTTTTTTTACAATGTACCATTTCGCCGCTAGAGGGCGTAAATGCAGATGATGTTGAATTCAAAAATACGTTTTATTCCACATATTTGCTTCTAAACATCCGATTGAAAAAATTATTTTATTTCTTTGAATAAAGCTCATATTGAGAAATGGCTTCCTAGTTTAATTGAATTAATAATCTAAAGCAACTTATGGGAATTTACTATAAATGAAATGAAAAAATTTCCTAGTAAATTCCCATAAGTTGCTTTAGATTATTAATTCTTTTATTTTTCGATTCCATTTATGTCGAAGAGTATTTTAGAAATAGTTACTTTTCCAAATTACGCTTAGATTTTCTGCTAGGGGATGTAAAAGTAAATTACATTTTTTCCGATAACTCTTCTTCTAAAGCTCCGATTTTAAAACTTTTTTCTTCAACGGATACACCTCCTGATGGAAAATCTTTTGCATATAATTTCTAATTTTTGGTAACAAATGCTTTGGCCACCAGGGGGCATAAGTGTTACCTTTTGCTTCTGATGTATTTGCCATGAAATCTGAGCTTCTAAAATATTGATTGAAAAAATTCTTTCGTGGACTGATGCCAATCACATCGATAAACCTTTTAACAATATTTTCTTCTTAAAATATTCCACAGTTTCTCTGCCAGAGGGCTTAGATGTATATCTTATTTTTGTCAATATCTCGACTTCTAGGAGTCCGATTTGAAAAATTCCTTCTTTGTTGGATAGTGTTTCCCATGCGAAATGTTTTTCCTATAAATTCAAAATTTTCAAGTAAATCATAGACTTTCCCTTAGGGGGCACAAAGGTAAATTACGTTTTCTGCGTTATTTCTGCTCCTAAAACTCTGATTTGAAAAATTCTTCCTGTATCGCATACAAGACCTAATGGAAAATATTTTTCACATAATTTCTAATGTTTGGTAAAGAATGGTTTGGCCACCAGGGGGCATAAGTGTTAATACCTGCTTCTGATGTATTTGTAGCAAAATCTGGGCTCCTGAAAACTCGACTAAATTTTTTTTTTTCTTGGACCGATACCGCTCATATAGATAAACCTTTTGAGAATACTTTCTTCCTAAAATAATGCAGGGTTTTCCCACCAGGGGACGTAAAGTCACATCTTATTTGTATCGATATCTCTGTTTCTAAGAGTCCAATTTGAAAAATTATTTCAGTGTTGGAGAACGTTTCCGGTGCGAAATGTTTCTCATATAAATTCATGTCTTTCTTAATGCACAAGTCTGCAACCCGAGGGCATAAGCTCACGATTCCGTTTACAACCATATCTGAGGAATTAAAATCCTGATTGAAAAACTTCTTTCTTCTGTCAGATACTATTGTTTTCCATACCGGTTCCATTGACTTTGTATAGCTTTGATAAATTTAATTTGCATCAGAACGTTTTCAAAAGACGTTATTACACCCAAAAATTCGGTGTCATCTTTCTTGTTCTACATGGTAACAACTTTGTTGCTTTTTAATCTTCATGGTTCAGTGGTGAGCTTGAGAATGCATTCATCTGCACTAAAATCTTCCTAGGGTTTTGTGCAGCATCTACAAATAATCAAACAATAGATAAAACAAATCCACTGCAACTTCATATTTCTTCTTTTTTCCATCACTTGTATGTCGTTTTGAATTCTATTGGAGTAAAACTCTGAACTGTACATCAATACACCATTTGGAACTGATAATGGTTTCTGTTTTCAAAATTATCTGTATGGATGACTTCAGCTATCATAGAACATGTAACATTCCATCAGATTGTTAATCTTTGAATTTTTTTCTTTGGTATACCTTTGTGATATTATGATTCCACAGTTATGCTTTTTCTTCTAGTTCAAAATAAAGAAACCACATTTTACCACCTGTCGCTATGTGTTTGAAGAACTTGGTGTTTCATACTGCCATGATGTTTAAGAAAACCAGCACAAATAGATGTCTGCTCTTACAGATGAAAGTTAAAATGTGTGGCATCTATTTTTCATGCAGTTGGTAATGATATAGTTTCTGTAATAGGTTCACCATTTCTCGTGTTAACTCACTTTGCATGTGATGATTTGTTCATGATTTTGGATCAGCATAAACACCATCTATTGTAGGTTGCTTTTTAAAACAGTTTACCAATCAAATTTATATTGTCTTCCATGGTATTCTTTGCCTAATTTATGCTGTATTTTTGTTGGTACTCACATCATTAGTAACATTTTTTATGCTGCTCTAAACTTTTTTGAACATATGTCTTCTACACAAAGAAATTCAAGTACTCCTAATGTAAGAAATAGCATAGTATCAGGCAGAAAATGAAAGTGTGCCAGAGAAAGTGTTTGGAAAGGCCATTGTCAGTAAGGTATGAGGTCTTACATCAAAAAAGGTTTGGGATGTACACAGTGGTTTCATTCCTGGTAAAGGTTCCACTAATCATTTTTTTTTTCAATATATATGATGATGCAAAAGTATCTGTCTTTTGGAAAGAAAGTTTTTGTTGCTTGTGTAGATTTGAAGAAAGCTTATTACACACACCAAGTACACAAGTGCTCTGCTCCTGTGAAGATGTCATCATGGCTGTTTAATATGTATGGATGCATGCATCTTGGCACACAACTTCAGCTTCACTGACATCCATCACATAAGACCCTTTGTACTTCATGCTCATTATCTTTTTATTTTGTAGGCATTCCCAAATCTGGTTCTCTCCTGTTTTACTTGGCCTTCCTCTACCTTTCTTTCCTGGCACTTAGACTGAATAAATTCTCTTAGTTAGCTCCTCGTCATGCATTCTTTAACATAGCCAAACCACCTCAAAATACATATAACTTGTGAAAAAGCTCAAGGTTATTTCACCATTGACAACTCTGTTACTCGCATTTAGTATTCAAGACGTAGCCATAAGTCACTATGATATATATGTGTTGATGTTATTTCATGCCAGTCCAATTAAATCAAATGTTCTTTACATATCATGTATACATTAGTGTAACAATGTTACAGTTAATGGTACTAAATATCTTATAATCACTTCAAAATATTTGTCTCTACCCTATTAACAACATTGTGCTTCACATTACACATCTGTTTTGCATCTTTGTTCCTCACATGATCAGAATGTGTCTTGCCACAAACTTCCTCTAAGTATCATATCTCTCTAGCACACTAGCAAATCATATGTTGCTTCTTCAGTACCCATGTTTTACTACTGTACATCAGAGTAGAAACAATTGTACTTTCATGCACGGCCATTTGAGACCTTTTGAGAGCCTAAACTATCCTCTGAAATCAACCAGAGGCAGCTATGACTTTCAAAGCTGAATTCACTTGCCTACTAATTTCACCATCTAATCTGTTTTCTCTGTCAAACATGCTCACTAAATACCTAGACTCATTCACGTGGTCTATTGCTATACCTTTTAGACTGATCTTGCACATTCAGTACTAACAGTTTCTCACTCAAAAACCATAACTTTAATTTTAAGAATTAATGACTTCATGGCTTCCTCTAATTACTTTCAGTACCATAAATACTTAACGGGAATTATATTATATATATATATATATATATATATATATATATATATATATATATATATATATATATATCACTAAGCTGTTCTCTGAGATTCAGAGGTTAGCTCCAAAAAGAAATACAAACTTCCAGATATTTTTACTTATTGTTGTCGTATTAAACTTCGCCATTTACAGCGATCTTGACATACAACTTGTGCTTCACTGATATCCATTACGCACCATACACAAGATCTTTTATACTTCATACTCATAATCTTTTTCTCATGCAGACACTCCTGAATCTGATCCACCCATGTCTTCCTTAGCCTTCCTCTGCCACTTGGGCTGAAAAGATTTTCTTAGTAAGCATTTCATCACTCATTCTTTCAACATGGCCAAACCACCGAAGCATATTGGTCTCCACCTTGCTAACAACATTTTGCTTTACATCACACAATTGCAATACATCTTCATTCCTCACACAATCAGATCGTGTCTTGCCACAAACCCCACATAAGTAACGCATTTCTCCAGCACACAAACGACTCCTATGTTTCATAATCTAAAGCAACTTTTATGGGAATTTTACTAGGAAATTTTTTCATTAATAGCAAATTTTCGGAGAAAACTCTTCTCTTTCTTCAGGCTGTCTTGTTGTTGTCACTTTTTACTTGTCACTATCACGGTTACGGTTTACCTTGACGGTTACGGTTAACCTTGACGGTTTAGGTTATTTTTCAACAAATCCTGCCAGATGTTAGGCAGGGAAAATCCTTTGCAGTCATTGATGATGGAATTTTGATTTTTCTCAATCTCTATTCCTTCTTTCAGTTTTCTTTTTTGGAAATTGCTTCGGAAACTGATTACTTGAAGGGAATTCCAATCCATGATGTGCCCAGTTTCTCTAACATGCCTATCTAATCCAGTCTTGTTGGAGCAATTTTTTATAGCTGCTTTATGCTCAGCTATACGAGTTTCTAGTCTGCGACCTGTTTCACCTATGTAAGATAGTCCACAACTACAATTTACTTCATAAACTACTCCTTGCATTTTTAAAATATCTTCTTCTCTTTGAACTATTTTAGGGAAAAAATTTTTAACTTTGTTCTCTAAACTTGGAGCTAGCCTAATATTGTATTTCTTACTAATTCTCTTTAAAGACTCAAATAAACCTTTGTGATAAGAAATTTTTCTAGTGAATTTTACTTGTTGCTTTTGTGGGTTCTTCGTACCATTAAAATTCAGAAGCTTCTCAATTTCTTCTTTAGGATAGTTATTCTCTGTAAGTATGACTTTAAGCTCTTCTTTATGGGCTTCTTTTTATCTGCAGTAGAAACTATTTTATTATTTTTTTCTAAAAACTGACTTGCTACATTTTTCTTAATAGAAACTGGATGATAGGAATTGAAATCCAGTAGTCTTTTAGTATTCATTGGTTTTTTATACCAACTAGTGAGGAATTTTTCATCTTCATAATAGATAGTAATATCTAAGAAGTTTGTTCTTCTTTCTTTTTGAAGTTCAATAGTGAAATTAAGGGAATCATCTAATTCATTGAATGACTCTAGAATTTTTTCTGGAACAATTTCTGAATTCTTTCTGGAACAATTTCTGAATTCTTTCTGGAACAATCCTATGTTTCTTCTGCAGTACCCAGGTTTCACTGCCATACATCAGAGTAGGAACAATTACTGTTTCATACACAGCCATGCGGGACTCTCTAGAGAACCTATCATTCCTGTGAAAACCTCCCAGAGCAGCTATGACTTTCAAAGAAGAATTCACTCACCTACTGATTTCACCATCCAACTTGTTCTCTCTGTCAAACATGCTTCCTAAATACACAAACTCACTCACCTGGTCAATCACAGTGCCATTTATACTTACATTACATTTAGTGCTATCCATTCCTCTCTCAAACACCATAACTTTGGTTTTTCCTTATTTATACTCAGTTTGAATTTCATGCAAACTTCGTGCATCCCAATCAGCATACAGCAATCTGCACACACGGATATCACCAAGACATAAACCACTATTAACTATTTTGGCCTCACGCATGCATGTGTCCATAAATATATTAAACAGCCATGGTGACATTACACAACCTTGTCTAACTCCTGCACCAATGGAAAACCATTTTGATAAAACACCATTCACTCGTACACAAGCTCTACTACCAGCATACATGGCTTTTACACTATTAAGTAGATTCCCAGTAACACCATATTCATTCAATACCTTCCACAAAAGGGTCCTATTGAATCAGTCGTAAGCTTTCTCTAAATCTATGAAGGCAGTAAAAACTTTCTTCCCAACAGTCAGATACTTTTCAATCGTCATGCGTAATGCAAAAATCTGGTTAGTGCAGTCTTTACCAGGCATAAAACCACTCTGAACATCCCACACTTTCTCTGATGTAAGACCCCTTACTTTTTCAATAACAACCTTACCAAACACTTTCCCTGGCACACTGAGTAGGCTAATACCACTATAGTTCTTGCATTCAGTCTGATCACCTTTTCCCTTATACAAGGGAACAATGATAGCATCCTTCCAATCCCGAGGGACCATTCCTAACTCCCAGCACAACTGGCAAATTTCAGTTAACCAGTCAATTATAGAGTCACCACCATACTTCAACATCTCTGCAGTTATGCCATCAACTCCTGGAGCCTTACCATTCTGAAGAGATTTTAGAGCTTTACACACTTCTTCTCTTGGGATCCCTCCTGTGCTTTCATCCCTCATTGTGACATCATCTGCATCTGTCTCAGAAACATTTTTGCTCTCCTGATCTAATAACTCACAGAAGTATTCGCCCCATCTGTCACTTAACTCATTGGGCTCCCATATCATTTCCCCAATCTCATTCTTCACACAACTTACAACTTTGTTTCCCCTATTTTTCCTGAGTCTCATGTACTTCCAGAAGGACTTTCTATCTTTCCAAAAAGCCAGTTCATGCCTTTCCACTTTCTCTTTCCTATCTTTTGCCTTACTGTGGCGAACCAGCTTAGCAGCTTCACGCTTCTTACAGCGATATTCATCCACAGAGACTCTACCTTGCAACATCCCCAAATAGGCTTCCTTCTTTTTCTTTACTGCCTCATCAATCTCACTATTCCACCAAGCATCACCTCTATTGTTACCCACTATTGTGATGCCACAGACCTCTTTAGCAGCAGTAACAACACAGTTCTTAAAACATTTCCACTTCTTTTCTTCATCCCTCTCACAAGATTTCAGATCCTTCAGTCGTTCTCTTAGTAAGTCAGAATACCGCTGATGATCTTCAAGGAACCTATCAACCTTTATTCTTTCTATCCTGGGTCTCTTCCTATTCCTTTTCCTCCAACCAACATTAAGTTTCACTCGTGACACTACCAAGTAATGATCAGAACCAACATCCGCACCTCTCATCACACGGGTGTCAACAACTAAGTGTTTCAAACGCTGATCGTAAACAACAAAATCTATCACACTCTTTTGACCAAGAGTACGATTTTCCCAAGTATATGTGTGGATATACTTGTGGTTGAAAAATGTATTAGATACACACAAATCATTCTCAATGCAAAGTTCAATTAATCTTTCACCATTATCATTCACACAAGGATCATTAAACTTACCCAGAACATTGTCAGAAATTCCATTCTGCACACCTACTCTAGCATTGAAATCCCATGCTATTAATAGCACCAAACTGGCTCAAAACAGCTTTTAGCTCATTCCAGAAATCTTCTTTCTTATCAGAAGGTTCCGAGTCACAAGGAGCATACACTACAACAATTACAATTCTCTGAAGTTTCACTTTCAAACTAATCCAGAGAATTCTCTCACTTATGCAACTATAGTGAATCAAGTTGTTCTTCATCTTTTCACTTAAAATCACACCTACACCAGCCTGTCCTCTCATATTATCCAATACTCCAGACCACACACTCACTGTGCCATTCACTTCTTCTACCCTTATTTCCTTCTTTTTGGTTTCACTTACACACAGCACATCCAGTCTATACTTATTCATCTCCTCAATCACCTCACTCATCTTGCCATTTATACCTCTAGTATTCCATACACCCATCTTACATTCACTCAGCCGAGATCGCTTTCTCATACGCCGTTTAGAAAGTCCAGGTTGATTCCGTGGTGGACCTTCCTTCTCAAGTGTGGTAGGTCCACCATATCCCACACTTGAGTCATTCTTAATATTTCTTTTTGTCTTCTTAATCAGGTAAGTACATCAGTGTGGGGGATTAGCCCACAGCTGAGGATTCCAGTTGGTCATTCAACCTAAGGATTCTGGAACAAAACCCAGTGAGTTGGGGCCTTTTCGCCAATGTCACACAGAACTAGCTTGCACCTCTCGAAGATTCACAGAGGCCCTAGTTGGTGTTGTGTGTGCCATTGTTACCATGGAGCGCCCCAAAGAGGCAAACCCATCGCACACTACGACCGCCCGCAAAATTTGAGAGGTAGTAACGGGAATTATAGAGGATAAATTTATTAAGGTACATTACCTCTCAAATTTTCAATCGATACACTAGATCATCATCAGGAGTTCCTGCATCTTACTACTTCCACAGGTCTGGCGACCAAGCCTGCTTCTGTATCATAAGCTTTCTTCAAATATACACAAGCAAGAAAAACTTTCTTGCCAAAAGACAGATACTTTTGTATCATCACATGTATTGAAAAAATTTGGTTAGTGGAAACCCTTACCAGGAGTGCAACCACTGTGTACATCCCAAACCTTTTTTTATGTAAGACCTCATACCTTACTGACAGTGGCCTTTCCAAACACTTTCCCTGGCACACTTTCATTTTCTGCCTGATTCTATGATATTTCTTACATTAGGAGTACTTGAATTTCTTTGTGAAGAAGACATATGTTCAAAAAATTTAGAGCGGCATAAAAAACGTTACTAATGATCTGAGTACCAACAAAAATACAGCATAAATTAGGCAAAGAATATCATGGAAGACAATATAAATTTGATTGATAAACTGTTTCAAAGCAACCTACAATAGACAATGTTCATGCTGATCCAAAATCATGGACAAATCATCACATACAAAGTGAGTTTACAGGAAAAATGGTGAACCTATTACAGAAACTATATCATTCCCAACTGCATGTAAAATAGATGCCACACATTTTAACTCTTATCTATGAGAGCTGACATCTTCTGTTTGTGTTGGTTTTCTTAAACATTATGGCAGTGGGAAACACATGTTCTTCAAATTTCTTCCTCGTCAAAAGCTTTAACACAGCAAAAACCTTCTTACCAACAGATACATACTTTCATCACAAAAATTAATGAAGAAATGATTTTTGCAAGTACATGTAGAAAATACTTTATTGTGTTATTTTTAACATTAAAATTTCAATACTGAGGTTGCAAAAGATCACTTTTCTCCATATAACATATCAGAAAACTTGAAAATTGCATTGCTGTGGAGTGGGAATTGAACCTGCATCTCTTGATTTTCATTTGAGTATGTTACCATTACATGATTCAGGGCGATGAACTTCCGAATAACTGAAGCACTCAAACAAAAATTGAAAGGTGCAGGCTTAATTCCAGTTCCAGAATGATGCAGTATTTAGGTTTTTTGAAGAGGTGTTACATGATGCCAAACAGTTGAACTCTCTAAAGGTGATAGAGTACCAAAATCTGATTGCTGGAAATAAATGTGTGTGCATACCCCATGTATTTGCAAAGATTATTGCTTCATTAGTTTCTGGCATGATATCTGAAGCACTGATCATTGTGACCTATATCCATTCCTGAATTTGAAAGGTCATTAATAGTATGAGGAAGCATCAGACTGCTTCGATGTTTTCTGAGATGTTACATGAAGTATAGTGAACTAAAGTCAATTTAGGACTGAAATAATGTACATGTTTTTCAGTTAACATATTTAGTACAAAAGTTTACTTAGTACAGCTCTTATTAGGCATAAAACCACTGTCTGTGTACATCCCTCACCTTCTTTGACATGAAACCCATACTCCTTATCAGTGTTGATCTTATCAAACACTTTTCATGTCACTTTCACCAGACTGATTCCATGATAGTTGGTACACTCAATCTGATCACATTTTCCCATACAAAAAAATAACAATAATATATTCTTCCAATCATGAGGAACAACTTCTAACTCCCAACATAATGGACAGATTTCAAGTAATAACACTAGCCAACATTTTTAAACTTTGTTTTCATAACATGGGTGAAATAAGGTGTTTTTAACTAATTTCGCGGTGCTGAATTCAAATATGACTGTAAAAACTCCATCACATACAATTTGCTGTGTATGAACATTTGCTATACAGGGTGTGTGTCTAAAGTATTTCCCTGATTATGATAAATCGTATAAAATGAACCACGCTCGTTAGATACATACAGTTTTCCAATATAGCTTACCTGAAATCCAGAGTTTTTTTCCAGGTCAGTATACCTCAATTTGAGCTCCTTTTGATCCATGTAGGACAACATCCAGTCAGTACTTTATATCTTTCCATGTCTGCTTCAACATGTCATCTGTGATGGGTGCAAACACTTTAGTTATTTTTCCCTTCAAAGTGTTAATATCTGCAGCTGGTGTTGCATAAACTTGATCCTTAATGTAGCCCCATAAAATGAAGTCAAGAGGCGTAATGTCTGGGGATCTTGGTGGCCAGGGTATGAGACCACCTCTGCCTATCCATCTGTTAGGGAGTTTGTCATCTAAGAATTGACGGACAGGTACACCCCAGTGTGGGGGTGCACCATCCTGCTGGAACATTACCCATGGTTGCAGCTCTTCCAATTGAGGTGCAACATACAGCTGCATCACGTTGAGGTAAATACCTGATGTAATGGTGGACTCAATAAAAAAAAAAAAAAAGACAGTCCAATTACTTTGTTGTGCATTAATTAGTCTGCACCAAACATTGATTTTAAGGCTATCCCTCTGATTCTCCAAAACCACATGTGGGTTCTCTGAACCCCAGATACAGGCATTATGCGTTTTCACTTTACGTGAGGTATGAGAAGTTGATTCGTCTGAAAAACAAATCCGCTTCAGATAATCATTATCTTCATCCATTCATTCAAGAATATCCATAGTGAATGCCACATGTCCGGGCCCATCATTAGGTTCCAAGGCTTGAATAATTGGCAATTTGTATGCAAAAAATGAAGCTGCTTTCTTGAAATGCAGTGCACTGTCTTCATAGGTATTCCTAGTTCACTAGAGACATGACGAATCGATTTCCTCGGGCTTCCTACGAATGCATCACGCACGGCGTCGACAGTTTCCTCACTAATGGAAGGTCTTCCACTTCTTGCATGGTCACCAACACTGCCTGTCTGTTTAAATTTTTTATACCAGTTCCTAATGCTTCGCATCAGGAGGATCTCTATCATACTCACGCCTAAACTTCTGCTGCACTGAAATTGCAGATTTGGTTTCATGAAACCTGAGAACACAATTAGCCTCTCCTGCATACACACCATTTCACCGACTGATGCTTCCAACAACAAACTACACTGCAGACATGCAGCACTACCTATTGTTCCAAAAGGACAATGAACAAAAAACTTGAGAATATGGCCCAATCAATGCAACAAAACATGTATGTCTAACTAGCTTGGTTCATTTTATTCGATTTATCATAATCAGGGAAAGACTTTAGACACACCCTGTATTTCCAAATGCATATATACAATGCAGGATGTACACATTACAGCTTCACATTGTAATGTATTACAGCATTTATGTGTCTTGTTAGCTACAGAATTAGTGTTACAAAGTATAAATACCATATTCATATATCACTGCATATGAGACAGAAAAAGAAATAGAGTAAGCAATATTAGTACAAGTGTAAATGTATACACACATTCTCATATACCCATACAAGTACTAGTTCATTTTGTTCTTTTATGTGTCGTGTTGTCCTCCTGCAAAATCCAGCAGTAATCACTTATCATTGAGGAATCCCACATGCCTTGATATCTCCCCTCCATCAGTCAGACATCTTGGTAGAACATTTCTCTTTGTTCATTGCTGACTGCTCCTAAGTTGCCAAGAAAGAAGTCTAGATGCAAATGGTGGAAATGTATTTTTAAGAACATCTGGCACCCAAGGTTTTTATAGTTCTTGAGAAGGTTGTGAATCAGCTGTTTGTAGTTGCCCTCTTTGTGGTTACCCAGAAATCCCTTGACCACAGATGTGAAAGATTGCCATGTGACGAGCTTTGTGCTGGCTCGCATTTTGGTAAAAACAGAATCACGCAGTAGTTTCCATATCGAAAGACCAACGAAGATGCCTTCTTTGAGTTTTGAATAACTTAACTGCAGAAATGTTTGCTTTCAGTGCAAGAAACCTGGGCCAGATTTGTCCATAGCCTTTACAAATTTTTCATCAGCCCCAGTTTGATATGAAGTGGTGGAAGCAGCACATCAGAAGGATTAGCTAGGGGCTTGTGACGAACATTACTCTCTCCAAGAATGAAAACATCTCGTTTAGGCCAGTCTGTCTGTTCGTAGTGTTCTGCTATGGCCCACATACAAAGGAAACAAAATTTGGTGAAGCCACTTTGAAGCCTGAGCAAGAGTGATATCACTTTCAGATCAGCACATATTGACCACCTAAACTGGTCATATTGTATTGCAGTGAGAATTTTGTCCATGCTTTCTTACATCTCCTTCATTCCTACAGCATGTGGTACTGGAATGGAAGGCTTCTGGTTTCCGTTGGACAAAAGGACAGCTTTCAAACTAACGTTGGATGAGTCGATAAATAGTTGTCATTCTTCAGGATTGTGAGATATTCTTAATTCTGTCATTAGCCCCGGAATATCTGAACAAAAATGCATATCATCCTACATTTCATAGAAAGAACATAGACCCAAATTTCTATTTCTAAACACAGACATGCATGTACTTTTCACTAGCAAGTTCCACTCTTGCAGTCAGGAACCTAAAAGTTCAGCTTGTTGTTTGGAAAGATGTAGGTCTCGAACAAAATCATTCAGTTCATTTTGCTCAGTCAAGGGGCTCGTCTAAGTGTTTAGGAGTGTATGTAGGATCTGGATCTTCATGTGTGTCCATATCTTCATTGGATGAATTTAAATCTAAGTCTTTACAGTTCAATGGAGGTTTTGGTATAGGAAGATCTTCCCCATGCAGAATAAGCCTTAAGGCTGATGGCAAATCTGGATACTGTATTTTATTTTTATTCTTCTTTGAAAAGCCACTGACTTTGGTTAAACAAAAATAACAATCTTCCACGTGATCAGTTGGCTCACCCCAAATCATCGGAACTGCAAAAGGCATGGATTTCAGTTTTCCTTTCAACCATTCACTCAGGCCAACAAAGCAGGAAATGCCACTGACATATGGAGCCCATGATTTATTTTGATCTCCAACATGACATCCAAAGTACAAATAGTAGGCTTTCCTCGCAGTCTTTGTCAGTGCATGACTCTGTGATTTTATAATATACTGTCTGTACGCATAGCAAAACTTATCCGAAACAATTAATACATCTGCGACGATCCGTTTTCTCCATTTCGCCAACTTTTGCTCATAAACATGCAGCATATGTTTCTCCTTCAATGTAAAAAACATCAATGGTGGTTTGGTTGCGGTTACATATCCTCTACCTGTGAAAACATCAGTGTTGCCA
This sequence comes from Macrothele yani, assembly GCA_039090855.1. Classification (NCBI taxonomy): domain Eukaryota; kingdom Metazoa; phylum Arthropoda; class Arachnida; order Araneae; family Macrothelidae; genus Macrothele; species Macrothele yani. The sequence continues at coordinate 85,488,371 of CM076991.1, forward strand.
GCCATAACATGTCCAGTGGTGAAATATGACAATAAAAAGATTGAGAGCCTTTTACATGCCTGCAAGTGCTAATGTGGAACAGTAGTACATATTTAATGCCCCATAACAAAAAAAATGTGACATGGTGGCCATTTTTAAGGTCAGATCTGAAATCAGCACCCAAAAATTTATTTAAAGCAGCTATATTTGTTCATGTTATAAAAACCTTGTAGACCAGTGTAATCATTAGCGCTGTAACCACCATACTTCAACATCTCAGCTCTTACACCATCTAACATTTTGCAGAGATTTTACAACCTTACACACTTCTTGAAATCTCTGCAGAATTTACTTCTTTCTTCATAGCATCATCTGCCTCTATGCAACAATCACTTTTGCCTTCAAATTCTAATGACTCACAGCAGTATTCACTCAATTTGTCACTTAACTCATTAAGCTCCCAGATCATATCTGAAACCATGTTTCTCAGATAATTCAAAACTTTACTGCCCTTGTTTTTTCTACATCTCATGAGCATCCAGTATTATTCCATCTTCCCAAAATGCCAGTTCTTTCATGAAAATCTCATCATTCCTATGATTATCATTACTGTAGTGAACAGGTTTTGCAGATTCATGCTTCTTAGAGCAACATCCATACTCAGAGACTTTGCCTAGCAATTTTCCTAAATATGCTTCTTTTTCTGTACAGCTTTTTTTATTATCACTGTTCACAAAACATCACCTTCAATGCTACCCACCATTGCAGTACTTGATGTTTTTCAGTGACAGGACACAGTTCTCAAAATATTCCTGCTTCTTTTCCATATCAGTGTCACACACACTCAGCTGATACATGCTTTCACTGAGGAGTTCAGACTAATACTGATGTACATCAGGAAGCTTTTCAACATGTATTATTTTTTTAATGTGTTTTTCATGTATTATTTTTGTTAAATGTGTTTTTCATGTATTATTTTTTGTTAAACTAGGGGCTGCGCCTCTAGGCTCACTACGCTCGTTTCCAGAGTAGTGTTCGGGCCCTGCAACCCGATCTTCAAGTACATCACATGAAATAAAAACTGGAAAATTCATATAAATTTAAATTTTGATTGCATGGCTAAGCAAATAAGTATGGAGAAACTGATAGGAACATCGATTCCAAGATGGTGGCTTGTTTATAGTTTTTGTTTCGCTCCTGGTGAACTCCCTGTTAGATTTTTGCAGAACTTTTTTTCAATTTCCTTCTATTTTAATTGAAGAACTTTGCTCCGCCGCCATTCCGAAGTTTCCAAGTTTTATACTGTCATTATTTTTTGGAAGTGCGGACTTTTGTCGTTTGAACTTATACGTCAGAATTTTCGACAAATGTGTTCGACTGTCTCTTTCCGGTGATGCCATCTGACGAAATGAAAATGTTCTCCCAATTGTTCAATACTTTTTGCGCTGTATCGATTCCAAGATGGCGGCTTATTTACAGGGGTTTTTTTTTTTTGCTCCCGGTGAACTTCCTGTTAAATTTATGCAGAACTTTTTTTCAATTTCCTTCTATTTTTATTGAAGGACTTTGCTCCGCCGCCATTCCGAAGTTTCAGAGTTTTTTTTACTGTCGTTATTCTTTGGAAGGGCGGACTTTTGTTGTTTGAACTTATAGCACTTACTAGATTTACCACCAAGGAAAACAAAAGTGGTCCAAAAAGCATTTCGGACTTTAAGACCTACCAGCATGCCAATTTTTAGATCTCTAGGTTATTTCGAAGTGATATAACAATTCGCGAAAAGTTCAAGCAGACAATGTTCCAAAGCCACCATTTTTTTGGGGGGCGTACTTTTCTAGGTATACGGACCTTAAGACCTATCAGCATGCCAATTTTCCTATCTCTAGGTCATTTAGAAGTGATCGAACAATTCGCGGACGAACACACTTGCATTTTCCCTCTTTGCTTTTCATATACGACACAAAAGCTGATATTTACATAGGTATTCACGTATGCAAGCAGAAAACGCCGAACTTTAATAAAAGCACCCAATGAGAAGAGTGCTAAAAATAGCTTCATCACCATGGAAACAGGTCACGGGACAAGAACTTTCGTCTGTGGTTATCGTGAAGACAGACAAGCCATTCGTACCTTTCCTTTACATCTTTAAAAAAAATGCTTAAAAATCAGAAAATTACTTTTTCTTAAATATATTTTTTTTTTTTTTTGTAGAAAAAGGGATGATAGTTGTAAGTTCATGCTGTAAAAATTGCAATGCGTTATGATTTATAGTTTGCCATATAACCGGGTTTTTCTTAATGGATCCCATCGCAAAATAGAGAATTTTGTGAAATTAAAAAATTTAATTTCTCGTAAACTAAATCGAAATTCAAAAAAGGGCGACGAGGTGCAAAAATTCGGTCATGGCACTACATGCCTACAAAGTTTCATGGTTCTGTTGCTGTTAGTGTGTCCGGAACGAGACCTGATAGCACTTTCTTTTTTGCTTTCCTTAACTTTGAAATACAATAGCTCTTGAAGTACCGCCAGAATCGAAAACCGGTTTATTTCAACGTGTTCTCCAAACAATTCTCTACAAACGATGTAAATTTCGTATTTTTCTGTTCAATACGTTTTGCGCTGTGAGCTGGAAAGCAAGAGTGTCACGAAATTTCTAAAACTGCGGCAGTTACTTATTTTTAGAATAGAGATATTTGTTTTCCTGTTCTTCATTCAGCTTCACTCATGACACCAAAATATAATGATTAGACTCACCATCAGCAGTTTTTACATAGTGCATATCAACAATTCTCAGGCACATATGATAGATTACAAAATCTGTGACACTACTTGGCCCCATAGTATGATTCTTCAACATATATGTTTAGATGTAATTGTGTAGGTGAAAAATTTGTTAGATAAACACAAATTAAATTTATAGTATTAAATTTCACTATCATTCACATTAGGATTATTAAATTTACCCAAGACACTGTCATTTATCTCATTTTGAACACTTTAGCAATGAACTCCCATTCTAGTAGAACTTCCTCTTTAGCAACAAACTTGCTAAAATGAACTCTTAGCTCATCCCAGAAGCTACTCTTTATTCAAGGGTTCACAGTTGCAGGGAACATATGCTTCACTTTCAAAAACAACCATAAAAAATTATCACTTGCTCAATTATACTCATACTCTACTACAATTACTGTTGTCTGAACTTCAAAAATGGTCAAATGTAACCACATAACAAAAAATAAATTAAATGAAAAGGAAATGTGCCCACAGAATTCTCTCACTTATACAACTATAATAAATCATCTTCGTCTTTTCACTTAAAATTGCACTTACACCAGCTTATCCTCCTACATAACACAACACTAGATCACACACTAACCTTTCTCTTATGTTCTATGCCAGTTCTTCTTTTATTTATACACAGCACATCCATACATATGAATTTCTTCAACCATCTTGTTTATCTTTCTTCTTATTACAAGAGGTGTGTAAAGCTCTAAAATCTCTTCAGAATGGTAAGGCTCTGGGAGTTGATGGCATAACTGCTGAGATGTTGAAATATGGTGGTGACTCTGTAATTGATTGGTTAAATGAAATTTGCCAGTTGTGCTGGGAGTTAGGAATGGTTCCTTGGGATTGGAAGGATTGTTCCCTTGTGTAAGGGAAAAGTTAATCAGACTGACTGCAAGAACTTCTACTGAGCATGCCGGAGAAGGTGTTTGGTAAGGTCATTATTAAAAAAGTACGAGGTCTAACATCAGAGAAAGTGTGGAATGTTCATGGTGGTTTTATACCTGGTAAAGGCTGCACTAACCAAATTTTTGCATTATGCTTGATGATTGAAAAGTATCTGGCTGTTGGTAAGAAAGTTTTTGCTGCCTTCATAGATTTAGAGAAAGCTTACGACCGAGTAAATAGGAAACTTTTGTGGAAGGTATTGAATAAATATGGTGTTACTGGGAATCTACTTAATAGTGTAAGAGCCATGTATGTTGGCAGTAGAGCCTGTGTATGAGTGAATGGTGTTTTATCAAAATGGTTCTCTTGGTGCAGGAGTCAGACAAGAATGTGTAATGTCACCATGGCTGTTTAATGTATTTATGGATGCATGCATGCGTGATGCCAAGATGGGCAATACTGGTTTATGTCTCGGTAATATCCGTGTGTGCAGATTGCTGTATGCTGATGGCACAGTCCTGTTGGCAGAGAGCAAAAGTGAGTTGCAGAGTATGTTGTCCTGGATGTACAAAGTTTGCATGAAATTCAAACTGAGTATAAATAAGGGAAAATCCAAAATTATGGTTTTTGAGTGAGGAGCTGTTAATACTGAATGCAATATAAGTCTAAATGGCACAGTGATTGACCAGGTGAATGAGTTTGTGTATTTATGAAGCATGTTTGACAGAGAGAACAAATTGGGTGGTGAAATTAGTAGGCGAGTGAATTATACAGGGGATTTGTGGCAAGACACATTCTGATCATGTGAGTAATGAAGATGTGTTGCAGTTGTGTAATGTGAAGCAAAATGTTGTTAGCAAGATGGAGACTAATGCTTCAGTGGTTTGGCCCTGTTGGAAGAATGAGTGATGAGATGCTTACTAAGAAAAAAATGTTTTTGCCCAAATGGCAAGAAGGAAAGGCAGAGGAATGCCAAGGAAGTTATGGGAAGATCAGATTCAGGAGTGTCTGCATGAGAAAAAGATCAGGAGTATGAGGTATAGAAGGTCTTGCGTATGTAGGGTGATAGATGTCAGTGAAGCCTGAGTTGTCTATCAAGATTGCTGTAAATGGAGAAGTTTGATACAGCAAACAGTAAGTAAATAATCAGTTAAAAAATTATTTGGTAGTTTGTATTTCTTTGTGTAGCTAACCGATGAATCTCAGAGAACAGCTTAGTGATATGTATGTATGTATTATAACTCTAATATTCTGTATAATGATTGTACACTCACCCTGCCAAGATCTCTTTCTTTTATGTTATTTGTTACTTCCACAATAGATTATCCTGCTTAAGTATGTGGTAAGACCACTGTATCCCACACTTGAGCCTTTCAACATCTTCCTTTGAGTCTTGAAAATCATGAAAAGTAAGTCAGTATGGGGAATCAGAATATGACCAACTGTTCCATTTAGTCATTCTACTTAAAGGTTCTGGTACAAAACCAGTGAGTTGAAGTTTTTGGGCCAATGTCACACAGAACAGTATTTATACTGAGCTAAAAGTTGTTATGAACCTATTTGTTGTTATTACAGAAAAAGTTATTCTATCCGGGGATGTCAATTCTAGAGTAGGTATTCAGAATGAGATATCTGACAATGTTCTGTGTAACTGTAGTAATCCCAGTGTGAATGATAATCGTGAAGGATTAACTGAAGTCTGCCTTAAAAATGGGTTGTGTGTATTTAATAAGATTTGCAATCATGATTATATCCTCAGCTATACATGAAAGAGTCTGGGGCCCAAAATGTGATAGATTTGTTATTTTGTTCGGTACCTTAATCATCAAGTTGTTGACTCTTGTGTGATGAGAGGTGCTGATGTTGATTCTGATCATTCATTACTTGTTAGTGTTGCGGACAAAGCCAATTCTATGTTGAGGAAAGAAGGAAAGTGAGATGTGCTTGCAATGAAAAGAATAAAGGTTAAAATACTTCCTAAAAAACATCAGCATTATGCTGAATTGCTCAGTCAACAACTGAAACAGTTGAGTGCATGTAAAAGGGATGTGAAAAAGTTGACTTTGTGTTGTCACAGTTACTGATGAGGTTTGTGGTATGGCAACAGCGAGTAGCATTTTACATGATGCATGGTGGGACAGTGGGACTAAAGAAGGGGCTAAGAAAAAGAAGGCATATTTGGAAAGGTTTCAGGGTAAAGTTACTGCAGCTGAATATTGCTGTAAAAAAATGTAGCTGGTTCACCACCATAATGTGAAATGTAGGAAAGATATATTGCCGACAGGGGAAAAAATGAACATTTTGGGATTGCATGAAATCATTCTGGAAGAATACAAGACTTACTGTAGAAAGAACAGAGAAAATTTTAATCAAAAACTTCTATTATGGGAATTCTTACTAGGAATTTTTTATTTTAATTGCAAATTTTCAGAGAAAACTCTTCTCCTTCTTCAGGCTGTTTTTGTTGTCACTTTTTTCCGTCACTATCACGGTTATGGTTAACTTTGACGGTTACAGTTATTTTTCATCAAATCCTGCCAGATGTTAGGCAGGGATAATCCTCTGTAGTCATTGATGATGGAATTCTGATTTTTCTCAATTTCTATTCCTTCTTTTAGCTTTCTTTTTTGAAAATTGCTTTAGAAACTGATGAGAAAAATCATAATTCCATCATCAATGACTGCAGAGGATTATCCCTGCCTAACAACTGGCAGAATTTGATGAAAAATAACAGTAACCGTCAAAGTTAACCGAAACCACGATAGTGACGTGAAAAAGTGACAACAAAAGACAGCCTGAAGAAGAAGAGTTTTCTCCAAAAATTTGCAATTAAAATAAAAAAATTTGTAGTAAGAATTCTCATAATATAAGTTTATGATTAGTAATTGAATTAAGAAATTAGGTAGCCAATTCTCAACACGAGCTTTATTCAAAGAAATAAAATTTTAAGTTGTGTAATGAGTAGGATCAGAGGAATTGTGATGTATATCTCTAATTTAACCATCCTTTTGAGTTTCTATATTCTTATGTAAATTTGGTTTCTTCTCGTCAATATATATTTTTGACTTAATAACATTATTTTTCCTGACAAGTTTTACTGTTGGCATCACTGGCATTGAGTCAAAGGTCAATATAATGATAAGCAGTGTGCAATTTCGGACAGCAAATTGTTAAGTAGTGAGGTGCAGTTTCTTAAAGACAGAGAAATTATGTTAACGGTATGTTTGAAGGCAGTATCTTTTGTGTTCAAGTTTTGTTGAACAGAATATAGGTAATATCTTGATATTGTATGCTCTCAAGATAATGATTTAATAGTTTGAAGTGCTCATGGTGAGAATAATTGGCAGTGAGACACGTAACACACAAAACATTAGAATAATTCTTGATGACGATATATCACGCTTCAGTTACATAAAAATTACTAGTGTTGGGACGACATTTTGAAGCGACTTCTACCTTCATCAGCCATGGAATGAAACATGTGTTTTCATTCCATAAGGAGAAGAGTTTAAGAGCTGCATGAAACATGTGTTTCATTCCATGGCTGATGAAGGTAGAAGTCGCTACCAAAACGTCGTCACAACACTTGTAATTTTTCCCTAACTGAAGCGTGATATATCGTCATCAAGAATTATTCTAAAGTTTGAAGTGCATGTTGAAATCAGCATTAATTGTTGTGAAATGAATTGTGTTCAATGTTGTTCTTCTGCGATGTGCCAATAACAGAACTAAAGCTGGGACATTGAAATGTAAGTACTACTTACTAACTCATTGAGTATGAACTAAACATTTAATCTAAATATGTACAAGTGTTTAGTTAGACATTTATAGTTACTTAGTTAAACTTGAGACCTTAAAGTTTGCAGCCACTATGAACAAGTCAAACCTTACCTTAAGTCTTCAACAAGTAGCTTAAATCATCATGTTTATAAAACAAGCATAATACATTTTTACTGAAAGATGATCAGAATAACTATAGAACTATCATGGTAGAATAACCATAAGAACTATCAGCCTACTGAGTGTAGTAACTGGGAAAGTGTTTGGAAAAGTCAGTCATTATTGATAAGTTGCAAAGCTTGATTTCAAAATAAGTGTGGTACGTATGGAGTGGTTTAATGGCTAGTAAGAGCTGCATTAATAAAATTTTTGCATTATGTATGATAACTTTATTTTTGATACACCACAATGTGAATACTCAAGAAACACATATAGCGTATTAAATCCGTTTATTTTTATGGTGTAATAATCACAGAGATTCGCCAAGCTTTTGCACTCCACTGGGAGGCTTTTTCAAGGCAAATTCTTTTGCATTTTTATGTCTACCATTGCCTTGAGAAAGCCTCCCAGTGGAGTGTGAAAGCTTGGCGAATCTCTGCGATTATTACATCATAAGAAATAAATGGATATTAATATGCTATATGCGTTTCTTGAATATTATATATGATAATTGAAAAGTAGCTGTCTGTTGGTAAGAAAGTTTTTATTACATTTGTAGATTTGTAGAAAGCTTATGGTTGAGTAAACAGGATGCAAACAGGGTGCATATGCAAAAGGTCTTGAACAATTATGATATAAGTAGGAATTTACTAGGATGTGTGAAAACTAAGTATGCTGGCATTAGATTGCGTGTACATGAAAATTGTGTTTCATCAAAATGATTTTCTATTCATGCAGGAGTCAGACATGGTTGCGTAATGTCACCATGGCTGTTTAATATATTTATGGATGCTTGCATGCATGATGCCAAAATAGACAATACTGGCTTATGTCTTAGTAATTTCTGTGTGTGCAGTTTGCTGTATGCTGATGACCCAGTCCCTTTGCCAGAGAGCAAAAATTATCTGCAGTGTATGTTGTTCGGGATGCAAAAAAATTAGTGTGAAGTTCAAACTGAGTATAAGAAAGACAAACTGAATTTATGGTTTTTGAGTGAAAAACTGCTAGAACTGAATAAGCAAGGCCAGTCTAAATGGTACTAAATGTACCAGGTGAATGAGTTTGAAATGTTTAGGGAGCATGTTTGACATAGAAAACAAATTAGATGGTAATCATTGATAATATGGCTATTCCTAAACTTAATGCATTATAACTATCTCCAAATTAAGGAAGTTTTCTAAGGAATTAATATGTCAAATTTTGGGGTAGCGCCCCTACCCTTCCTCGGGATTACAGCTATAGTAGGAATTTATCTCACGAATGGCAACACCTACTATAGCTGTAGTCCTGAGTAAGGATAGGTGTGCTATCCAAAAATTCGCCATACTGTACAGCGTTCGAATTACCCAGTGGTCCGCTGGTCATTGGTCAGTAAAATTTCTGTTGGACCACTAAGCTATTGATTTAACTGGCCCAGATGGCCAATAAGTTTTTTTTTTCTAAGTTGTCACAAGTTAAAAAATTAATTTCTATTTCTTTTACCTTGCTGTACAGTTTTCTCTTAACAGCTGCAAACTAGTGATAGTTTCATGAAATGCTATAGGACAACAGCTATTTTTTTATTCCTCGTGATTTGTAAAGAGTGGAAGAAACAACAAATATAGAAAGGAAGTTTCCCAGTCCTTGTCTTGTAATGACAACAGCTGTTTTGTTTTTTTTTATTATCTTTGCCCACCCTAGTGAATGCAGCAGATACTGACATTAGACACAAGCCAGCTTTTGTTTCTGGCCGAAAAAACATGCTAGCGGAGGAGGTCAATTGGATGCATGAAAGTAATTTTTGCAAAAGAGCAATTCGATGGACGGAAAAGTCCTTCAAAGGAAAAGTCCCCCTCCTTTTTCAGTCAGGGACCATGCACAAATTGCATTTGACACAAAATATTGAACGTGGGAGAAAATTCCGGGGTCATCATTTCTATTTCCATGCTGTTTAAAACAATAAAACATTTATAGGCAACTTAACATTTCATGGTCTTGCTCCCAATTTGACATTTCTAGCACACGAGTTGTGATTAAAATGTTGCTTATTTTTAGAGGTAGCGTAGGGGCTGTTCACTTTTGTTGGCTGAAGTCATTCAGTGAAGAGCCCCCATGCTACCTCTAGAAACAAGCGACATTTTAATCACAACTCATGTGCTGGAAATGTCAAATTGGGAGCAAGACCATGAAATGTTAAATTGCCCATAAATGTTTTATTACATTGTTGCATGTTAATTTAAACCTTACAATATCAGACATGTGTCCAATATATAGGGTAATCACAATTACTGTTTAAAACAAGATGCAGCCGAACAACGTGCACAAATATGGGGGGAGGGATTCCGGGATCGGCGTTTCAAACATTTATCGCTCTTTATAGTAAAAAACTGTCTTCCAAGTAACTGGATGAGGTGGGAGAAATTTCCAGGTTAGTATTTCCACTCTTACCGTGCTTTTTTTTGTGAAAAACAACCTTACAATCAGCAGGCTGACAGGGTGGGGGAAAATTCCGGGGTCAACATTTCAACTTTTAGCATGGGGTGGGGGAAATTTCCGGTGTCATCATTTATATTTTCATCCACTTTAAAACAACATTCAGCCATACAAGTAGCACAAATATGTGGGGGAAATTTCTAGGGTAATAATTTCAAACCTTTTATCGCAGTTTATAGTACTGCAAGTAGCTGGATGAGGTGGGGGAAATTTCCGAATTAGTATTTTGACTGTTACCGCGCTTTGACACAGCTGCTTATTGTAAGACCGTTTTTCATGAAAAAGGCCGGTAACAGTCAAAATACTAACCCGGAAATTTCCCCCACCTCATCCAGCTACTTGCAGTAGTACTATAAACTGTGATAAAGGTTTGAAATACCGACCCCGGAAATTTCCCCACATATTTGTGCTACTTGTACGGCTGAATGTTGTTTTAAAGTGGATGAAAATCTAAATGATGACACCGGAATTTTCCCCCACCCTGTCAGCCTGCTGATTGTAAGGCCGTTTTTCACAAAAAGCACGATAAGAGTGGAAATAATCATCATCATTGTCAACCATTATCAATCCACTGCTGGACGAAGGTCTCCCCAAGTTTCCTCCACAACGGTCTGTCTTGTGCCAGTCTCCTCCATGTCACTCCCGCGTACTTTCGCATTTCATCCACCCATCTCCCATGTGGTCTTCTTCTGGGTCTTTTCCTGTCTCTTGGAATCCAATCTAAAATGTCGGCTGTCCATCGATGGTCTGTCCTTCTGGCAGTATGCCCAGCCCATTGCCATTTCAGGGATTTAACTCTGATCATGATGTCTTCCACTCTTGTCATTTTTCTGATCCACGAGTTCCTCTTCTTATCTCTCCTGGTTACACCAAGCATGCACCTCTCCATGCTGCTTTGAGTTGTCTGCAGCCTTTGTATGTCTCTTTTAGTTAAGGTCCACATCTCTGCACCATATGTAAGCACTGGAAGCATGCATTGATCAAACTTTTTTCTTTTAAGACATAATGGCATATTGCTCTTGAAAATTATGCTATTTCTTCCAAAAGCTCTCCAGGCAAGTTTTGTACGCCGATTAATTTCTTCATCAATGTGACCCTCACTTGATATCTGCTGTCCAAGATAAACGTACGTGTATGTTATCTCCAGCTTTTATCCATTAATCAATAAATCTTCACTTTGTGTAAAAGCATTGAACATCACTTTTGTCTTCTGAAAGTTCATTTTTAATCCCACTTCTTTACTCTTGTCAGCAAGTTCTTGGATCATACTCTGCAGCTCTGATGGGGTAGTTGCAAAAATGACTGTCATCAGCAAAACGAAGGTGGGTTAGATAATCTCCATTAAACTTTATCCCTTTGTTTTCCCAGTTCAGTGATTGAAAGACATTTTCCAATGTGGCGTTAAAGAGCTTCGGAGATACGGTGTCACCTTGTCTCACTCCCTTTCCAATTTTTATGTGTGTTTTATTTTCAAACAGCCAAATCTTTGCACTTGCATTTTCATAGATGTTATTAATAATATTAATGTATGCATCTTCAATACCGCAGGATTTCAAAGCCATTGTAACTGCTGATGGTTTCACCGAATCAAAGGCTTTTTCATAATCGATAAAAGCCATGCACAATGGAAGTTCATATTCCCTTGCTCTTTCAATTAGTTCTCTCAGTACGTGGATATGATCTATTGTGCTGTAGCCACTCCTGAATCCAGCTTGTTCTCTCGGTTGAACCATGTCCAGTGTTATCTTCAAACGGTGTGAAAGAACTTTAGTTAAGATTTTATAAACCACTGATAGGAGGCTGATAGGTCTGTAGTTCCAGAGATCCTCAATGTCACCTTTTTTATGTAGCAGGATCATTATAGCGTTGTTCCAATCCTCAGGAATCTTCCCTTCATTAAGGCATCGAGTGAAAATTTGGGCGAGTACTGTTTCGATTTCTCCACTTGCTTCTTGTATGATGTCCACAGTAATTCCATCTTCTCCTGGAGCTTTTCCCTGCTTCATGTTCTTGATTGCATGTGCAACTTCTGCTGGGAGGACTGGAAGAACTGGTATCTTCCATGATGTCTGTAGTACATGCATCATCCCTTTCATATAATTTGGAGTAGAAATCTTTCACTCTTGTCAAACTTTTGCCTCTATTTCTTGTTACAGAGCCATCTTCTTTTCTTAGTGCCATAATCTGTTTTCTTCCCTTACTGAGATGTCCCTTTGCTATCTTTAGGCTTTGGTTGTTTTCAATTGCTTTCTTCACTAGTTCACAGTTGAATTTCCTTACGTCTTCAGCAATACTTTTTCGTACTGTCTTGCATAGCTCTATGTATTCCACTTTGGAAGTCACATCTTCTTTAGTTGTCCTCATCTCTCTTCTTTTTGCATCAACATTTTGGTTTTTTCTGATAATATGTTCACATGCAACTTGTTCTTAGACCCAGCTAATTGTGTTGCTGTTTCCATAAGAGCTTTGGTTACTTTTCTGTTAACTTCAGAATTATCCACTTCTTCCGATGTTAGGCCTTCTAAAGCAGAGAATCTGTTCTTCAGTTCCAACTTGAAGGTATTATGGTGTTTTTTAAGGTTGGTTATGTGAATACATTTTGTTTGTGTTATGAGCTTGCCACGTTCGAGTTTAGTGTTGAGGTGCATCTTATATCTCACCAATCTATGGTCACTACCTATGTTGAACTTGTTTAGCACACTGCAGTCTTCTATGACGAATTTTTTGTTACACATAATAAAATCAATTTCACTTGTCGTCCCATTTGGATGTCTCCATGTCCATTTCCTGTGCGGCTTTTTCTTGAAAAAGGAGTTCAAGATGTAAAACCCTTTCTGCCTCTGCAAACTCAACGAGAGTATTTCCACGCTGGTTTCTGTTGCCGTGACCGAATTTACCTGCTGAAATTTCATTCTGTTGTTGTTGCCGTATTTTTGCATTGAAATCTCCCATAATTACTTTCAAGTGCTGCTTACCTTTATTATTTAGATGACAAATTTCCTCATAAAATTCTTCAATTTCTTCTTCAGCATGACTTGTGGTGGGTGCATAAGTTTGAATAATCTGAGCCTGGTATCTTCTCGAGAGTTGGATAACGAGTCGTGCAGCTCTGTCAGAGGAACTTTCAACTTCTACAACTTTATCCTTCAGTTTCTTGTTTATTATAAATCCAACACCACTAGTTCTGCCAGTATATGTTCCACGATAGTAGAAGAGATGTCCACTTTTCAGTTCAATGAGATCTTCTCCTTTTCTTCTTACCTCACTAAGCCCGACGATGTCCCACTTGATCCTTTGTAGTTCCTCTTCCAATTCAAGAAGCCTTGAATCAGAAGATAGGGAGCGTCCATTATACGTAGCCAAGGTCAGCATCAGATGGCAGCCTAGTCCGGTCCTCCGGGGATTCTTAGCACCCTCTGCCTTCATGTCGCACTGGCCGCTACCTTGGCCAGGTACATTCCAGCTGCCGGAGACTGAGGGCCAAGATTTATGTTGTGGAGTCATTTTGGAGGGGTTTGGCCATAACTCACCACGCTGGCCAAGCGGGTTGGTGAGTGTGGGATAGCATTTCCTCTAATCCCGATGGTATAGATATACCGCTATTGGCGGTCGTCAGAGCCCCTTTAGTGGGAACAGGATGCACCACGAGAAGGCAGGGTTGACATTTGTCAAGGAGAGGCTGTTATGTTACGCATCACCTGACCTTATGCTTACAAAGTGAAAGAAGAGTGGAAATATTAACCCGGAAATTTCCCCCACCTCATCCAGTTACTTGGAAGACAGTTTTTTTCTATAAACAGAGATAAATGTTTGAAATGCAGACCCTGGAATTTCCCTCCATATATTTGTGCACTTTGTTCAGCTGCGTCTTTTTTAAACAGCATGGAAATGGAAATGATGACCCTGGAAATCCCTCCCACATTCGATATTTTGTGTCAAATGCAATCTGTGCATGGTCCCTGACTGAAAAATGTGGGGGACTTTCCGGTGGGGTCTTTTCTGATTACAGAGCAATTCATATGAAACAGTGTTTAATGGGGGACTAAAGCTAACTTCATGGAAAAGTAGGAGGGATGAGCAATAAGACTAAAAATAAGGAAAAGGAAGCTAAACCCTAAACAATATAAAAACGGCTACTGATGTATAAGAATTTTTGACGGAAAACGTCTTACCCCGCGGGTCCGGTATGGGGGGAAAATATGCGAAAGTCGATGTTATGATTTTGTGTATACCAGACAAATCTTAACAACTTTAAAACTAAAACGCATATTGAAATAAGCAATACACGGTTTAAAAGAGTAAGGATGAAAGAATATCACGCGATATTAACCTTGAGCGCTTGATGCCACACGCCGCCACAACATTTGCCAAGTTGGAGTGGGAAATTACCCGTTCGCCGTGCGGAAAAATTAGTATTGCTCGGGCGTATGCATAGGACGTTGTGTGAGGTGTTGTTTAACAGAGCTCGACGAGTACTGTAAAATAAAATACTCGTAGTGACAATAGTGAAAGAACTTGATAAACTATACAGTGACAAATTGTTGAACTTGGACAAATTTTCCTTAAAATTTCAAAAATGTCGAAATATCTTCAAAACAAGAAGGTAAATGCCTATTGTAAACGCTTACAAAGTGAAAGAAGAATATATGATGAAGAGACTATCGTGCTGATTGATACACAAATAAAGAAGATAGCTGTCTAAGCACGAACACTTTAGCTCAAACCAATTACAACACTCAAATGAAGCTAAGACGTATCACCGGTATCAAAAGTATGCACAGTTAAAACCATGACGACACAAATAACTCATTCCATTGAGGTTTAAAAAGGTTTAATGTTAAAAACTTGCAAGATCTTTCGAACCTACGACTTATAGGTTCATCATCAGGCACCAAAACTCGCAAGGTGCACATGAAACGTAGTGGTTATATACACGTGTGGTTATGGGCAAAGACCGCGCATGCGGACAAGTCGGAACAGTATGAGGTCATAAAATACATACATTTAAAATAACCTGTAGGGTAAAAAACACATTATGGTTGTCATAAATATAAGAAATATAAAATGAAGGTCAAAGTTCCCTCGCCTGAGTTTTATATATGTACAATAAAATCAATGGTTGTCTAATCTTGTTTCTTGATTTTTCAGTAGGTATCGCCAAGGTGCTGGTATATTGGATGGAGCTTCATCATTACAACATTGTTCATTCAAATGATAAATATACAAGCTCTCGAGAAACAACAGGCCATTTTTAGTTTTGGTCGTCGATAACAGTTTTACATTGTCCCAGTCAGGATAGTGCTCTCCTTTTAGTACCTCTCGCGCTAAAGAAGTTGTTAAGGCATGTGTACGAACACTGTATTTGTGTTCTGTAATTCGTGTCTTTAATGATCTACAAGTGGATCCCATGTAAGAAGTAGACTGTGAGGTAGTTGAGAAAGAGTTCAGTGGTACCGAATAAACGCCGTATTTATCTAAGATTGATGTCGGATCTCGGTCTGATTTGGTTAAATTGAACAAACTTTCCGAAGAAACACCAAAGGAGCAATCGTATTTTTTGCATGAATTTTGTAAGATCGGTACAATGGTTGGATGGAAGGGAATGGATGCCACGTATTTTATGGTTACTTCATCACGTATTGGTTGTAACGTTGTGGAGATCCGTCCTTGATACCTGCGTAACAATTTTGTAAATAGATATCCGGGATAACCGGAAACCTTTGTTAGATTGAAAATCCTGTGTAATTCTAGTTTTAAAGATCTTTTGGTGGATGAATGACTATAAGCTCTACAGATTAAAGATGAAATAGAACTATGTTTATAGGGAAGTGGTGTGTACGAATTATATGGAATGAGGGTAGGTGAACAAGTGGGTTTTAGGTAGACGGAGGTTTGAATGTCATTAGATGGGGTGCGTCGTAATAAAATATCTAAGAACGGAAGGGAGTTGGAGGATTCTAACTCTTGGGTGAAGGAAATAGTGGGAAAGACGGCTGATAAAGAGGCAGCAAAAGTGTCTAATTCACTAAGTGAGTATTGCCAAAAAACTAAAACATCGTCGACATATCGTATATAGAGTAATGGTTGGAATGTACCATTATGAAAAACTGTATGTTCGACGTGTTGCAGTACTATTTCTGCCAGGACAGGGGAAAGAGGTGACCCCATTGGGGTACCGAAATCCTGGCGGTAGGTGATGTTATTAAATTTAAAATAAGTCCGGTTCTTGATAAGGTTCAGGGCTGAAACTATAGCAGTGGATTCAGTAGAAGAAAGGTTTAAGGATGGAAGTAGTGGGGTAATCAGGTCAATGGCTACATCCACAGGGACATTGGGAAACAGGGAAACTACATCGAGACTGGCCATTTTAAATGGAATACCCGATGTAGCGGAATGGATCCGTTCCAGGGCGGACTTAGAACTCTTAATTGAGAAAGGTGAAGATGTGGTTAAGGGGGAAAGGACTGAGGCAAGTGATTTTTCCAGATTTCGGGTGGGGTTAGTATAGCCTGATACTAAAGGACGGATGGGGTGTTCCAGTTTATGAAGTTTAATTTTGCCAAACAAATCTGGTGTACGAGGACCAAAAGGAGGTTGCATATTATTTGAAATGGCTGGGGGTAGTGTATTACTATTTTTAAGTTTTGCAAGAGCAGTAATAGTAGCTGGGATAGGGTTACGAGATAATACTGTATGTGGGATCTGATTTATAACTGCGGTCATCTTGTTAATATAGGTCTTTGCCCATAACCACACGTGTATATAACCACTACGTTTCATGTGCACCTTGCGAGTTTTGGTGCCTGATGATGAACCTATAAGTCGTAGGTTCGAAAGATCTCGCAAGTTTTTAACATTAAACCTTTTTAAACCTCAATGGAATGAGTTATTTGTGTCGTCATGGTTTTAACTGTGTATACTTTTGATACCGGTGATACGTCTTAGCTTCATTTGAGTGTTGTAATTGGTTTGAGCTAAAGTGTTCGTGCTTAGACAGCTATCTTCTTTATTTGTGAAAGAAGAATAAATGAGGAATCCAAAAAGGCCCCTATGACAGCAGCAGAATGAATGCGGAAGATGAGGCAGTGTCGACAAGTTGAGGCGAGTACCAGACGCTACAACACCAAACCCAGTTCACAGGCAATAGATGTCGACAGTGAGATAGAACCGATAGAATGCGACAAAATACAAGCAGATGAGACGTTTGAGAATAGAGATTTAGCGTTTATAACCCATTGGTGTCTCTGGTTAGGTATCTCAACTTCCACTAGTATGCCTTCACCGACATAAATATCCTGTAGACAATTGAATCCAGAATACTTGGGTTTTGGCCGTCATTGAATGGGTTTAGCGACATGAGCCCTGCACGTTTTCTGATTCTTGATGACTGCCATGCCACTGTAGAGTCCACTACGCTTCTTCTTGCCAGTGCCACGACTCATACTGGGCTGTTAGTCATTGTCATTGCCGTGTCTGTCACACTCTTTGGACACACTCTTCCGACGGTTTTGTCTTTCTCCATCCAAGTCTCCGGGAGTGCCAAGTAGTCAGAGCGTGATACGTGAAATCGTTGCTCTTACTCAACGTTGGCACCTTTCCTTGCTTTACCGATGTCCAGCAGTTTGAGCACAACATAAACTGTTGAATGTCTTCATCTGTGAATTCCTGTTGTAAAAATTGCAACATAGCTGCATCGGGCTGTTTTAAATAATTTTGGAACCATTGCAATCACAAACTCCACAAACAAAACCCAACTTGTTAAATATAAGTCATCGCTCTTTCCACATTTATAAGTGAGTCACGGAAAAATTATCATCGGCCGCCACCAGGAATCAAACCCAGGGTTTTCCAGTTACGCGCCGGACATGCTTCCACTGCACCACAGCGGTCTCGAAATTCTCCAGACTCACATATGACAAACTGCCAAACCACCTGGCAGGTTGCTTCAATGCCAGGTGGCATGGCAGTCTTCAAGAATCAGAAAACGTGCGGGGCTCATGTCGCCAGACCCATTGCACAACGGCCAAAACCTAACTATTCTGGATTCAGTTGTCTACAGGATATTCATGTCAGCAAAGGCGTACTAGTGAAAGTTGAGGTACCCAACCAATTCAAATTCGTTCTAGTGTCAGTCTATATTCATCCACAGACACCACTCAACTACATCGAGATGGTTCTCTTTCAACTAATGCTTTACTACACAGAGCATGTCAGAACAATAGTTAGTGACTGGCCCTGCGATCCCAACAAACCACTTCTGCTCACTGGGGACTTTAACATTGAGGCATCGAACGATCGTCTGAAACAGTTTCTGAACGACAAGTTCAGATTGGTGTTGGCAACGGATTCAACTGACTTCACAACTTTTAAGAATACCACCATAGAATTAACATTCTCTAGAGATATAAGTGCAGCATGTAAGTCTTACATATCGTACTACTCGTAACATTGTCCTATCTTCAACAAAATTTTACAAATTTGTCAGCATTGTGAGAAATAAATAAAATTAAAGACATGCAAGTTCGTTGTGCTCATTTCTTTCTTACCAACCCTACAAACACCCCGCCCTGACAACACCGCTTGGGTAAGATGTTTTCCACCAAAAACCTCAGGAGTAGTGGCTGATATATTGTTGTTTTCTCCAGGCAAATTTTTGGAAAGTCTGGGCCCGATTTTCCTTGAATTTCGCCTGTTGAAACCATCAAATATCTACGCATTCTTATTCCAAGAATGTATTTTCACATACTTCTTTTGGTTCCTTTTAAATTCCTTCTCATTTTTTTTAGTAAGTATACATGGATGAACAAACACCCATGGAAAGAAAAGGAAAAAAAAGAGTCAAGAATAAGTCAAGTTAATTAAAAATGCATATTCTTCATTCATTTATTTTTGTCACAATTCAAGGTTTGTGATTACCTTTGTTCTTCTTCCTTTCGCTTCATGCCTGTTTTTTATTCTCCGGAAAATACATTAACGTATTATATGTTGTCATGAATTCAAATTTTTCTCCATGACAATTGAGTAAATTTTGTGGGTAGTGTAAGTGCACTTAATATTTACATTAACGATAATCGTAATGACGTGTCATAATAGTAGTGCTTGGATAATTGTAGAATGTTTTTTTCTTTGTACTAGTGCTTTAATGTATCGTATTAATTTCTTGTAGCTTAGTGATTATTTGCTTTTATTATTTTAACAAGTGGGAAAATTAATATTGCCGTAGAATTATCATAATGTATTTAAAATTTTGCATATCTTGTAAGTATCAGAGTGGCCGGAATATCTGTACACTTGGAAACACAATTATTGTTTCTTCTGCATCTTAGTTTCTTGTGTACGTTGTAAAAATAATAAGGAAAAAAAGGTCATTTTGCAGCTCTCTCTCGTTGTTTTGTTGGTTTTTTTTTTCAATATTTCCCTGCTAGGAAATCAAAGTTATAATTGTTTATGAGTATGATATGTAAAGCTGTATTTATCTAGTGATTTCCGAGTGTATTTCTTATTTTTAAATGTGCCAGTTAACATTGAGAAAGACACTAATTCTTTCCGCCATTTTTTTTCTTACTGTTTTTTGAGTCGACAGGAAATGGAAGTTTCTTGGAAATTCTAGTGTAACTTTGCTTAACCTTTGCATTTCCCCATTTCCCCTTTAGAGATTCCCAGAATTTGCCAAAGGTTGGCCAGCGTAACCTTGACACACATCCGCTGTCAGAGCTGGACAAAGCGTTTTTTTTTTTTTTTCTTTTCTTATGTTGTTGCTAATGCAAACCCACCTGGGTGAGTTTGCCTTTTGCATTGTCCAGTGGAGGAAGTATGCTCTCCCCCCCCCCCTCTTGGCATCTCCTCTTAGGCAAGGAAAACTTTTCAGCCAATGAGAGATCAACAGGTGACTTGGACAAAGTTGGTCTGCGAGCATGATCACGACTCTGCTGCTTTGTGCAGAAGCATCACGATTGATTTTTTTTTATTTTTTTTTTTTGTAAGGAGCAGATGCTTGGGATCTGCTTTCTGGTGTCCGGAAGGACATGTCACAGTTGTTGTTTTTTTTAACACATCTGATCTATACTTATTCATTTCTTCAATCATCTTATTTATCTTTCCATTTTTTCATGCAGCATTACCATACACCGATCTCTCATAACCTTCTCATTTGGCTTCTGTTACCTGTAGACAGGGCTGGATGTAGGCCAACTGAAGCCCTAAGCACAGCCCAACAGTGTTTTGCTTCATAGTTGTTTTGTTGGGATTTTTAATATGCTTGTGCTCAGATGTTCCATTTTTGACCATTAATGTCAAAAATATATATGAGGCAATGTCTACATTTGGAAACACACACTCCATTTTGTCTTCTAAAATTATTTTATTAAGTTCAGCATGACTAAATCTGGTTTTTGATGCACTGAACTTTTGGCACACATATGCTTGAAACTGCTAAGGTTTAGCAGAGAGATTAGTGTCCAAATCCTCTGGGTAAGCATGAATTAGCTTTTGAGAACACTGGAAGTGACTTTCAGTTTCAGTAGATGAAGGGATGTTATTTGGTACCTCCCTTATAAAAGAAAATCTGTCCACTATTTCTTTGTACACCTCTCATTTTCTTCTATTCTGGGTTTCTTGCTTGACAACAGTTGTATAAAAGGTGGTGATACGAAATTTATTGCTCACCATACCAAAGAAAATGTTTTTTTGTAACAATTTAGATTAAAGTCGTTGAACACGGTAGATAAGAACAATTACGAAAAAATTTGGCTAACATCAGGAGGTGTGGCAGTGAAAGAGTTGAGGGTTAGTGGCATGATTGCTGGGGGGACTCTGTGGTGCCCCTTCTTACTGGATTAACCATTAAACGATATAGCATGTGCTTATTTTGTTTAATGGTTAATCCAGTACTGCCTATAGATCATTTGGATGGTGGATTAGCCTTCTGAAGTGTAAATGGCCACCACACGCCACACTTGAGTCTTTCACATAAATACACTGGTCACAAAAAGTAAGGAATATTACTGTTGCGAAGGGAAAATGCAGTGATGTGCAAATTTAACAAATACTAGAGATCAGCATGGGTAGCTACATCATATGTAAATTAGCATCATGACAGCACAGCACATGACATGTAAGCTCCAACAAAAAGTACCCTGCAAGAAGTGGAAAACTGGTTGTTTCACTGCTTGGTCTAGAAGTTTGCTGAATGTATTGCCTTCAGTGTGGGATTAACCTGAAATGATGTTCAGATGATGTTTAAGCATTGACAACAGAAATATGGCTTTTAGCATGTTACAGGCAGGTTTACAGCAGATCGATGTGGCTGCTGCTTTAGGAGTTTTGAAAAGTGCAGTATATCGGCTACACAATATTCTATGGAATTGACAGTAGATGCTTGAAGAAGGCCTATTAATTATCACCAGTAGCCAACTCTGGGAATCACTTTGAGCTGCTTCTGGTGTCACAGTATGTACTCAAATGGTACGAAATCATCTTCACAATTATGGTCTCGGAGCAAGGTGGCGACTGAGATGTTTAGCATTGACATCAACTCACTACCATCAAAGATGTACCTGGGTCCAACAGTACATATTGTGGAACACAGAGTGGCACCATGTACTGTACTTTTCACAGACAAATTTTGCTTCACTCTTTATCCTGATACTCAACAAGGACACGTGTGGAGGAGATCCGGCACACGAATGCAACCACATTATGCGCAGTCCGTCCATCCTTACCAGCCATAGTCAGTTCTGGTCTGGGCAGGAGTGTGTTTTAATAGCCGTACTTCCTTGCATGTTTGTGAAGGCGACATGGATGCCTTGGTGTATCGAAACAAGATCATTGCACCCTTTGTGACACTGTTTCATGCTCCTATTGGACATGCATTCCATTTTCTCAGTGACAGTGCAACTAGTCACCTTGCCTGGAGTGAGCTTCAAGAACTGGAAATCATGCAATTGAATTGTTACAGCTGCATCCGAGGTTTTCTGACCTTAATCTATTGAAAACATTAGGGATGTTGTACAGCAACTTCTGCATAACCGCATTCCATACCCCAGTACATTGGCAGATCTCTGTAATGTGTTTCCTGTAATATGGGACGGGCTGCCCCTGCACTGATCAATAATGCTGTTTCAAGTATGCAAATCCTAGAGTATTTTGGACATCATACAAGCTTTCTGGTTTCATCTCCAATGCACTGGCATGTGGTTCAAATTTTTGCATTTCAGTGCAAGAGCATTTGGGGTCTTGTACACCATCAAAACCTTGCATTTGTGGTCACCCAGCATTCACGCAGAAAAGCAGGGTTGAACGATGCTTGAATGTTTTAAAGCAGGGGTGGCAACAGTTTGTGAT
Source organism: Macrothele yani (assembly GCA_039090855.1). Lineage (NCBI taxonomy): Eukaryota > Metazoa > Arthropoda > Arachnida > Araneae > Macrothelidae > Macrothele > Macrothele yani. The sequence goes on from CM076991.1 coordinate 85,510,776, forward strand.
ATGTATGTACACTTTCCTGTCTGCTTGTAGAACTATCCTGTTTCATCAGCATTAAACACTTTCTCAGGGAGGTAGCCTTTTCCCTCAGTGAGCTGAAACAGGTATCTTTTAAATATTTCAGCAGCTTTTGCAACAGCTGAATCTGCCTCGCTGGAAAACTTTGTTTTTCATGCTGTATCGGTTCTTGAAGCGAGCAGGCCTGCCAGGATTAGCAAAGGAAGCCTTCACAGTTTTTCCCCTTTCATGACATGTTTGTAAATCTTCTTGGATTTTAGACAAATAGTAGTGGTATTCATAACACTTTTTTTATCGCTCACCATCTCATTAATCCACAAACTTAAATGTTTCTCCCCTCATCATGAATCACAGATGCAATTTTTGCACTCTCTGGTGCTGATTCATGCACACTCTATGTATATGTTCTTCCTTTCATGGATTGTGGATTGATTTACGCCAAAAGTGCGGTCAATGGGTGCTACAGATATCCCAGAATAAAGTTTATTGAATGCACATACTTCATCACCAAGGCTTATCATAGCCTTCTTGAGCTTAGACACACTTGCACTATGATTAGATGCCATTATTAATTACAAAAATAATCAAAAACAGCATAAAACTGTAAAAACATGGGTGAAAATATGCTCAAGAAAGACATGTAAATACAGCTAAAGCAGCAACAGCATGGAGGTGGCTGCTCCTTGCTGGTCCCTATCTGCAATGCTACATCATAGTCATCTCAAAATTTTTTGCCTATTGTAGATGGCAAAAAATGTGGGTTACACTTTATCTCACACGAATGGGCAAATCTGCAAGCATGCAAATAGTGAGGATAAACTGTATTTGTTGTGTTACTGATGTCAGACTTTTTGACTTTTATCTTTAAATAAATTTCTTTCACAGATACTCCTGCTGCGCCTATTGTAAAAGTAGCTAAGGAGGATCAAGGAAAAGTGTACTTGTCTATCACAATGCCTAAAATCAGTGATGATGAAAGTGGTGATGATGACGATGATGTGGATGTCTTGGAAGTTTTGGGATACAAAGTGAAGTATGCTTTGAAATCTGACCCTTCAAATTCAACGAAATATCAAGACTTTTCTACTAGTAAGTTTCTAATGCATTTCATAGATGCTTTGTGCTATATTTTTCTGCTTATTAGTCTTCCTGACAGATAAGCAGAAAAATGTACTTCAACTTTTGGCTAGCAAAACCATAAAATTAGCGCATTATGATTTTGTTAGTCAAAAGTTGAACATATTCTTTTCTTATCATCGGTACATAAATTTGCTGGAGAATATTTATGGAAAAAAATTCAGTGCCTCAACTGAACATTTTGTTCTTAATCGCTTTATGATGTTAATCAAAATGTTCATTAGACAGTTTTAAATACTATATTCTCATGTTAGTCAGGTTGTTTCTATTGCCCACATACTCTGAACACTGCCATCCATTACTACAATTTAAATTTCTGAAAATAAAGCCCATACTTTCCGAAAATGGGTTTCCTATAAAAACTCAGTTGAAATATTTTGTGTGATTTTACTAGATTACTCTTAAGATAAATTTGTGAATTTTTTGAAAAAACTCTTCTTCAAGCAGTTATCTGTTGTCACTCATTTTACTCCACTACTATCACAGTTATGGTTAGTTTGCACAATATCTTTCCAGATGTTAGCTAGTTACAAACCCATGCAGTTATTGATAATGGAAGCCTTTTTCTTCTCAATTTTGCAAGTCCTTTTAATTTTCTTTTTAAGAACTTGTCTAAACCTCTTTTATTAGAACAATTTCATATTACTATTTTATGTATTGCTATTCAAGTTTCCAAATTGCAACATGTCCCACCCATGAAAGATAATCTGCAATAACATTTTACTTCATACACTGACGGAGAAAAAAATCCCAACACCAAGAAGGGGTTGTGTTAGATAAACGACAGTTGGTAGGCGGTGAGAGTACATCTGTAAGATGACGTCTATGCAAATTTCGCGCTCGGCGCATACGTGTGGCGCTAGTAGCGTCCCTCGGAACATGCAAAGCAGGTTTGCTGTAAATACGCGCTGTAACGTTCATGAGCGTTAGTTATCGTTGAGATTCGACTTAGTGTGTTGACGTTAGTCAAGAATGCCTTTAAGAAGACGAAGAAGCCATTATCAACAGCTCACGGAGTTTGAACGAGGTCGTGTAATAGGGCTTCGAGAAGGTGGATTTTCTTTCTGCAATATTGCAGAACAACTTGGCTGGAATGTAGCCACTGTGCATGATTGTTGGCAGCGGTGGTCAAGGGAAGGTATTGCCTCAAGAAGACCGGGTTCCGGACGGCCACGTGGCACTACTGAGAGGGAAGACTGCTGTGTACGACGTATGGCCATGGCGCATCGTACCGGGTCTGCGGCAGCAATTCGAACTGCAGTTGCCACCACAGTGACACAACGAACTGTTACAAATCGGTTACTTGAAGGACAGCTCCGAACCAGACGCCCTGTAGTGTGCATTCCACTTACTCCAAACCACTGCCATTTGCGACGTCAGTGGTGTCAAGCTAGAGTTCATTGGAGGACGGAGTGGAGATCTGTTGTGTTTTCTGATGAAAGCCGGTTCTGCCTGGGTGCCGGTGGTGGCCGTGTGTTGGTTAGAAGAAGGCCAGGTGAGCGCCTGCAACCAACCTGTCTGCGGCCGAGGCACACTGGACCTACACTTGGAGTTATGGCCTGGGGAGCAATTTCCTATGACAGCAGGAGCGCTCTCGTGGTTATCCCACGCACCCTGACGGCACAGTTGTACGTCGGTCTGGTGATTCAACCTGTTGTGCTGCCATTCATGAACAGCATTCCAGGGGGTGTTTTCCAACAGGATAACGCTCGCCCGCATACCGCTGTTGTAACTCAACATGCTCTATAGAGTGTCTACATGTTGCCGTGGCCTGCTAGATCACCAGATCTTTCTCCAATCCAGTACGTATGGGACATCATTGGACGACAACTCCATCGTCACCCCCAACCAGCATTAACCGTCCCTGTATTGACCTGCCAAATGCAACAGGCATGGAACTCCATCCCACAAACTGACATCCAGCACCTGTACGACACAATGCATGAACGTTTGCGTGCTTGCATTCAGCATTCTGGCGGTTACACCGGTTATTAATGTACCAGCATTTCACATTTAAAAATGGCTCTTCTCGCGCTTACATTAAGCTGTGATCTTGAAACCTTAATCGATTAAATATGTTACCTATACAAATGTATTGCCGCCATTTCATTCCTCTACAACTATTTTTTCGTGGTGTTGGGATTTTTTTCCGTCAGTGTATATTATTTCTTACATTTTCAAATTATTATCACCTCTTTGAATTATCCTTGGAAAAAAAATGTTTTCCTTTATTTTTGAGACTTGCAGCATTACACTTGCATGTACTACAAAAATTTGCAAAATTTATTTTAAAAATAATATCCAGTAAAATTACATATGAATTTTCAGTACAGTTTAAGTGTAATGTATTATGAATTATTTTCTGGTTTGAGGAAAAATTTATATAAATTCAAATATAATCTTCACTTACTGTGCACTAGGGTTCGGCAATGTTGGGATTTTAACATCATGATGTACTGCACCAATGAGCCATTACATTATGGCCACCTATCTAATAATCTGGAAGACCCCCTTTAGCCCGCAATACAGTGGCCACTCAGCGAGGCATCGATTCGATGACGTGGCAATAGGTATCCTGGGATATCTGGAACTATAATGTCAACAGAAGGTCCTTCAGTTCCAATACATTTTAGGGTTGTCGTGATTTAGCTCAAACCCGCTTTTCCAAGTTGAACCACAAATGTTCAATTGGGTTCATGTCAGGTGAATTTGGAGGCCAGGGCATTAACCGAAAGTCACCAGCATGTTCCTCGAACCACTCCTTGATTATTCTGGCAGTGTGGCATGGCACATTATCCTGTTGGGAATGTCCATCACCAGCAGGGAATACAGTTGCCATGAATGAGTGAACTTGGTCCACAATGATGTTCAGATACCTGACAACTGTCGGGGATTGTGCTGTTGGGGCAATGGGGCCTGAACTGTCCAAGAAAACATTGCCCACAGCATAACACCGCCGCCACCGGCCTCTTTCCACCCAACAGTGCATCAAGGTGCCGTAGTTTCCATGGTAATTGGCGTATCTGCGCTCGGTCATCTACGTGATGCACCAGGAATCTTGATTCGTCAGACCAGGCCATTTTCTTCCAATTATCCACAATCAAATCTTGATGATCTTGGTCCCATTTCATGCGTTGTTGGCGATGACGTGCAATGAGCATGGGGGACCCGGCTGGGTCTTCGGCTATGCAGGTCCATGCACAGAAGGCTGCAATGAACTGTGTGCTGTGACACATTGCCCTGATCACCACTGTTGTAGCTTCAGGTGATTTGTCGCACTGTGGATCTGCTGTCGCTGTGAACAGTGCGCAACAGTCTCCGCTCCGCTCTAGCATCAATGTGAGTGGCGGATTACAAGCGGCTGGATGGCAATTCGTCATTTGGCTATCTGCACCACTTTTGATATGTACTCACTACAGCGGCACGTGAACAACCCACAAGCAGCGCCGTTTCTGCGATCGTAGTTCCGAAACATTGTGCCATCACAATTTGTCCTTTATCAAACTCTGATAAATCGGCAGCTTTTCCCATTCTGACTGTGTACACTCTACTAACCGAAAGTCGGTCCTCGGGTTGTATTGGGTATATAAATAAGTTTTGAGGGATTTGAGGTGAACAAAACACGTCGTTGGAGAACAGAAACAATATTTTAATATTAATCGAAGTATTCTTCCTCTGAAGCTACAACTTTACCCCATCTTTCGGGCAGTAAACGTATGCCCCGAAGGAAGAATTCCGGTTCCTTGGAAGAGATCCAGTTGTCCAGCCAATTTTTGATGTCTTCTAAGAACTGAACCGTTGTCCAGAAAGTGCTGACTGCATCAACTGGAACAAATGGTAATCCGATGGCTCAATATCAGGTGAATATGGCGGTTGGGGTAGAACTTCCCAGTCGGATCCTTCTAAGTACTTTTTCACAGGTCAAGAAACATGTGGTCTTGCGTTGTCATGCTGTAAGATGACTTTGTTGTGTCTATTCTCCCATTCCGGCCGTTTTTGCGTGAGAGCTCATTTTAAACGCATCAATTGGGTTCGATACTGATCACCAGTAATAGTTTCTGATGGTTTCAGCAGTTCATAGTGGATCACATCCTTCTGGTCCCACCAGATACAGAGCATTACCTTTGAACCATGGATATTGCATTTTGGCATTGAAGAACCTGGTTCACCTGGCTTCACCCATGCTTTCTGCCATTTAGGGTTATCGTACCGTATCCATTTCTTGTCGGCAGTAATAATACGATGCAAGAAAAACTTTCTTTTTTGCCTTTAAAGCAGCAATTCGCAATTGGTTTTTCGACGTTCAAGGTCTCTTTCCTGCAAAGCATGTGGAACCCAATTCCCTTCTTTTTGCACTATTCCCATGGCACCTAAACATTGTGAAATGCATGTTTGACTAACATTTAATGCTGCTGCTAGTTCTTTTTGGGTCTCGCACAGATCCTCATCGAGTAAAGCTTCCAATTCGGCATCAGCAATTTTTTGGGGTGGTCCAGAACGTTCTTTATCACTGACATCAAAATTGTTCCTTTTGAATCATCTAAACCAATACTCACATGTTTTTATGGATGGGGAATGTTCACCATAGATTTCTGACATTAAGCGATAGCTGTCGGCAGCACTTTTCTTGACAATAAAGTAATGCACTAACACTTCCCGCAAATGCTGTTCTGTCGGGACGAAAGTTGCCATTTTCCATCGAGTAAAACAAATACGTCTTCGCACCTCAATCGAACGTCGTATACTAACTCTGACAGCTGGCGTCTCGTACTGCGATATCGCAGCGTTGCCACCTTAAAATGCATGCGAGCAGTAATAAGTACGGCACTGAACGGAAATCCCTCAAAACTTATTTATATACGCAATATATATACTGCTCTGTGAACTTTACCGGCGCCACCATTCGGTCTCCAGGCGTGCTGGGGGTTGTCGTAATGTAATGGCTCATTGGTGAATGTTACAATGCTACATTCTTAGGTGTAAGATTTTCTGCATTCTGATTCATTCTAGTACATATGTGAAGAAAAATTAAATATGCAGTATGTAAAAGTCTGAAATAAAGATGTTTCATTCAGTCTAAAATGTGCTTCATTCATAGTTCCTTAGTAGTTGGTACATATCTGCATATGATATGGCTGTACCTTATGAAAATTGATAGTCTTTATACTTCTTAAGCTTTTCGTGCTACCGGTGATAGTTTTAACCATTGTAAAATGTTCTGGCAAATCTTTCAAAGCCCCCCCCCCCTCCATTCCTCACTACCTGTTTCCTCATTTCTGGTTTGCTAGCAGTCATCAGAGTTGCGTTCAGATTCAAGTACCAGATAAAGTGCGTGTGGTATGTTTGTCCTATAGTGCTAATATGTGTTCTCTGGAGCTGACGTCTCTAAATTAGGGATAAGTGACTTCTCATAGCTGTAGATGTAAAGCTAATTAGTCCCATAAAAAAACAGAAATGAAAAAACTTTTACAATGAATCCCCTGTGTATTTTGAATATGAAAACCAAAAAAATGTATTGTTTAGTCTGAATCTGTTAAGATGACAGAGGTAACAGTGTTACATTTGTATTAAAAATGTTTTTCAAACTGCTTATTTAATATAAAGTGATTTTTTTTTATTTATTTGAATGTTTACCTTTTTTTTTTCTTGATTTTTTTTTAGATGAGGAATTTGTTCTGAAGAATATGAGTTACAGTGCAGAATACGTTATTCAAGTGGCTGCTCATAATGCAGCAGGACATGGTGAATACTCTGAGGAAGTCTTGCATCAAACGCAGACTTTGCAACAGTCTCCAGTCATTGATGTTGCAGGAGCCACAAGTATTAAAGCAACCTCAGCCCTACTACTCGTTGCCCTTCTTGTTTGCATGTAACACTGAAGTTTATATCAGACATATATATATATATATTAGTAAAATTATGTGTGGCACATTAACATTCTTGTGGCTGATTAAGTGAATCAGTACCTTCATTCTCCATATCTTATGGTTGATTCATTTGTGTGTGAATTTATTCTTTTGTGCGATTTTCCCCTATTTCATTTTTACACATATTAGAATCTCATTGTTATGAAGATTTTTTTTCATTTTTCATTTTTTTCTGTAGTTATTAAACATGCATGCTAATTATAGTACGTGTTTTGTAGATATGTAAATGCAAACTATAAATTCATGTAAATGTAGGTGCATTATTTTCATAAAAAATTGTATTTCTTATAAAAATTAAGAAAAATTTAAGAACTAGAGAGTAAAAAATTCTTTTTTGAAAAGGGCTGAAGTTTGTTAGCATAGCGATCATTCTTTTATATCAGACAGTACCAGCAACGGGTATGTAACAGCCATTGCTGACTTTCTTTTAAAAGTTCCCAAAATTCACTTCTTAATAATGTTTTGTTTTTTGTTAATGATAGGTTGGCTCATGGAAATAGATTTTAAATATTTTTATCATGCAGAAACAAATTTTTTGGAGAGTATTACTTTAAAAAAATTAACTGTGATATTCTCTTTAAACTTCCTACTGTTAAATGCTCAAATATTTCTCTTTTGTGTTGTTATGTTCAATATTGCTGTACAAAATCTTACAACCCATTTCTGCTGCTTAAATTCTCATGATAAAGAACTAAGCAAAAAATAACTATGTATAGTATCATAAGATTATCAATAAACTCAGGTAATTTTTCCTACTTATTTCATCACATGCCAGTTTTTCCCTAAATATACCAATATCTCTTTAATGGCTTTATATACTATTGCCTAAAAGGATAATTAGTTTGCTGAAGTATATTTAAGAATTTAAACTGTTTTACATACCACCTAATTTTGTTTTTCCCATTCTACAGTTTTATGCTTTAAGAAAAATGTACACTTTTTCAAACACTTCTTAACTGAGTGCTGATGGTGGTTGCAGCTGCTTTTGACCATCATGCTGAGCAGGAATGGGAATAAGAGAGGGGGAGGGGAATATCTCCACTCATAGTGATGTATGGTGTTTCTTGAGGTAGTCTTTACAAATTAACATAAATACAAATATCAGGATACATTCTTACTCACTTCATCAAAACTCAGTGTGGTCCAGTTTTGTGCTACTGTTTTCTAGTTATTTCTACCAGATTCTTTGATTAATCTAGCAAACACACTAGTGATAAGAAGCTGGACAGTGTTTCACATAAAAAACTTATCAGTAGTTGATCCTTCAAAGTTGTCAATAGATCTGCTATGTAGAAGAGCATAGTTAGGACTGTACATGTTTCACATTAGTGCTGAATTCATGGGGATGGGAGAGTTTTACATCAGAAAACATACATAGTATCCATTCACTTAAATCTGGTTATTAGTTAAAATGTGTGTCCATTACAGCATGACCACTCATGGGGAGAGAGTAAACAGTAATCAGAGCAAAAACACTATGTAATGCAGTGTAAACTAGTGTACATTAGATTACAAGGGGGTTAGGAGGTTGTTGTTTTTCTTTTCTTTTGCTTTAAACTTTAGCTAGGGTCTTAGTGGTATGCATGCCATCTCCTACTCCCTCCCTTTTCCTCCAACCAAGCAACCATGTATGAAGGATGAGCAATTTCAACTAGCCTTAGATTCTCATGAGAATTGATAAACAAAATAAAAGGAAGTATTACTCCATGATAAATATTGCATCATGAGTCAGTATTAAATACAGAAGAATTTTTGTTTCACTTATGGCTTTTCCCTTGGGTGTCACTGGGAATTGTTTGCAGATCTTTAAGATAGAACAGAAATTCAAGGCATTCTTAAAATTTTTAGTAATATTGTTTGTTCTTTGCTTATTCGTTGCACAAACCTCTAACTGTAGCTTTAAAATATCTGCCATTTAAAAAGCATAACTCTTAAAATGCCCAAACTTCAGTACCTACTTAATACCAGCACCTGTAGCTGTAGCTTCATCTTCCTTTTTTTTTTTTTTTTTTTTCTGGAGTGGAGATTCTAGTAACACATAGAAATTGATATACATCAAAGGATTCTTGGGCCGAGGAAGAACACACTGTAACTTTTAATTTTCCAGCATTTTGTGGATGAAAAGAAAAAAAGTGTTGGTCTTCAGTAAATTGTAAAATATTATATGTTGTGTGTAGGATCTCATATTTCTAAAATTTTGTAGTCTGTAAATAGAAGGCTAGCAGTGGAGCATGAAGGTGCAACTTTCCAGAGAACTGGTAAAATGAACCAGAAAAATAAACAACCATAAAAAAAATGTTGCAGGGTTTATTTTGGGTGGATAACTTTGTAATATTTTCATTAATACAAAAATAAAATTATAATAAATACAAAGAATACTTTCATTAAACAGCTTTATATAACAAAAGCAGCTATGGTTATTTTTGTGATTTAACTGTAGAGTTACTGATAATATTTTGCAAATTTTATGTATAAACTGTAAGTTTCATTCAGTCATCTTCATAACAAAAAGATTCTAACGATTTGCTATTGAAAATTAATTTTAAGTGTGTAATTTTATAAACTTTTCTTTTACTGTTAAAAAGTAATTGTGTCTACCATACAGTGAAAACTGATTTATTTTATTTCATGTATTAAATGCTGAATCATTATACCAGCCATAAGAACTTAATGTTACAGCCAAAGAAGAAAATCGGGGGAAATGAAAAAAATATTGTTGTGTCACACTAAATGGGATTTGAAGTATATGCTTCTAAATTGCATACTGATGCTTGCACTGGATTGAAGTACGAGTGATGTAAGACAAAATCGTGTCATTTCTTCTTGCAGGAGAGTTATTGCAACTAAAGAAATATTTTTCTGTCAACTGAAATGTTTAACATCAAATAACTTACATATGTTTAGTATTATTGAATAATGCTTCATTGGTCAATTAGGAATTCAGATATCTTGCAACTCCTGCTGATGGACTCATCATCTTGGAAAGCAATTTACCAGATCTATATTTGTTATATAAGTGATAGTAGTATATCCTTTATAGTTATATTTAATTTAAAACAAAGATCTGAAGTAATATATTTACACATTAGCTAAGGGGCAGTCAGAATCATCACACTTCATTTCAGGTTTCTTTTACTGATTCTCAAACTGTGTTTAATGGTTTGTCTTCCTTAAAAAATTTCTGAACCAGTTATATTTTTGGTTACTAACAGATTGTTGTTGAGTAAAAGTGAAATCCTATAAATGCTAATCCATTATTTTATTTAGATTTGACAATTATGTATACATTGCAGTTTGAAGTACAAATTGTATGACCAGATTTTGGGCACCATCTATGTTCTGTAGTTATTAAACAAATATTATGTTTTGAGCTGATTGATATTTTAATGTAATTTTTAAAAACTGTTACTTTCCAGTTCTTTTCAAGGAAAAACATCATAAAGTTTGATCATAGATCTTCTCATTGTACATGTAGTTGCATTTGTATTATGTGTAAGTGGTGTAAAGTTTTGACTGGATCATTTTGTTTTCAGTATCCAGTATTAAAAGCTGGTGTATAGATAAAGTGTTTTATGTTTGAATATCCTGTTTTTTTTATTTGAAAAATATTTCCATGACAGCTATGTTTTGAAAAAAATAATTTTGAATATTTACATGGAAAAAATTTTTGTGTTTACCAAATATGAGTATCATATCAACAGTATTTTGTGCTTTTGTAATATTAGCAGCATATATGCAAAACATAAAAGGCTTAATGTGTGCATGAGAAGTTCAAATATAATTTGTCTCAATATTATATCCCTCCCCCCTCTTCATAAACTTCTTTATTTCCATCCATAAAAATAATAATATCCAGCAAAACATTTATGAGAGATTGATAATAAGTGCAAGTTTAAGTCAAATTCTCATATCAAAATACTTAACTACATCAGTGAACAGAAAATTCAGAGCTCAAAATATGTGCAAATCATAAGTTCAGGGAAAACTGTACATCATTTTGGGCACACCCACATGCCGAGGTAAAAGTACATTTATCGATTAATCTTTGGCTTTGCTCACAGATGGCTGTAGTACAAATGTAGTTTAAAGTTTAAAAAATTGACATATGTCTTGCTTCCTTTCTGAGTTGTTTAATTGTTCACAAATTGTTCTAGCCTCTTCATGACTTTCAGGGTCTATTCATAGTGCTTTTTACTTAACCCACTACATGTTGTTCTGCAAACCAGGTAATTTGCAAGCACTAAATAATGATGAGAAATAAAGTGTAATTAATTAACTTTTGATTAAAGATCATTTTTATGTTATTGGTGGAGTAGGTTCGTGATTCCAGTGGAATGTGAGTAATAAAAAACAAACTATTTCAATCATTTACCACTGATGTTGTCAGCTAATTTCATTAAAAAACAGATATTCATGTTAAAACAAGATGTGTTATATTGTGGATGTGTATTTGCATAAGTACAGTGTGTAGCACTTTTGGAAATCTATTTCCTTGGACCCTTCTCTCCATTTTGTCCTGCTTCATCCGTTACTTTTATGTATATTACAAATTCCCACACACACATATAATATATTTTTTTTTTACTTTCAAAAATGCAAAGTTTTATGCAATTGATAACATTATTGAATAAAGACCACAGTTTCAGGGGGGAAAAGCATGCATGTTTTTACTTCCCATATATTTTATCACCATTTACTTTGCATGGTTTTATTTTCAGGAACATGAGAGAAATAATGTTTATTTGGAACACAGATTTTCATTATGCTCTTGCTGTGTTCAGTTAATTTAAAGCAAGGAAAAAATTTATGATGTTACAAAATAAAAAAATGTTACAATGAACCAGGTTTTATGTAGAAATTTTTTATTTTTGCAGGTTCACATTAAAATGGTGTTTGCTTTATATAACTTAATTGCTCTGAAGTTTATAAAGGCTGTTTTATGAAAATGGCACTTTCCATTTTAATCCCTCCTTGCAGATCAATGGCCTGTTGGTAAGTTGTTGTTTTAGTATCCGCATCCTCTGAAATTCCAATGGTTAGAAGAGAATGCTTCCTTTGGAATTTTGGTGCTTAGGCATTCTATCACAGAAATCTTCTTTGAGTGGTTAAAGAGTCATCTTTATTGAGCAGAAATTTGTTCTTGATGCATTTAATTTCCTTTCATAGCATCCTCAAAAGAATAATAGTTGGAAACTATTAAGATAACCCTGATGAACTGTTGTGTTTCTGAGGATGTTACGAAAGGAAATGAAATGCATCAAGCAAAAACTTTTGGTCAACTTGGTGGTCAAGTGGTCACACTAATCATCTAAGTTTGGTATGGGTTCAAGTCCCAGATAAGGCATTGGCAACCTGTTTGCCTTATTATCTTGGTTTTATCCCATTCCTGGAACCAATTACCCTAATTAGGGGTGTGTCATTAGATGCTTGTGGGGTTAAGCCCTGAAACAGAGCAAAAGGCAAACAATTCTTGGTGAATAAAGAACACATTTTTAACAACCTAATAAATGTATCTGTAATGGAATATTCAGCACGAAAGTATGAACGGCAGTGTTTCATTCCAGCAGCTAGATTACAGAGTGTGACAATTTGCCAACAGAACATGGATTTACAGTTTGAAGTTAAAAGGTAAATGCATTTTTGAAATTCCCTCTGTGAACTTTGATAAGCTGCATATGAACTCTCTGTATTAATTCCAAGTTTGAAAGCAGTACATATCACAAGGAATGTTGTGGGGATGAAAAAGAATGATTGTGTCAAAATTCCCCCATCTCACAGGGGCTCCCCTAATTAGTAGAGATTGCCAGTATGCCTTGTAGGGGACTCCAGAACATGCCTTGCTGCAGTGTCTTCACTGCACTGCCATATATCATTTATTTTTACTGAAGAAAAAATATCTTCCCAAACACAGGGAAGAATGTCTGCTGTGAAATAGTTGTGACTCCATCCTTTTTTCTTTGTTTTTATTTCAGGTTTTTTTCTGTCTCAGGTATCTCATATTATCCATTACTTTTTTAAATTGATGGTATGCTGCATAAAATTCCTGATGCATGGTGAGATATGCTCTGTACATACTAAATATGTCTAACTCAAATATCATGACCTTATTTAAAAGGAAATATTAAGTTTTTGAATCGTACTGTGTATGGTCTTGAGCACTCCTTTTATTAATTCACTATATTAATCCATAAGATGTGTTTTAAGCAAGGCAATCATAGTTTTTAAGAATCAGTTTTGATCATACCTAGTGAATAATTTCATTCCATTCTGACATATTACAAATTTATTCTGGCTGCCCTTTCATTTGGCTTATTTGTTAAAGCAATGTACATAGTACAGTACATTTCTGCTTTCGTTTATTATAGCTTAATGCATAAGACCTAGTTAAAATTTTGGACTTTTGATTTGTAATCATTTGTAATGAATCTTGTGACTCTTTATGATCTGTGGTCCCCCCCCTTCCAGAACTGTTCTAGATCTTTTATAAGTGGTTCCCAACCAGAGTTGCTTAATGAGCTGCTGTACTAAAAAAGTGTATCATTTAGGTGTTGTACGAGAATCGTTTCTAAAAAAAATAATGAAAACTAGAAAATATGCAAAACTGGGAATTTATTTCACAGGGTAAAGCAGTTTCAGTTTTAGTCTAGCATAGGTGCCTGGTGTCACTATTACGTTTGTAAAATTTTAAAGTACTCTTCACTCCCTATGCAGCATACAGTTTAAACACATAAATTGTTGTGGTTCATTGCAGGGTAACAATTTACAGTATTTCTTTTCCATTGCATAAGACATGGTTTAGAGGTTTACTGTAAGTACACAATGATAATGTGGCAGGAATGCCTTGTAATGGGCTTTTAGCATTTAAACAAAGAAATGTGTGAAATCAGGTTGATAATGCTGCATAAAGTATGAATGTAGTTTTAGGCACTTTATCTAATTTTTTGTTTTATTGGTAAATATTTTTGTGATCTTTCAAATTGTAATTTTCACAGTTGAAACTTTCATTGCTCTACAGCACACATTGAACGGTGCACGTTGAAATTGCTGCAAATGCCATGTCACATTTGAAGAGTTTTATAGGCATCTACCCTTAAAACTGCTCAGTGTGTCCCTTGGTATTGATTTTAGGCATATTTTTGTCAAGTTACTTTTATAAGTTTGTTCTAGCCAATGTTTCTTTCATGTGGCAGCATAAGTGCCATAAAATTAGGAACAGTACAAGAGTTAAATTAGTGTAGGACCCATTGATAATTTTTTTTTTCTGCATAATATGATTTATAGTACAATGAAAATCAGTTTCTATGAAATTATATATGTGTTGTGATCAGTCAGTCATAAGAGGTTAGGAACCACTGTTTGAATAATGTGATGGACTTAATACTACTTCACAGCTGTATGTCAGTTATAATTTTGTAGGCTGCAATTATTGTGCACGTATTTGAAATTCATTTTAGTCTGAAATTCCAAAAGTATAATGCCAGTTTTTTATTTATATTTGTATTATTTTTATTGTTTTTAAATAAAAAAGAAATGAGTGTAAATAGATGACAGCATAATATTGCTCCAACAAAAACATGTGAGATTTCTTATCTGCTCTAAGCTTGAAACATGTTCTTATATGTCCCTTAAGTTGGATCGTGCTGTTTGAAAAAAATATATATATGTTGCTTTTTCACTTTAATTTTTCATGTGTATGAAACATAGAAATTTACTTTGTGGCCTGTTTCACCAAACATATGTTTTTAGCTTTGTCTTTAATAACACTTTTCTGATTCTTTTATTGGAATGTAAAGCTGCAATCGCTTTCATGTACTGTAAAACTCACAAAACATATGGTGAGAATTTCAACCTCTTACCAAGGTGTTCATTTTGAAATGTAGTGTGTATTGATTTTATAGAATATGAATTGCTATTATATTGTGTGTTTAATTGAATTAAAATTTGACAAAAATATTGAGAACATGGTAAAATTAAGCATAATCATCGGATAGGTCAATTACTCATAGTAATTTCTAAAATTTCAGCGTGGTTTCTGATTAGAAAGTAGTTTGCTCTAGTGAACAAAAATGCAGATTTTAGGAATTACTATTGAAATATTACCAGAGACAGCCATAAGCATTATAATTAAAA
Source organism: Macrothele yani (assembly GCA_039090855.1). NCBI lineage: Eukaryota > Metazoa > Arthropoda > Arachnida > Araneae > Macrothelidae > Macrothele > Macrothele yani. The sequence goes on from CM076991.1 coordinate 85,525,985, forward strand.
TAACTAATATTTTTCAGCTTTGTAGCTTACTTAAAACATAAGAACTTTGATCTTTTTACTATTGAAAAATTCCATTTCTGTTTCTATTCATCAGTCCAGTTTTGTTATATCATCAACTTCATGCTAGTTCGGCCAAAAATACTATTTGGCATCAAAGACAGAAAATTTTATAACTTTTATTAATTTGTTCTTTTGCTTTTGACTGCTGACTCATGGTAGGTTTACTGATGTCAGAGCAAAAATGACATATAGTGTGTTCATCACACATGCTATGCTAATGCTGTAGAATGGAGTAAAATCATGGGTGCCCATATAGGGGGCAAGGGGTGGGGCATTTGCCCTCCCCTGGAAATCAGAATATACTCTTTCAGTTCTTGGAAGGTGCCACAGAGATTTTAGTGATAACATTAATTCTCATTGCTAATTTTTCTGTAAAACTTCTGAAAGTCTGTGTATGTTGTAAAAATTGGGAATTTCCAGTAGAAAAAGCAAAAATTTACTGTTGAAAGTAACAGGAAAATTTCCTATTGCATGTTCGAAAGTGAAGGAATGAAAAATATATCATCCGCTGCAGCAGCGTATCACTGTTGGACAAAATTATCTCGAAATTTTCTCCAGAAATTTGCCTTGTGGGAATGTTTTCATTCTTGGTGAACAATTAAGTGATCTCTGGGGTTTTGTGGCGCATGTGAACAAAAGGAACAAAAGAATGATGAAGAAATTTCCTCATTGTCCTAACATGCTGCCTCATTTCATTTATCCATTTATTTTATGTAGTTTTTGGGTCTTCTGGTTTCCAATTAATTTTATGTGTTGAGAGTGTGGTAAAAATGGTTAGATAACCAAAATGCACATTGAAAATTTGCATATGGTGTTTGTATATGTTATTCATATTTACAATTTGTTTGCCCCCTCCTCAAAACTAAGCTATGGGTGCCCATGAGTAAAATGTTGTTTTATGTTAATGTTGAATGGCAATTACGTCATGACTTTTTTCAACAGTCACATGATGTATAACATTAAATAAAGTATTGCGTTTTAGCCATGACCTGTGTTGCGGTAAGGGGTTTACTGATAAAAACTACACCATAGAGTGATTAATGACATATAATTTTGATTAACGTTTTTCAATTTTCTTTTTCCCTTTTGTGCTGTCCTTGTTATTAAATTTACATTTTAACCCACTGTGTATTTTATTCTATTTTTGTAAGCTTTTATTAACTTCTTCAGAGTTGCACGTTTTCTGCATTTATATATGTGATCTGCTGTTATAATTGTTTTTCTTTTGTTGTTGTTTTTTTTTTTTTTACATTTCATGTGCCCCATATTTTTTTGTCTCTCATGTACCATGAATGTGCAGAAATTAAATGTTTGAATAAGTACTGGGTATCTTCAGAAGATATGTGTTTTCCTCAGTTTTACTATCATCAGTTAAGTAAGCACTGATCTCACCATAAGTCAGCTGTGAAACATTGTGAAAGTTGTGTGTTTTAATTTAAAATTTCTAATGAGGAGCACTTCTTGGGTAACTTTTTATATAAATATGATATACTTGAGTAATACATTTCTTTTTCTATTAGGAAAAGGATAATTTTGAGGCACATAGCTTAGATTGAAAAACTGCAAATTTTGTGGAGAAATTTTGCTGATCCCCTAGGTTAGGTTTTACAGCATTCAAATGGTTTAAATAATTTCTCAAAATAAGTTGCTTTTAATTTTGTAACCATAAAAAAAACACATAAATAATTGTGTACTGTTAAAAAATATGGCAAAAAGGCTGTGAGCTGTCTCATATAAGAAATGGTGTGCAGATTAAGCCCAGAAAAGAGAAGATAATCATTTTTTACTAGCAACACAGGGGATTCCATAATGCCATTTCATATAAAATGAAAAGAAATGTGGTTTTAAATAGTTAATTGAAAAGAAAGGTTCTAATTTAGCACGCCAATTAATGTCTAAGAATATATTTCTGTATGTGCAAAATAATATAAAAATGCAGTTAATTAGTGTGGGAAACTTTATAGAGCATTGCAAAATGCTATACATTGCACAGTGAGAGATTTGCCAAACTAAAGACATGATTGTGTAGTTAAATCTATTATTTATCAACATTATAAAAATCATAAGAAGTTTTAAACATTTGAACTAATAATAGAACACACGACTATGACTACTGACTTCAACCTTATGCCTCGAAGGCAACAACAGCTCTGAAGATACATTTTGCCGTTACAGCACGTATATCAATAGCGCTTGTCACGAGAACAATGTGTGACGTGATATATATAAATCTCACTTGACTTGAATGAACTAAACATTATAGCATATGAACAATTACGTCATTTCATGAGATTATACAGCAAAATAAGGATTGATTTCCTTCAATTAGTTACTCTTGATGCAGTGCTCAAAAACACACTGTACCTTGTTAAACTTGCTGAAAAGTAAAAAATACAAAATAAAGAAAATGAAGAAAAAAATTCCAAATATTTACCCTAAATAGTTAATTGAAATAATAGTTAAGTTATTACCCTAAATAGTTAATTAAATAATAGTTAATTATTACCCTAAAACCTGAAAATTTTAATTTACTGGGATTTCCAGAAATTTTTTTAGAATAAATTAATTTCATGCACTGAATTTCTGAATTGTTAAATTATTTTTTTTATTGGTGTTACATCTAAAAATACTGGACTGCAAATGTTGTGATATGGGCTATTAGTAAAATTAGCATCATTATTTCCAAACTGATGTTTTGTTTGGGGGAAGGGGAGATCTTAACACAATATTTTTATGGCAGTAAATTCCAAGTGGAGAGGGTAAAATATTATTTTCAGCTTAGAAATTTCATCAATGACTGTAATGTATCTTAAAAATGTTTTAGTAAACAGGAAAATTTACTGAAATAATTATAACCTTTTTTTATTTTGCTTTGGGCATTGCAGTGATAGAAAAAGGCATAAAAACTTTCCACTTAATTAGAATATTAAATTAGTTTCATAATAATTAGCCAATGCTCTTCAGCTAATTGTAGCTCTTTTCAGATCTCCAGCTAGAACAACTGAGATGGCTTTTATTTAAAATACTCATGTCCTCTTTTATGAAATTATTTTCTTTAGAGTAAACAGAGTATTATGAAACTATGTGCTTGTTGGAATAGTTGTTAGTTTGTAAATCTCACTAAAAAGATTTAATTTTCTTATTTACCCTTAAATATAAAAAGTAATAGAAATTGTGTTAAAAGTATTTTAGTTACTTAAAAATTTTACTAGTTCTTAGCAAAACCTCAGCTTTCACCTGCTATCAACAGAATTGAGACAGGTTGTGGTCTGTAGCTAAAGCACTGCCAGAAAAGAGATTATATACTCAGATAAAAGATAAATATACATAGAATAGTTTTATAAAGTTATGTGGAAACTGCAGTTATAAAATTATGTTACTTCGATTTGGCAATTTTTTTTCTTAAAAATGTGGAAAATGCAATATTAAAAAAGAATGTGTGCAGTAAATGAAAAGAACAATTCT